>JAHLSL010000042.1:5534387-5576401 GCA_025920805.1 Petroica traversi | reverse complement strand
GGGGACGGCAGGGCTGGGAGGGGACGGCAGGGTGAGGGACTGCAAGGTGAGGGCAGGGCTGGCGGGACTGGGGGGCTGCGAGGGGTTGGCAGCGTGAGGGGCTGTGACGGCTGGGCACCGCTGAGGTCCTGCCCGTGCTCTACGCCCACGGGTTGGGGGTGGCCGCCGTGGGGTTCCTGGGGGTTGTCTCTGTGGAGTTCCTGGGGGCGGCCACCGTGGGGTTCCTGGAGATGGCCGCCGTGGGGTTCCTGGGGGTTGTCTCCTGGGGTTCCTGGGGGCGGCCTCCGTGGGGTTCCTGGGGCTGCCGGCGCGCTTTGGGCTGTGGCGGGCGGGAGCTGTACCGGGCTTGCTGTGGCTGGAGCTCACCCTCATACACTCGGGTGGGTTTCAGAGGAGAGCTGCTGTTGGATATGGAAATGGGGAAGGGTCGCTGCACCCGCCCCTTCTGCTGGGGAAGTAGATCCATGTCTGAGTATCTCTGGGTCTTCTTCCCAGCGCAGGGGTCCCACGGCTCCCACTTGCCCTTTCCGTGGGCCTCAGAAGTGGGTCAGGCCTTCGATTAACTCTGGATCAGCCTCGGGTCAAAGGGTGCGACTTATAGGAGCTGCTTACTGATTAGTCATTTACATGCTCTCTTTCTGATAAACTCCTTTTATGGTTGTGTTTTGGTTAATTAGGCAGCAGCAGGTTAAAGCAAAGTCTCGAATATTGTTTGTGACAGGTGCATGGTTGACAGAGCTCTGGGGATCTCTCAGGAAAGGAGCACAAGCCATGCCAACTGCAGCCCATGGAGAGCACAATTCTCAGAGCCAGCTAAGATACTAGCAGAGAAAAAAATACAAATAAACAGTCACCAGATCTCATGACTGAACTCTAATCTTAGAACAGGGGAAAGGGCAAGGCTTTGGTCTCACCAAGAAGCAGTGAGAAGAGCAAAGGCCATGACTCTTTAATACAAGAGGCATCACAGAGAATGCTATCTTGGAGTCAGAGGCTTGTGGGAGGTCAGTATAAGAGAACTCTAAGGCAGCCTCTGTGGGAAGGGGAACTGGTAATCGCCTTGCAGACTCTTGAGGCTGATTTTTGCCTGCTCACATTCCCTCCTGGATTCCTTCAGTCACAGTCTGACACCTGACTAGAGAAGCCTCATGACCTGAGTGTCCCAGGTAGTCTGGGCAGGACCCCTTATGTTGCCTTTTTTGTGGTCCCAGTAGTTCTTTAGTTCTCAGTGGCAATGACAGATTAGGAATGGAGCACATCTTTTGTGTCTGTTAGGAGCCAGCTGTGTGATGGTTCTTCCCCACAGCCCATTGTCCTGATGTGGCACAGAGTGGTGGCAGAGTAGTGCTGTGACAGAGCCTTGCTGCCATTCTCCTCTTGCCAGAGTGTGAGTTTTCTAGTGAGGAGCGAGTCAGGTGGGCTGTAGCCATAGCAGGACAGAGGCTTTCCAGAGGGGCTGGAATAGCACATACTTCAGCTAGATCAGCAGTGTCCTTACTGATGGATGCAGGCCCTTTTTCCACTAACCCTTGTTCTGCTGGTTTGTTCTGGTGCTCACAGAACAAACCAGCAGACAGACTTTTCCATTCTTGTGAATCAGCATCAAGTCCCCTCAGAATGGGACATCATTTTCTGCTTGGCAAGCACCTCAAGCTGTTATGTAAAACAGTAAAACAGGCAGTGATGCAGAGAACTGCTCCAAAGGAAGCTTGTTTTTGATGACTGATGCTGAGGGTGGCTCCTGGCCTACTTTATAGGGCACCATGGAAGATAGCCTGTAAGTAACAAGTCTGACCTTGCTACCTGCTTGACTTTTCTCTTTATTCTTTTTCTGGAGGATGAATGACATAGAGAATAAAAATTTTTAGCTGAATAGAGCTTAAAGATTAATTGGCAAAAAAAGATAAAGAGATTTAAAGATATGCGCACAGGATGATAAAAGTGGGTGGAACAAGTGGAGGACTAGATAAAGAAGCATTACAGTGTTTTTTTGGCAAGTTGTGTAACACGGGAACACAGCACATGCCCAAAGAAAAAGTTCAAGGAAATGTTGCCTTTAATATCGAAGCATTCAGTGAATATGACCCCTTTTTATGACTCTCAAGGACCATAAAAGAACTTCCAGTAGGAGGTAGATGCACACAAATTCGTTTTAGGAATTAGTTCTGTGTATTAGATAAGGAGCACTTTTTAATGAATATGTATGTTTTTGATGGATAAAGACCTTGTTGCAAGGTGTTACCACACCCACAGAAGGAGGAGAATGTGTCCTGTGCAGATAAAAAATGCCTGCTTTCTAATGCTTCAGATTGTGTTAGGAAGTTTATTCCAGCCAATTTCAATATCATGGATATAGTATGAATTGTAAAGAAAATGTGTAATTTTAGATTCGAGTCTAGTCTTTCAGGCATGTAATTTGAAGACTCAATTTCTGTAGCTGTTGGAATATGAGCCTTTAATCCAATCACAGTGGGAAAGCTTTAGGATATATTAACAAAGTCGTCTTTGCTTGGCTACTTTAAAATTTTGACAGATTATTATAGCTAGGAAATGTGTTAAAATCTAAAATGAGAGGAGTTGAATTCTTGCAGCATGAGGAAGGACTAAGCCCCCCATTAGGAGAAGTCTGAATAGCTTGCCCAGGTCTGTTTTTATAATACATGTCTATCGTCTGTGTTCTGCATTAAAGTAATGCTGAGGTGATCGGGGCAGCTTCTCAAATGAACTCTGCTCATTTTCCAGCAGCCAGCCAGGAGATGTTGTGCCTCAGTCTTGTTACAGCCCAATTCCTTTTTGCTGTTTATCCATTGTCAGGCTTTTGTATAAATCTGTGATCCAAATTTTCAGTTGCTTAACTCCAGAGACTTAGTCGATTTGCTCTGCCAGGCTGTTTGGTCTGCAAGTTGATTCAGAAGAACATTATTGTTTATAAAAGATTACAGATTTATAGATTATAGCAGAATAGGGTTTTATTTTACCATGCCTCTACTTCACACGAGGTGTGCTTGTAGCAGAGGAACTTGCCAACAGCTGTAATGAGTTCAGAATGGAACTCATTATGAGATGGGCAACTCACTGAGATCTTCTGTTACACTTGATAATTGTTGGCTTCCTTAGTCTCATTGCTAGCTCCAACTAATCGAGTCTTAAATGTAACTACAGTTGAACAGGGTTGTTTCTGCCTCACACTGTCCTTACAGCTTTTCTTTTTAAACATGCACAGCTGATGAAAATATCAGAACAGCATCAATTTGAACATCTGTCAGTGTAGCCTGGAAGATGAGGGTGTAAAACAAATGTGTTTGTTTGTTGTGCAGGCCTGGCAAGATGCTGGACTTGTCCTGTCCACAACCAGCAATGAAGCCTGTAAGCTCTTCGATGCTGTGCTGACACAGGTGTGAACAAAAGCGTAAGAAAATGGGATTTGAAGGGACTCATGCATGAAACATTCTTTACTGTACTTGATAGTTAAATTTCTTATTAGCTGGGAGAGCCTCAAAATCAGGCTGCCACAGGAGTTCAGCCTTTAGCTGGCAGCAGGAAACTTAGCAGAGGGCTGTGCCAGATGCTGCAGCTGTGGTGAAAACCTCAGCCAGTGTGCTCAATTCCACTTGATGCCAGCAACTCAGCCAGCTGGCAAAAACCACATAGAAATCCAGGGTAATTTGGTCTCCTGGTGACTGAACTATATTAAACCCCAGTCTTTCTGGTTTTCTACTACACTAAACCTACCTGCATGCAATATTTGTCTTGTAGCTATTTGCCTTGCTTTTGAATTTTAAATGTCTGTGAGAACAAAAAGAAGTCCAGTATCATAGAGGATTTCTTGACCCTCTGTTGCTCTGTCTCTCTTGCAGTATGCAACTTGGACCAATAATGAGAGCCTTGGTGGTATTGAGGGATGTCTCTCCAAGCTAAAAGCAGCAGATCCAAATTTTAGTGAGTATAATCTTTGATTCTGAGCATGAAAAGTGCTGGGTTAATGCCTGTTGTGTTGGTATTTAACTACTTTGTTTGTGCAAGGGCAAGGTGATAATTTACAGAATTCTGTAAAACTTCCTCAAAATCTAGAGCAGGCAGAATGCTTTTGTGTGTTCTGTTTTCTTTTCATTTCACATAATGTTTAAGTAGCTGCTATGAAAACTTTCTGAGAACTTTAGACTTGGGAGACTTCCTGGACCCCTGTGTCCACAGGTCAGTTCTGTTGAAAATGCTCAGCTCCTCTGGTGGTTTGTGGAGCTGAAGGCTCTGCTGTGAGCTCAGCAGGTGCTGTGCTGTTTCCTGCAGCAATGGGACACGTCATTGCCAATGGCCTGGAGCTGATTGGCACTGGAAGGACTGTGAGACTCGACAAGGAGCTGGACAGTGCTGTGAGAGCCATGGTGGCACTTTCCAAGTCACAGCCACTGACAGAGCGGGAGAGGCTTCACGTGTCAGCACTGGATGTGTTTGCCAGGGGGTGAGTGCTCTGTCACCTTGCTTGAGGGACTGTGAAGAGTTCCTTTGATGCAGGCAGAAGTGAAGGTTGGAAGTAGTGGTGTGTGATGCTGACATCTAGCAAAGGATTGAGGTGAGATGTCACCGATTGTCCCCAAATTTCTCTCTCCACTCTGAGTGCCATGTCTAGCTGGTGAGCAGCACTGAAGGAGGTAAAGTGCACTATTGCCACCACTTCCTAGCATTAAGCTCTCCATGTTTTCAATCTGCCACAGATCCATCAGTGTGGATTAGAACTAGAAAGTGAAGTTTTTGGCTAGAGTAGGGTCCAGACTCAGATGCACAGAAGGAAAATTACAGACTCCACCCTCTTGTCTCCCTATGTCAAAACCTATTTCCCCTGTAAAACAGGGAGAGAAGTGTCACAAATGCAGTAGAAGCTCCCTGCTTCATTCCATGTGATTCTTTATGAACTGTAGAATGTATGGGCTAATGATTCACTTTCATTATTTGCTTGCCAAACAAATGTGAGCATGGATTTGCCTCACATCTCAGCAAAGGAAATGAGGAAGCTACTGAAGCCCTGCCACTGGGTTTGAATCCCACAAAAGGAGAGGGAAGGTGTCTTTGCACATACGAAACGCCATTAATTATGGTGGGTCCCTGTATTCAGCCCTGTAGGAAAAGTTTTAGATTTATGGTTTAAGCTTATTTTATTTTCCTTGTGTGTTACAGTGATTTGGTGTAACCCAAGACCATTTCTTTCATAAGATTTCTCAGAAGGTGCCAAATGAAGATAATGCCATTATTAGCTTAGAAAAGACTAAAAAATTCCTTCAAGATAAGTAATTTGGTGCTGAATTCTCTATTTTTCTGCATCGTTTGATAGTAGGGGCAGGCATGTGTGCCTTCTTTCAGCAATGGAAATAATTTTTCATTTCTAGCCAACTTCCAAAAGCTTGTGACCTATGGGAGCAGATTCTGCAGAACCACCCAACTGACCTGCTAGCCCTCAAATTTTCCCATGACACTTATTTCTACCTGGGATATCAACGTCAGATGAGAGATTCTGTTGCCCGTGTTTATCCTTTCTGGACACGTGATGTTCCACTGAGCAGGTGGGTCATGCTTCATTTGGCAATTGCTCTTTACCTGGTGTGCAAGTACTGTGTGGTTTTCAAGTTCAGACTTAAAAGTTCAGGATATTTTGGAAACAGACATGCAGACAAAAATCAAGAGTCTAGAAGTTGATCAAACTTGACCTTAGAATGTGTCTCCAGTGTCTCTCTTGACACAGGATAAAATCATTTCCTCACCCAGGGCAGTGGCAAAATTTCTTCATTTCTTCCAAAAAAATATTGTTCATCTTGATCTACTAAATAAATCAAGTGCACATAACATCCCTAATTTTCTTTTGTGTTGGGCCTTTATGGCTTAATGGGGAGAATTTACAACCAGTTCTAAAGGGCCACTTCATGTAAAATGACACTGGGAAAATGTAGAAGGTTACCTTTGAGATGCTCAGATAACTTCAGTGACAGCAGTGGAGTTCTAGCCTTTTAATTCTGCATCTTGCAACTGTTGTGGAGATCAACAGCTGGTTCTGTGTATCTGGTGATTCCATCTCATCCAGAGATGGAAGTGTCCATTCTGATGTGCATCTTGTCACTGTTTCCCATGCTGGTGTCTCTGGGTCACTCATCTCCTCTGAGAATTAGCTTAGTAGTTCTGTATCCCACAGTCTTGAACCCTGTTGTAAATTGCACTGCAAGGACTTTTTTGAGTTAAATGCTATTTCTAGTATGTTTTTTCAGTCCTGGATTAAACCTAATTATAAATGGACAATGTGCTGTTCCCCCCTCCCCTTTTGTCAGCTACGTGAAGGGCTACTACTCTTTTGGACTTGTGGAAACAAACCTTTTTGACCGTGCTGAGAAGGTTGCCCATGAGGTAAACTGCCTGCTGTTGGTGCTGAAAGGTTTGAGAATTCTCACACCAGACAGGGTGCTGGTTTCTGCCAGTGTTAGTCAAAGTAGCCAAGAGATAAAACTCAACATAAAAATGCTCACAGAGCTTTGTGAGGCTTGTTGAAAACTCTTCTCACATCGCTGCCTCACCAAGGCAGTTTCACCTGGGCTGTATTTCCCTCACTTGCTTATGAGCATGCACTGTCAGATGGGGTCTATAAAATCCATATATCAGCCCACCTGCTGCTTCCCACGTGTTTAATTGGCTGTTTACTCCTATTTAACAACGTTGGATTGTTTTGTCATAGTCTGCTCTTGACAGTTCATCCTGTTTGGCTTCCTGTTCCCTTTTTTTCCAGAGACCCTTGTTCTGGATTATTGAACAATTAACTGTAACAATGTTCCTGGGGATCAGTATTAGCCAGCCTGTTTCCTTTCTATGAACACAGTAATTATACTTGGCTTTCTCCAGTCCTCAGGATTATCCCTGTCCTCCAGGAATCTCAGACACAATTAATCTCTAATGGGTGTTCTTGACAGAATTTTGGTTACATCAAATTTCTGAAAGTGAGACTAAACCCTAAAACTAAACCTTCATTAGGTTTATGACTAA
Organism: Petroica traversi; assembly: GCA_025920805.1. NCBI lineage: Eukaryota > Metazoa > Chordata > Aves > Passeriformes > Petroicidae > Petroica > Petroica traversi. Next base: position 5,569,384 of record JAHLSL010000042.1, on the reverse strand, counting down.
CTTTGCAAAATGCCAAAAGTATAGTGGGAGTTGTTAGGGCAAGGAAGATGAATTGGCTGAATTCCTCCACTCAAAGCTGGCCATTTTTTGGGAAATAAATAGTTACTGCAAGGTACTATGTCATGGAATATGTTGTACCTGTGCATGCAGCTTTTTCATTGATGCATGTCTGTGAAATAGATGTCATTTCACAGTCATCATCAAAGCCTGCATTTTAAAGTGTTTTGCAGGCATTTATCTCCCTGCAGCAGAAGCTGGGAAGTGAAGTCAGCCAAGAAACATTCTCTTCCTTTTCTGTCCAAATCAAACTTCTGGGCTGTGGTTAGTTGGAGTGGTACAAGGATGTACTTAACACATAGCAAGTAGAAAGTAGTCTCTTGTTTTTAGATAAGCAGTGATAAATGTCTGTATCTGCAAGTTTGTAAGGCTCATTGTGTTTTCCTGTTTTTCACTCACAGGCTTTGGCTATAAATCAGACAGATGCATGGTCTGTCCATACCATAGCTCATGTGAATGAAATGAAAGCAGAGGTGGAGAAAGGCTTGAAATTCATGGAGGAAACAGAAAAGAACTGGAAGGTAACCACTTTTGTGGCATCTCTGAAAAAGCTCCTTTTAGGTTGTCTTTAATTCTTGCATCCAAGTTCTGTTCCTTCCTATCTGCAGACCAGTTACAAGCAGCACAGAGTTTGCATATTAGAGGAAATCCTCCCTTGAGGTGCTGCTACTCCCATGCAGCTTTTTAAGCAAGAGGCAGGAAGAAGTAGGGTGTTATGAAGGACATGACTGTCCCTATTTCTGATTTATTGTGTGGTTATAAAAATAAAGTGACCTCTGATTCTTTCACAGGCTTTTTACTTAGGCTGAGGTGAGCACTGACTGTCAGTGGAAGGACCTGGCTAAATCTCATGGGACCTAAGATGAGGTGGAAAATTACACAGTCAAATCAAATGTTTCAAAACACTAAAATGTTTGTTTGCTTCTGGATGGGGGGAAGATTTTAAGAGCAACTGTGAGGAAAAGAGAAATTATGCTCTTACCTCTTTTCCAGTGTACTAATCACTTTCTAGTGTATCAGTTACCTTATATATCCAACATGTTTGATACCATCTTTCAGAGTATTGAACAGGTTAATTAGTCTAAGTGGTCCTTTGCTGTAAATGAATCTTCTGACAGGGTTTTCTCAGTGATTAAGTCTGTTATATTCACAGCAGAGGGCTGTGAGATTTGCATTTGTTGGAACCCTCAAGAGTCCATTTTAGGGCAATCAGAGCTGACTATTCCACCTCATCCAAAGAGCAGGACTGGAGAGTGAGACTAGAAAGGCAGTTTTTATGCTTGTTTTATTTTTTAAGTTAAGCATTCAGGTACTTGGAAGTGCAGACAGAAAACTCTTGCTTGAAGTTCACACCTGTCACTTCCCAGAAAGCATTTTGTCTTTTAATATGTTAGTTTTAATGAAACAGTGATGTAGGGATTTGACAATTTGGGTGATACTTTAAAAACTGACTTTTGGATTGATTTTTTTTTTTAACTCTTGTTTCTTAAATAGTTGCATATCTGTGCAACTCTTTATCCAAATAAAATCAAGTGCAAGCCCACCACTCTCTAGCAGTTTAGTCTTTTTCAGAGCTCAAATTTAGTAGCAGTGAAAAGGTTTTGCTTTATTTAGTCAGGTAATTCCATGGTCTTGTTTGGATGACATTTGGAATGGCAGTGTGATATTCAACTTGGTATTATCAGTGTTTATGCCAAACACTTAACTGCTTCTGCTGCTTGGGTTTGGTTTGTGATTTAATATTAACAAGCAAAGATTACCAGAATGTTTATCTTAGCACTAAGGCCCTGACATTTATTTGGAACCTTTACCTTTGTGCTTCCTCAAAGTGGTTGTTACAGTTGTCAGTGTGACAGTAAAGATGATTTTACCACTTATGAGAACATTAAGTTTGACTACAGAACTGGGAGAGAATGGGAGGAGAGGGGTGAACCTTTCTGGTATTTTAATTTTTACCAAAGCATTATGGAACTATATTTTGTTTATTTTTAACGCATTCATAAAAATGAACTGCAGTTGCCTTGAACTGAAGGCAAGGGCAGAGAATTTGAAGTCCTGGTACCAGCTGGAAAGGACAGTGCAAAGTTGGCTTAATCCAGCAAAAATTCATCTCACCTGATGCCAGTGTTTGATACCTCGTGCAGCTTCTGTAGCCTGTAGTGAAACTTGTTTAAAAAGTGATTTCTCTCTGTATGAGGTCAGCTCTAGATGGCTGGGATGAATGGCCTTCATGAGGCCTCCATGTCCTCCTCTCTCCACTCTCTGGCCAGGTTACTTCAGGCAAGATGCCAAAATTTTAGATGAGACAAATCTTGTTATAGATACAGATTAAAACTTCTTTTTTAAAAAAAGGGTGCTGCAGAAAGGTGGATTCTGAGGCATCCAAGTGAAACTCTTCTCTGAAAAATGATGTGGGGCAAACCTTGGGTTTGAGGTGTCTCCCTAAATAGCTGCAAGGACAAATGTACCAAATGAGAAGGTATCCTGGCAGCTGATTTAAATTTCTTGTCTCTTTTGTGTCTTCTGAAGTACTCAGTTTTGCTGAAGATAGAAACACAGATCTGACTAGATAACTAAAAAAGGGAAGTAATTTGTAAATAATTTATCTTTTTTTTCCCTCTCTAGAGCAGTGATATGCTTGCTTGTCATAATTACTGGCACTGGGCTTTATACTACATTGAAAAGGTATGGGATATTTTCATATATGTGCTTTATGGTCCAGACAGGTCATGTAAAACTCTTTAAAAGGCAGAACTAACATTTATTGGGGCAGGGGGTGTCAGCTATTTAAAGGGATGTTTGTGTAAAATAGCACAATGTCACATTTACGAAGTGGCATGGTCCTTTATTACAGTTATTTTTAGATTTTTAGTTACATTGGTCAAAAGTTTCAGTGTCTTTGTTAGAATGTTGAAATATTGCTGTGAGATTATTGCATGTTTGAAGCTCCAGTAGTCTCACTAATTACATTTAACACAATTATTTGATAGCAAGATGAACTTAGATCTCTAATTTTGAGACAAAAATTAACAAAATTCCTACCAAATTCAGTACTAATTTTCTGGCCCAAAAATTTGCTGACTGTAGAAAAAGAGACCGTAAACTCAAAATTGGGTTGCCAGTGTTATTAATTATTGTTACTAGTTCTTACTATTGAAAGTTTTTTAGAAAGGTTGAAATTTTATCCAACCTGTAAGAATTCTTGGATTTAATGCTTAGCACTCATGGGGTTCAGCTTGATAGGGAGATAAATGTGGCATCTTTGAGAAGGCAGCATCCTTTGGACAGAAAGCAGAGTAACACAGAAGGAACATAATTCTCAACAGGAATCCAATAGTTTATTTATTTTACTGCTTCCTATCTACATAACTTTTTTGAAGGCTACTTAAAACTGGTTTTTTTCCCCATCTCTTTGCAAACACCATGGGATGCACTGATTTTTGCAGAAATCTCTGAAAGGAGCATCAGAATGAGAGGCAATACTCGTCTTTCTCTTTCTTGCTTAACTTATGCCAATATTGGTACTTATTATTAGATAAAACCTCAAAATACTGATAATTTTACCTGTTAAATCCAGGTTTTTCTGCTTTGAATGCCTTGAGGATTCTTTGTCTTGGTTTGTTTTGATCAGGCAGTCCAGAAGAGTTGTTGTGACATCTGTTAATGTGTTTGTCTCTGGTTGCTGGCAGGCACTGGTGTTGCTGTGCACGTTCACCACACAGTCCTCCTTTGCTTTTTCAGGGGGAATATGAAGCTGCTTTGACAATTTATGACAACCACGTGAGTAGGGGCCTTTTTTTCTTTACTGAGATCATTCAGGATCATGATGTGTGCTTTCTTCCTTGTGTGTGAGATTGAGCACAGTGTGTGATCTATGTATAAATATTGTTTACATCTGTTGTTACAGTCTTTTAGGGAAAAACTCAGCAGTTCTGGGGAAAAATGCCCAAGGACTTGAGTGTTATGTGGTTTGAGTACTTGAAAGAGCTACAGTGGCACTGATTTCCATTCTGTCCATGTTTCTTATTCATACCTTTTAAAAGGATGTAAATTAGTTTTCCTGTAAAGTCAGATCACCTTTACAAAGAACTGTTTTTGCATGTTAGGTACGAAGTCAACTGTCTGGACTTCAAAACAGCCTTTGAAAATAAGCAGTATCAAATCAGATAGCATAGCACATCTTTGTAAGGATTGCAAAAATACTGCAAGCATTAAGAAAGCTGCTGGGCAGATTTCTATCTACTTCACCAAGTGAAGTAATATTTATGGCACACTTTTGGAAAAAATAAAATACCTTGGTGACCCTCCATATTTACTGAAAAAAACAACACATGTAAAGCCATATAAATTTCTGTCATTGCAAATTCCTGAGTCAAGAAAGACTATTATAAAACAGGTAATTTTTAACTAATAGAAGGATAAAATTAATTTAGTGCTGTGAAAATAAGTTTGATAATCTGAGGGAGTTTCCACTAGCACATCACTTGGCCAGCCTGTGAGTACTTGTGATTACAGATTGCTCCCCCGTGCCTGGCAAGTGGAAGCATCCTGGATATAGTTGATAACTGTTCAATGCTGTACAGACTTCACCTGGAAGGTAGGATATCTTCTGGCCATTCTTTTTTTATAATTTTCTTTTTCCCTTCCTCTCCCATTCATGTTGGGGAAGTATTTCAGTGTAATTACACAGCAAGCTCGATCAGTGTTTCAGAAGAAACTTGAGGAAAGCATCAGTGTAAAGTTCCTAAGTATGTCCATAAGCCTAATTCTTCCCAAGAGCTTCTGTTTTCCATGCCAGTGGGGTGCAGCAGTCAGCTCCAGCTGGCATAGGTCATGTACTTCTTTCAATTCTGTTGTCCCTGGAGGTCTGAGCCTGAGCAATCAAGTGCCTCTAAAAACCTACAGCACTTTCTGGAAGTAAATTTCCAGTTAGATCCTTTTCTTTCTGTTTTCATCCTGATTGAAATAGTGTGGGCATATCAGCCTCTGTCTTTTTGTACTCTCTTAACTCAGTAGCATTTGCCCTTTTTGAGTCAGTGTTATACACTGGGGTTCATGGCAGGGGACACGATGGACAGACAGTATTTTCACACTGTTCTGCTAAAACACTAATGATGCATTGGGGTTTTTACTAAATCCATCTTCTCACTCTTTGTGATTGCTACACATGGCTCGTGGTGAGCAGCACCTCCAAGACATTCTGAGCAATCTCATGATAAAGTCAGAAGCTCACACAATGCAGACTAAAATAATGCCTTTAAACTCCTGACAGTTGAGAAACTCTCAGCCCAGATAAGGCAGGCTGCAGCTGAGCATTGTTGCTGCATGAATTTTGCCACATCAGGACATGTTCTCTTGAGTTCAGTAAGAATGCTTTTTATGCTGACTGAAAGTACATTGCAAAGTCATACTTGTGCATGTGGCAATGTTATTGAGAAGTATTTTTTACTCTTAGGTGTAAAGCTTGGGGACAGGTGGAAGGATCTGCTTGGGGTTACAGAGAAGCACTCCAAGGATCACATTCTTCTGTTCAATGATGTGCACTTCTTGATGTCTTCCCTTGGAGCCAAAGACAGCAAAACAACTGAGGAGCTTTTAACAACTCTGCAGGAACTTGCCAGGTAAGCAAAGGAATTCCTGCACTGGGTTCAGTAAATAACCCAATGAACTGTGATGTCTCTGGCTTGCTGAAGCTCCAACCCTCCCTCCCTGCCTTAGCATATCACTGGGACACATCTGGTTTAAGCAGGGCAACATCCAGTCAGGAGATCCATATCATTATTTATTTTTTGAGTTGATATCTAGAGGGGTTTCTCATCTTGTTGAGCAGAAGTCTTTTGTGTTGGAGGTCATGGACCCCACCTGAGCAGTTGCTGTTTCCTTTTAGTGGGGTCACACTAAGTTATGTTACAACAAGGAGTAGAGAATAAGAACATTCTACAAGATATGTCAGCTGTCTGTGGTGGATCTTTTTTGCTCTGGTTTAAAAGATTCTTTAATAACAGAACATTAGTTGGTAGTGATATTCTAATGGCTGTTCTTTGATGTGTTGTTTGGTCCATCTGCAGAAAATTAAATTTCAAGTACTACTAAAGTAATAATCTAGAATATTTTGCTTTCAAATAAAGTTATCTGAAAAAGTTGAATTTATAAGTTCTACATCCAAACAAGGAGGGTTTTGTGTTACCTTAGGTATTAAATGACTGTAAATTGCCTTGATTATTTTTTTAAAGGGTTGATATATAGATGCTTTACATTCAATTTCTTCCCTTCCCTACACCCTTTTTCTCCTCTGTTTAAGCATCTGTTGCTTCCTTTGCCTTAAAAAAGAAGGAATAGTAAGAACCTGAAATTCTTACTATTTGTTCCTAATTACATGTAATTTTGAGGAATACTGTAATTTTTAAGAATACTTACCAAACCAAATGACTTTCAGAGAAAGCCTCAGTATGTCTTAACTAAAGTAGAAAATGGCAGATACCTTTTATTATTTATTACATTATTTATATAAGTATGTCATTATATATAAAGTACATAAAACAGCACTCAACAAAAGCTTTAATGAACATGTGTCCATATAAGCTACTTATTCTTTCACCCAGTGCTTCCTTTCACCCTTCATAATACATGTGTACATTTTTAGCTGTAGTTTGAAATATTATAAAGCTTAATTTAATTTTTTGAGAAAGCAGGCTGTGAGCTGAAGGGCTTATATTAACGATTGGATTAATTTACATCTGTCCCAAATATGTAATATATAAATGGTACCCCAGAGGCGTTTGGTATGTGTTAACAAAGCAGTGATAGAACCTGGGCACAACGTCAGTCTTGTCTGGCATTTTTCCCTGGCCTTTCCCATGGAATTTGTCAGGTGTCCCATGGCGCTCTCTGGTGGTTGCTGTCAAGGGCTCCTTTCCATGGAAATGCTGGACAAAACGTGTAAATGAGGAATTGTTCCATCATTTTCATCACTGGCTGTCTCAAGCTGCTTCATAAACATCTGTGGTGCACTTTTATCTTTCTAGGATGCCACAGTTTGTTTAGGGAATGATAAACACATAGGGCAGTGTTGGCCTGCTGGAAAATGAATGTTGGCCCAGTGAAAGAAACTGTTTTGTGTTATTGACTGAGAAGGAGCTGGCTTGCAAGGTCATGACTGGTGTGCCAGTATTGATGGCCACGTGTCACCAGAAAAAGGACTGGCAGTAGGGTTTCTGGTGGGGTCAGCATGAAGGGAAACTGCAGTTCTCTGACTTTCTAGCCCAGACTGTTTATTGCAGAGGTTGGAGGGATTGGGCTTGTGCCTTTTGTGGGTATATTCAGGGGAATGAAAACTGATTGCTGGGTGAGTAGCAAAAAAGTGCAAGTGGCATAACCACACCAAAGGATATGACCTAAGTCAAGCATCTGAAACATCAGGCTTTGTACAGAAAAACAACCCAAACCTGTCTGCAGGCAGTGGCAGACTGGCATTGAAATATGGTTATTTATGCTTTGGCTTATGGAAGTTAACCACTTTTTCATTCTGCAGAGCACCTTGTGAAGACCACCAGCTTTCCCTGGCTCCTGGTTTGGGACTGCCATTGTGCCAGGCTTTTGTAGAGTTTGAAAATGGGAATTGTGACAAAGCTGTAGACCTGCTGTACCCAATCCGTTATGAACTAGTCAAAGTGGGAGGCAGTGATGCTCAGGTAAAGGAGATGCAGAAAATACTTTTTGATGTGACTTAATCCCCTTTCAGTAATTGCCATTTAGCACTTACCTCATCAACAGCACTTCACTCCTGGACAGTGAAAAGCTGAACTGTGTTTGTGACTGAATCCTGTTTGCAAACACTTACAAGCAGGGTTAGCTATTTACTTGTAATGGTGATATGTTTCCTTCCTGTGAATTTAATAGTTTGATAGCCAAGATTTTGTATCCAGTGATACATTATAAATTACTTATTAGTTTGTATTTTGCTGACTTTTTTTTTCAGAGAGATGTTTTCAGCCTGTTATTGATTCATGCTGCTTTAAATTCTAAATCAAAGGCCAAACAAAACCTTGCAAGGTGAGTATTTCCCCTGATAAATATTTGTGGAAGTAGCACTTACTAAAAGTAATAAGTAATGAATATACTAAAAAAGTAAGAAGTAATGAATATATTCAAATCAATAAATTGAAGGCTAAAATTATACTTAAGCATTTGTGTTAAATGTAGCAACATTTAACCAGGGTAAAAAGTACAATAGCTTCCAATTCCAAAAGGCACTCTTGCAGCCTGGGTGGATGAGCTTTTTATATTCAAGGTAAGAACATTTTCAAATGGTTGTGTCTTCAAATGCAGCCTGCTGACCACGTGTGTTATGGACTGCTAAGCTCTGTGAACTGCTGCAGCTCCAGGCAGTGCTGCTGGCATTGCTTTGCTGGGCAGCCAGGGCTGTGGGCTTGCCTCACACAGCCCGTTGGCAGAAACAGCCCATGTTTATCACCCACTCCACATTTATCACCCTCCTCCTCCTCCTTTCCCAGGTGTCTCCTGCATGAACGGGATCTGCTGAGACCAAAGTCACCAATGACTGAGCGACTGATCAGGAAAGCAGCAGCTGTGCATTCCATGGCATAGGCCTTTCCTCCAGCTTCAGCTGGAACACCAGGAGCTTCCCACATCTGGGTGCAGGGAGTGCAGAGCTGCTCTGAAGGAATTTGGGGAGGTTCTCTGGGTTAAGAAATCTGAGAACAATTTCCTTAAAAAAAAGACAAAGCTGTTGCATTTCAGGAGATTGTGAGTTAGATGATTCACAAGAAGAAAACCTGCTGATCATGCTCAGCTTTCTGAAGCATCCCAAAGGCACTGCTGCTCTGCTGTGTTGTCCTGAAGTTCTCCTCTGACTGATTATACACAGTGCACTAACACTGCCTGGATTTCAGTCCTTTGGCCCAGTTTGTTCCTTGGCCTACATGAGTAGTGAACTGCTCAGGTAATTCAAAGGGAGCTTTTAAATAAAACTAATAGGAAGGTGTGGGGCCAGAGCCAGTCCAGGCATGAACTGAATTCCATACTGAGCTTCCAGCCCAATCAGGCAGGAGTCACAGATCTGTCTGCATTCAGGACCTCTTTCCAGGTGTACATTTTTGAACTCCCTCTCATAAAATGTTAATTTTTTCCTTTCAGTATAGCACAGCACAGCTTTCTGAATTACTGTGTGGATTAAATCAGACAACAATAATTACAATTCTGAAATGGGTGTTCTCTCAGCACTTTAAAATGTTATAGAAAAAAGGGAAAAGCCTGGATTTCAGGTGAACAGTGCCACCTCTGAAGGGTATCTTGGACTGGGTCTTTGTGCTTCCCTGAGCTTTTGGATAGTCAGGCCTTACTTCCATCTCCCTCCAGAGAGTCCCTGTGTGTTGGCAGAGCAGGGTTTAAACCAGGGTTAAAGCACACACTTCAGGGAGCTGAAGACCAGGAGGGGGAGCTTCTGCCATGGATAGGACACAGCTCTGTCCCAGCATGATGGGATAAATTTTGGTCAGGAATGATGTGAACCATGGGCCTCAAGGGAGCTCTGGTGCCTCTGGGTGCCTGCAGCATCCCAGAGCTAACACATTTCTTGCAATTGTATTCCAGAAATCCCTAATGATGGGGAAGATTGTATTTCAGACCAAAACTGAACTCGTGCCTCTTCTTCTGGAGTAGAAATCCCACTCTCAGCAACTGCCCAAAGTCTGGCTTTGCTTCCACATCTGCAAGCTCTCCTGGCCCCACAGACCTGCCCCTCATTCCTGTCCAGCTCAGGCTCTTCCCCATGTCCCAGAGCAGTCTTGTCCTTCAGTTTCCTTTTGACCTAGGAAAGCACTTCCATGGCTGGCCCTGCACTGCCCCAGAGTTCCTGCATTGCAGAACAAGAGGTGGAAGTGCTTTGCTGACATTTTTCTTTACCCAATCCTTCCCTGAGGCAGAAATAGCTTATTTTTAAAGCAGTAATAATGAAACCAGTTAAGGGATGTCATTCTTTGCCTTCAAGTCATCTGATTTTTGAGTGTGCTGTTCTTCAGCTTCATCACTGCTTTGTCTGTTCAGGCATGGTGGGGGTGATGCTCTTGGGACAAGTTACACTGGGTTTTATTAGTATTTAAGTGCACTTCAAGCAATGACTTTAGACAAGTAACTTTTTACTCGAGGAATGTTAACAAATTGTATAAGGGAACAAAAGCCTGAGAAAGCTCTGGCTGGCTATGCAGGGTGGAATCAATGTAATCAAAGACAGCTTACTTTTGATAGAACATGACTGAGATTTTTGTCTGCTTTGCCTTAATAAATTCAAAGATGATCTTAGTTGAGCAAGCAAGTATATGACTTCTTTGCATGTCTGAAGCTTTTATTTGTTGAAGCTTTTATTGAGCCTGATTTCACAGCTCTGTAACAGTGTGCACACACTTTGTTTCCATCACTGTGGCCAGAAGCATCCAGCAGCTGAGAGCAGCAGTGTCTGTGCTCACACAGGGTCACAGCCCAGGCATGGCACAGCTTCCCAGGGGTTTTCCTTGGTGCCAGTTAGGGAGAGGCTGAGGTGCCACAAGGTGAGAGAACCATTGTTTCTTTTCCACCATCCTGCATTCAGATTTTCCAGCTTTCCTCCCCCTCCTGCTCAGCTATCCAGACTGCAGCTCTCACCCCCAGTTGGGCTCCTATGGAAAAGCCAAAGGCCTGTGCACTGGAGAGCTGCATCCCCACCACTGGCTGGGTTAGACCACAGGACAGCTCTGCAGTTCCTGTATTGCTGTGTCCTTAACTCTGTGTGAGGTGTTTGGACTGATCCTAAGCTGTCAGCATCTCACTGGCACCCTCCCCATCAGGCCTGCCTTGTGCCTCGCAGGACTGGGGGTTCTGTGCCTGATTCAGATTCTTTGAAAGTTACTCATCTGCACGTTAAAGAAGTACATCCCTAGAACAAGTCAGTATCTCACTACATTGAGACTTAAACCAGCAGTTCTGCCACTACCTCACTTAATTCCTTTACCTTTTCTTAGGACTTCAGTAACTGCTCAGAGCAGCTGTTAAATTACATGAAATCTAACCAAACCACCCCACCATGTTAATATTAAACATACTCTAGTTAGGAAGTTAATTTACAGAAATACCCTCCCTGAATCATGCTGTTCTCTCCTCAGTAATTAGCTAAGCACCTACATACAATGGCAGTCCAGGTCTATGCAGTTCCCTAGTTTAGAAGGAAGACAGGGCACAGGCAGGGGCTGGTTCACTCAGTCTGTTTAATCTTACCATATTTACATAAAGACAAACTGCATACTAAAAGTGCCTGAAAACAGGTTTTATTTGCAAATACAGCAAGCTCAGTAATTCAGGAATTCTACAGGCAAACAAGAGAAAGAGAGGTATTTAAAAAGTGTTAAAATCTTCCCTGCGTATTTTCATTTAGTTCTACGTCATTTTAATAAGATTTTCTGGATTGGTTCTTTCCCTTTCTCTTGGGACGACCTTGCAATCTTGGAGTGGTTGACAGATACATATCACATACAAAAAAACCCTTAGATGCTATTGGTGTATCAGTGAAACTTGTCTAAAGATAAAAATTACTGCTCCTCTGTCCTTACCACCAGCTTCCCTCTGAACAGCTAAAATTCCCGAATACAGCATTTTATACAGAGGGCCTTCTTCCAGACTCCCTGCTAACAGCCAGTAGCAACTGCACAGGTTTCTGACCCAGGATCACCCAAAAACACAGAGAGGATCCTCACTTGTCAGCACCCTGCCCACACAAGTGTGTTCAACATGTGGATGTTGCCTTAGGACAGCAGTTCTGCCTCTGGCCTTGAGAGAACCTCCCTGGTCTCTTTCAGGCCCGTTCTACGTCTGGAGAAACGAAAATTAACGCACACAAACAGGACAGAAATCTCTGTGCTCCTTAAGAAGTTTCTCCTGTCCTCTTGTGCTAGATGGCCACATCCACTGGAAAGCCTCGCTGGGACACAGTGTTTGTGTCCTTAGGGCCATAAGCTGCAGCCAAACCACCAACATTTGGTATCTGCTTACTCACACATGGTGGCTTTCACAGTTTCAGTTGAGCTCTGCTTTTGTATAGATTATAGCAAGTTACTGCAAATTTCCAGGACGAATCTGATCCAACAGCTTTCTTTCTGATCCATCTGCCATTGTACAGATGAAAATTCTCAAGAATTAGCAATGTGGACTTAAAATATGCTTTTTTCTGTTTTTGTTTACAATTTTAACTTGAAGCTTATACCAGCATTAACAAGCAGTGCTTTGAAAATGAACTCAAGTAATTCTTACCTACCCTGAACTGTTTATAATAATGAAAGGTGAGAGGATCAAGAACAGATGAATTATTCACTGAAAAGGATCTCTGACTACTAAAACTCTGAAAGCTTCCTTAAAAGCTACTCTACTGTTAATTTTTAACTGTTTGCAAAGGGAAATCCTCTTTATTTTTAAGAGGATGCATTTACAATTATTTGTCCACAGCAGTCATAACACTCAAATTTCCCATCTCACAATTCTGATTTTCCTGCTATGGTTACAGAAATGTCTATACTTCATTTAAGAGAGGAAGAGAAGAAGATAAGGCAGTCGCAATAGATATAAAACCTGCTTTGCCAGCCCTCCTCAATGCAAAAACTGTTTGGATTCACATTCCGAAGAACGGTATTAGAAAAAAAGAAGTCACCCAGTATGAGAACACCTGCAATATGGAAAACAAGATGAGGGATCAAACTGCACGTTCCTCTAAGATATAACACATCTTTTTCTCTCCTCTTGATGTGCTTTTGTTCCCTCATCTTGATGTGCTTTTGTTCCCGCATCTTGATGTGCTTTTGTTCCCGCATCTTGATGTGCTTTTGTTCCCGCATCTTGATGTGCTTTTGTTCCCTCCTCTTTCTGCTCGGTTATTCTCTCCTCTTTATACGCTATTAGGTACTCTGGGTAAATCTGGTGTTTCTCAAAGACAACATAAACAGAAGGATTGAACTCATCATCCACACAGCTGTCATAAAACCAGAGCCTGTCAGCAGACTTTTTGGGGGGACGGACATTGGCGGCGTTGCCTTTAACGTAGTCTCCGACCAGAACACGAGCCACGAACATCAGGTATCCCTGCTGGGTACCCTGGCAGTAGGCATGGGAATAGCAGGCATCTCGAGCAAAGTAACTCCCTGGAAAACCAGATGGAAACGTGGCTGTGAGGAGAATCTGTACAAGGACAGCTAAACCTGGGCATCCCCTGGGTTTTCAGGAGGTATCTGAAGCAACTCGCAGGACTTCTCTTACTGAGTTTACAGAATGTCACTAGTCTTTTTGCAAGAGAGGGGATTGCACTATGTAATTTCCATTCAGTATTTGCTATTTTATGAGGTATTTTTTAAAAGCTATACCAATAAGCACAGCACAGGTCTGAGTGTTAGGATGAGAGGGACAGACAAGAAAACATGAGGACCTTCCATGATCACAGTGAGGGCATGCACACCCCTCTGCTCCCTGCCATATGAACTGATTTCTCTTGCAAATTCAAATTATGACCTCAGACATCAGAAAATGCCACCTACAGCAAAGCCATGCACTAAAGCTCTTGCTGCCTTGAGAGAAGATTTATCCCAACCCAAAGCAAATCCTGGCCCTCTTCAGAAGGATCATAATACCAATTCTTAGCTTTTTTTTTCCACCTTCTATAGTTAAAGACTTCAGAACTTTGATTGCTTCACTATCAGGGGAGTCTGAGCAGACATCTCACTTTCTACATACCCTTCCCATAGTTAGTTCCATTGCTTCCACAAATTCTCCAGTCAAAGTTATGAGTGCAGACTGTTTTCATGAAGGTGACATCAGTTCCGTGGAACAGGAGTTTTTCCTCGACTTCAATTCCTCCATTTTCCCTTTTCATCTTCTCCTTTTGCCTGACAAAAATGAAGGGGAGGAGAATGTGAGCCATGGAAGAAAAGGGGAAAAGAGGTTTTTTAAACAAACCAAACAACTGTGTAACATGCATGTAAATGTCAGCTGGATGAGGTTTCCAGCCTGCTCTCCTCTCAGAAGACAAGACACGCTAGCAGCATAATGAACAGTTATGAGATGAGCACTGTACTGACACCAGTGCTCAGCAATTCTAGATAATTCTGGCTTTACTCGGGGAATTTAGGCATTTGACACTATTCCAGTCACCACTGTACCAACCTTTTTCTCTTCTGTAGGGTTCTCCTGGATGTGCTTTAAGGTCTCTTGTCCCTTCCCACCCGAGTTCTTAGTGGAAGGGAGGCAGCTTTAACCACAGGGCCTCTCTGCTTCTGCAGTGGCTCAAAGCTGGAGGCAGCTTGAGCTCTGTGCCACAGCCCAGCTCCTCCTGAGAGAGGTCAGTGCTGCTCAGGAGTTGGGGCCAGGACACAAACCCAGCCTGCTCTGCCTACTGCACACCTCACTGGCTGAAGCCAGTCAGACTTAACAGGGTCAAAAGAGAAATCACAACAAAAGGCTTAACTTTATTTCCCATCATTATTCTACAGCATCCTGATGCCTCTCAGGTTTTCAGAAACTGCTGAAGTGGACAAGACATTGATATTCTTCAGAAAGTCATCAGCTACAAATTAAGCAGAGCCAGGGGAAGGGGAGAATATTTGCAACTTGTAAATTAGTGAATGAAAAGTTAACAGCAAGACTGAAACTTGTTCATTGGCAACTTACTGTGAGGGTGGGGAGGCCCTGGCATAGAGTGCCCAGAGAGGCTGTGGCTGCCCCCTCCCTGAAGGGTTCCAGACCAGGTTGGACAGGTCTTGGAGCAGCCTGGGAGAGCAGAAGATGTCCCTGCCCATGGCAGACTGGGTGACCTTTAAAGTCTCTTCCAAACCAAAGTATTCCATTGTCCTCTGGACTTGGCAATGTTAAACTCTGCCTGCTTAATTACCTCATTGGAGAAGGATAAAAAGTATACACTATTTTGTGTTTTGAAGTCTCTTATGTTTTGCTAGATGAAAAGGTTTTATGGAATCAGTAGCTGCTAACTTTCTGGGTTCCATCATTCTGCAGGTGAAAGCACTTACTTGAGCAGTGTTTTTGTACACCATTACCATTCCATTCAGTCCTTGAATACTTACTCTTGTTTTAAACTAGACAACTGTTCTAAGCAGCAGCTTAATGTTACATCAAACTAACTTGAACATGGTTGAGCCCCAGTTCAAATCTGCTGGTTTCCAGCTTGGCCTAAGTACCTGAGTTCAGTATCACTGATGCACATGTTGAAAACCAGAAAGGAGCTCTGGAACTCAGAGATCATGAAGTTAAAACACGAGGATTCTTTCTCAGTGAACACTGACTTGGTTCAGCAAAAGCACCTTAAAAAAATCTGACTGGAATGGAAAGGCCCAAGCAGCCTTTACCCTTTCTAGCATCTCATGAACTCTGATGGATAAAGATTTGTAACAGACAGAGCACATGTGCAGCAGGCAGTTATTGCTCCAACCCCAAGACAATCACTGTTCCACATCCCTGTGGGTCTCCTCATCCCAGTTTTGCATCATGCACATCTCCCTCTCCATGCTCCTTTCCCCCTCTTCCAAGCAGACAAGCAAAGGGAATCTCCCCACAGGAGCCTGGCATTCTGTGGAAGGCCTCAGACACCAACCTCACATCTGGAATTGCTAAAAAGGAAATACCAGTCATATTAAAACACAAGTGGCCACATCCTTTCTTTCCTAGAAAGCACTAAAGGACAACTGTTCTTGGAGACTCCCTCCTTATAAGGACAGGGAAACAAATACTTACCACTGAAACACCTTCCAGAGGGATGGATTCTGAATCCTCTCTATTTTAAGGATGCTGTAATTTTTCATAGTATGATGAAACATCTGCTTTATTTTGTTGTATTCAGAGGTCACATCACTGATCACCACTGCCTATAAAATACAAACCAAAGCAAAAGAAGGCATGAGGCTGCAGTGAGCTCAGAACATGGAGAAGCCCAATTCCAGCAGATACATTTTAAGAAGGGTCCCCAAACTATGCTTATGAAGAATAAATGATGACTATGTGAATAAATAATAAGTAAATCAGTATGTCACTCCTGCTTTGCAAGGACACCTCACCTCTCTTCAGGAAGGATGTTGAAAGGTTTATCATCTCCAAGTGACACTTGCAACTTTAAATCTCAATGAAACAGAAATTGCAAAAAGGAAACTTGACAGGTTATTCCAGATAGTGTCAGTTTTATATCTAAAGCTGATTAAGAACAAAAGATCTTAGGTAACAGCACCATTAAGCAGACATTTACAGGAGCTTCAGCTATTAAAGATGAAACAAACAGAACACAAACACCCTCCTGGCATTGTAGTGCCTTAACTTTTCAAAGTTAGAACTTAGAAAGCTTCACTTAAACACAGACTTCAGAAAAAACCCTACATTTCTAAACAAATGTGACATTGAATACCTGCTTGAACAAATACATCTCCTTTCCCAAAGGAAACACAGTCTATTTAGCCATTATCCTTTTATTTATTTATCCATACATTTTGCGTTTAAAAATCCATCAAGAAATGTCCATTTTTCCCAAAGAGAATTTAATGCAAAACATAATTAAAACATTATTTGAGCTCTTCTGCTAGCTTATGTCATGCATAAATTTTCCATTTTTTTTCCTCTAAAGTAACCTGTGTCTTTAATGTTCTAGATCAACATTTATCTCCATACACTGCAAAAGCATCATGCTGGAGGGCTGATGTCACCTGGTAATACTTTCCACTTTACCACAATGTAAGTCAAGTGAGGACTCAAGATGACACAGTGAGATCCCAACATCCCACGTTCCAAAGTGTTTTAAGCAGGAAAGCTGTGGCCACCCTAAAAGGCAACTGGAAACCAACATCTAACCCTACCAGGCAAAAACTCCCTGTTTTATAAGGCTGAGCTTAGAGACAAAATAAAATAGAATAAAACTTGTGTTTCACAGCTACATTTAAGTACTTACTAATGAAGACATCAGTCACAGGGAAGTATTCTAAAGATTAACAATAAAGTCAGCTGCACAAGAAAGAACTATTTCTTTGAATTTATTTAAAAGCCTTTAAAAAGTTGAGTGTAATTTCCCATGTCTCAATACAGGAGCATTTTCCAAAGCTTTACAAGCACAACACAAAAAACAATCAGGATGTGCAAGTACTGACAGTCAGCAGGGTCTGAGGCACCACAGCCCCAGCTGCTCACATCACCTAGAGGATGAAAATCATGTCACTGTTTCAGCACTATAACTTTTATTTAGAATCACAGAATGATTCGGGCTGGAAGGGGCCTAAAGCTCATCCTCTCCCAACCCCCAACCATGGGCAGGGACACCTTCCACTATTCCAGGCTGCTCCAAGCCCCATCCAACCTGGCCTTGGTCACTTCCAGGGGTGGGGCAGCCAGAGCTCCTCTGGACAACCTGTGCCAGGGCCTCACTACCCTTACAGGGAAGAATTTCCTCCTAAAACCCAAATATAAACCCACTCTCTGTCAGTTTGAACCCATTCCCCCCTGTCCTGTCACTCCTTGTAAATAATCAGCTCAGCCTAAGGAGGGTTCAGGGCCAGGGCATGTCCAGCTCTCACCACCAGCACCCCCAGGTCCTTCTCCCAGGGCTGCTCCATCTGCTCATCCCCAGCCTGGATTGATCCTGGGGGTTGTCCTGGCCAAGGTGGAGCACCAGTACTTGGTCTTGTTAAACCTCATGGGATTCATATGGGTTTGTCACATTCCTTTGGATGGCCCTCTCCTTCAGGTGTGTCACCTGCAGTGCTCAGCTTGGTGTCATCTGCAAATTTATTTATACATGAACAATTCCTGCTTAAACTACAAATGTGCTTTTGCTCTGCTGCATCTTTCAGGCACGTGGTGTGATTCTCTTGTCCTGTGCAGGGCCAGGAGTTGGGACTCAATGATCCTGATGGGTCCCTTCCAACTCAGCATGTTCTCTGATTCTGTGATCTCTTCCTGAGGAACTGAAACCTTTCTAGGTAAAACAGAGGGTCAGCCATGTGAAACAAGGCCTAATCCTGTAAGAAACACACTTCTATTATTTTATCACATGATGGCCTCCAGACAACAAAGCCTGTTCTCCTTTCCATGAAAACTTTGTGGGTATGTCCTCATTTGCCCAATGGATGCTTCTAGTGCTAATTAAGACAGCCAGATGCTGCTGAAAGCCAGATACTGCATAACTCACAACTACACAACTTTTTCAGCATTTTCCACCTTCAGGCCTGAAAAGGACAATCCCACTGAATGTGAGTGTTTGCTACCCTGCCATCAAGGAGCAGAGCTCCCAGGGCAGAGAGGGAATCACTGCTCTGGCAGCAATTCCCAGCAGGGTATGACTGCACAGGAGCAGTTTGCTGTCACCCCCACTCTGAGCTCTGTGTCACTGGGGTTTTGGAAGGGGCTGAGCTGGTACTGGTGACAGTGACCCCACCAGAAGTGACAGCTATAAAATGCACAGACATTCTTCACATTGCATCCTATGCCCAGTACAGCCCAGCAATCCTGGGCCTGTGTGTCATCAGCATTCAGCAACACATCAGCCACACAAGGACTGACAGGAAACCACACATCCAGTGCACACTTTTCTCAGTTGTACATTAAAGAGACAATTTTAAACCCAGCATGGAGTTTCAGGACATAATAGAGTCTTTCTTTTTCCTTTAAAACATTTAATAACTACTAATTCCACTTTGTTAAACAAAGACAGGAGAAATTCACAGCACCCTTCCCAATCAGTTACCAATGTCCATTGTGCATTTTATACACCACTTTGTACAGAACTATTCTCAATGATTTACAGATTAAGGCACTGCAACAGTCGAAAAATTAACAATGTTACCAAAACACACTCATTTTAAACCAAGATGACTTTCTGCCTATCCCACAGGTGTTCCTTTTCAAAATGGATCACTTCCAGCGGAGATTTTGCCAGGATTATTTGTCAATGTCTGAAGAGAAGGCAGTTCATTGAGTTGCAGCAGTCAGCTCTTACAATGGTCACCACATGCATGCAGAATCCCAGCCACTCCCAATGTTACCTACTGCAAAAAAACAAGCTTAGGGTTCCACAGGAAGATTTAATCTAGCCCAGGCTGCCACTTTTAGTGCCAAAAGGCTTCATGGGCATTGTCACTTTTCCTTTCCTGTGAAAGGCACTCACAAGTAAGAGAAGTTCTCTTAGGTGCCAACTCAGCAAGTAAACTGAGCTCTGGGGAACAAGGTGATCCTTCCACTCACACATCCACACATGGACAACCAAAAGATACTCTGGATCTGTGCAGCACATCCCAAAACTTCCCACCTTCACCCCAGTGACTCCAGGAACACCCCAACAAATGGACTCAACTAAAATTCAGGCAAGCTTTTAGAGCAAACATGGGAAGCAGAGAAATAAAAACAACTCAAGAGACCTAAAAAGAACAGAGCAACCGATCTTTCTTTGGAAAAATTTATGCTCTTTAGTTCAACTGCTGCTAAGTCAAGGGAAGAGCATATTCCTTTGTTACTTCCACTAAGCTCCAAACATCACAGTCAAATAGGCTGCCTGCAGATTCCCACATATTCTTCTTATTATTTCATCTTTTCTTTCTGAAAGTCATGACTCAACAGGAGGGTCTCTCTAACAGTTTTGTCTGATCCTGCCCTCTATGCAGTAAATAATCAAGTGTACTTTGCCATCAAATCTTGTTAAACCACTGTCACCTTCACTATCAGATTTTGTTAAATGGTGATTTTATACCAACACAGCACTCCTTCTCCCTTGTGAGTGAAGTGCTTTACTCCACCCACGACACTGACACAGCCACACCCTGGTGCTCCTTAGCCCCCAGGGTATCTGTGCCAACACAACCTGGTCAGCATCACTCTGATTCTGTGACACAAAGAAAACCTCTTAACGTTCCTGTTCCTCAAGCAGGGTCAAAACCACCACACAAAGGGCAAGTGTAACACAAAGAAGCCTTTTTTTCTGGTGTCCTGTAGTATTTCCACAAACTGTGCTGCACTTCCAGAAGGACTGCAGGACCCAGTAATCTAAAACACACCCACACATTTTGGTCTTGGTCGATCAAGTAAGAGCACAGACTTCGGGCTGACAGGGGTTGGGTTTGTTTTGTGGAAGACATCACTGCAATGCTTTGTTATTTTATGGTTGCAGATCTTTATTTCTGCCATTTCTTGAGGCCAAGGTCTGCATTTGAATCTGTGATGTGTACGACAGTACTAGAGGATACAGAGATTTCCTTTCCTGGATCTGTAATCCAAACTTACTTCTTCCTGCCTTGAATTTGGTGAGTTTTGGGTTTGCATGTAGATAAATACCTAAAATGCAGTTGAAGTTCAAGGCAATTTGGGATGTTTTTTATGAGCCCTTGGAAGATCACCTTGATCTTTAGCACACCCACCCAAGAAATTACTCCTGTTCCTATGCAGTTACAACTGATTCAGTCCAGCTTTGAATTGTGCCTTTCCATCAGAATTACAAGAAGGTAGGGAAAAAAAGTTACCTTGTATCCCAAGTCAGGCAGTGCAGATGCATCCCAGTGGCTAGGACAGGTTTGACTTGGAATGGAAGAATCCTTCTGCCTGCTCGCAGACAGAAAACAAAGGGTTAGTAATTCTGAGTACTGCTCCAAACATTTAAATTTGGAGCATCCCCTTTGGCCAATTCCTGTATTTAAAAATTAACAAAATAAACCCCAAAGAAACTGGGAAAGAGCCTCAGTCTATAAGCTGGCCTCTGCCTCTCAACCATCACAGCCTCTTGCACTTGGTTTTTAAGTAACACCTGTGGCTGGAGTAACCTGTACCCCAAGCAGCAGGTGATGCACCAAGACTGCAGTTTGTGACACAGCTGCTGATGCTCAGTCCCATGGAGATGCTTTCTCCAGCAGCACCTGGGCTCTCTGGATAACTGCTGTCTGCACTGGCAGCCATTTTGCCTTATAACTGCTTTTAAACTATGAAAAAAACAACCTAAAAAGCACTTACCCTGTCTTTATCTTCTTCACATCTTCAGAAGACACAAATTTTGGTCGCCTGCAGACCTGTCTTTGAGTTTTAAAAGTAATGTTTGTCTGGGTCATGTCTTGAGGAGAAAATAGAGCAGGAAAAAAAAGTCATTACTAAGTCTACAAAATTGGGTCATTAATTAGGGACAGTCATTCTTGAATGAAATCTGCATATTCACTGTCAATTCTACCTGCTGAGGGATGGCTGCACAAAGGCTGAATAAGCTTCCTGTCTTTCCTGTCACTCTATGATTGAACCTGTGCCTATCTTGCCTGCTCCCTCAAGCCACTCACGCTCTTTAAACATTGCTACAGCAGCACAAAGATGCTTAACTTGTATTTTTTACCATCCACAGAGTTAACTTTCTTTACTTAAGGTTTACTATGACTTTATCTGAAGACTATGTATCTTTTTATTTCTGGTCAGATACGAGTCTGGAGTGTCAAGGAGTAAGGGGAGAAGGTTATTTTTGTAAGGAATTTTCTCTGGGCCATCATTACCTCACTTCCACTTCCAGTAATTGAAACTGGTGCTATCAGAAAAGGAAGTCATGGCTTCTAAAAGCTTGGAGACTTTGAAAAACTCTGTAAAGCACTGCATTGTTGCAGGTGAGAACCTTTTAAATTACTACCTTTAAAACTGAGTTCGTATTGATGCTGGCCAGCCTGGAAATGTACAACACCACATGGATCAGCTAGATACAAATTCTCAATAACAGCAGAAGAAGGTGAGGTCATGCTGCTCCCTTCTTCCTTTATGGGGAGAACAGAAAAACAAGAAAGAGAATTAGATGAGAAGTATCACAGTCAGGACTAAACCCTGGCTAACTAGCTGGGTAGAGAGAAAGAAGAGGCATGGAGTAGGATGATGAGGAATCTACCCAGAACTATGGTGACCCAAGGCTGAGTACTGAACATTTGTTACATACACACAAATACATCATTAGGAACAATGGACACACATTTATTCCATTTAAATTCCTGTAATATGTTGTGCTGGCTCTGCTGGGGTGGAGTTAAATTTCTTCCCAGCAGCTGGTAGTGGCTGTGTTTTGGATTTGAGCTGAACAGTGCTGATAACACAGGGATGTTTCAGTTATTGCTGAGCAGGGCATAAACAGAGCCAAGGACATTTTTGCTCCTTTCCCACCCCACCAGTGAGGGCCTGGGGACACAAGAAGTTGGGAGGAGACACATCCAGGACAGCTGACCCCAACTGGCCACAGGGACTTCCCAGACCATATGGTGTCACTCCAGTGTGCAAAGCTGGGGGGACAAGGAAGAGGGAGACATTTGCATTGATGGTGTTTGTTTCCCCAAGACTCTGTGACCTGTGGTGGAGCCCGGCTTTCCTGGGATGGCTGAGCACCTGCCTGTCCAAGGGAAGTGGGGAATGAATCCCTTGTTTTGCTTTGTTTGGGCACACACTTTTTGTCTTTTAGTCTTTATCTCATCCCAAAAGTTTTCTCACTTTTACCCCTCTGATTCTCTGCCCAGTCCCACAGCAGGGGAGGAGGTGGGGCTGAGCTGCCACAAGGTGTGATGGATTCATTCTACTCCTTACAAAACCAGAGTTACTTTGGTTTGGGCTCCAATGGAAGCAAAGGCCTAGGCCAAGAACTTTTCTAGCTCCAAGCTGCTCTCTGAAACCCCACAAAGGAATAGGGTGACATGGTGAGCACTGATGCACATGAGCTTGGAAACAAACACTGATGATGTGATTAATGCATGAATAGCAGGTGGTTCTTCCAACACTAATTTGCCAAGGAAAAAAGAGAGTTCTGGGTGTAAGGAGTCTCACTCTTACCTTTTACTCTGCTTGTGATTTAACTAAGAGCCAACCACTTCATTCCACAGTTAGGAAAGCCTGAGTGAGCTCCTTGCAAGCTCTCCCTGCTAAGGAGAAGCTGCACAACTGTGATCTCTCCTTGATCTGGGACAACTCTCAGGGTGAGACCCCGAGGCTGAGTACTCTTTGAGATTACTCTCCGAGTCTTTTAAACTGCATTCTATCCAATACCTTTTCCTATGTACTTTTCCAAGTCCCTGGATCACCTTTGTGCTCTACCATTTGTGCTGCTATACTGTAAACTGTATGGGGCATCTGCCTTGGGGGAAGGTGAGACTCTGTATTTATTTATTTTCCTGCATTTTTCAGACAGATTATCATCAGAGCACTTGGAGATACAAGAAAAAAGACTGCATTTGTTTTGAGAGAGCACAGCAACCCTTTCATCTCCAAGGAAGCAGGGAAATGCTTAGAAAAGAGGCAACTACTTCCCATGTATCTTAAGGACAGTGTCTATCTGCTAAATCTCTGCAGGAGCCATGGACAACTCCAGAAGGGAGCTCTCTTCCCTCCAGTCTGTCAGCATTTTCTCATGCCTGTTAGGACTTGCTGTAGCTTCACTGCCTTACCCAACACTGTAAAATTCAAGCACAAGGATTCACTTGATTAATCCTGCTGAGAAAAGGGGAAATGATGCAGAGAGGCTCCACATATTCCCGCAAAAGTGACTCAAAGGCCAAGATGTGAACTCACCTGTTCTCCATATTCAATCCACTTGTTTTCATTATTCTTCCAGTACCAAATCCACTGGGTGGTCAGCAAGAATGTGGGTTTTGTGACTGATGATGGTGTACAGAGGCGTCGAACCAAGGAAGAAGAGCAGGTCATTGTCTGGAAATTAATGTTCTTACCTGGCAAGCTGAAAGGACAAATTCAGCTTGTTATAGTTAACAGTGCAAATTTCATCCTCTAATCCCCAATTTAAGCTGGTGCCATTTTCTTTAATATAATGTCACCAAACTTAATTAGATCTGAAATAAGAGTATTTTTTTCCCACAGCACATGGCAGGTCTGAAAACCATTTCCAAACTTCAGAAGTGAACTCTGGCCTGTGAGACACCAAATGCCACCCCAATCACATGTGGCACTGCCAGTTTTACAGTGTCAGGTTCCAAGTACAGTATGGGATAAGGAACTTCTGTGATAATAAAAAAATAGATGGGCTGCTTACACAAAGGGCATTTCATAAAAATTCTCTTGGCACAACAATCTATTACTATTATTGTTATTACAGATACTAGCTGTAGTAGGAAAGAAATAGCCATAGAGAAGGATCAGCTCTGAAATGTTGTCAAATGGCCCAACTTACTGTAAATAAACTGATCAATGATCTGAAATACTAGTATTTTAAACACTGTATTCCACTGGCTTTTACCTTGTACAGAGTTTTAAACGCAAGATATAATTTTGTTATTTTTAGAAGACAAAACTGGGGTGGGATTTTCATGCAATCACTCTCACTTTGCTTTTTTAAAAGGAAAATTCTCACTTTTACATTCTCCCAGCTTCTGAGAGGCTCAACAACCAGTAGCTGAGAAATTCAGACATCTTTAGGAAGAAAACGCAAGTTTTCCTACACAGGCTCAATCACAATACTCATAGCTTGGAGTCCAGCATTACTACACCTGCTGTTCTTTGGGTCACAATAGGCCTTCTCAATTTCCTCCATCATGGACAGCTCATTCCAGCTCAACCCATCATATATCTCCCATTTATATGGCAAATGGTAATGAAGAGAGTTGCATTTATCTGTAACGAAATCAGACATAGTCAAGAACTCTGCAGTTATTAACACAAAGAGCAAGACAAGAAAAAAGCAAAATAGAACCAGCATCTTTTACACCTTGAGGATTTCTCTGCTGGGCTTTGATATAAGCAATGAAGACAGAGTGCTGAAAACAGAAGTGGAGTGTGTTTCTGCAGTCTTACAAAGAAAAGCAACATATATATACATATACACACTGCCAAATATATTTCTAAGACACCAGGACCTTTATTTTGCTGAGACACAACATTGGCAGCTGAGAGAGCAGTGCCACAGATAGGAAATGCATGTTCTGTGTCACACAACCATGTGTCTCAGCTGTAAAAAGTCTAGTCTACACATCACATAAACACTCTGATCTATTTGGCTCTCCTTTCCTTAGTCCCTTAGAAATCACGGGTGGTTGCCAAGGCCTGAAGGGCTTTCTTCTGACACTCCACATCCAAGTATGGACCAAACACAACTTTCGAGCCCAATGTGGCAAATAAACACTCCAGCAGTTACTTGAATTTAGTCTTTTGGTGGTCACAGTAGGGCTGCTTTGAGCCTGACCTTCACAGTTTCATCCAGGTACACCAATCACATTATACAGGGCTTTTTATCAAGACCAGGTGGTCAGAGGAGTAGCAGTCCTTTAGAAACCAACTGGACAAGCTCAGAGAAAGAAAATGTCATGGTACCTCCTCATAATAAAGAAGAGCCAAACCTGGGTGTTAAATGACTGTTCATGGACAGCCCCCAAATACAATTACTTATATACTCAGATCTCTTCTGCCCACTACTGAAAAGACAATCTATTAGACTTATCTTTAGCTTAGCTGGTACAACTACTGTGTTTCTTAAAGATGTTTTAACACCTCAGATCACTTTTTTAAGGACTTAATGAGGGATAATATGGCTATTATCTGATGTACATAGGATACAGCAGGAATACAGGGTGGCATACATTTACCAGCTGTCAATGACAGCATAAAGTCATCTCTTAACTTGATCTTCTAGCTACAGAGAGGGTAACAGTTCACACTTGAAGGGCTTTGCCACAGAAACATACCCAAAGTCTGTACTCAAAGGGGCTGAAATAGGCTGAACTATCAGAGGAGAAATGGTTTCAGTATACCATAACTCTTCTCAGGTTATGTTTGTAATTCTGACACTGTTTATTAGTCACTTGGAAAGAAAAGGAACTACTGAGGAAGCACAATTGCCACCAACACTCCAAGTGCCACCACTAGCTCAAGCCATTGAGCAGAAATGCCTCTGCAGACAACTCTTCTCCAACAACATAACTTTTCATAAAGCTTACCCTTGTTTTTGCAGTACTTCCAGACATAGAACAAACAGATCTCATCACTTTTTTTGTTGTTGTTGTCCTTTGAAGCTTCATCAGAGGAACTGTCCTTTTTACCTACAGCAAAGAACACAGCAGTTCATGTTTGCTCCAAGAGAAATATATGCATTTGGTACTCCACCCCAGAAATAACGAGGATTTGACTGCAGTAGCACTTTCAGGACATGACTATCTCCCATACAGCCCAACACAGAGGTCAGGGCTTTGTGACTGAACAACAAAACCTGAACAAACACTGGAAGAAGCCTCAGTGAGGAATGGCAAGGGCAGTGTCAGGGAGCTCAGAACAACACAGGGCGTGACCATGGTTCTTGTAAAGAAGCTGACTTTGTCTCCACACCAAGGGGACCAGAGGTTGCATAAATGGCAGTGTCAGCTGAGCAGACTGACTGGGGGTGGAAATGTTTCTCTGAGTCAGCCAGCCCAGTACGGGGGAGCAAACACAGGCCTCAGCCCCACACAGAGGTATCAAACCTAAACAACCAACCAAAGAATTTCAACAGCAGCAACAGGTTTGAACT
This sequence comes from Petroica traversi, assembly GCA_025920805.1. Lineage (NCBI taxonomy): Eukaryota > Metazoa > Chordata > Aves > Passeriformes > Petroicidae > Petroica > Petroica traversi. The sequence goes on along the minus strand of JAHLSL010000042.1, from coordinate 5,542,815 downwards.
GGCTTCAACTTCCCCAGGGACTGGGGACACCCAGTGAGTACACACTGTGACAGCAAGTATATTGTACAGATCTGCAATGGGAACCCCATTATTATTATTGTGATTGAACTGTGCACTGTAATTACTACGTCTTGTAGGAAAATATTTGTATTTTGTTTCCAGTGGATTTTGCATCATTTTGCTACATCAGAAATATCAGTGTATTAGACATGGCTAGAGCAAGATGTAATTTTCTTCATAGCATCCCATATGATGCTGTGTTTTAGATTTTTGTCCAAAACAATGCTGTTAACACACTCTTGTCCCAGCTTTTGCTGAACAGTGATATACATCAATGCCTCAGGTTTTCTCCCTGGCCCCAGAGTGAATAGAACTGGGAGTGCAAAATAGCTTGGGAGGAGACACAAGTGGGCAAAGGACCCTAACTTGCCAAACATTCCATACCACATAACCATAAGCTCAGTAATAAATGGGAGAAGAGAGAGTTTTAGTAGGATTAGCTACCTTTTCCTAGGAAGCTGGCTAAGCATCAGCCTGTGTGTGGAAGGTGGTGAGTGACTGCCTTTGTATCATGTCTTTTGCTTGGTTTTCTTCTTCCACTTATTATTTGGATGTTTTTTCCCTCGCCCATGTTGACACTCAAGTTTTCCCCCTTTATTCTTTCTTTTCTCTTGCCCCTGGGGATCAGGAGGAAGTGAGCAAGTGGCTGTGTGGTGCTCACTGGGGTCAGTGCACAACACCTGCGTGACATCAACTCTGTATAAGCTCATCTCAAGACTGGAGTGTTGGAAACAATCCATACCTTTATCTTTATCTCCTGCTCCTGTTGGCAGCTGGTCTTGGCTCTGAACAGTTCCGGTGCTTCCCGGACCTGCATGGAAAGGCTGAATGAACAGCTCTGCTGGGCCAAAAGCTCAGCTAGCTGGCAATATCCCTGTCTCTGTGGAGAATTGTGTCCATCACACTTGTAATTTGATATGAAACATTACACCATCCTTGTGCGGAATATCTAAAAGGATCTGTTCAGGGAGTACTGGACTCTGACAAGCTTTAAAGCCAAGGCCCTTCTGCCCAGAAGAACAAGAGATTCACAAGCTGCAATTCACTCAATGGAAGGTACTGATGCCTTTTTGCTGGTGTTGGGAAAATGAAGCTAGACATGGTTAGAGGGCTGGGGGTTGTTACCTTGGTATTTTAATCAGGATCCTGTTGGATGCATCCACTTCACCCAGGTGACAGTGTCACAATGCACACCCCCCGTCAATCACACACACCAGTTATAGACCTTACACATCAGCATTTCTAACAAGGGAACCCAATAATGGGGCTGGGCTCACCTCGAGCTCACAGAATCTGTCCTACCAAGGGACCTTGACTCCTTAAGACAGCAGAATGTTTGGACTCCCTGGCTCTGCAGTTCTGGGGTGCTCAGTCTCAGGGCCTGCCGGACACCTACAGGGCACTAAGCTCCAGACTAAGTAAAGGACTACAAGTTTGCATGCTAATATTTGTGGATACACAGATCGGTGTAAAATGTATATAAAACAAAAGGCAAAAATAATTTTGGCATCAGTATACTGAGACAACACCTCTACTGATAACTATATTCACTGCCCAGGGACAGAAGGCAATGAAAGATACTGCAGGAACAGATAATATTCTGTTACCTTCCTAGGAAGGAAAACATGTGTCCAGGACAGTACAGGGATGGATGGGCAGAAATTCCACCACTGCTCTGCTGGCCATCTGGCACATGGATTTCAACACACAGAAAGGCAAGCACATAAGCTGCACTCAACTGTCACTGGGAGCTGTCAGGCTGTGTGAAATCAAATCCCATTGAAAACCACCAGTCTCAAGGCTGGAGGGTAAGAAACAATCCATACCTTTATCTTTATCTCCTGCTCCTGTTGGCAACTGGTCTTGGCTCTGAACAGTTCCGGTGCTTCTGGGACCTGCATGGAAAGGCTGAATGAACAGCTCTGCTGGGCCAGAAGCTCAGCTAGCTGGCAATATCCCTGTCTCTGTGGAGAATTATGTCCATCACACTTGTAATTTTCCACTGGCACTCCACTGCTGATACAAGAGGTGCAATAACAGTTACAAACCCTAGCTAGTCAGTTATTGCCAGCCACTCAACCGCTGTTTTGTGTGCAGTATTTTAGGCAATAAAAGTGCAGTTCTCCCTCCCATATGATTCTGCCATAACTTACTCCATTCTTGCAAGCACATAATAGCAGAGAGGAAAAAATATGTACATATTGCAAGAGGAGAAATACAAAAGCTGATTCCACAAGGAAACAGTTGGTACTATTATCTAGATCCTTACATTCTGAAGGTGGCCCATTCAGCATGGATTCCACTGTTTGCAAAGTCGTCTTCAGTTCTTTAATCCTTGTAACTGCTGGTTTTTTCCAATTATCATTGAGTACTGAAAGCACCAAAAGGATGATGGAGTTTAGCTGGGAGGTAAGGCAAGAACATTTTCTACCTCTATCAAACTCAAAATCATGTTTAAGATCACTGTTTTTTGCAACTTACCATCCTCCTTCTTCAGTTCCCTAGTGAATTCCATATGCTTGTCATTATATATAGTCTGGAAGTTTGAAGCTATCTTCTCAGAAATGCCTCCAGTTTCCAATACTTTCAGTGCATGGCCATCCAAGAGGTTATGGGACATGATGCATCGAGGAAATTTACAGCTCCCCTTGAGAAAGTGTCGACAAACATGAAGCTTGTTGCAGTTGTTTTGCTGCCTACAGTGACCACCTTTTCTATTGTAAAACTGGCAGGTCTGAAAGTGGGAAGGATACAATAAGAAATAGAAAAGTACATTAAAAATTTTTTCTCTGCCCTATAGACATGCAGCTTTAATAGCAGAAAAATGGTGATGTGTTTACTGTGACTCCTTTAATCTAGACATATTTCTTGCAGGGAGGAGCAGGTATTTTAAGCTGACTCATGCATTTTCAGTTTTGAAGTTATGTATGTTTTGTTTTCAAGAAAAGCCAACCCAACAAGTTTAAGAGTGCCAAAAATGGATGCAAGGCAGTTGCATAAAATCAGACTGGTTTATAGTTATTCTACTTTAAAAACCCCTACAACATAAGGAACCACTAAGAACTAATATCTCCATAAAAACATGTACTCTGCATCAAATGAGTTATTATTTCATGAAGCTGAAACTGAATTTGCACTTTCTATTTGTAAAGCTTATTCTGCATTTAAGATTTGAGCTTCTAAAATGGCAAGAAGAGTGCTGAGATTAGAGTACATATGAAAAAAGCAATGCATTTCTTTATTCTTCTATGCACCAAAAAAGAGGTACACAGAGATTTAGAACTGGGAACAAACCACAGACCAAAAACTCCTTAATATTGACCACTAAGCACCACAGTAACAGTTTTGCTCCTGGAGCAGCCTGTAACAAGAAAGATTCTTAGAGGAGGACACACAGATGTCTGGCAGAGTGCCCCAATATCACACTGGGACTCTGACAGGTCCCCTCCAAATCCCTCTTCCTGGGAGCCACCATTGCTCAGGGATGTTGGGCTGGGCATCAGTGAGTGGGTGGGGAGCAACTCTACTGGGAATTATTTGTTTCTCTTGGGTTTTATTAATATATCTCTCTCCTTCTCATTACAGTTATTATTAGTATATTTTATTCTATTTAAATTATTTTAGTATCCTTATCTCAACCTCTTTTCCTCTTTTCCAATTCTACTTCCCAGCCTAGTGGTGGGAGAGAGCAAGTGGCTTAAACCATGACAATAGGGAACCCACTATTTAGCCACATCAGGAAAGCACACTGTCCCCTTGCATCTGCTGAGAAACAAAAAACAAATCCCCACAACACACAAACAAATAAAAACCAGGACACCAGAGAGGTTGTGAAAGTCCCAGATGTTGTGGTGTTGTCCTGTTTATCTTACCCTGAACCCCAGCTCAGGTCCCAGAATACCAAAGTGTCCCCTTGCTTGAGAGCTTCCCACATGCCATGCCTTCACACATACAAACAGTCAGCATTTCTAAGCAGAAAACAGCCAAATTGGCTTTTACACCCCACCCCCCGGCTCTCAGGTTTATGAATGGCATGCACTGATCAGTTTTCTCCTAGTTTTGCTATTTTACTGCATGATAGGAGTTAAGGTGCTCAATTACAGGTAATTAATGATGCCTGCCAGGGGTCATGGCTGAACAGATTTCTAGCAAGCACTTAAGGGTAATACCAACCAAGAACAGTTGCTACTATTTGATCGTTATTGGGAACAGTTAGAAATTCTCCTTGCTTATCACCACCATGCTCCTTCACTCTGCCAGTAAAACATACTGTAAAACACTACACATGCACAAAAAACCCTGTTTTGTCAAAGTCCAGCACTTTCAAAGCAGGGAACAAAGAAACAATAGAACTGTTGCTACCAAATCTGTGGAGATTAAACCAGCAAAAGACAAGGGCAGTACTTTGCTAATTTCTTAACCAGGAGTGGCTGCAGCCAAAACAGGGTATGACTGACCTTGAAACAGCCATATCTTGAAGACAGTATTGCCCTTATACACACATGGAGAAACAGAATGGAATGTTCAACCAAATTTAACAAAATCAGTGAGTGGCATACAAACTGGAAAAATGCTCCTTTGTAAAAAGTCCGTGTACAAAAACTCAGTGCACTTTGGAACTGCCAGATTTGACACAAAACTGACTGCAGTCATTTGGTCATTTTCTCACAGATTATTCTCATCTCTTAAACCCTCAAGCACCAAAATGTGCAGGCCTACACAGACTGGCAAAAGAAAGGGGCCCTCACTTCCCAGTCTTCACCATCTCATAGAGAAGAAGCAACAAACTGGGTTTTGGCCATACCTTTTACCCTGTAAGCTGTACAATTATTGTCATCTTTCAACTCTCTCCTGCTTACCTCACCCTTTGTAAACCCCTAAAGTTGCTGACTTGTTTGTTTGCTTGTTTTGCAGCTTTATGGCCATGCTGTTGGGCTAACAGAAATGGCACACAAGGCAGGCTGCAGCCTTGCTGCCCAGCTCCTGCTATCAGAGGGCAGGTCTGCTCCTGACACACCACAGATGAAACAGATGCATCTCTGGGTACTTATTAGATAGTTTTACTGCTGTAAGGTTGTTTACTATTTTGAGTACTTAACCCTTTCACAGATCTGGCTTTATGTTGCTGCACACTGCCATTCCCATTCCTCTTTCATTCTGACTAAGAATATTTATCCTGTTTCATATCTTAACAGCTGGACATTAAGATCAGAGCTCCACATTCTCTCTTGCCATCTACCATTCCTAACAAAGAAAAACTTTTAAGACATCAGTTCAACTTACATCAGGGAGGAAGAATGGATCATTCTGGAGAAGCAGGACTTGCAGCTCATTCTCACTGAGGCCAGACAAATCATGGACTTTCAGAACTTTTTTGTTCTCAGCATTGAAGATGTCATGTGAGTACTTACAAGAGCTGCAAGAAAATACAGAGAGATATCAATGTTTCTCCTTTAGTCGAGCTGATTTAAAGAAGAACCTCAGAGAATGTGCAACTTGAGAAAACCAATGAGAGAAAGGTGGCTTGGTGAGAGTCTCTGTCAAACATTTAGATGGTGTCTGTAATCACCTAGAGAATGGACCAAAAAGAACTCCTCTGTGAAATGCAGTTTAAACTTCAATGCAGCCAGATCCCACACATTCTTTACTTCCAGGAAGATCCAAGTCAAGTCACACAACCTAAACAGCTGGAGGGAAAGTTAATTTTAAAGGAATATACTAACAATGCCAGAAGTTGTAACTCCCTTGATTTTGTGAATATAAAAGGTTGTTGTCCAAGGGATGGCAAGGAAAGAAACATGCAAAAGTCTTCAAAAAACAAAACCCACAGTGAAACTGAATCAACATATTTTGTTATCTTCAGTGGGTGTGAAGTTTTATTTAAAAAAACAAACAAACAAAACCCCCAAAAACAGGTAAGAAAGTTTAGGTTACAAGTTTTATATAAGGAAGCAATTAAACTACAATAACGAAGCCAGTGCTGCCATGTACAAAGCCAAGAGAAAAGTCTGATGAGTTTGAATTAGGAGATTGCAGATTTTTACATCTATTTGAAAAGGTACTGTAAATCAGTAATAGAGAGCAGACACATAGTCAGCCTGTGCAGTAATTCAATGCAGTAAAATATAGCTTTCTCATGTCCTGCTCTTCAACACACGATCTGATACATCTTGAAGATTAGACATACTCAACCAGTAAAAGTACCTCTTAATTTATCAGATTCAAGTCTACCCATTTCAGCCTCTAATTAAATCCTGAAGCTCTCCTCGTGACAGTTTTACTTCAAGGGGTGTGTGATCCAATCCTTCCACCCAGACCCTTGTGTAGGTATTTCTCCTCTGACCCCTGCTACCTGATAGACACATCCTTTGTAAGCAAATAAACAGGAAGGGCAGAAGTGTGCCACCTTTGGCTCTGAGAAACAACCTTCCAAGAGTATTAGATGCTGCAGGCACTCAATTGATGGCTATGAAGGTAGGTAAGCTATAGAGTATCTCGGGTGGGAGCCATCACCAGTGTTCCTCCAGTCAACTACAGACTCTACCAACAGTCACACAGTGATCTACACCACTTGAGCCTGTATTTCCAAGGCAAAGGTTGAAACATTCTACAAATACAATGATAACTACACAGTTGAGTTTAGTAACACATTTAGGAAAAAAGAAAACAACAGTGAAAAGCCATTTGCCAGACATTAGTTAAAAACAGGATTAACTAGACTAAAATAATGATTCCACCAAACAGTCGACCTTTTCTTTCCAGGCATTCTAAAACAAAAAGGATGCAAAATCTGGAAACATGATTTGATTTTACCTTATCAGTTTAAAAACAGTCTCTGTCTTGTCTATGTAGTCCACCTAGGAGAATTTCTGCCCCCTCATTTTAATCAAGCTCCTTCCTTTGAAAGGTATTCTTATTGCTTTACTAATTTTTAACTAATTTTTACTAATTTAAAGTGATTTTAAATACTTAGCGTTATTGAGAGGACAGAATGGTTTATTGTTATGGAGGGACTCGCCTCATTGAAAACTTTATTCACATAAAGTGTGAATTATGAGTGAATCATGAGTGCCTGCACACACATGAAGGCATTTCCAACAGTGAACCCCATGGAAGCTTGTTGTATTGTCTGCAATGTGACAAAAAATATGAAAATCTTATCATCCTAATGAGAGAGAGACATGCCTTTTCCCCTCTGTGATATCCAGATCTTCATGCACAGTGATCCATTTTGTTGGGGCAGAAGAGGAAGGACCCAGCAGGATCATGCATGCTCCAAATGCTTCATCAGCATCAGACCTGGGGCTTGGGGGCTTAAACTACAAAGTTTTTTCCATCAGCAGTAGGAAGGCTGAGTTGCTCTTCTGCATTTGCTTTTGGTTTCCTCTATGCTTTTTAAACTAGGTAACACTTTGGCCACCTGTGGCTAGAGAGGTTTCCAGGCCTGCCCATCCCACGAGCCCCCATATTCCAGAAACTGGGACTGATGCACCTGAGTGACCAAACAGTGCCTCTCAAAGGAAGGGCCATAAGCCAAGCAGTGATTTACAGCAAAACTCAACTTTTGTCACTCCATAGAGCAAAACTAGAGGGCATTTCAGCTTTGCTTTTTCCTTCTGAGAGATAGGTGTAATCTATTTCACCCAGATGGCAGGGGGGATGAGCGAAGGGTGTGAAGATTTAAACAAGCAAAAAACCAAAAAAAGGAAAGAAACAAAACAAAACAAATCGTTGGCTTCTATGCACACAGCGAGGGCAGGGCTCGAGTCCTTCCGGAGCAAGGATTCCCTGCCGCTGTATCCAAGGGGATTTTCCCCGGGGCACCTCCGGCGGGACTGGGGATGTGAGGGGTTTTGGGGGGATTTGAAGGGCTTTAGGGGAGTTGTGAGGGACTTTAGGGAAGTTGTGAGGGGCCTGGAAGGCGTGAGCGGGGTTGTGAGGGAGTTTGGGGGGTGTGAAGGGTGGAGGTGGGGACTTTGAGGGGACTGAGGCCTGTGAGAGGAACTGGCGTCTCTGAGGGGACTGGGGGGTCTCTGAGGGGACTGGGGTCTGTGAGAGGGAATTTGGGGGGCTTAAGAGGGTTTAAGAGAGTTGGGGGTGTGAGGGGGTTTGGGTGGGATGTGAAAGCTTTGGGGGTGTGAGAGGTTTGGCGGAGTTGTGAGGGGGTTGGGGGGCGCCCCTGCCGTCCCCACGGGCCCCCCGCGCTCACCTGGGCCCCAGGTGGCACCTGCCCATGAGGTGCAGCTTGCAGAGGTGCAGCCGCTCGCAGCCGTCGCACTGCTTGCTGACACAGACCCGCACGTCCGTCACGGCCAGGACATCCGTGCTGCCTTTCTCCAGCAGGAACCGCCGGGGCCCCGCCGCCGAC
>JAHLSL010000042.1:5362705-5494568 GCA_025920805.1 Petroica traversi | reverse complement strand
GGCGTGGCTCTCCTCACGGAGCTTTAACGGGGCCCCGGAGCCCGGCCCGGCCTCCCGCGGGGTTGGCTCCCGCCGTCCCCGCCAGCAACTTCGTAGAAAGTTTCCTGCCGTCGGGGAGATGCAGCCGCTGCTGCTTCCACCAACAGTAGATTGTGGGGCTTTCTTTCTTTCTCTCTTTTTTTTTTTTTTAATTTTAATTTTTTTTCTCTTTAATACCCATATTAGTACTGTTTATTTTAGTGGCTGCAATTCCTGGCATCGCTTGCCGGTGGCAGGTAGGGAGCAGGGCTGCCGGCCCGGCCCCGCTGCAGCCGGGGCTGGGGGATGTGTTTCCCCCGCCTTGGGCTGTTGGAGAAGGGCTTACCCCGGGAACTTTGTCGTTTTGAGTGGAGGCGGCATGAAGCTGAGACAATGGAAACAAAATCGAGTTTCCTTTTTTGTCCAGAGCTTTCCTATCTAGCAGCCCACTGCTTTCCTCTCTCCTTCCCTCACCCGCCGGTTTTGCATTTTGTTTAGGAGTCGCTTTGTCCTGTTGCAAGCCAGGAATCTCCGCTCTGCTCGTGACTAACTGTGCCCAACTAAGAGATCTTTAGTGGTTGTTTCTCCCTGCCTGGGAGGAAGAGGTGACTTCCCGACTCTCTCTAATGGGAAGAGCCTGGAATAAACACTTATTCAGCGTGATGCTCTTTTGTTTGCTTGTCCCGTGTGTGTATGGGGGAGTCTTGCGTTCTATATGGTGGGAGCACAATTTGAAAACTTCTGGGTGTATTTTCTCTTGCTGAGTTAAATGTAATCAGGCCTGTGTCCCGTGAAGTCTCGTGGCTTAGAGTCTGGTTTGACTTTTCATAACACAGACAGGCAAACTGGATAACGGGGTATTGTATGCGTGTTACTGTATGGTGAAATGCTAATGCAGGCAAAATGTGTTCTATTAACTCATTAGATCCCTATAAATATATAAAATGGGATATAGCTGCTGGTTTTTTTTTTCTGGTAAACCCCATGGAGAGGTAGGATGTGTTCCCTGGACCAAAGAACACGAATGTCACAAAAAAGTGGTGTCATATGAGCTGTATTTCCTCGTTTTCGACATGTGTCATTTTGAAAATAGGAGGCTTACTTCTGCTCTTACTGAAATCAACAGCCGTCCTGTTGGTTTCAGGAACTGTGAATCTGGTCCTTCCCCAGCGTCAGTAAGGTATCCTGTAGGATTGTACTGCAAGGAATCAACTTCCTAGCTGGAGAAACTTCTGCTTCAGTCTCAAAAAGAATAAATGCCACATTTTCATTACATTTCGACAGTTACTGGAAAACTTATTTTTTAAAGTGAGTGATTCTAAACATCACGATCTGAACTTATTTTTAATGTACTGTGTAGAGTCTGATGTTACTGGCTGTTTTATTAGTTTCAAATATTAAAATTTTTCAGACAGAAATGTGAGCTTCAAATGAAAATATTTCTGGGTAGCCTTCCCTTCAACTGTTCTAACTATCATTGGTTTTTGGACACTTTTTTTAACCAGGTGATAAAGGTAATTATGTTCAGCAGTTGGATTTAAGAGGAGCTGTTTAAATGATAGTTGATTATGGGAATGCAACTGATAGTTTCTTCAGTATTCCAGCCTGGCTTGTGGCGTGGAATGTGATGCTGAGGCAGAGGAAAAAACTCCACAGATTGCCCCAACTTCCCTGCCTTGTTCTGAATTGTAGGCAAGTGTTGTGCTACACGAGTGTCACCAAGTTTCACTAGGAGCCTGTGAATGAGAAGCTATGGTGCTGGTGGATGTGTTTTCTTGTTTTCTTGTTGGTTTGTTGTTGGGTTTTTTCTCTCCCTTCCTCCAGTTTAGGACAAGGGTGCAGACAGTAAATGCCACAGCACCAGGGGTGATGAATGTGGAAAGCTTCAGCAGAGAGGGTGAAGGCTGATGCTTTGCTTATGCCTGAACTGCTCAGTGCACATCTTCCTATCTCATTGTGCTAGAGGAGTGCTCTAATCGGATTTGGGAAAACTTGGAGGAGGTGAAGTTTTGGTCTGTATTTTATAACTGGTGATCAGTGTAAGTATGCAGTAATATCTTGGCTTGTGTGAAGTAGTTCTCAGTACGTGTGTGTGATTGTATATTGATGCGTGCTTACTTTGCAGCAAGTATGTGCTGGCTGACTCCTCTGGGAGGTGAAAAATACCCTGCTGATAGCCAGCCCTTGGGTGTGTGCTTGCCTGGCTCATGGCAAGCAGACCCACTGTGCAGTTGTGGCAGGAAGGTTTAATGTGTGTGTAGGGTCTAAAGGCACAGAGAGAGCTCTTCCTGGGGTTTAGGAAATAAAACCTGGGGGTGACAGATGAGCATGAAGTGTTTTCTGCAGCTTAGGCCATCAGGATACTCTCTGCATGCTCTGGGGTTGTGCTGAGCTCCAGTCTGAGAGGGCTTGAGGGCTTTGTCTATGACAAACACATCTGGTGTGTTTGTCATAGTCAGACACTTTTAAAATCTTTTTTTCATAAATGGAATATCTGTGTTGATAGTAAACCTGTTCCTCTAATCCTGAGCCACAGTAGTTAGCTGATTATATTATTGTAAATACTGCCACGACATTGGCAAGTGATCCTTAAGGCCTCACCTCTCCTCCCACAGATGGGAGAACTGAGGCACCAGGGGAGTGTAAACATCTTGGCAGACTTATACGGGAGCAAAAGCTCAAAGAGAGACAGGTCTAGCTTTTTAGACACAGATGATGATTTTTGTGATTAATTAAGATCTATGTGGTAATAAGTTCTGTTTAAAACCTCGCCTGCATCTTTCTGATTGTCAAGATCTCCTTTTTTTTTTTGCCTGAAATGAATATACCTTGAGAATATCACTGTGGCATCATACAGAGACTCAAAATACAGCAGGCAAGTGGAAGGCTCCCAAAGGGCACTGCTTAATTTGTTTATTTTATTTTTTGTAAATATGACACTTAGTCTGAATTACCATGTGACCATACAATTGTGCTGGCACAAGTGGGGAGTTGTGGGGGAACTAAAACTGGGGTTATGGGGACAGATCAGCTGCTTCAGGTCTCGTAGACCAGGACTTCCCTAAGCCTTGTGTGCACCTGGCTGATGCTGGAGCTGAGGGTGCTTTCTGTGGGCAGCACTGAAGGCACAGAGCCTCACTGCAAGTTAGGTTTCCCAGCTGGTTTCAGCGCAGATTTTATGTAGGTGCACACTGGTGCTCTCTCTTGTGTTGAGCTCAGTGGGTTGGCTGCAGGATCCTGTAGCTGAAGGACTTCACAGAGTTCTCATTTTGGATTGAAGGATGTACTTTGTAATCATTAAAAAAGAAAAGGCAGAGGGAAAAAACCTGAAGGGCAAGGAATCAGTGTAGTGTTTGAGTTTTCAATCTTAACTGGACAGATTGACTTTATTTTTGGATGGTGGGTTATATCTCCTGATACCTCATTTGTGCTGTTTCTGCAAAGAGCCCTCTCCCACTGAAGGCTTCCCATGCTGGGGGACTGTTCAGCACTACACAGCCAGAATCCTGTGCCCTCAGCCAAGGCTGAGTATCTGTTAGCACAGAGCACGTTCCTTAATGTTTACTTATGTTCCAGGAGGAGGATCCTTCTTCTCCTAGTCAGTGGCAAAGCTGTCATTAAGTTCAGTGGTGTAGGATTGAATGGTAGAAGACCAGTGTTTGGAAGTACATAGTATTTAACACCTGATTAATCACTTAACTCCTTGGCATCACATAAATTGAATCCCTATGAAGCAAAATTTTACTAGCGCTGCCCCAATTAAACACTGGTCATTAGCATTCACTGTGTCATTACAGGTGAAGTCAGTTTCCTGGGAGGCAGCTCATTGAGACAGCATCTTGAATCTGAAATGCCCCAGTGAAACAGAGGATGCTTTAATGATAATTTAGATGCATATTGCAGCATGCATCCCAAAGTGCCTTTTGGAGGGAGGCGACTAAACGGTGCTCTGCTGATAGCAGGGATGATAAGAGGGAGATGAGGTCTTGTACAGTGACACAGAAGCAATCTTTCTGCCTTTTAGAAAAGTTATCTGGGTCCTTGAGTGCTTGTGTTCTGAATTCTTCTGCTGAAAGTTCTCCTAATAACCTGCTTACTGCAGGAAGGGGAGAGAGCTAAGGTAACCAGTATTTTTGGCCAGTAATAAAGTTTTGACCTACGGTCCAAAAATTGGCTAATTTGTTTTGGGGATTTTTTTTGCATATGTTTGTTTTTGAGTACTTTGTCATTCATTGCCTTCATCTGGGCAACCCCAGAGTACCAACAACTCAAAAGTCAGTGCTTCTGAAAATGATCTTGTCCTTTCCCTATCTGTGAAACAAGCATAAAATAATAATAAACTTACCTATGCAGGGCTAAGTATTTGTAATGCAGCATAGAAACAAACTGTGTTTAGTACAGAAATTTGGGACAATGATCTGATTTGTACCTGGCTTTTTAGTTCACCCAGTGTTTTGGGGGCAGGGGTGTGGTGGTTGGTTGGCTGTTGGCTTTTTTGGTGTAGGCCACCTACCTCTGCTGAGCAGTCAGACCAAGATCTTGCATTTTCAGTGTGTCCTGGTGTCTGGATCAGCCACACGTGGGCAGGGTGGTGTTTCTGTGCCCGCAGCCTGCATGGAAGGTGGCTTTGGGAGAGGCTGGCACGTGTTGCTGCCAAAATCTTGCTCCTGGCCCAGGGCAGGAGCACCTGGGAGGGATGGCAGGGCTCCCTGGATGCAGAGCAGGCTGCAGGCACAGTTGTTCCAAGCTGCTCTTTCCCTGGCTAGGGAGACCCCCCTGGTGAAGACAGTGGATGGTGAGGAACTGCTAGCATTGCCACAACAATTAATTTTTAGGTTGCAGTGTGTCCCTGTGCCTCCCAAGGGAAGGAGGCTGCCTGGAACAGCCCATGGGTGGGATGTTGCTCTAGGAGATCGTGAAGCAGCCAAACCAAACCCAGGTGTCTGCTCAGGTTCAGCCTGAGCAAAGAGACCAGACAGGCCACCAAAGCTTCTGTGCATTTAACAGTGGATTTGTGGCAATTGTTTCCTTCTAGTGTGGATTATTTTTTAGTTCTACAACCCATGCCAAATTTACATACTGGTTGTAATATTGCTGAGTTGTCTTCAGGCAGTGTTTTGTTGAAGCACAGAGGAGAACTACACTCTTTATCTTCTTTAGTAACATGTGGGACTCAAATAGAGATTATAGTGATCACCTTTTTTTATTTCTTTTTTTTTTCTTTCTTTCTTTCTTTCTTTTTCTTTTTTTTTTTTTTCCAAAAAATGCCACTGCTGGCAGGAAAACAAATGCAGAAAACTCTGGCCAAAGTTAAACTTGTTTATGGAGTGTCTTGGAGCAGTGGTAAATAAAGGATTTCAAAAAGAGTTAAGCTTTTCACTGATAAGATATAATCTGCTGTAATGCTGCCGAGCTCTGAAGTGAACTGGGTATAGCAATTAAGGAAAGCTATAAATGATTCTTCATCTAAATGAATTTCCAAAGGTTATTCCCTGTTAATCCACATGTAGTGTCTTTGCTTCCGTGTTATTGTTTTATACTTTGCAAAGACTGTCTTGTTTAAGACAGTCTGAAAAGAAAAAGGAATGAAGGAGATTCTCACTGCAGTGTGTATGTTGGTGTTCTATGGATTGTATAAAAAATAGTTTTGTAAATAATTTTAAAGATGTGTGTAATGGCAAGAGTAGCATTGGGTGTAACTGCAAGAGCTGTGTTAGTACAACTCCACAAAAATACTTTGAATGTGACAGCTGGATTTCACATATTTAACTATTAACAGCTGCCCAATATTAAATCCAGAGTTTGGATGTTTAATTTTAAAGTAAAAGTAAATATGATTTTAAATAGGTACAATGAATGATTTCTTGGGGTATTTTTGTTTGTGTGTCTGCTTTTGTTGCAGGATTTGTTTTGGGCTTTTTCTAGCCAGCTCAAGAAATTGTAAATTATTTGTTTTGGGAGTTTATTCTGGAGAAAACCAACTCTCATCCACTAAGGAGTATCCTTGAAACTGATGAAATGAATCAGAAAGGGAGATTCTTTATATGCTTCAAATTTCAACTCTATATAGCTGAAGTGATTTTTTTCATTATGTCTTCAGTGGGATCCTCCAAAACATCTATTAGCAGAAACTGGGATTGTTTTCTGCATGGTCTTGGATTCTCTGGAAATCTGTGACCTTGAAGTTTTATTAGGTAAATTAAATATTTAATAACAGTGCCAGAGACAGCAGTACTAAAATTCAGAGATGCATTTATCCAGATAGTAGGGCCACAACAAGGCATTCCGTAGCTGCAAACCACATTTCCCATTTATCTTCCTCCTTTTTTTCTTACAAATAATTTCACACAAAGGTAGTTTCCATCATTGATGGAGCCTCGTGAAGCTCTGCTGATGCTCTTGGAGGTCACATGCAGTGATCCCATCATTTCCAGCAATACTGGGGAGCGCTTTCCTGACTTTCTAGGAGGTCCATGTTGTGATTTCTCCTCTCCATGACTTTTTTTTCTCCTGGTGGATTAGGAGTGGAGATAGTTGTTTTACCATGTTTCCTCTTGAATGGCTTGTTCTCATCTTTCTACCTGCCTTGTACTTTAAAACACAGGCAAAGCCAAGCATTTTCTGACCTGGCCAAAGTTGAGCTTTGAGCTGGTAGGGTGTGAGGAACCTCAGATTCTGGGCTGAGGCTTTTGATTCCGTTTGTCACTGCAGGCTACTGGAAAAAACATTCCTCAGTAGATGGATTGTCCCTGTCACATCTGTGAGAATCTGCTCAGATATTGCCAGTGGGCACTGCTGTGAAAGATTGGCTGCAGTTTAAAGCCTGCAGAACAAAGGATGTGGTGCTGATGGGCCATTGTCACCTGTGCCACTGCCCTTCTGTAGCAGATCTGTAGCAGGTCCCAGCAGTGCCACTCCAGATCCTCAGGAGCAGCTCCCTGCAGTTCAGGGCACCACTGCTGGCTTGGGCAGCCTGCTGGGGACACGTGTGGGTGTTGGATGTCCAGCTGGCATGGATGCCCACCTGGGTGGCAGACCGATCATCTCCCTGGAGGCGAGGAAATGAAGAGCTGGATGCTTTCACAGAGGGATGAGGATGCTCTCAGTGCTGCCAGGGGTTCCAGGAAGGGCACCAAGTTGCAGGAACAGGAGTGTTGATGGGTATAAATTCACTTCTCAGTTGGCAGACTGAGTGGTTGTGTTGTGGCTTGAGCAAAGGAGCTCTCTGGAAGAGGACTCAGGGAAGACTGGAGCAGCTTCCAGGAGAAGGTTATGAGATGTAAAATGCTTCATGGCTTGTGGCTTGAGATATGTATCACACATTGCACCCTGGGCTCAGACACACTGGAGATGGTGTCCTAGCAAACAACCTCACAGCAGCTGAGTCATGAGAGCCATCCATGACTGACCGTGCTGGCTTCTATTACCTCCCAATGGGGACAAATTACAGCCTCAAAGTAAGAAGAGAGTGAATTAATGTGTATGCAGAGCCAATTAGCACAGCCATGGTAGCCCCACACAGGCAGTGGCTGCAGGCTTGGAGAAGTGGGCAGAGAGGGCAAGGGTAGGGTTTCTTTTTCTTGGTAGTTCTAAGGGGCACTTCTAAAACTTCTCTTCTCAAGCAAGGTCTCTTTGAGCTGTTCAGTGCTGTTTGCTGATAGACTTCCCAGAAATGCTCTGGCACCTGGGATCTTATTTTCAGAATGGGTTTGGTTAGTGAATGAAAGAGAAAGCTGAGCTCAGTTTTCAGTTTGGGGTGAAATAGGCAAATAAAACCATAGTGGGAAAACAACAGGGAGTAAAATAGAAATGATCTGTATATTGCAGTTTGAATCTGTGCTGTGTATCAGTTCTGATTACATTGTGCCTTTCTGATTACTGAAAAAAAATACAGCAATGTGCAGCAGGGTTGCCTGGGCATCCTATAGGAAGACAGGCTACAGTGCTCGTGGCTTTTTGGCTTGGAGTCTGCTGAGGGAGGTATAATAGAAAACTGTAAAATTGCACAGCAGTGTAGTAAGGAGATCAGCCACTCCTGGCAGTTCAAAGCTAGAGCAGGCAGTGACATTACTGGCCAGGAAGATTAAAACAAGTACTTCTTCCATCTGTGGGCTTACAGAACTCACTGCTGCAGGGTGGAGTGGAGGCTAAAAGTGCAAATGGATTTAAGAAAAGAGGGTAGATGAGGAAGATACCAAGACTTAACAGCCTGTGTAGGGGGAAAGTTTGCTTTTTCTGTGTGCTAAGCTTTTCCCAAAACAGAGACTTCTTTTGGGGATAAGATCACAGGCTTGCTCTGATGATGTGTAGGCATTCAGGTGCTTCCATATAAAACTTTGCCCCCTGGAAGGACAGTCTTACGTGCACTTCTGTGGATTCTTTTCTAACTCTCAGCCCCAGCAGCCTTGATTTCAAGAAAACGAGTTGTTAGTGAGGAGAGAGCTAAGGAAGAGTTGGTGTCTGTGACTCAGAGACTTGGTAAGTCAAGGTTGCTTGGACTACCAAGAGATTGGCTTTTCTTGTGTATTTATCCAGATTCAAATGACAGAAGGGAAAACCTTTGGGGAATACATGAAATTGGAATTACAGGTCAGGATTTGAAAAAGAGAAGCTTTCTGATTTTGGGGAAGAGAGAATTGTTTGCTTCTAAGAGCCAAATGTGGGTTACCCGTGCTTTTCCAAAGGGCTCCCAGTTCCCATTATCACCCCTGTGAAATTTGTTCCTGAAGCATTAACCCCTTTTCACGTGTGTGACAAATGGGGTCCCAACTGGAGCTTGCAGCAATGGGCATCAGAGTTGCAGCTTTCACTGCCTGGCCAAATGTTGCAAATATTCACTCAGCTGTGTCACTTGATAAGAAATACTGTCATTTGTACAGATCTTGCATCATGCTTTGACTGTGATTTGTTTTTTAAATGGCAAACAGAAGAATGGCTATACAAAATCAATTATGATATTATTTTGCATGTGTAGTCTTTAGGTTTTTTCCTAAAGAGGGAGTGAATCACAGTGTTGGATAGCCTTTAAAATGTATTGATGTGCAGCTGAAAATGGCTTTTAGCCTAAATTCAGTTTTCCTCTCTGATAATCTATACGGTGTCCACAAATATCTATTTAAGTAATTGGATAGCCTCATTAAGATTTAGTTAGGTTTTTATTTTGGCAAATAACAAATTACTTTATTTGCTGGATGATTGATTTTTTTGGTAATAATTTTACATATTGATATGATTTGCTTTTCAGTGAAATGTAATTGTAAATGCAATGTCTTGCATCAAAACCTGAGCATTAAAAGTAGTTCTTAAGAAGAAAAAAAGGTTTAAAATTGTACATGAAAGGGAAGTATCAGGTACATTTTGAGGTAATATTATAACAAACTTTTTTCTTAAGTGCATTAATTTTCATTTTTTCAAATTGTGCTAATTGTTTTCTGCCATGTTGATTTAGTATTAGTATATTTTGTACCCTCACCTTGAATTTTTTGTTGACTGGAGGAAAGAAATAAGCTTTCTGTTTCTGCAGTCCCAAAGCATTTCCCAACTTTGAGCAAATTAATCATTGTAATGAACTAATTGACCGAACTGAAAGAAGAAAATCTTCTCTCTGTGTCTGTTACCAGAAGCTGACTTGGCTCTTTGACAGGCTCAAGCTCGAGGGGTAGAATAATGGGTCCCACTCATTTGTATGTGCTTTGGCATTATGTATTGTGCTTGGAATTTATCTCTAAAATTATTTTCTGCTATTGTAGTTATACCTGAATCTCAATACACTCTAGTTTCATGTTTCTTAGTCTTAAATGAGGAATGTATTAAATGAGGAAAAAAAACCCCAAACCCCTTAAAATTTCAGTTTTTAAAATATGTGGCCTCGAAAAATAGTACATGTTGAGACATAATGCCTGAATGCAATGCTAGTAAGAATCTCTTTCTCTCCTCTTCCTGTTACCCTCTATACTGTGTTTTAATTTAATGTTTTAGTGGTGAGATCCTTTTTCTTCAGCCACGGAGTGCTGCAGCAATGGAAAATCAGCTGATGTGAGAGAGATTTCTCCTCCAGTTTGGTGTGAAGGTTTGGCTTTGCAAACAAGAAGGGGAGTCATCATAGCTACAGAACAGGCTGTTGTTTCCAAATGAACCCAGACCCTTTATGGCAGTGGTGTTCCTGGTAAGAAAAGGCTCCCAAGAACCAGGTTTAGCTCATGTCCAGTAGTAGAGGTGTGAGTGCTTTCCAGAATGCTCTGCAGTCTCTGTTAGCCCCATGTTTTAGTGTGTGTGTCACGAGCATCTCCCCAGGAGGGAGGGAACCAGGATTCCCTGATTCACAGATGGGGAGCAGTGTGGCTTCATGGAGTCTCCTGGTGCCCCTGGGCTGCAGGACAGTAACCCTGTCCCAACCTTTGCCTGCTGCCTGCCTGTCCCTCACTGTTGGCCTGGCAGGTGATGCTGTGCTCGTTCCATCACTCCTGCTGCCTCTTCCTGCTTGGGGTGAGAACCTCAGGGCCCTACTGCATGGCTCTAGGAGGTGAAGGCTGATGTCACCATCATTTCAACAAGTTGAGTTATGAGGTGAGCTTAAATACTGATGAGAGAGGTCTGTTTTCCTCAGTCTAGACTCTGGTTTTGTAATTCCCTGTCTGTTTCCCATCACTGGTCCACAGAGCACTCTATCATATGAAAAATACGTGTTCAGCTCTGTGTGCCTCAGCCTCCTTTTTGTTGGAGAAGAGGAAGAAAAAGCCTTTCCCCAAGTAACAACTGAGATTCTGTCATTTTCTTAGCCTCAGTTGAAAGATGAGCATAGGTAGACCCAGGTTGTTGGTGGATGGTTGGCACAGCAGTGAGGAAGGTGGGAAAGCCTTGGATCACAGACATGGAGGGAGCCCCTTCCATGATTTGCTTACAAAGCACACTGAACATTGGCCTGGGCTGAGGTTTAGAGCATGTTTAAATTCAAGCATCACAGTGAGCCTATGCATATTTAAGTTTCCATCCTCTAAAGAGGAAAAAACAATAAACAACAAACCCCAAAATAAATTAACGGATTTAATTAGTAGAGTTGGCTAGAATGATAGCTTTTGGGGATGGAGAAAGTATTATTTTTGGGTTGCCTTCTTATAACACCTGAGAAACAGAGCCACTTTTGACTGACTTGTCCTCAAAATACTTCTTATCAAATTACTTGCTCAAAAAAACCCCAAAACATTAGTGGTTTGGTTGGTATCTATGCTTCTGGAAATAAATACATGTACTTGAAAAATAGACTTTTTTTTGTTGTTCAAAATTTGTTCCCGTGGATTTTTTGAGGAAACTTACCACCATATTCTTGAAAGTTCTAACACACTGCTTACTCCATGTTTTTGTAACCACATAGTGGTGGTGATAAGAGCCCAGGTGGGCAGTCCTGCACTTCAGGGTTGGAGCTTCTGTCTTGATTTCCAGCAAAGTTCCCAGGCCATGCTGCTCTCAGCTCACTCATCCTGACAGCCAGACACACAGAAATTAAAGGGTATTCTTAGGCACTGCTGTGAGGTGAAACATGGGGAGGCTCTGAACCAAACAAAGCTTTGGGATCTGTATTCCTGAACACCTACTCTAAGCTATGGATGGAAGGAAAAGAACCAGAGGGCTTGAAAGGGAAAGAATTAGGAAGTGAGGATGAGGAGTTTGCTATGATGAACAGCAAGGCCCATTGTAGATTCCTGTGAAAATCATAAAAATTTGCTTTAGTCATGAGAGGCAGAGGCAGAGCTAAATGGGAGCAGGTTGTTTCTCATTGTATGGGAGGATCAGATGGAAGCACCTGGCAGTTTTGAGGAGTGGGAAGTCTGTTTTCCTATAGCATGCAGTGCTGCTGCCAGCAGGTGTAAGGTAGGGCCAAGCAGGCAATTGTTTTCAGAAGACAGTTCATCCTACATGGATCTATCCAGGAGCATTCATTGCAAGAACAGCTGTGGTCCTTGGCTCAGAAAGCCCCTAACCTGTGGATCTCTGTGGGTGTGTGCAAGGAATAGTTTATTCCCTGTGCTCTTACCCTGAGCATTTCCTGTTGGGTGTTGCTGGAAATGTGGTATTAGCTTAGACAGACCTTTGAGCTGACCAGGACTACTGTGTTTTTCCATTTTATACTTTGGTGCTTGACTCTGTACAGATGCTTCTGACAAGTGGAAAAATAACAGGAAAACCTCTCATGTGAATCAGACCTTCAGCTCTGTTTCTTGATGTTGTTGTAGTATTTCCTTAAGGAGAGGTAACCTGACCATCTGAAATTCATGAGAGGAATGTTCTTCAGACTATGAAATGAATTTTGTTTGGGAAAATTCCTGGGGATTTTCCTATCCTTGACTCTCTTCTTGGGCTGCGATGCTATTTATTGGCATAAAGTGCCCTGACCTATTTTATTTCTCGAGGTTTTTCCCAAGATTTGGCTGACAGAGGGTGGAAAAAATAATTAGATTCTTAGATAATTCAAATGCTGTGTGCTGTGTCAGGCACACCTCTTCTGATGTCTGATAAGTGAACACAGTTCCTTGCAAGGAACTTTCTTTAGATGGCACAAACATGTAACCACATGACCGTGGTTGATGAACAGGTATTATACAACACAGGGACAATTCCAGCACTTCCATTCATTTATTCCATTGGCGTGCCTGAAACCTGCATGGAGTGACTATCTTGATTTGATAGTTCAATCTTTTTGCCTTTCAGTCTCTGACTCTTCTTTTCAAGTTCCTAATAGCTGGGAAAATTGAGGAGGAAATATTGTTTACTGAGGCCCTGGACCTCATTTTTCCACACGTAATCATTAAGAAATGAGCCAGCCAGCAGACAGGACCTTCTCATGGGGTTGTGTGTAAACCAAATGTTTTCCTTTGGTGCAAGTTGAGCTGTTTCTCAAACGGTGCTTGTCCTGTGCTAGTGCAGTTAGTGGCCAGTTAAACTAGAAAAGGGAGCTGCCTAAAAAGGAAAAAGCTCAACTGCAGATGCTTTTGTGTCCTTTCCAAAGACCCCCATCTGGAATGGTGTCCTACAGCAGACAGACATAGCTACCACAACAGCCACTCTCACAGGGTTGCCTGGCTTTAGGTGGGACTGAGCTGTGATGCCTGTGAACTTGCTCACCCTCTAATTCTCCTGAGGTCCGGGCCCACTGCACCAGTCTGAGGGTCCCTCTGGGGACAACTCTTCCTTTGCTGCTCCCACGTGCTGGCACAAAGCCTCAGTGTCTAAAGGCATTGTAACTGCTACCAACACATTAAAACAGAAAGTCCTAAAAGATGCTGATAGTTGAAGAAATCCTGTTTCCCCAGTGTTAAACACAAGGAAATTAATTTTATCATTCCATACAAAAGTGAATGGAAGTATATCTGTGTACCACATGCAAAGTTTGGACATGTACTGTCCTAACCCACTGTGAAGGCACAACATTAACATGATTCTGTGACCAAAGGTTGTATTTTTTTGCCCAGGTTTCGTAGATAAATCTTTCATTTCTAACTCATTTATATCCAAGCTGTTTGCACCCAACTTCTCAGCTCCTGAATTTCAGGCTTTGGGCATTAGTGTGGCAAATGGTGTGGCAGGAATGGGGGCTGGAATGCCATGGGTGGACAGATAAGCAGTTAATGGGGCCTTTTTGAATGCAACACTTGCTTGAGGCTGGTGAGGCAGGGTAAATTTTACCATATCTGCCTTTTCTAGTGCTCAGCCCATCCCTTTCTCACCATTCCAAATGCACAGCTTGTTTGTTCCTGCACCGTCATGCTGAGTTTTTCTTCAGGTTTGTACCTTTAGTTTTACCTCACCCTTCATAGGTTTGAAGCCACAGTCCTTAAAAGTGGTGGTGGCAAGGCTATTGGGAAGACACCACCCTAGAAGACTGCAAAGTGTTTGTTCTTCAGGTCATCTGAAATGGGAGCTAAATGATAAGCCTTGTTTTAGGAAGCAGCAGAATTCTATCTGATCTTGTCCTTCCAGTGGGAAAAAAAAAAGTGAAGATTTGATTATTTATGTGGCAATACAGTCGTAAACTTGGAGTGATTTAGACTGTTAATGGAAAGTACTTTAACCTTGATTTTTTTAACTGTGCGTCAGAGGAAAGGATAATCTTAGCCTGTCTGATTTCCCATTGCTCCTGGGTTGCACAGCATCTGCCTAAAATGAAAAGGCAGCGTGCAAATACCAGTGTGCAAACGTAGCAGGCTCACATGGTCAGCTCCATTGCCTGACTTCCCTCCATTTCTCAGTCTCAGGTCTCACTGTTCGTTGTTAATTATTCTGGCTGTGGTCTTGTTAAGAAACCCTGAAACCCAAACATTTTTCCAGGCACAAGTCATTTGTGCTGTTTGTTTAACTAGTGACTGGTCTTCTCTTGTTTTGCTTCTTACTCACAAGAGGCGAGGCTCTTTGAGCATGATGTAAGGAAGAGTCCTGCTCAAAATAGTGAGGCATGTGAAAATTGTGACTTCAGCAGGGGTTCTGGGGCTCTGACAATTAGTGAATTATACAGTGTGACTGTACAACACTGTCACTCCATCCTTCCCTGCCCTGACAGTGTCTCTGAAGGAGTATTTGCTCGTATCCAGCTTTGGGTTGGTTACTTCTCCAAGTTTTTTAACCATTTTTTAAAGGCACTACAAAAGTGCACCATTGTTATTTCACTGATAAATAGTTTCATGGAGCTCTTGAGGTGAGGTGGTAGCAGCCTGAAAGATCTTGTTCCACCCTTCCACTTTCTTCTCCTGTGGGCTGGCACAAATATTGGGTGGATGTGTGTATGACAGGGCAGCAGATCTGGGTGAAAATGGATGGCTTGTGTTAGTGCAAAGCACAACCTGCTGGGAACATGGGGAGGGCAGGGCATGGTTTTTTTGGTGGTGGTGGTGGCCAACAGATCTGTGATTAAAGCATTGATGAAACTCGGAATAAACCTTTGGTCAGATCTGTGATACTTGACATCAGGACAGAAGCTTTTAAGGATTCACACCTACTTTTTTTACAAGAACTGTCCCTTCAGGCTAGATAGATTAATTACAGGAAAAGTGGTCAGGGGTTCAGGAAAACCTGATTGTTCTTTTGTTGAGCTGCCATCTCTGCTTTTTTTAAAAACACACCAGCATCTGAAGCAGCCATGGTTTGCTGTTGTAGTGTGAAGGGTAGAGCTTTTGCCTGGAGGTCTGAATGAGCCTTGTGGAATCAGTGTGAGGTCCTGGAACTGTCACCTGCAGCCTCCCAATGATGTGGTTTGTTCTGTGTTTGAGCACAGCGTGGCTGAACTGTTTAGGTTTAATTGCGTTAACAAAAAGAGACATGTATTAAGTTTTTTGAGATAGACTGAGAACACTGAAAGCCAAACCTCGCTGCTTTCATGGCAAATTTGTCTGTTCTGTGCCACTGGTGCTGACAGACAGTATGGGTCTGTTTAACCAAGCAGCAAAGTGTGAAGCCTCTCTGGGTCGAGGGAGGAAGCTTGCCCTACATCTAGAGGGCATTTCAGAGTTTCAATTACCTGTTGAAATTAAGTCCTCAAAACATGTAAACATGGCAGGGATATGCTGAGTCCTTCAGCCATGCTTAGCACAGCTTGGAACTTGGTGTATATGCCCAGTTTGGTGTGCAAGGTACCTGTGGCATCCTTTCCATGGAAAACTAGGCCAGCTCATAGATCTTGCTTTATATTTCTGTCTCTTCAGTGCTGGCCTTGCAACATAGTTTATAAAATATACCTGCCTGGTGCATCTACTCCTTACCCTGGACAGGGAGGACAGGCTCAGGTTAAGGTTACCTTTGTGGAGGTACTGGAAGTTTTAGTCCAGCCCCTGCTCTGTCGCTGTGACCGTGAATCATTCAATGTGATTGCCACTTCATTTTGCTAGGTGTTAACACTTAATGAAGTCAGATCAGTGGTGGAAACTGCTTGTGCTTCTGTTATGCAGATAATTAATAAGATCTTGCCTTAATTGCTTGCTGGATGATTAATGCTGCAGAATTATTGGTACCCGTACTCAGGATTTAACAGCACTGGAGTATGATTTTGGATAGTTCACTCTTTCTTTTTTTCCCCCCCTTAATATAATTTTTGTTGTGAGCTCTTACCTGAAAAACTCCCGTAGATACCACTGTGCTGCAGTGTTGGTTGGTGCACAAAAGAAGGCCTGAATCATGCCTAGGATAATGAACTTAAAATTTAATGAAAATCAGTATTGAAATCTGCTTAGTGTGGAACTGACTAAGTTACCAATTCCGTATTACCCTGAGGTTTTTGATTTGTGTAGATTTTCATGAAATACTTTCTTCTAGCTGGTGATAGTTTGAATGATGCTATGGTGAAGACTTTGAGAAATTCTCTTCCCTCCAAAATTACTTGAAAAGCTAAGGAAAATTCTGCAGCTAGAGAAGAAATGATGTCATTCTTCATGACACAGAGATTGTAGGACAATCATGGTTTATTGGACCTGATCTCTGATATCCTTTACTGAATTCAAGAGGATTTGGCTGAAGCCTGTAGTGATAACTGTGCAAGGGATGACTGGTAAAGAGAAACTCCTTATTAGTCAGTGGTACTGGTTGTAAAGAAAGCTAGCTCGGGAGAGAGATGTCCCACAGGTAACATAAGTAGATTTAATTCATTTTCTGAAAGCTTGAATATGAGGAAAAAAGAATGCCTTTGGTTTCAATAAAACAAACCCTTAGAAGCTGAGTAGATTCCTAGGGATTTATAACAGCAAAGTCCATTTATCTGTTTAATACTATTGCTTTTATTTCGAGGTATTCTCAAACAAAGCAGAATGGTTCTGCATTTCAGAACTCCAATAATCCATTAATTTGTTTTTTCCTGACTCAGCTTGAAGAAGCTGACTAAAAGAACACCTTTCCCTCCAAATATAGACAGATAATATCATCTAATAATGATAATTTCTGAAGAGTGGATGATGGGAGCAGCAGCAGAAATAGGAATTTGTGGTACTTTCAAATTTTTCTTTTTTTTTTTTTTTTTGCTCCTGATCCTCTGCAGTGCCTGCAAAGTTGGAACACTTAAATGATCTCACATACTGAGGGAAGGTTTGTATCTCCCCCTTCCCCTCTGAATGTAAAATACATTCAGAATGTCTGACAAATAAGAAATTGGTGCAGGATCTCCCTCATTCGTTTGGTTGGCTGCTCTAGAAGACATCTGTCTTCTGTTCATCTGATTGTTATTTCATTGTCATCTCCTTGTGGGTACTGTGGTTGGAAGAAATCTCCAGTTGTTAAATGCCTTTCAGGTTTGTTTAAAGTGGTTGTCTCTCTTGGTTTTGTGTCTTGTGCCATCTCAGAGGTGTGACTTCCTCTTTATTCTTTACGCTCCTTGCTGAACACTTCACATAGTACAAAGAGGAACTGAGGTGCCAGGGTAGGAGGGCAGACAAGTAGTGCTGTAGATTCAGTGGATGTCAGTGAAGAGGTTGGATGTGGAATGTTTGTGTTGAGTTTAATTTCGTAAAGGAAGGAACCCTTAGCTTAACACTTCCCTGTGAATACATAGCCAGAAGTTCTTGGGACATTGTAATTAGTCGAAAGACCTCCTAAATATATGAAAGTGAGATTTTAGTTTTTTGTGGGGGGAAAGGAGGGAGAAGTGGTGAAAACAAATTATGTAAGAATAGAAATCCTTTATTTCAAAATGTATCTTCCACAGTTGCCCTGCTGAATGTCTGCACACTGCCCTCCCTGCTTCTCTAAGTCCTGCAGTGTTCCTGTGTCACTCCTGGTGAGGGCTCTCAGCTCTTTAAGGGACAGCAGCTCTGACTGACAGGAAGCTCCCAGGCATTATTCCCTTCCTTTTGGTTTCCTCGGCTGAAACAATCCATGTTTGCCACCTTGTCTGAAGTCAGGCAGTTTTCCATGCTGAGTGCTGTTTGTATGTTCCTCTTAGGTTATTTGGGCTGATGCACAGAGGATTTTGGAGCTGCCACTGCTGGGCTTACTTAAGTTTCTAGGAGTTGTTTTTGCTGTATCCATCCTTGAATTAGATCAGCTCAGGCAATGTTATTGTGCAATTCGTGCTCAGGACCAGTACAGCAGACAAGGTGTGTGTGTGTGTGTATGTGTGTGGGAGGTTGTTTTCAGTTTTGTAAATAATAATAATAATACTAATAATAATAATCTCCAACTCTTCACTGGTCACTTCTTTCCTCTCCCATTACTCCCAAAGAGTGTTCCTGCATGTTTTACTGGTGATACAAGGTTTCTTTTGGAAGTTAGGTGCCAGTTTGAGCTTCACTTAGAAGCTTTACAAAAAGGTTGTTGGAAGTGCTGAGAGAGAGAGAGCTCCCTTTGAGCATCTTGCCTGCCTTCAGGGTATCCCTGTGAAGAGCTGTGGGTTCTTAAATGCATTGAGAAAGGGCAAGGGGATCAGTTCCTGCAAGAGTTTTCTTTTCCTGGGGGACCCTGGAGGAACTGTGCTTGTACTTGTATCCACTTTGCGGTGAGAACAAATGCACCTTTCTCTGCCTTTCTTGGAACTGGGTCTTGCTCACCACTTCCATTTCTAGTAGTGGTGCTGTGTGTTTCTGTGTACTCCTCACTCCTGTGGGCCTTCAGGGCTTGTGGATTCTTTGCCTCCGGTGGTTTGAAGCAGAATTGCTGAGGACTCTGTGTGTGTGTAGGAATAGCAGATTAGAAAATGAGATGTTGGTAAGCTCAAAGAGCTTCCTGAAAGTGTGGGAGTACAGGCCAGAGAAAGGAAGAGAAGTCTTTTTGAAGCTGTATCAGTGCTTTTCATGGACAAGAATAGCAGGCAGAGAGTATTGACAGAGTGGTCTGAGGGTAAGTGTTGCTGCATAGCAAAGTGTTACTGCTGTAAAAATCACTGCTGTCCGCTGGTGAAACCAGTGCTTGCAGCGTGAGTGCAGTTTTACTGGTGTGGTTGGGTCACAGCATGCATTCTGCTCACACAGCTGAGTTAATGTTACTCAGACCTGGTGAGGGCTGATAAGTCTGCACGTGTCTGTAGTGTACGTGCAACCCTTACAAAAATTATGGAGGAGGTGTGAGGAACAGCTCGAATCTTGTCTTGTGACATGCTCTGCCCCTGGGAGGAGATGGCTGGGTGTTCTGCAGGTCTCTGACATGTGTGGCTCATTTCTGGTGTGGTGGTGCTTGTGTCTTTCCTTCAGCTTGTAGAACATCCTTCCTGAAAACAATTCAGCTCCTTACCTGAAAGACTGTAGTGAGTGGTAACCAGGCCTTGGGTCCTTGGCGGAGCAAGGAAATGTTTTGTTTTGTGTTTTAGCTGCTGTTTCCAAAGGCTTTACAAAGCAAATCAGTGTAACTTACTCTGTTTTTCTAATGGGGAAACTGAGGCAGAGAGGAACAGGAAAGGAAACAGCTTATTTTGTACCTACAATCCTAAAATGGGAATAGCAACCTGTTTTGCTTTACTCTGGTACTTTGGGCACCTGTTCAACAAGACATTTAAGCATATGCGTAATGATATTTTCCCTTACCATTTCCTCTTTACAGAGCATCATAAACAGTACTTCTCTCTGAATCCAAACTGCAGGGCTGTGCCCACTCATGCCAAGCCATTGGAATCACCCAAGCTGTAAGCCAGGACACAGCTGCTGTCAACATCTGGCCTGTAGAACCTGTCTTATCATTAGGGATGCAGAAGGTGGAGCAAACAGTCATCTGAACAGTGAGGAAGTGGTAGTAGATGGGTTGCAGGAGATGGAAAGAAGCTTGTTTGACAGGTGGCTCTTGGATGCAGTTGACTTGAAAAGAAACTCCTGAACCTCCAGGTGAGCTCAGAACAATCATGCAGACACAAGCACAGGGTCACCAAGCAAACACTTTCATACAGTGGTGTAATGACCCCTGTTAGTCATGCATTGAGTGTTTAAGCACTGTAGTACCTCTGTTTAAAAACAAACACCAACCCAAACCAGCACCAAACCCCAAACCAAACGAGCAATGACTGTTCCAATACATCTGCTTCTCTTTCTTCAAAGAGCCTTTCAGTCTTTGCAATTATCCTGGCATCAAACGTTTCATGGTTGTGCCAACAGGCAGACTTGTGTCAGTGCTGGAAGCTGCTTTAATGAACCCCAAGGTCTGACAGCCAGCCTTGCTCTTTAAAGAGCAGCAATTTGTTGATTGCAAGAAAAGTACTTTTTTCAGGATCTCAGCTCAGGAGTTGTTTGCAGGGTTGTGGGGTTACAGTGCCTAGAAAGCATTACAACTCCATTTGCTGCTGCCTTCTTTTCATGTATCATATGAGATACCATTCATTTTTCTCCTCTGAAGACCAGCCTGAGTTTTCACTATGTCTCTCTGGGCATGTTGATCATCCTGGGGCCTTTGCCACTGATTTTGGAAAGATATGATTCAGAACTTTCATCTGGGTTGGATTTTCTCAGTAAGATTGTTTATGAGAGAACAAATTTCAGGATCATATCCCAGGATTTCATATACTTTTGTTTCTTTCCACCTACAGATCCAGGATTTTTGTGAGTGTTGCAATCTTAGCATCAGGGCTTAATCCACTGATTAGAACCAATGGGAGTTTCCATTACTAATTGCCACTGACATAAATTCCAGCTCATAAATTAGGGATCAAAATGTATTATGTTATTGCTATATGCTACATTAAGTACAGTATAGATTATATATATAGTAATTTCATGTACAATATATGTTGTTGCTTACTACATTGACTTTTAAGTAATGTTGCTTTCTAAAGATAGATACTACAGTAGGCTGTCTGAAGAGTTAGTCTGAAGTAGATTTTTTTTTTTTGTCCAATCCTGAAGTCAGCTGGATTTTTTTATGGATGACTCCTTTAGTTCTCTGCGTGCTCCTTGCCTGTGCCTTAGTAATCCCTGCATTAAAAAAAAAAATTAAAAATACTCCTCTGTTGTCTTGTACAGCATTCAGCAATCCTCAGACATCTTATTCCACAGATCATAGGCACAGCCAGTAGCAACAATAGTCTGATGTTGTCTATAGCAGATAACTTGGTTTTCACAGAGAAGAAAGTCCTGTAAAGGATTGAAGGGGGTGAATTGATGTGTAAAGATGGGTGAAAGGGGCAACTGTACAGAATGAGAACAAAAATTGGTCACTGCCATAAAGGTGCTACCAGATTGGTAGGCATGGGGTTAATATCTAATCCCTTAGCCAGAAGGGTTAAGATTTATTTAAGTAACATCTGCATAATGATTTTTTAAATGGCTAAATGATTTAATAAAAGGTTGAATTAAATTTATTAAATGGGTAGTAGAAAGCTAGAGCCACAACACAAGGAATATTTTCTCATTTTTCTCTTTTGTTTCGGGAGATGCACAGGGCAGACAGAACTGGTGGTTCAGAAAGGGATTGCTCATCTCTGCCACCTCTCAGAAGATAGAGTAATAGAGCCCAGCTAAAGAAAGAAAGGAAGATACCTCTCCCCCTTAGGAACCTACAATTTGTGATGCAAATCAAAGGGAGGCACAGGTACCAATTTTGAAACTTACTCTTAGCTCACCCAGGTAATTGCCATAAGATTTGCATTAAAATTTTTGTTAAACTTTCATGAGCAGATTACCAGAATTGTACAAAACTTCTGTGACCTAAGGTTTTGTGATTTAGGCCTGGGTCCAGTACATGTCTGCTGAGATTTTCTGGACCTCTCCTTAATTTTGACCAAATACAGGATGAGCATCTTCATGACTTGAGGATGAAATAATTGAAAACTTCAGCTTTTACAGTGATGATTATGGCTAAAAGACTAGAACAACAGCTCTTGATCTGAACATTCCCAAATTTGGAAGTCTGAAATTCACATCTGGTTAGAATTTTTAGATGGAAATATTTTATCCTTAAAAAAAAAATCACTGATGCTGAAACTTAAACAACTGCAAAATAAATCCCTCAGGAAATACAAAACATTGTATGAAGGGTTTTTTTGTTTTGTTTTGCTTTTTAAAGGAATTGATTGCAGTGCTTCTCACATTGATGTTCTCAACTCACACTGTTTAATTCATATTACTCAATTTAAATAAGAGGATGTAGCATAAAAGCAAAGCACACCTCTGGTTAAACAAGGTTTGAGACTTTGGGACTGCCTGTGAGTGGGAAAGCCAAGGGTTAATGGTTCCCTGTGTCAGCTCTGGGTGCAGAGATGTGGTGTTCACACACCAGAGCAGTTGTACAAATGTGTGCAGCCCTGCTGGGTTTGGGGGATGACTCGTGTGTGTCTGAATGCCTGCAGGCTTGTGGCTCAGTTTTATATGATTTGGGGTTTTTTTTAGAATCCTTTTTAAAAATACACAGGAATTAAGCAATTTCCTTTACATGGTGCCTCAGCCAAAGCCCACTGAAGTCACTGGGAAGACTCCCACTGTTTTCAGCTGGCATTCAGATCTAGCTCTGGTTCCTTTCCTTACGGCCCAGGCTACTGTGAGTGTCTGTGGGGGTGTGTAACCATCTTAGTTCTTCTAGAAGGGCTGTCCTGCTATACCTCAGTTACCATGGAATAGATTGCCCACATTACTAGCAACAAAATTATTCTGGATCAAAAATACTTAAATTCCAAAATTGTCTCTGTATAGGGAGCTACTCTGGAATAAAAATCAGGCAATGGCTTCATCTGCAATAGCTGTGCTCCTTGCTTGCTTTCTGTAGGCAAGGTGTTTTAAACAAGGTGAAAGGCAGTAAGGTGAATCCCTTTTTACATCAGCATAGCCTGTGTTCTGTGACAATGTCCTGAATTGTACTTATTCTGATTTATAAAATGGAACTAAAGCATCCAACATACCCAGACCCAGGTGTGCAGAAGTCCTTACTGGTCAAACTCCTGAGCCCACATTCAGATCTGTGTAGGTCCAGTTCTGTGCCTGTGACTTCAGTGGGACATTCTCTGTGGGCAGATCTGATGACAGGATTGTGGCCCCACAGGAGTGAGGGAGCACAAGTGTTGCCCTTTGTTTAGGGATCAAACTTATCCACTCTCACATTTTAATGGGAGCTCTATATATGGAGATGCTGGAGTAATCTGGAGGAAAAGCCGTGTGTCGTTGCCTTTTCCCACTACTGCAGATGAATCAAAACACTCAGTAAATTAACTCATTTTATAACGTGTGTATAGATCCTGTGAGTGGACTTGGAGCAGTCCACTCACAGGCTGAGATTTTACAGTTTCTATTTTTTTAATGGATCTATCAAGACTTGCAGGTCTAAGCATTTTAAGCTCATTTTCGAAACTGCCGTATTACTCTTATCTTTTTATCTGTTCCTTTAACATCCTAACTTTTTAATTGGTGTGAGTACTGGTGAATTCACTGCATATATACAATATTAATTGCAGATATTTCACAAGACTGTTTTTAGACATTCACCCACATGATGATGTGTTAACTTTAAAGCATGTACTTCAGAAATAAAGAAGGAGTTAAGAAAAAAATTTAAAAGGTTAAAATGAGACTTATTCAGTCCCATTCTTTGCAATACATAAATTCATGTACAAATATGGAACTAGCAGGATGAGCTGGTGTGTTTCTCTGCCTTTTTTTTATAACCACATGTGCTGTTACCTCTCTGTAGCATGTTTGTTACATAGAAATAGACCATGGCATTTCCCATGAAAAATGTAAAAAAAATATATATTTTAATAGATCTTTCCTTCATTAAGAAAAAGTTTTTCTATGTGATTTCAGGAGAAACACTTTTTTCCCCCCCCATAAAAGTAAGGATGTATTTTATTACTCACAAACAGAAAATCTGCCACTTCTCTGTATTACTTCATATCTTCATATCTCTGCTATTAGTCTGTCCTGAAAGCAGTTATCAATTAAAGCAGATATAGAAGCTTATTGTTATTTGTCTTGGAGAAATCTGGTCTAAAACGTGGTCAGACATGATGTTCTGCCTGCAATTAATCCAAACTGAAGAGGTGCTGCCTCAAGTATGTATCACGTATTATTTGTTCCTTCCACCTCCACCCCACCTGCCTTATTTGCTCAGCTGTGCCTCTGCAGTTGCTTCCTAATCCAGTTCAATAAAAAATATCAATTTGGGATTTTTTTTTCCTTAATGTATTCTGGATAGCAGATTTATTTCAAGTTAGAAGCTTGTCATTTTCTTTAAATGGTAAAACTGGGATGTTGAGATTCCTATCTCAGTGAGATTTAGCTCTCAGTGAATTGGGGTCTGCTGTGGTTTCCTGAGCCAGATTTTCCCTGTATCTAATGCCTGCTTTCTTAGTGACATCTACATATTGAGGTAAAAATGTTTATTAGAAAGCAAAGAAGTTAGGACTGCAAACAAACTGTTTAAAAATAGCAGAGAATGTGTTTTTCCATTATAGGGAAAAAATGGAAAGCAGATGGTAGGAATTTTTGACAGTGGGACTTGCTTTATTTATTGGTAGAGAGGGACTTGTTTTGGAGGGTCCCCTTGTTCTCTGAGTAGGTGGGGACAAAGAGACTCATCCCCCTCATAGCCTGAATTGTGCTGAGAACTTCACACACCCCTGCCATGGGGCTTGGGCTGGGCTGAGGGGCTGTTCCCTTCTGCCTACAGACTGGGTTCCAGGCTCAGGTAATTGAAATTAGCCCACAGCAGCTTTAATCATCAGGAACTTCACTGCCATGGTGCATTTTGTGTTCCCAGCTCAGCTGGGCAGAGTGTGGCTCCCTTCGAACCATGGCTCCTCTGCTGCTCCAGCAAATTCTGTGTGTTAATGTTCATCACCCTCTGTCTGCCCTTGCAACATCTGCCCAGCTCAGTGTTCAACTCCTCACTGCCTGGCCTGGAAGTGACTCTGCTTCCTGACAGGGCAGGGGAAGGGAGGGAGGAAAAGAGCAAATGGGCTGGTGCAGAGCATCTCTTCTTCCGGGCCCTCTCTTTTGTACCAAATTTAGCTGTTGTAGCCATGAGCAGGCTTGTGCTCGGCAGCAGCACAGTGTAGTCCCTAAACCATCTCTGTTTCCTGCTGATTTCATGTTTTGCTAGGAAGGATGTGGAGCAGGACGTGAGGCAGGATTAAGCAAGGAGTGGAATGACCCTAGGGAGAGACAGGCTGGTTCTCTCTCAGCTTCTCAAAGAGAAGTAGTTGTGATCTGTCATGTAACAACAGGTTTTTCCTTCAGCACTGGAATCATTCTCTTGTGCCATGGCTTAGTTGCTTCCCAAATTACCTGATGCTGGACATTTTTTAAGAACTCCATGATCAAATGTTTGCAGTTTGACAGAAGCAGCTGACACTGGTTTAAAAGGAAATATGTTGTAATACTTCCTCCAGAGAGGCACGGAGGACAAACTTTGGACAGGATTTGTACTTGATAAAATTCTGTTTTGACATAGTTGAGAGAGGCAGGAAAATTTCTCCCATGACACTTCATTAAAATGTCATCATAAGAGCAGCATCTTTTGCTTCTTGAGAATCACTCTGTCCCTGCTGCTAATTCCCCACCTGAAATCTTAACTTAGCATGGGCGGCATGAGACACACATCAGTAGCCATGAAGAGAAGGGTGAACAACCATTCCCGTGGTAAGGATATTAAAAGGAGTCCAAGTTGTCTGAAAGCCTGTTTTTTGCATGAATCTTGAAGAAAATGAGGTCAAGGTTCGGGTAGACTTTGGGGATTTACAGTGGTGAAGGGGATTTTGCGTCAGTGCAATTAAAATTTAACTGAAGAAATAACTTCTGGTTTGTTTGGTTGTTTTTTTTTTCCTGTACTATTTCCTCCCGCTTGGCTTCAAAGGCCTTTGAATAAAGAATTATATTGCTGTATCTAGCTGAACAAAAGCAATGAAAAATCATGTGACATCTGCAGTTTGTACAATCATCCTTAATGTGCTCATATATCACATGAAATAATCAGGTATGGATGGTTTTTTTAATAAAGATCTGAGGTGTTCTAAAGACAGAGTTGGCATTTTGGCCAGAGATTGTACTGATGCATCAGAGAATCAAAACCTCCAGTGCAGAGAGGATCCATGTGGCCTTTCCTCATCTGCTCTCAGGGCTCAGTCAGGTCCTGCTGCTCAGCCCTCAAAGCTTATTTAGGCTTTTGCTGTCTATACTGGCATGGCTCAATTGATCGCATGGGCAACTACTGCCTTATGTTTAGGAATTAATCCTGTCTTTCTGGATACTGAGGATTTACTGTTGGCCTAGATTTAGTGTCTGTGTGTGCAAGTGAGCAAAGCTTTTTTTGTTTGTTTTTCCCTTGTTCTGTGAAATAAATGTCTGAAATTTATGGGTAGAAAAAAATAAAAAGGAAAGACAGTCATGTGGATGATAATGTTCTTTAATGATACAATTTGCCCTGTAAATCTGTCAGGGAACAAAACACTTGCACCTGGGATTACCCTCTTTGCTGTACAAATTGGCTGGCAGTAGTTGAATAATTTGTGGATATGGGGAACATAGATATGTCAAATGTGTACATAATATATGAAAACACAGATTGTATCACTTGTGCTAGATTTTTTTGGAGTGTGGAGTGAGTTTTTTATTGTTGTTTTTGAATAGTGGTGTAGATTGCATGCCTTAAATAGCATCATTTGGTATGAAAAAACAAACACCTTGAGAGACAGACCAGTAAAGGTTTGTCCTCACTCCTCTGACAATATACCTGGTAACTCCAGTTTCCCCACCACTCCCTTTTCTGTTTGCATGCACATCCTTACCTCCACTGGAGTGCTGCTTTCCTCTTGAGCTGAAGTGGTTGAAATTCCTTGTTGCCAAAGCTCCAGTTAGGAAAATAGTAGAGAGCAAGTCATTGCAGTTCCATGAACTCAGCAGCTCTGTGTAGCTAATGAAATGCCTCTGCTTAACCTCAGGGTCACTTTTGCCTGGGTTTGAGTGGCTTCAGGTGAGCTCCTGGACTTTGCTCGGTGAGGGGGTGGGTGAAGAGCATTCATGCATTCCCTTTTGCCTGGTTTGCTTTGGGATTGAAACTCCTGGTGACAGGAGAGTAAGGAACAGGAGTTTAATCTCAGCAATTGTTCATTAAACCCTGGGCTTCGGCTAGATGGGAATTTGTGGTCCAGTGTAAATTCAAAGGAAGCAATTACAACTGATTCCCATTTGCTAACACAGGTGTAATATGTACTAGCCAGCACTGACTTCAGGATGACCTTTTGGAGTGGTTGTCCTGAGCTGAAACAGCACTTCTGAGATCAGTGCCATGCTGCATGTTTGGTGCAGTGTCTGTTCTCATGAGCATTGAGATAAATTAGTTCAAATTAATACAGGACAAAAGAACTTCTAGCTGACCCCTTGCATAGCAATGAGTTTTATAACAAGATTAGTATTGAGTTCCATCTCTATAAAGAATGGAGGTGGCTTTATCTAAGTAATGCTTCAGATGCAGCTGGTGTTGGCTGACTTAAAGAAATCTTCCAATTTTGGTTTAATCAAAAGGACTAATGTTGCTAGGGTGTGAGGGTGGAATAAAATGGTTTTCTTCTAGGAGAAAAACCTGCCTTCATTGTATTAATAGCATCTGTATTCTGAATAGTGAAAACTCCATCTCTTCCTCTCCTCTAGGGCTTGCTGAGGTATTTGGATTTGCAGTTTTTTCTGAAGTCTACATAGGTAGTGCCCTTAGTATTTCCATGGTGAGGGTGGAAGAAGCCACACCACCTTCAACTAAAGCCAGATGTTTATGCTGCTTCTGACATTCACAGCTCTTGAAGATGAGAGTCTTTGCTTCTTTTACAGACAAGGAGACGTGTGGTGTTTCCTCTCACCTGCTCTTATGGGTGTCTTGTGTTTCCTTTTCATCCTCAACAGTGAGATCTGATTCTTTTTCATGTTCTGTGCTATATATGTGAGATAGCACTGTTTCCCATTTTTCTTTTCCCCCATGCACTAGAGAATTTGTGCCCCTAAATTTTCACCTATCTCTTAGTAACAGGATTTCTCATTGTGTCTCCAAACTAGGAGGAGCTCTGTGTACATCTGATACAAATTTCTGATGTGCCAAGGGTGCTGTATGTATCTCCCAACAAGATTGATGAATTTTTGGGGGTTTTTTTGTTTTTTTTGTTGGTTTGTTTTTTTATCTGTTCTGTAATTACAGGCTTAGCTATGGCCAGAGGTATTATCATGCTGCAAGGTATCACAGACTGTGTCACCAGCCAGGTATTGCAAGTAATAGGAGCAGGTAGTTCTGCTCCCTGAATATACCATTATCTATGTTTTCTATGTTTGCAATTTTCAGTGTTCTCGTTCTTGTCAGTAGGAATGTACATGCTTACTCATAGTTTTTTGAGCTTAGTCCATGCAACATCAAATATTAAGATATTGCATTTATTTTTGCATACTTTCAGGTTGAGGTGAGTTTCAGCACAGGTTTCTGCCTAATACTGTAATTTCTGGCATTAAGATTAAAGTTGAAATGGAGCTATGTAGTAATATGCATCTATAGTATAAGTGTATGTGCATACATGTGTGTATGTGTTGAAAGACAGCAGAGCTTTTCTTGAGAGCCTGTCCACTCTTTCACCTACATCAATTAAGCCAGTAAAAAGTTTTAGGTTTCCATCCAAGCCAGGCTTACTCTGTTTTTAAATTTATTAGTAGCTTTAATATTTCCACTCTGGGGAACAGTGCATTGTACTATGATTCTGATCTAGATGGGGATAGGAAGAGGAGAAGCTAGATAAATTAAAAACTATACTTTATATGTTGTTGCAGCTCCCAAAGTTACATAATTTTAGCACTGGATTGAAGGCAGGAGGCAAATAGAGTGGTCTGTAGTTGCATGACAACTGCAGGTTGTTGCGTGGATATCATCCCGTCACACGCCCAGTGTCTCGTTCTGATTGGATTCTCCTGGTGTGAAGAATCACACTTGCCATCAGTGGGATGTCCATCTGTCTGAGCCTGAAAGCAGCTCAGGGAGGCAGGCTGGAGAGGAGGAGTCTGTGGGATGGCTTCACTGTGCCTATGAAGTCTGATGCACATGAATTATAAGCATCCAGTCTGTTTTGAGGGATCCTTTCTTGAACTGCTGTGTGGTTGTGAATGCAGATATTGCTGTTGAATTCCACCACGGTGGCCACTGGGAGCTGGACACTGAGGCAGTTTACAGACATTGGGGATTAGGAGGGCTGGCTCTTCTCATTAAAGCTGATTTTAAGGGCTCTCAACAGCTTTCTGGTGTAACTGGAATCCGGTGAATGAATTTTTTTTTTTAGTTGCAGGTTTGTAAGGAGTGGTGCCCATTCACTTGCTGTGCAGTGAGATTGTAAATCCCTCATAAACTGTTTGTAAATCACTTTGGGATCTTTCTGGCTGACAGGCAGATCCTGTGTAAGCACATCACCCAGCCCTGCAAAGCCCAGCCTTAGGGAGCTAAAGCACTGCCAAAGCAGCAGGTGTGTCAGCTCAGAGTTACCCGTGAGGAGCGGCCGTGGGCTCGAACTTTGCCCGCTTATTTGCTCAAGGTTTTATCTCATCCTTTATTATACAGCCCAGTGAAAATGAGGATTTGCTGTGTCAGTTAAGCTGGGGCAGCTCTGGGTGTGCTCAGTGGCCTCGCAGGGGAGCCAGCAGAACCATCTCGGGGGCAGGCTGTGCTTCCAGTGCCTTTGGAGGAGATAGGGACACCTGAGCAAACACTGGGGCACCCTGGCCCCTGGGCTGGAGTGGCTGGTTTGATACACTCCACTGATTTTTTTTTTTTTTTTTAGTTATTTATTTGTTTGTTTTAATGTCTGTAGTTTTTTTTTTTTCTTCTTCTGTGGGTAAGTTTTGGCATTAGAGCAAGGCAAGAGCACTCCAAACAGAAAGTTAACCTTGCATTTTATTTTTAGTTTTGCTTCAGGATTTTGCGAGTGGACAGCAAAATTAATATCAAAACAGAAATTTCTTCTGAATGCAAGGCCAAGTGGAAGGTGTAGCAGCACAGTGTGCTGCTGTGCTCAAGATTGTTATTCTGAAAAAAACCCCACAACAACAATCCTCAACTTAAAAAAACTCCTATATGTAGCAATTGAAAGGGCTGTTTTTGGTGTAACATTTTGATTCTAGCCAGATTTCATGTATTGAGGGAAATGTTTACTAACATTTGTTACCACTTCTGGTCTTCAGACCTCTGCTAGTAGATTTAGAGCCAGGTAGTGATGAATAATTTTCTGCCTAGTGCCTTATAGGAGGATAAAGCATCAGTTTCTGGGATTCAGAACTGTTTGCTGTTGGAGTTCAGGCATCCATATCCCAGCACTGGTTGGGATTTAGACATGAGTGGGGTAGAAGTGACAGGATTGAAAATGCAGGAAACCAGCTGGTTGCTTGATCTCTGCCACAGCTTACCTTGAGCAGTAGTTTGACTACTTTGTGCCTCAGTTTCCCATCTTATCTGCCATGTAACTTATCTCTTTAACTGTTAAACAATTTTAAATGGAACTGCCTTCCACTATTCAACAGTCTTAATAATAAATGTAAACAAGTATGGTCTTTGGATTGTCAAAATAAATTTAGGAAGATTCTGGTTAATTTTTGATTTTTCAGCTGCGTTACCAAGGGTTGATCTTTGGACCTGTATAACCAAACTTTTTCCTTAGTTGCTTTCTGTTATTCTGCCTTTCGAAGGACTTTGTGGAAAAGAAAGCAGTATAAAAATCACACAACCGGTTTGGCAGGTCCTGTATAAACAGGAGAAATGCCAGGAAAAGTTTTATGTCTTTGTTGCCAGCTTAAAAAAAAGGAGTTAATTTTCTCCTAATGAAAACTTCAGCCGTCACTATGTGTGAGGTGGACTGTGAGGATGGGCATGTGGTGGAAGGGGCTTGTGGTGCTTGCTGAAAGGAACATTCCCTCAATGCTGGGAATATTGTCTCAGTCACCTTCTTGGCTGTAGGAGCAGAAGAAGCATTTTATCATGGTCTTGTGAGCAGATTTGTGTTTTTTTTTCCTTCACCCATCTCCTCTGACAGTCTCACAGCTCAGGTCTGGTGTTAAACACACCCTGCTTGATTAACAGGGGCTGATTGATGTCCCCATGTTTTACTTTGCTGTACCAGGAGAGAGCTGTGCTGGTATTTAAGGCTGTGTAGCTGTGAGTTGGGATGGGTGAGGAAACCTGCCTTCCCAAATGGATCTGTGCTGTTGCATAACTGTGGGAAGGGTTGGAGTGCCTCTGTCCTGATTCTGGTGGCAAAGGAGGGATGTGTTTCTGGAACGAGTTTGAAGCTCTCTTCTGATTCAGGCCAGCTCTGCTGCCACATGTGAGCTGAGAGATTTCAGTCATTGTCAAGGAGGAGAGTTAGAAATCAGAGGTTCCCATGAGGAGGATGTTTAAAATCAGTGCTAAAATGTAAAATGAAATGCTGCATTCTTAGAGCTTTTATGAGTTGTCCATGTCGTTTTACTTCTCTTGTAGTACATCCTTCTGTTTCTGGAGCAGCAGCATAACCCCAGAAATGCGGCTGTGTGGGTAGAGGGTTGAAACGGGATTTAGGTAACTTGCTGCTTCTTCCTGCACCTCTGTTCCTAAGGATGTAAGATAGGATTCAAACAGACCCTTCCTCTGGTTCTCCACTGTGTTGGCTGTTTTGGCTTGGAGCTCATCAGGGCTGTCCTCTGCTCACTAATTCTGGAGCACTGTGGGCAATGGCCCTGTGCTTGTTTGCTTCTGAGTGCTGTCAGTGTGTAAATGTAAAGTCCTTACAGTGGGGTTCAGAGCCAAACAGAGTTATTGGGAGAAGATATTGTTTTCTAAGGTGTCAAAGTAGATATTTCCTCAGCCTTTGTACCCTGAATGGGTACTTAATTTGCTTATGTTTTGGTCCCTCCACTTGTAAAGGTGAGTGTAATAACACTTCTCTTCATTGCAAGAAAGTGCTAAAAGTATTACAGGACATATTTAAATAGTGTAGTAATAAGGATCATGAGGAAGACTTCAGATTGAGTTAAAATGGGCTTAAGACTAACACTTTACTATTTTATTTAAAGGTGTCTGAAATTTGCTCTATTTCAGCTGTCTCAGTTCCCAAGCTTCTCATTTTTGTAGTGAGGCAATATTTGCAGGTTAGAGGCAGCCTTATGCTAAGGGTGGAGTGGCTCTCACTGCAGTGTCCATTCAGATGTGAACCAGCAATGTTTAGCTGGTGAAAACATGCCAAAGATAACCAGAGTGAAACTTCAGCACTTCTCTTCTGCCAGGAACAACATCATAACCAATGCTTCAGGATTACGAGCTAAAACAAAATAATAATTTGAGGAAGAACAAAAAGCGATGCAGAGGTTGAAAGGAACAATTAAAACAATTGGAGAACTTAACAAACAGGAAAAGCTATGGCAGAAGGAAAGCAGCTAAACTGAGATTTGTCACAGGGCTTGACACACCTGTGGGTCTCAGCATTTCTCCCTCTGTCCTGCTGGCACAACCAATGAAGAGAGGGCGCAGGGAGAGTCACAGCAGGTCTGCGCACAGGCAGATTTATGTCCTCACTGTTTCTCTCCAAAGCTCTTCTGTGGAGCTTGTTTTATCCTGTGCTTTGGCGTCTGGCGTCTGCTGCCCAGCCCTGGACAGCACCTCTGTACAGGAGGTGATCCACTTCTTATTCCTCTTCTGAGTGCTGGGAGTGCCCCTGGAATTTCCAGAGTGAAGGAGCGAAGTCTGTGCGGGGTGTACCCTGTCACATGGACAGGCCATACCTGGAAGGCATCTCTTGTTTTCAGAGCAGTTGGGAAAGGATTGCTAATAGCGCTCCTTACGCAACAGAATATTCACCCGCTTAGTTCATTACTTGTTAGCTCCAGGCAGGGACATGGCAGATTTGTTAATAGCAATGGTCAAATCATTAGAGTGTGCAGCATTAATGGAGGAGAAAGCATTTAATAAAGAGCCATCACTTGACCCTCTCATTGTCCATGGAATATAGACCATATTGTTGAATTCAGGCTCTGCTCTTTTCCTGTCATCTGCCACTTCTTAAAAGTCTGTCTTGCTCAGGAGCTTCAGCTTCTCTCTGAGCACGTATGAAAGCGCATCTATTCTTCTTTTGTATCAGATATGCAGTAGTATAACCAGCTGTTTCTGTACAAATATATTTAAAAACTCCCCTTAAAGTTTTGCCAATCCTGATAGTCTTGTGCTGGAAGGGCCATGTTTTATAGGAAATAAAAGATTTTACTGTGCCTCAAGCTGTCCCCCAGGTTGTTTGTTTTCTTTTTCTAAGTAGTATTTTGGTGTCTGATGATCAGCTAAAAGTTCAGTTTCTTCTGCTTTGTATTCTCATACTGGAGAAGGCTGACTGGAGAGAGACCTTACAAAAGCTGCTAAATAGCTTGTTTAAAAAAAATCCAATTTTCGTGCAGGCTGACCTGCTTCAGATTTTATTTATTTTTATGTAACTTGGCTTCTTTCAGTGGTCTCCCAATGCATCTTTATATTTTAATCACAGTTTCTTACTAGCTTATCCTTCTGCAATATATCTTCCAAATTACCTTCTCTTCCCTCTCTTTTATTTCCTTTGGATGTTGGGCTTTATCTGTCATTTCTTCTGTCCGTCTCAGTAGTTCCTTTATTCCTTCCTTACAAGCTGGATCATTTGACTCTTGTACTTTTCTGTCTTGCATACATGGGCTATGTGTGTGTATGATGCAAAATGAGGAGCCTGCAAATGTGCAGGATGCAGTATCCTAAGTGAAATCCTACCAGCTGTTTTTTATACAATCTCCTTTGTCTGCTAGAGTTCCCTTTTCTGGTCACACTGATCTTAAAGCTGTTCACTTTTAAGTAAGTAGCTGGAGTAGGTGAAAGAATAGGGGGAGAGGGAGATTGTAATTTAATGTTTCTTCATATTCAGTTTCTGTACAGTAGTCAAGGTCAGTGCAAGTATTGCCCTTTCTAGGAACTCCTCTGCATTTAATGTGTTGGAAGTGGAATAATCTGCTATTTTGTAGTGGCAAACATCCGTAATCTCTTGTTTCTGGACTAGTTTATTAAGACAATCTTTGAGAATGTGTATTTTATTTGGCTGTCTTCTCTTGTTGAGGATTCTATTTAGTTTTACTCAAGTGGATCTGCCCATTTTTTCACCAGCAGCCCTTATTATAGCTATCCTATTCCCAGACTGGCCTAGATTCTCTCTGGAAAATTGTTTTTACCTACTTAGAGGTGTTTTGGAACAAAGGGATATGGCACACTCCCTGCCATGCTGTGTGTGCTGAGTTACTGAGGCACTACTTGAATTTCAGGAGCAGCAAACTGTAAGGTGTAGCATTAGACCTCATCATGACACTCCTGGGTTTCTCTGGTCATTTGGCATGTCCTTTTTCATGGAAAGTCTGCCAGAAGCCTGGAGTGTGGAGAAGTGCTGTGGAGGAAATTCAGGGGTGCTGTGTTTGCCAATAGTAAGGAGATAATAGATAAGGGGAGACAGCAAGTTTAACTTACTGGAGAAGAGAAAGACTGACGCCCTTCTGTAGATTTTACTTCCACCAGTGTAAATCTGGACCAGAATCACTGTCCAAAAAAAGAAGAAATCCACTGAAGAATTTTGCAGGTATAGATAGATGGGAGCAGCATCCAACTTGGTGCAATGGGACCAAGAAGGGTCATTTCTTGCAGTTGTAAGTGGCATTTTATGTGTATTTCAGGATGTTGCAGCTCCACAGGAATTCTGTTTTCATCAGTGACTGAAGGTTAAAAGAAGTTCTGACTTTTATGTGAATTACTCTCCCATGATTTTTCCACTACTTAACTGATGAGCACTTAGATATCCAAGGACAACGAATGCATTGACCTTGTCTGTGTGACAGTTCTGACCTGTAATTTGTGCTGTGTAAATATTTGATACCCTCTGTTGTGAAGGGCCCTGTTCACAGTAACTGTAGCTTCAGTAGAAATGTTCAGAAAGCAATGCACATCCATTGTAGGAAGATCAGAAATGATGCCTGTCCTTAGATATGGGTTTGAACACAGATTAACATTGCGACTTTGACAGCTCAATAATGTAACCAAGTGAGAACACGTGTGCCATGAGATGCAGAAGAGAAGCTTTCCCATAACACATGAGAGGGCTGCTCCCTGTACACCATGTTTTCCCTTAGTCTTCCCATCTCAGTTTCATGGCCTGCAGGAATCTTGCCCTGAAATGAGCACATGACTGCAGCAAGGGTGTTCAGGGTGTTAATTCCCACGCACACAGGCAGGGTTGTAAAATCACCGTATGTTACAGAGATGAGGCTCCCCAGCCTTGCCTATTTTAGAAAAGAGAGCACAAAAAGTGCAGTGAAATATCTCTGATGTGCAGCTATGACTGGAAAGTTCTTCTCTGTTGCCTTCCTTACTTCCCTGCTGCTTACTCACTGGCCACAATACTTCAAAGCCTCATGTGGGATTTTTTTTCCTTGCTGTGCAATTAACTGTCTCTCTTGAGCCTTCTGTGGTGCTTGGTGTGGAGTGAGTGTCCCAACAAATCACGATACAGATGCCAAAGGGACCATGGTGGGTCACAGTAGTGGCCCAGCTTTTTCCATGCCCTGCTTAAACAAAGGTCAGCAGCAAGTTCTTCAGAGGAGTGTTGCAGTGACAACCCCAGGATGCAAATTTTGGAGTTTGTTGAAAAGGGCTGGGGGCAGACAGTTTCATAATGTCAGGCAGTTAAATCTGTGGTTGACTTCTGCCTTGAAGTAGTAGGTCAGGGGGGCCAAATTCCAGCTTTACTGCCTCTTCTTGGAGCCTTCTTGCTGCAGAAGGGTGGGTGGATAGTTAAGGCGTTACTCCCATTTGGAGTATGATGATTCCACTTCCAAATTCTGAACCAGACTCTGCCTCTCATGTATTTTCTGCTGCCTAGCTGGGATATCTGCAGATTAAATTCTTTATTATACATATAAATGTCTGATCCTTTCATGAATTGTACTGAGCTTCTTGCCTGAGTTTTGTTTTCTAGTTTTACCTGATGCTGTCTTCTCATAGCCTCTTCTGTTCTTATTCCCCCATATTATCAGCAACGAAATACTTTTTAAGGTGTGGTTCAGCTAGTTTTTTGCTTCTTTGAAATAGGCTTATGCAATAATGCAACTGTATCATGGCACTTTCAATGACAGCATTGACCTGCTCAAGCTGCATTTTCATAGCACTTGAGTGTGTTGATATTGCTGTCTGTACAATTTTGATTTAATTAGGACAGTGGCTGTAATCACTATGGGAGAAGCATGAATTTCCCCACTTTCCTTTGTGGTGAACCATTGCACTGTTTTTTACTGAATAAGCATTGATGCATGAGAGGAGAGCCATCACCTGCCCCTGAGCAGGGAGGACAGGCTGGAGGGAGGAGTCAGGGAGGAACTGAACTTCACAAAATTGCTAAACTGACACAATCTCTGCTCTCTGCCCAGGAAACGAGATGTTAATCTTTTCCCAGTGCTGCTTTGCATAAGGTCCATTGCAGAGAGCTCTGTTTGTTTTAATTTCTCTAATTACTGATACTGTGCTGATTATGCTGCTATAGATTTGATGTGAATTGCTGTATTAATGGGATCAAAAATTAGGAGATGTCTGCCATGGAAATGAAGAAGATGACTGCAGCTGGG
The DNA here is from genome assembly GCA_025920805.1 of Petroica traversi. Taxonomy (NCBI): domain Eukaryota; kingdom Metazoa; phylum Chordata; class Aves; order Passeriformes; family Petroicidae; genus Petroica; species Petroica traversi. The sequence continues at coordinate 5,458,026 of JAHLSL010000042.1, read as the reverse complement.
GGAGGGGAGGGAAGTGGAGAATTGAATTCTCAATCCCTGTTACTGCAGAGCTCCAGTTGGCTTTTATTGGAACCTGAGCCTGTGTACCTGTCAGAAGTTGGAGTATGCAAACCGTAGCATTGACCAAAGTCCACAAATGTGCTGTACAGTCTATTAGGAGCTCTGATTTCCCTCCTGTTCCCTTTGTTAGGCTGTTACTCATCTCATAGTTGTCTTCTGGACTTCCATATCCAGCTGTGGTATTACATACAAACCACTGGTGAGAGTGCATCTGCCTTCCTTCCCTTTCCTCTTGTCCTGACTTCCTTCCCTAAGGATTAACTTACTTGAATCTCCTGTTCTCCCCTGTGCTGCTCACTGGCTGCTTTGCTGTCATTGCCCTGCCCACATGTTCTGAATTGTTCCTGCAAACACATCATTTCCCCACAACCACCCATTTCTTGAAGGCCCTTTTTTCCTCCCCTCTGCTGTACTTGAGCCACCTACTCCTGTGAGGATCCACAGCAGCAAAACCAGAGCCTCACAGACTTCCCTGGCTTCTCATCCCTTGGCCTGTCTTTCCATTTCATGGCACAGGTACACAGCATCCTGGGAGGCAAAAATGTGTCAGCTTTCACTCTCAGTTCCATTCTCCCTGTGTGGTATCATTGTGGGCAGTATAGCAGAAAGTTTTCATGCACTGCTTAGGGTCAGCTGCTTTTTCTGTCCAGCACGAGCTGTTTGCAGGCCACATTGGCTGTTTTGGTTTCCTTAAAACTGCTGTATAGGTAATGCAAATAACTCTTTGCTTTATCAATTAAAAAAGGTAGTTTTACTATACCACCTCTCCAACTACTGAAATAATCATGTCATTGGGATAACGTAAGAGCTCGCTTAGCAGACTTTCTTACGTATTTTATTTTCATTTCTACAAAAACATGTATATTCTTTGTGCCTGCCACCTGAGTGAGCTTAGTAAAGGGACAAAAAGACTATCAGATTGCAAGGCTGTAGCTTTGGAGTTTAGAAGGATGCAATTATATAAAAAGCCTAAAGCTATTTTTATTTGCAGCTTCCCTCATCCCTAACTGTTAGACTTCTTTTAAATTAAATTTTGATACTTTGATTTATTTAAATTAATATTTTTATTTTATCATTATGAATTATTTGTGTTCCTGACAGAGAAAATTCTGTTCAGATAAACTTTGTTAGTAAAGAATATGCCCCTGTTCTTCAAACTGAAATCCCTGTGTGCTTTGATGGCTTTGGGAGTCCAGTCAGCTGTTAGATACATGCCTACTACATAGTTAGGGTCAGTATAGCTTTTGATTTAGACAGGATGTTTTGATCTGTGGCATTCTCAGCAGCTGAATATTTAATAAAGAGAAGGAACCCATAGATTCTCTTGGGGTTTAGCCATGTGTTCTCACCTGTCTCTGCTCTCAGCAGACCTGGCTGTCCAGGTGGCACTCTTGGAGCAGCAGCCACCAGAGTAAACCTCAGGGAGGGCCTTCCATAAAAATTGACTTCATATAGCTCTTCAATTACTGCAGGCAACATGGAATTTCATGGTGAAACTTTCCTGACTCCCTGTGAGCTGAAGAAACTGCTCAAAAATGATGATAAGAAGAAATAGAGCATCTGTTTTAGCCTCTTTGGGGCTACTGGCAAAATGCTTGGGAGTTGTTATTTTGAAGTTCTTAGCTGTTAATTGTTTGTGCCTGAGCATTTGGTCACTTGCAGGTTTAGATGTTTATAGAGTCCCCTGGCAGGTAGCAAATATGGAATGTGGCAGCACCAAGCTCTTTCTTAGCACTCATCACCAAAAATCTCACAGGACCACATCAAATGTGTATTGATTTAGGGTTTTTTTGTGAGTAGATTCAGCTGCAGCACGGCTGTTTGCTCAAGAACACTCAAGGTTCATGCAGGTTCTACCAGCACTACACATCCTTCCTCCCAAGCTGTGGCTTGAACAAGCTTACCATTCTTGGCCTTAATACAAAGGGAAATATTAAACTTGACTAGCTAGGAAACGCTTTCAGAAAAATTCCTAGTAGCAGAGTATCTGGTTGCATAACCTTAGAAGCATGAGACACCAGCCGTGTTTTTATTTGGTGGATCCCACAGAGAGAAGCACTGGGCAGTTCTGGAGTTGTGAAGATGAATGCAATCCCTTCTCAGTGCTGTGAGCACAACAGGTACCTCCTGGAAACGTGACTGTAGAAAGCCTCAGGAAGCCTGGAGGAGCACATGTGACCTTGTGCCCTGACTGTGCTGCCTGGGCACTGCGTGGGGCTGAGCACAGAGCAGGGGCAGCTTGCAGAACTAGGCTGGTGCTCACAGTTCTGCTGGCAGCCAGCTTACTGCCACATGCTGCACACAGGGATTAAGGTAATTTTTTCCACAAGCCCAGTGTCTTGACCTCCCTGTGCCATTACCATTCCACACCTTTTGGAAATCTGTCCAGGACAGTTAAAGGGCAGCTCTTTCAGCATGCAATTGTTAAATATATTGCCCTTGAGAGGCACATGCTGTCCTTTTTCAAGACAGCTTAACTCTGAAATTACTTCGCTCATTTGAGCTGTGCTCTTGTTGTAACTCAGGTTGTCTGTGTGTCTAATAAAAAGACTTACCTAATGTCTGTAAATTGCTTTGATATTTAGGCTAAAGGTGCTGACAGAAAAATGCAGGATTAGCAAGAGAGGGCATTTCAAAGGCACTAATAGGAGTTGGATAGCTAACTCCCCTTTGTGCCTTGTAAAATACCTTCTGCAAATAGTAATTCACACAGTGCTGTGGACATTCAAGATGTGTGGGAAAAGTAACTGCAGTTCCATATTTTGTTTGGTTTTGGCTGTCCTGTCCTTATGAATACTAGGAAACAATGAATCAAATGCATTTGTTTATGACAGTAAATCTCAATGAAGCTGTTATGGTATAAATCAAGTTTTGGTATGCCTTTAGGAGATTGATCAGTAAAGGCAGCCCACACTGGAAGCATAATGACTTGGTTTGACACAGCACCTCCTGGGTCTTGAGGGAAGTGGACAGGTTCTGGGTTTAATTTTATTTTCCACCTGCTCTTGGGCAGTGAAGAGACCCTTTGAAGCCCCTTTGTCTTTGCAGTGGTGATTCAGTGAGCATTAAATGTGACCTGAGCTTGGACTGTATCTTGCATTCTTCAGAAGGAAGGAAAAGGACTTTGGGTCTCCCACCTATCCTGTAGTGCCCGTTAGCAGAGGGAGGCATCTGTGAGGCTGTTTCAGAAGTGTTCCTCTTTTTATAAAAATCTCCATGAGCAAAGTGAGCAGCTGCAGCATGGTTCAGTTATCTGCACTATGGATTGCAGTAGGAAATGCTGGGAAGTGCCTGGTGTCCCTGCCCTTCAGGGCTGCTCTGCACTGGGGGGAGAGGTGCAGATGGACAGGGAGAGCCACACCTTGGGGAGGGGAAGCACAGAGTCAGCTGCTTTGGGCTGGAGCTGGGTACACTGAAAACACAACGATGCCTTGTAGCTCCACAGGTGCCTCTTTGATCACATCTCAGTGGCCATCCCTGTTTGGTAACTGCAAAAAACTGAATTCATGCAAGCTAATGGGTTGCTGTTGCCTGGACAGTGATGAGTAGAAAGAGTTTATGGGAGACAGGAGCATAAGATTGAACAATTTCTCTTTAAAAAGTACTGAGCTACAGCCACAGAGGCCATACTTGCAGAAAGAGCCTGTCTGCTCACTCTGTCTAAACCTATAATAGTTTATTCTCCACATGCTTTCATTGCTGTCAGTCTTCTCTGCCATGTGGTTATAGGGTGTTGTGATGGGACTCCTGATGTTGAGGCTGAACTTCTGGTTCTGTCTGAGCTCCTGAGCAGCAAACAGCAGCTTGCAACAGAATGAACTGGGCTTGCTTTGAAGCAATGGCTGCATGACTGTCTAGGTGTTCCCTTTATTTTTGGACGTCACCTAATCTGCCTGCAGAGTTTTTGCAAACCTCCCCTACCCTTTGGTGGCAAGGGTGCTTACATTGTGTTTTGCAGGTGCCTTTGTCAGCCTCAGTCTGTTTTTCTCTCTCATGGCTGTGATAATGCTGTGGTTTGTCATGGAAGCAATTACCTTCTCTTGGTTCAGCATCAAATTTGTCTTTTCCATTTGTTGGAGATAAATTTCAGGGTGAGAGGCTGCACTTGTACTGTCCTAGAAATGCTCAGAAATTACAGTACCTTCTTCTGCTTCTGTATGTGCAGGGATGTAAATCCATACTGTTTGCACTGGCATCATTACATGTCAGTAGCATGGTTCTGAAGAATAACATGCATTGCCTTCCAGGAAGCATATGATAATGGGTTTTTATGTTCCTGTAAAACTGTGGCTATGTTTATTTACAAAGGGTATATTCTGTACTGTGATTGGAGTTCATGATTGGAGGCTTAGAATATGGAAGAATTTTCCCGTCAGATCACATGAAGTTTCAGTCTTAGATTTCTTGTCAGGCATTTTCATAAGTAAAAACCTAACTGTGACAATTATGAAACTAATACAACATTCACAAGTTGCCCTTTAACTCTATTTGACTGTATTTGGTTGCAAGTTAAACTGCTTCTAAGCAGGTAGTAGTAACTTGTTTAGCAAAAACAAAAGTACTATATTACTTGGTGGTAAATAGAGTAGTCTTTAATGATGTGCTTTTCTGCAGCAATGACGAAAGTTATTGATGAATGTCTTAAAAATGGTAGGAAGGAGTATAGTGCTAAACACCTAGCTTGTTCAGATCACGACTGATTTGTAAGTGTAAGATTCAGAGGTTTTGGCACTTCACTGGTACCCATGCACGTATCCTGAAGTTGCTGTCAGATTTTCACTGGCATAGAACCCTTGGAATTTCCCCACTTGAATGTCACTTCCCCTTTCCTTACATGGCAAATTTCTGAGAAGACCCTTGGAAACTTCATGGCTCTTTTGAAAATTAAACCCAGCACCCTAGAAATCGCTTGGGCCCCCCTGCAGCCCTGGGCAGAAGTGGCTGCAGGTGTTCTGTGTGTGCTCTGTGGCTCCCTGGGCAGCTGCTGCATCACCAGTGCTGCTCCCATCCCCGGGCACAACTTCCTTCCTTCCACCCACACCCACCTCCTCTGCCATGCTTTCACACCTCTGTTCCAAAGTTCACGTTGTCCTTTCTCTTTCTCTCCCTCCCCCCCCACTTTGTTTTAACAGCAGGAAAGAATTTCGTACACACCTCCAGCGAGCCCGGTACCAAATTACACCTCGTCACCACTACATGTGCCAGTGCCTCAAGCCATCAGGATGGAGGAGGACACCATCAGGCTGCCAGCACACCTGCGTGAGTGGCAGCACAGGCTGCTTAACTTCTTGGACTGAGGAGGGCGTGGGGTTATTTCTGTTTTGATGGGAGAGAGCAGGGAAGTCCCTGGCTTTATAGCTTGGTATTTTTTAAATATGCTCTAGGTGGTTTGATTTCCCTAGCTGTTACTTTTAACTAAAGCAAACTACAGTACACTGAATCTCCCCTCCCAACTCCTGCACCCCTTGTCAAGCATTTGGCCTGTTTCTCATGACAGGCACAAATATGGAGGGTTTATTTTGATGGAAAGTGCTGTTTCCTTCCACTTTATTGGAATTGCTCAGTTATGTTCTGCAACACAAGGTCAGTTTCAGCAGCTGTGGCAAGTGGAATGGGTTTGTGCTGTGACTATTTTCAGGTTCTGAGTGTTCTCAAATACTTGTGGTGCCCAGGCTCTCTAGTGTAGAGCACGAGTGCTGCCAGAGGCAGTTGGAAAGGAGGAGGAGTGAGCTTAGCTGAGCTCAAAAGGATGCTGCAAAGGAGGAAGGACATACCACTGACATTGGAACAAAAACTGGAGTTGGGGGCAAGGTGAGAGCCAGGTACTTCCTTGCTGTGATGGTTTAGTTTTTGACAGATAGGAAGGGCCATGGACTGTTGGCCAGTGAGAGGTGAATTGGGATAAGGACAAGAAGAGTGGAATTTTCCTTTTTGGAGGGGAAGCAATTCTGATGGAAATAAAGATGTTTTAAGTAAACTTCTGTCAGGTGTTACATTCCTGGGGTACTTGAGCAACAATGAACAAGAGGGCCAAGAGCAAACAAAACTTTGTGCTTTGCCCTCTGACAAACGGGTTTGGGATTTTGCAGGGGGAAGAGGGGGAAGCCCATGTTTATCACTGACACTCTCATTCCTCTCCTCAGCTGTCTTCCACACACACTCCTTTTCTGGATGCAGATTGTGTTTACAACATTTCTCCTGTGCTCACTCCCTTGCTGGCCACTGAGTTTCTCTTCCCCACAGTCCCTCGTTCCCATGCTGTGTCCCACATGTCCAGCATGGCCCAGGTTGTACCTTTCCTGTGCTTCCTGGTGGGAATGGGAGCTGCTGCTCAGTGTTTCTGACCCAGTGTGATCCCTGCCTGAGCATCTGTGAGCTCCCAGGCTGGGTTTGCACGTGTGTGTGGCTGCTCAGCTGTTCCCTGGCCTGGGAGGACTTGGCTGCCACACTTACAGGGCATTCCTGTGCTTTGCCCAAAGCAGGCATGAAAAAACCCAGCGGAGAAGCAGCTTTTCTCCAGCAATCCTTTTCCCTACTGGTGCTGTTCATCCCCAGATCTTTTGGGTTTTTTCCTGATTGCAGTAGTTGGCACTGTTCATTTTGCTGTGGGAGCCACTGTCTGTGCACTCCATAACCAGGATCACAGCTGGCTTTTCAGGTACTTATTGCCCTCCCCTCTGGGTCTGGCAGATGCATAAGGCAGGAAGGCAGAGACTCTTGATGCTGAAAGTGGTGGTACACATTGTACCTGCTTCCTTCCCATCAGCCAGCCAGCATGCTGGATACTGTAGAATTTATAAAGCTTCCACTCTTCTTTCGTGGTATTTTTAGAATGTGATCCAACCTTTCACCTTGACTTTTGTTTTGGGTTTTTTTGTTCTTTTGGTTGGCACATTTTTAAACTTGCAAGGCTTCTTTCCCTTTAGTATTTCCACACCGGTCTTGTCTTGTTGCAGTGTAAAAGCCCAGATGATTAATCATGAAATATCTGTGAAATAGCCTTCCATAAAGTTAGTGTCAGAGGTCATAAACAACACGGAACACATTTACATAGCCTTACTAATTGTAGTCAATGGCAGTGTAGTATTTGTAGCTGTGTGCAGTCAATATTGACACAAAACACTGTTGTCAACCAACAGACCACCCAAACACTGTTAAAACCTCTGTTTTTAAAGTACACAGCTTCATAGCTAGGCCAGGAGCAGCCGTTCTGAATTTCTAAAATGATCTCTGATACAACTTTTGTTACAGAACTTCATGCAGTAACTGCTGTGTTTAAGTCCAGTCACTGAGCTGCAACATGTACAGAAAGATTTTCTTCAACAGCAGAAAGATTTCTGCTCTTCTTGTAAAAAACTTAAGTGATGAGGAGGATATAAGGTCTCTAGGTGTTCCTTTAATGCTTAATTATCTCCTTATTTGCCTTTTTTTTTAAGTGCCCTATTTATAGTTTGAATTAGTCAAGCTTCAGTTTCCAACTATTACATCTCATTATCGCCTTTCCTGCTAAATATTGTCGAAAGACTCCTCCTGATATAGGTGCTTTTAGATAGTCACTTCTTAACCTTTTCTTGGCTAAACTGGATAGAAAGAGAGTTCTTAGGGCTGTCAATCTTCCTGTTAAGCTTTCAGATTCCAAATTTTGTTTATATCACCTCTGTGAACTGTCTCCCACTTCAGACAGCCTTAAAGTGAAGACAGCAGAATTGAAGATGATATTCCAGGAGCAGCCTTCCTAATACCATGTGTACAAATAACTCAGCACTTTTGGATTTTGTGTCATGAGGTTTAAGAGGTAGCTATACCAGGTTTTTCAGTTCCTGCATGGACTCCTCTCGTTTATTTTTTGTTTATTGGTTTATTTTTAGGGATGTGTCTGAGGTACAGCTTTGATCTTAAATCTCAACTGCCTCAGAAGTCAAGCAAAGTAACTAATTTCTAATTCAGGCTGTGGTTCTGTGTATGGAGGTTGGGTTTAGATGTGCAGAGTCCGAGGATTTTCTAAGTGTGAGATTTTGTTTGGTTCCATCCCTATGGTTGTTTTTGTTGATTAGGTGGAACATAACTTCTTTTGGCCTTCACTCATTCCAGTGCAACAGGGAGATGTGGTGAATTCCTCCCATCTCACACATGGAGCCGATTGATTGTCAAGCCTCCACTCCTTCTATTTCCAGGACATTCTGAAGTTCAACAATATCAAGGCATGGTTCAGTCCCAACCCACACATCTTCATGTACATGTGCTGAAAAGAGCAGTTGGCCCAAAGAGAGACCTAGAGACAAACATTTCACATGGATCATGTAGAGCACTCTCTGGATTCAGGCAGTTTTGTGCCTTCTGATAAGAAATGTCACCGTTTCTAGTGTTCCAGAGCACTCTGAGAGCACCAACAGCTACAGTATCATGACAATAAGTAGAACAATTTCCTTTGGTGTAATAAATTATTTCTCACTGCTTAGTGAGCAAATGAGCCTCAGGTAGGCTGAGCTGATTTTATCCAGAGATTCGAAAAGGAGAAGTGCAGTTTGGAAGGGTGGAATGCAGACCCCTCTTTGTGAGCCCTTCCTTCTTTCATCAACAGCTAAAATTATGTAGACAAACACCTTTTTCTGGTGCTGATGTGAAGGCACTTTCCCCTTCTCACACAGCCTTTCATGTTTTAAGTAGCTGCTTTCTCCCCAGCCAGCCTGTTGTATAGAAATGCAGTGTAATCAGTCTTAACTTTACATCTCTGCAATAGTAAGAATAATTTCTGGATAAAACATGCCTTTCTCTGGTGCTGCTCTTCTCTGTAAGGGACTTTTGACCCATACTTTTAAACATACTTGTCTGCCTAATATCCACTAGGAAGAGAGTATTGGAGGCATTATCAGCAAAATATTAGTGGGGAGCTAGGGAATATATTTTCCTATATTTCAGGTACGAAGTCAGAAAACAGTTGCTCTTTGTCCCTGGTGTGTCTGCCATGGTACTCTTGCAGCATATATGATCCCCACTAGACTGCACCAATGTCAGATAGAAGGAGTGTTTGGAAAATGGACTTTTTTTACTGAGGATTGAAGAGAAGGAAGTTCAGTTCACACACAAAGTGCTGCCCTCAGTGGCCTCTGGGACATTGGACACGTTATTTTAGCTCCCCCACTGTAAAATGCAAAAAGCCCATTAGTGTAAAAGTTCCTAAATGTTTTGAAAAATAATATAGAAACTGCCCAGGTATTGTGATAAAGAAAAATGTAGAGCTAAGTAGAAGTCCTGTGAAACTATTTACATATCCCTTATCTCTGGGGAAACACTCTATTTTGCCACAGAGAAAGTTACTGGGTTTTTTGGTGGGGGTCTGTATTTTTTTTAATTTTATTTTTATTAAAGCTCATCTCTTTGTCTCATCTGGTAAAATGTCCTTAGCTACTCATTTTATGCTATGGCCAATACCTTGTAGTAAAAAGCTCTTGGAACTGGGTAGTGGATACAGCATGAAAGAGGGATATGAGAGCCCTTCCCTGTGTCTATTAATATGCTCTGAATTGGGGAGAAAATAACTTTTTCCTTTTTGTAATACATAAGATTAAAATAAGGTTGTTTGCCTGCTAAACCAGCAACTGTAAATATGTGCTATAGGCTTCATGGTTTTCTTTGTCTCCTTCAACATGAAACTTCTTCAACCAGAGAGACAGAAGAAATGTCAGTACTGAGAAAGGACTTTTTGCATGCTCTGATCCTGTGCAACATCATTCCCTCTTGCAAGCTTTACGTTGATTTGTACAGTTTGATTTTTGTCTCTGAAGGGTATCTTCTCTTGGTGTTTGTGATTGTTTAGGGAGAGGGATCTCATGTCAAAGATTTCAGAGTTTTCTATTGATTCAAACATGAAAATTAGTTCATTTGTTCCTCTGAACTAATTACTCTTCTCTCCTTAGAGTTGGCACCCTTCATATGTCTCCAGCCCATTATCATAGTAAAGCACACTGCACATTTCTGTGCACGAAAACTAATTTTTCTTCTTGGCTTTTTTTCTGAACCCCCAACAGTTTGCACTGATGTTCAGAGTGCAGTGAATTACTCGAGATGTCACAGTACACGAATCTCCTCTTAGGGGAGAACTTTTACTTTGGGTCTGCAGTGTTGTCTTGACTCCACTCACTTTTGGGGCTTTGTGGTGGTAGGGAGAAAGGTAAAGACATATTTGTAAAATCATTTGAGTGCTTTTTGTTTCCAGTGTAGGATGGGGTTCTAATCTTTGGTTTTCCAGTGTGTGGTAAGTTCCAGCTCACAGCTGATTTGAATGAACTTCATAGAATGCAGATCTGGTCAAATACTGCTGGTGAGATCACATTTTTTATTTCAGTATCTCTGTGTCCCTTGTTATTATTGTCTGTTTTACTTCCCTCATTAAGGACAGAAAGGAAGTATGTTTAGTTTTCTGCAATGGTTACATTAAAGGCCTTTTAAGTTTTTAGCAGGTGTTTCATAGGAATCTTTCTGCATGGCTGTTTGTGGTGGGAACTAGTCCAGTGGTTCTGCTTTCACATCTTTGTTTCCTTAGCTGTGCCACATACTGCAGTAAAGTTCTGTGTGGACATGAGTAGTAGGGTAGGACAGGTAGTTGGGCAGTTTCTTTAAACTAAGGCATATATTAGACCTGAAAGCAGTTTCTTTCTTCTGATCACGCCTTGTTGCTTACATGTATCATTTATGTTTTAAGGGCATTAGTTTTGTTTTTTTTTCCTATTAAAGGAATGCAGGAAACAAGAGAAGGAGGAAGAAACAACAACACTCTCAGGATTGCCAAGGATTCATTTTTTTCTGTATAGTATCTATTAATTATGCTACTCCTTTTATTAATCCTTTGGCACCTGTTAATTATTCTACAATTTTGGCTAGCAGCTGGAAAGCCACTTTGAAGCATTAAGCATATTGTTGTTTAGTTACTAGAATATTCAATGCACTGAACTGAAAGTATGTAGTGAGATGGGAAAAAAAGCCCTTTACCCTAAGCCACATTTAGAGCAGCAAGCAATAAAAATATTTGCTTTGGAAGGATCTTTGTGGAACAAAACTGACTGACGCACATACAGGGAAAATAAAATAAAAGCTTCATATGACAAAAGGACTGGGAGAGCTGGCCAGAATGTCAAATTAGTGGCTGAGACTAACCCTGGTCCTGCTAAAATGAGTGGTTAAATTCCCACTGAATTTCATTGGACCTGGACTGGCCTCTTTCTCAAATGATTGGCTTCTCCTAGACCTCTCTTTGCTCCTCTCTGATGTTATGGCTATTTAAGCCTTGTTCTCCCCTCTTACTGTCTTGCCTTTTCTCCTAATCTGCTTTTCACCTTACATGTGACCAGTACCAACTCACTATAAAAATGAAAAAAATTAAGCCTGGCAGTGGCACTGCTTGCTAACATCTTATTGCAGTATTTAATCTTGATGTTGTGACTTTGTCCTCTACCATAGGCTGTTCTTGCAGCTTTTTATTGTGAGCTATGCAAAGAGGGTCCATCCAGCAGTGCCTCCTGGTCTTTCAGTTTATAACTGTTAATAATCTACTGACAGGCTGACAGGAGTGTGGAAATCCCAGCCAGCCATCCTGTCAGCCTCAGTAACCATTACTTTGGTTAACCCCAGCAGAGCTCCTTCAGGACTCTGAGCTGTGTCCAGGACACAGATCATGAGCTGGGGAGGCACTGATCATTCCTGCCTCTCACCTAAGCCAGGCTGTTCCACAGGCACCCTCAGGTGCTCTCCTGAATTGAACTCACCTCCTCCACTCTGTACAGTGAGTTTCAGGCCAGCCTCATAGAGATCATCCAAACAGGGAACTTGGATGGATGGGAAGCCCAGTCTGAGTCACTCTTGTGCCATGGCTGGGCACAGTAGAGATGCTGCTGTTTTATAGGAGCTGTGTTGCACTGGGAGGAGTGAAACCCCATTACTGATTCTGCTGGGAAAACTGTGGCCTTTGGTTCATGAAGATCCTGCTTTGCATTTTTCTGGCATGGTCGTTGTTCATCACCTGTAGGAAGCTAATCCCCTTGTCACTGGGTTTGCACTGGAGTGACACAGGGCCACTTCAGCTGTCACTTTCATAAACAGCTGGTGAGTTGAACCCTGAATCTGTTAACTCCTGGTGGCTATGGCAGAAGCATCCAGGTTAAGCGTGAAAAAACTTGTAAAGGGAGGTCACTTGCTGTGAGCTGGTTTCTGCTCCTTGAGAGAGTTTAGAATCGAGTGGTTTTTATTTTTCCCTACGCACTTGGTTGTTGTCCAGAGTTAACAGCAGTTTCCTGCACTGACAGTTCCCAGTGGAAACGTGTGGAGGGAAAAGATCCTGACATAGTGGGAACTTGCAAAGCAGTCCTGGCATGGGAGGTCAGGAGACCTGTGCTTCAGGATCTGGAAAGCTGGCAGTGTGGGAGTCCCAGTGGTGCTAAGCCAGTCTTTCACCCTTTTGGAAAGCTTCAGTGTAGGGTTTTAAATCTCCAAAATACACACTCACCTCTATTCAGAGGGAAAAGGAAGCCATGCCACTTTAATATGGGATTCAAGCTTGATCCCTTGTGGAATTCCCCTGGAAAGTGTGGAGAGGAATAAGAAGCAAAAGCAGCAGGACATTTATGGTATTGCTTGGTTTGAAGCATTTTTAGCTTTGTCTTAAAGGGACACTGTCAAGATCAGTGAACCTAAAATTAGCTTGCTTCCCTCTTTCCATCCAAAATGTCTGTTTAATTTTTCATTTATATTATAAATGCTTCCATGCTCTTTTTCTAAAATTATTTTTTGTAAGAAATAAAATGAATGCAAAGAATGCAGCATTCATAAACAGCCATATAACTAAAGAAAACACAGAAGAGAAACTGCGTGTAAGCCATGCGTGTAAGCCATGACTAACAACTCCACAATAAGAAACCATTTTGTGGTGAGAGCCTTGCAACAGAACACAAGTGTGGTAAAAAAGCCTGCAGAAAGAGCACAGCATCAGGATCTTTCAACAGAGATGAGCTGCTGCCTCTTGGGAGAGAACAGCTCTGTCCAGCACTGAGAGGGGCATGTAATGTCTAAGGAGAAAGCTGCTGAAGCTTCAAGGTCCTAGGGATTAATGTGATAGGTCATGTGTGTACACACACACAGAAAGAAAATTATTACCTTATACCCTTTATGAGAAGCTGGATTTCCTTCTGCTGTACTTTTGTCTTTCCTCTCCTGTGCTGGCACTCCTTCTGGTGCTTAACAAATACAGCCTGGTGAAATATCCACTAAATGGGTTTTATGCCATCTTTACAACTCCCCATTTTACTGCTGGAGCAGAAGGACTAAATGGTTCTTGAGTTTGTTGAAGACATTTTTGGTAAAATGATTCCATCCAGATTTGGAGGCTCAGTCCAACACCTCAGCCAAGAGCCTCTTTTCAGTATCGTTCTCCAGAGGTTCTTGGGAGGGTGGAGGACTTTACATCAGGCATTCCAGCCTTATGGAATGCTTGTGCACTGTCTTTTATGGGATGAATAAATCTGAATGTGCTCACTTCTCATGTAAAATGTTTTGTATGGTGCTATTAACGTAGCAGTGATCCCTGTTCAAGAACTTAGGAGTTAGTTATATATTTAATAGGCATATGGGTGGTGATGTTGTGAGTTAATAAACAATCACCACTGATTGGCTTTTGAGAGTCAAAGCATTAGGAAACTTGCTTAACTCCAAATCTTTCCTCATGAGTTTTTATGCATAGAAGTCATACCCCAGGAATAGCCTGAAGCACCCTGCTTTATTTACTTCATCTTCCTGTCTGGTTTTGATCTCCCTATGCTTTTGTATCCCACTGAAAAAAAGTGTCTTCTCTGCACTGGCAGCATGGTCGGGTAGCTCTGTGGCAATTATACAGACCAGAAAATGAAAATGTTAAATTATACCATGACAAGTAAAAATTAAATTAACGTCTCCAATGATTAACCAACATGTTCTTCCTACCTTTAGAGTCCACCGACACAGTATGAAGTGTTCTGCAGTCAATGGAAAAAAAAGATAATGGCAAAATTCTCGGGTTTGGGGGTTGCTTTGGAGACAGTGCAAGTTTTCCTGAGAGCTTTCTGAGGGGCTCTTTGTAGCTGGAGATTCACTATCCCATATCTGGAGTTCCTTGTTACACTGGGTCCCATGGGCTGCAAGAACCTGAGCCTCTCCTGCAGGAAAGCATTTTTCTACCCATGTCCTGAATAGCCTCTGCCCTGGCCTGGTGCTGTGAGGTGCAGGATGGTGTGGTACCCCTGTATGGGCTTTTTCCATCCCCTCTAAGGAGGAGTGGTAGTTTTGCTGTGTTTTGGACTGCGCAGCACTCCTACCTTGAAGGGTGCAGGGGAACATGTGAACTGAGCCACAGAAATTCAGTTGGGAGAGGCTGGGAACTGTAGAAATACACTTACTTCAGAGGTAGACACTGTAGTGCTGGTAATGAATTTGTGTTGTCTCAGCATCCTGATAAAAAGGGTTATTTTCTTACTATGTTCTCAGCATTCTCCCTCTTCAAGTTCTCTAGCAGCATTTTTTTTTATGTTTCCCTCAGGTGTCTTAAAGCTTCTTGTTTGCAGAATAAACATCCCAAAGGGGCTGTGAGCTGGTCAGAGCTCTGACATTTTATTTTAAACCCACCAGCAGCAAAAAAAACACAGAATATTTTTGAAGGGAAATTTCCTTTTTGGGTTTTTGTATCCCTGCAAGAATTTCCGATGCGGGCAGATAGTAATTCCCAGCTACATACTTCCTGATAAGGAAACAGCTCCAATAAATGCAGCTATAAATAGATACCTTTTTATTTTTTAAAAATGTAGGGAGATCTGTTTAGCTTTTATTTCAAACTACTGAAAGAAGGGGACAGTGTATAATAAAAGTCTTAGGCTTGGCCCATTTGCTTTCCAGATTAGTAAAGTTTTTAATTAAACATTTATATGTTTAATTTTGTAAAGTTTAGATGTCTGTTTATTTCTGCTCATCCTTCTCACAACACTGTAAAAGAAAAAAACCTCACCTTTTTATATGGTTAAACATAAATTGCATTTTGCCTCCATCATGAAGGGAAAGTATTACCTGCTTTATGCAGAATTCTTAATGCTTTTGCTTTGCACCTATATTTCAGTGCTTCTCTATGTACAGTTTAAGGTGCTTTGTCATCTCAGAATAAGTAGTGTGATCTTAAGCTGCATTTTTGTTCACATTTGCTGTGGATATTTATGGTTAGACAAAATTTCTTTTTTCTAGAAGCAACTTGCTGAGACAATTCTATGCAATTAGTTTATAAACCTTCTGAATTTTCTGCATTATCTTCCCCCTTTCTACAGGTCTGTTTAATGTATTTTTAATTTCATGGCTTTCACTTTGGACTCCTGCTAAAATTTTCCTTTGCCAGTCCTTGTTTATTTTATTCTTTAAAAAGCAGACGCAAAACACAAGGTATTTTCAGAGAAACAAATAATTGTTAACCCCCACAAAAATTTATGGAGATGAATAAATTTGCTGCGAGAGCTAATGTGAAAACGTCTTTGCAAGTTAAATTTCAAGCTGGTTGTGGCAGTCATTCAGATTACTGCTGAAAATAGAGGATGAGTGCTTTGTAAATCATCTTGAGCAGCACTTGGACCTTAGTTAGTCCCTTGTTTCTGTGCTGTAGCAGGGAAGGGGCTGTGCAGGCTGGCATGTCCTGCATAGCTGTGATGGATGGGAGTCTCCAGCAAAATCCTGAGCACAGCTGGGGATGGGCATCTTTACAGAGGGTGTTGGCATCTTGGTCATCCTCTTTTCCCACTTGTTCCTGTCCTGAGCACTCCCTGGTTTTTCCAGGGGTGGGTGAGGTGGACACGCTGGGCTGAACATACAGCACTGCTGAGCCATGGCCAAAGCCCCTGGAAGGCAACTGTGCCACTTCTTAGGCCGGCAGCCAGCAGAGAGCTGGGGCCCAGCACAGCAGAGAGGAGGTGGAATAATCCCCCTTTTCCTCCTCCCCCTTTCTCTTTCCAGCAATTCCACAGGATCTTGTGACTTGTGGCCAAATCCTGCCTGTGAGGGCACTCAGCTGCCATGGGCCTCTCCTCTTGGCTGCTGACAGCGCTCATGGCTGGCCTGGAGCCCAGCAGATTGCACAAGGGTGCAGCTGGTGGCAGATCTCCCGTGCCCCTCTCGCTCCTTGTTTGCTGGAATGACACTGTAGGGCTCAGCACGTGCCCCTCCAGAGCCCCTGAGCACATTGCTTTACATGGCACTCCTTTGGAGGCACCCAGAGGGCTTTTACCTCCCGTCTCCTGTGCTGCCTCTTGGCTGCAGCAGAAAGGTTGATCTGCGTGTGCAGGCCTTGCCACACCTCCTCAACAGGCCCGTGGAACATGCACAATTAATACGGCATTAATTAATTATGGGGAGAACTCGCTGCTGGCACAAGAACCAAGGCTTGCAGCTTATAAAGTGAATCCTTTGATGCTGAGCTTTAAAGAACGTTTCCATCAACTGAAGCCAGCAGAGATTCTGTGATATTTATACCCTCCCTCCGTACAGACTCCGGAGCCCAGGGTTTGGCCACCCTGGGCACCAGCAACAGAAACAGTGGTGGTAAAGGAGGAGGGTTCAGAAAGCATAACCAGGGCTTGACCTTCAGGAGTAAAATTGCACAAGTCCTGGCTGAAAATGTTGGGGTTGAGCCAGAGATGGTTTGTTGACCCAGCTCAATAGGTGTGAAAAGTGACCTCCTGGACTTGCTGAAATGAACAGGAGTTGTCTCACTGCTTCCAGCAATCCCCATAGTTTTATCCAGAGCGTGTGTGTGAGTAAATTTGTAGGCTTGCACTGTGCTCCTATTTACTTAGCCAGTGTTTGGGGGAAGAGAGATGAAAGAATGACTGTGCCTGTTTGGTTTATGCAATACTGAGAATTTCTCCCTTTCTACTTCCTTCTTCATGGTAGTGCAGAAGGAAGTAGCCCCAGTCCCTGCTGGTCCACAAACCAGTTACTCATTTCAGTTCTGCCACTTGAGAGGGTCCTTATGTATTTCCTAGCAGGGGAAATACACCCTATATGTGTATAAGTTCCTCCTTCCTAGTCTCTCTTTTGTTCTGATTTCTTCCAAGCAATGTCCCCTTCAATTTTTAACTTCTTTGCTGGCTTTCACTTCCTCTCCATGATTCAGTGAAGGCGTTTTGTCAGAAAAACCCTCTGTACAAAATATTTCTTTGTTCCCTTTTTTTTTGTTTTTCTGTGTTATACTTCTTTGTATCTCGCTTCCCTGGAAACTTCCTTAGTAGTCTTACTACCTCTGGGCTTTTAGCTTCATTACTCTGGGTAGTCATTACTGTGTTGCTGGGCGTGTAATTGTTCAAGACACCTTGATCTTTTTATTAGAGGTTTGGTTTTTTTTACTGCTCTTTAAATACTAATAGGCAGTGGTGACAAATATTGTTATTAAATGCATGGGGCTTGTCTCATCACTGCTGTGCAGCTCGCTTGGTGGTTTTTCGCTTGTTGAAAGTGAGCAAAACCAACTCACAGGAGTCATTCTCTACTTCCACTTTATGTTCTCAGAGATGCAATGTGTGGTGTGGAGTAGTAGTGAACTGGTCACATGCAGTAGAAGGTTTAGGGCAGGATTTGAAGCCTTGGAGCTCAGCAAAGCAGAAACAAGGGATGGCACTTAATGTCTGTAAGACCTGGAACATTTATAGATCTTCAATTTTTATACTCCCTCTCAGTTTAAAAATCACACAGAATGAGAAACAAGCAGAGGAGCTGGGAGTGAACAGCAGAGGTAACAGTGAGCTGAGCTGTGTTTGTAATGGGCAGACCTGGAGCAGGTGGGCTGTTAAAGGAGTCAGTATTTGCTGCTGGCCTCCTGCCACACCATTATCAGTGTGTGCAATAGCAATGGCTGAATCTCAGAAAGTTTGGCGCTGATTCAGTTCAACAGAACACCCAGAAGTAAATCCAGATGTCTTTTAAATTGGTTGGATCTGTAGTGTTATGGTGAGTTCTTCATAATTATGATTTTCTTGTGTGAGTTCTGGGAGAATCTAGCTAGTCCAGAATAACTCTGGGAGCACAGCTTCTCATGCATGGCCTTTCTGCATTCCATTATTTGCAGTGAGAACATGTGTGCACAAAAACTCCACTAGAACTCAGACAAGAGTTAACAATCAACATTTATTTTAAAGCTGAGAAGTTTTGATTATTTTTTTTTAATCTGACACATGTATTTCCATGCACATGTACATATTTAGATCTGTGGGAAGAAGGCTTGCTCAAGTACTTAGGTTTTATGCAGAGAGATCGTAACTTTTCCTTTTTCTTTTGAAGCTAATTAGCACTTAGAATATGTTACAACCATTTCTTTTAGACAGAGTTATAAAATTACTGCCTATGATGAAACAAAAAATGGATGCAGAAGATGGTGGAAGGTGCCTTTTGTGTCACCAGAGTTGCTGAGCAGGCGTGGAATTGCAGTCCTCCCCACATCTCTGCAGCAACAAGCAGTCACAAGAGGGTTAGCCTGTGTTTCAGTCTAGAGGCCTAGGTTTGAAGGGGTCTTTCAGTCCATTTTTAGTGGTTCAAGTGTACAGAGTCAGCAGTAGTGTATATGTGTAAAATCTCCAAGTTGGCTTAAAATTGTAGATGGGCCTCAGTCAGCTGTTTTTAATGCTTTCTTACTACATGCACTCCATAAGCCACTTCCTGAAGAGTACTAATGTGAAGTCTAATCCACAAACAGTCTTGGCACCAGTTTGGAAGCTGAAATAATCAAAGTATTTATAACCTATTGTGAATAAAGGTAGCTCACACTGATAATTTTATCCTGAAGTTAACTTGGCCCCACTCTGAAGCATTTTCACTGCACAGTTTTATAAGTCCATGTACTATCAACAACATAAAGGCTGTAAAATTATAAGTTGTTTTAAAAAACACGTCTCTTGGCCAGATACAAACTACACAGATGCTTTAAATAATTTGAGCATCAGGACAATCACACTTCAATAGATCCTGACAACTAGAAGAGAAGGGATGTTTTCCAGGTGGATAAAATGCCCTGCATGCCATTACGACTTGAAGTTATGGTCATCTACTAAATTAACTGTTCCCAGTGTCATTCAGAATTGGGATGAAAGTAAATTATTCTTATTTTGATAATTTTCTCAATTTTTCATATGGGACCACAGTACAAGGGTACAGTACAATCTCATTCAGAAGGATGTCGTGGTTGTTCAGCAGAAAACAATTATCGATGTGAGTAGCTCATGACCTTTTCATGTGGTTTTACAGTAAGACCTGTGAATGTCCCTTGACTGAGGAGTTAAGCAAAGATATTAGTCAAAAATCAGTTACCAGACTCAAACTTGTATAGCAGCTGTGCATAGATGTCACAATTTTGCACCAAAATTATTAGGCAATTAAAGTTCTGACACAGGCTTGTTAAAGCTCATGAATTTCTAGGGAGATGTCTTAATGCCTTGTATTTATTCAAACTCTGTCCCACTCAGGCTGTGGTGATCTCGTCCATGTGGTCATTTTTAGTGTGCTGGGAACCTTGTTAGAGCAGACTACTTCCCCAGTCCTCCAGTTCCTAGGAAACAAGAGGGGGAAATAGGAGTTTGAGGAAAAGATAGTTTTGTAAGTGAATAGGTTTGCAGGGAGAAAGTTATAATGTGGCTATGAAATCACACCTGGTAGGGAGAAGGTGACCAGGAGTGAGTATTCACAGCTCCTAAGAGAACAGCAAATCCAGAGATCCAAGATAAGTCAACATGTCTAAAAGAAAAAAGAATGAGGATGCAACACTGCATGAAAGAAGTCATTGCAGGAAGATGTTTGCAGGGCTGAAAGTGTGAATGGATCTGTAAAAGGAACCAGATAAACCTGTGGAGAGAGGGACAGGCCATGTGGTCAGTATGGAAACAGTGGCCTGAGTGCAACCACAGCTCATGATGTCTTTAAACCACAGGCTACCAGAGGCTGAGATAAGTAATATATATTATAGTAGAGATTGCTTCATGTTTCCTTAGTCCTTGAACTTTTTGCTTATGCATCCGCTGCTGTAGATGTTTTGGTAGATGGGTTGGGTATCTTTTCTAGTATGGTAGTTTTTATATTTTTCCCCAAGTCATAACCATCTCCAGTGATTTGACAGCAGTGTGGATGCCATCCAAGCAGATATATATTCAGTACGCATATGCTACGCCAGAGGGCTCTTTTAGGTGATAACTAACTCATCAGCTAGAGGCCACAGAAAAAAAGTTAAGTGGGGGATTTGCCTTTAAGCAATTCTGACAAAAGTCTCTTTACACAACAGCTGACTGGATCGCTGAATGTAATGCCAGGGGCAGCAAGAGAGAGAAAAAAAAAAGTCATGTAAATTAGCTGGCGAGGGAACAGGGCAAAGCTATCTGGTAAGGGGGGGAATGGGAGAGAAGGGCAGGCAGCCACCTCCTGGAGCTTCCACTTTAGGGACCAGGTTTGCTCCAAGTGCTTGAAAAGCAAATTTTGAAGTTGAAACTGGGAAAAATGTGGAGAGCCTCTCTCCATAGCATATAAGCCTCCAGTGGATTGAAGTCACCCCTAAATTCTCTTACCCTTGGCATTTGTTTATCCCATACACCCTCAAAGGATTGCTTTCATTTTTTCTGCAGTTGTTCAATCCAAGATCCAGTTTGACCTGTGCCCCTTTTATGGCCCTGTCTCACATCCATGTGAATGTGTAACATAAATTTCAGTTCTGCTTCCTCTCTTGCCCCAAACTACAGTTTGGGTTTCAGGGTGTAGTCATTAAAAAAAAGTTATTTAGTGTTATTTGTGATTTAAAGTGGTAAGTTAAAAACTAGCTGGAAGACTGGTAGTGCTTCTGATCTCTATCCCCTTTCCTAAGGTGCTTCATGAAATACCGTATGTCGTTATTCACTCTGGCCTGGATGTTCTTGGCTCTCTCCCACTTAGTGATTCATAAGATGTCTGTGAGATTCATTTTTGTAAATGTGGTTCTCCCCCTTCCCGCTGTATATCCTCCCCTCCCTTCTCCTTTGTTTTCGAGTTTGTTGAATAAAACCCATGGTACATGTAAGGGACAGAGTGCAGTCTCTGACACACCATCTGAAGGGATCTAAGGGCATACAATTTTCCTCCTGATTTTCAAGTGGGGGGTTAGAATAGTTTTCAAAGCTTTGCCACAGCTCCCCCTCCTCTTCCTCTGCTCTTTTGCAGCTCTGTGTGTCCTGTGCCTCTCTCAGGATACTTTTTTCTAGGAAAAAATCAGTGCCTTGGCTGTCCCTGGGGAGAGGGGAGCTGGGTGCAGTGGAGTTTTCTGTGCAAGGGCAGAGCTGCAGATCCCAGTGCTGGCTGCTGTGAGCAGGCAGGGCTGTTTGCAGGGCTCGCATACCAGAGCCTCTTCAAACAGCTCTGCTCAAAGGCATGAGCTGGGCTCACTTCTGAGGGAAATTTCCTTTTTGGGGAAGTTGCTGCAAAGGAATTTCCTGTGTGGGCAGACAGAGCTTCCTGACTTGAAGGCTTCTTGGAAGGGAAACCATTTCATAATGAAATGATAAATTAAAGACATACCAGCCCTGGTTCGCTTCAAAACAGCTATTGAGAGAGCTCAGGCGGTGCACCATTCTACTCCTGCGCAGAATGAAAATAAATTGCATCCTGACAGGATTCTCCATAGTAGACCATATCCTTCCCCCCAGCCTTCCTCCCAGTAGGTCTCCCTTTCTTCCTCCTTTCCCCCTCTCCTGCTATTTGCTTCACTCTCGTCTTATCTTTTGCAGCCCCCTCTAACCAGCAGGCCCAGGGGTGGGAGGTCAGGGATTGTTTGCTAAATGTGCTCCTTCCTCCATGGAGCAGCCAGCTCTGGATTAAGCCCTGGGTGAAAGTCACAGAAATGGCAGAGGGCTGCCCTCAAAACTGGGTGCCTTTGCTGCTGATATGGTTGGGGCAAGGAGAAATTAGGGCTATCCTCAAAGCTGAATTCAGTGCCTGTGAGGAATGTCATGGTGCGGTTATGAAAATATCTGGGAGGAAGTGTTGCAGATAACTGCTTCCTGTTAAATAAGAGGAAAAAAAGGACCTTTGCTCCATCCCAGGCAAGACACAATGGAAGGAGGGCATCGCCAGAGAGCTCAAGCTGTTTTCAATAGGCACCAGCCAGCTCATGCCATTTCCCTGCTCTGCCCCATTGTGATCTCTGGAAGAGGGGAGGCGAGTGCTTGTGGGTGACTGTGCCCCAAGGGATGCCCATGGCTGTGAGCTCATCTGGGCTGGGTGATCACACTGCTGGGGTTGCCAAATAGGTCATACCTGCAGATAGAGGATATAATTTCAGATGGCACCAGGGGTAGGGGGAATAAACAACTGAGAGTTTCATGTTACCTTTCTTTGTCTCTAGTATATTGTCTGTAAACTTCATGGGTGATTCTACCCACAACACCTGGTTCCACAAAGTGATCTGACATGCACTGATACAAGTGTGGCATCAGCATTTTGTATTCTCCCTGGAGAGAAAGCCTTTATTCCCTGCCTCCTGTTTAGCTGGCAGTTAAAGCTGTTTTAATACTTTGCAGGACTCCCCAGAATTGGTGTGTGTTATGTACCTTGTTCTTCCAAGGAGGTCTTACCCTTCTCCATTGCTTAGTGAGTTTCTTTGGAGTTTTGAAGCACTGAAATCACTGGCAGAGCAATGCATGATTTTATAATAAATACTGTAGTTTTTGGAAAATTTTTCTTAAAAATGCATATGATGGAGTTCCATGACATTGAAAGAATTTCACGTTCTATTTGTATTTTTTAAGGCAAATGTTTGGCCTGTGTAAAGAAAAACTAGAAAAGGGGTTCAAATGGCTCAGAAGTCAGATACAAAGGACCCTAAAGGGGATAAACACTGAGCTCATAACTTTTACGTTGTCACCACCTCTTGATAGCATTAAATTAATGATTAAAATCAATATACTACGTACCGTTTGCTTAAGTTGCTCCTCCTTTTGTCATTGGTGTAATGTATCAGCTAATCTCAACCTAAAGAAGTGTCATTGCTTTTTCTGAATTGCCTGCCTCCTTCTTTGGCTAGGGCGATGTGCACTTTTTTCTTTGTGTGCTTGACACAGCCTCAACCAGCTGTGAGCTTTGTTATCCCTCCTTTCCAAACTGTGAACTCCTGTTACTTCATCTTCCCCCCCAGACAACATGGGACTCATTTCTGTCATCTTTCTGTTTGGAGCAAGAACTACACAGAATTGTTTCTAACCTACTCAGAAATAAAATCCAGGTGGCATCATGGGATGGTGGCAGCTATAGCCATGCCAGGAGGAAATCTGAGTGAGAGCACAGTGATGAACTGCTTATAAAACAGAACAGTTTCACCAAGGTCTCTGTGTAAGAGATGTTTGCAGTGTTAATCAGGTGCCACTCCAGTCACTGTTCAGCTTCCATGATACTGAGTTCCAGTAAAATGTGGATGGGAGGACACTTAATTTGTGCTGGTTTTTTATTGCTTCAAATGCACACACTGCTTGTTCTTGGCATGATACCAAAAGAGTGCTGGAAGGAAATGAGGTAGAAAAGGGACACGAAAATCAGTGATCTCTAAGGGTATTGTTCCTGCTTGTACATGGGAAGCTCAGAGATTCCTGGTAGACATTCTTGCTGGGGTGACAGAAGTGGGAAATCTTACATTTCACTTCTGGAAATAGCTGGTCAATAGGGAATTCTCTAATCAGTTAAAAACTAGCAGTGATGAAGTTTAAATAAATTGTAGACAATTATTCCTATCATAGGAATAGCTATGGAAGACCAATGCAAGGTCTTTGAGGACAAAGGAAAGACTGGAGAGGTGAAGTAGGATTAATCTTACTACCATTTCTCTTCTAGGGCTTTATCTTGAGCTCTGTCCTTCTGTGTTTCTGCTTGAAATTAGAAGGCTGGGCTATGGTACATGTCCCTGCTCCAGAACAGTTCATTTTGTTATGTGTTTGTCTGCTTTGGTGAAATTTCTGTGTCTTCCCTTGTGAGACAATTGAAGTCTTCTCCCATAGGAGGCTGACATTCAGCCTCTGTTCTCCTTTGATCAAGCTAAGTTTCCATCTTCTGAATTCCACTGAGTCAGACCACTCTCAATCTCTCTTGTGGGCTGCTTATACCAAATATTTGTGGGCATTGCTCTTGCTCAATGATTTGCTTCTCCTACAGTGCAGCATGAAATCTGTGCAATGTTTGTGAAAGTTCAGCAGGTTTGGTGTTGGAAAAGGTGGGGAAGGAATTGGAAAGCCAAAGATCATTTCCAGGTAGCTATTCTTTGGATTCTTCTACTGTTCTGAGTCATGGCTTGTCAGGACTATAACTGGTGTTTTATCCAGCTGGATTTTGTCCTGATCATTTGAAATGCTTCCTTTTCCCCCCTCAGTGTAATTTACAATCACATATCTATTAGAGCAAGAAATGTTAACAGGAAAGAAATGTAAACACTCCAACTGTGTTTTACTTCCTCTAAATATCTATATGTTTGTGTTGAGAGAGTTATTACATTAAATATAGAATAAAACTTTCCAGGCAGCCCTGGGAGCTGAGATGGGCTCATCTCCTGAGGATCTGGAGGGAGGGAGAGTGAGGTGTGCAGCAATGCTGGTTGGTATCTTGTCCAAGCAGTCACTGTGATGGAATTTCAGCATGGTAACAGAGGCTGTCCCACACCAGCATCTGCTTCCCATGAGAAAGTGGATTGGCATGAAGAACACTGAGGTTGAAAGAGAAAAGCAGGGACATGAGTTTCCTCTCTTGCACAATCCTTATTTAGGCATTTTGGATATTTTACTTGTTAACTGCTGAAGGACACAGTAATTTTCTCCAGGAAATTTGTCTCTTAGTATTTGAACAAATGTTACTTAAGGGAAAGGGTGAAAAAAGATGTGGCTCCCCATGTAACTCACTTTACTAAAGCATGGATAACATGGTAGTGAAGTCCTGAATTAAAATTCAGCATAAGATACAGATAAGATGGGCAAACTCAAACTCTTCATAGATTTTAGTAATTTGCATTGTTTTTCCAATGCTTCTCTTTTAATTTTTTTCCAGGGCACGTTGCAAGCAGTGTCTAACTAAGCAAGGAGTATTGACAGTAGGTTTATTTTTCCAATTATCTTTCAAAGCCTTCTTGGAAATGCTTTGAAAGACTCTGAAATCCACAAACTAGAATTTGAAAAGGAAAATATTTGTCCTTTTTTACAGAATTTCTTTTCAGTGCAGCAGTCTTGAAACCATAATCACTTGCATTTCCCTTGACTCTTTTACACATGTCAGAGATTCTGCTCTGCCTAGCTAGAGTAATGTGACCAGAACTGTGTGGTTTAAATGTTTTTCAGGATGGGCAGTCAGCTTTTTTGAAGCAGGTGAAGGGGTGTGATCTCTCTCTTCACACTGACACTAAAATTGCTTGTACCTGTGAACAACTAAGAGAGACAAAATGATGTTTTTCTTAGGGAAATTTCCTTTCTAAGGAAGTTAGTCATATGAAAGAACTATTATTATTATTTTTAAATCCAGTATGAGTTGAGGGAGTGCCCTGATTACACATTTCCTGGAAAAGGCTGTTGGTGACGTACCAGTGACTAATGAAAATCGCCTGTTAGAGGTAGCTTTTTTCTATTAACTATTTGAAAAGGAAAGTGTTTTTAAAGGACAGGTAATTGACATTTCCTTGTTCCTTCTTTTTTAACCCACCATCAGTAGACCTGTTTACATCATTAGCAGCTACAGACCATGGCCCTGGTTGGAAAACACTAAACTATTATATAACAAAATAAGAAAAACCAAAGCCTGATTGCTGTTATTTGCCATTAATTAGGGTGTGCAGCTTAATGCCACAACCTAAAATGCACAGAGGAAGAAGAGAAGCACAAAGGAGGCATAACATTCATGGACAGTAGATGAGTTGGATCTGCCATGAAAATGAGAATAATGCTTTATCTACTGGTGAGCAGCAGCCTGCAAAGAGCTCTGTCCAGGGGTTAAGAATGGAGTTTTGCACATGAATTGAGAAACTCGGATCAGAAAAGGGAAAAACTGTAGGATAGAACTTCCATATTTTATTGCTACTAATTCAGGTTTTTCTAGTGTGTGTTAAACTACTGTCCAGGAAATCTGTGAGCAGATGAGCCAGAACGTCTAAATGCCATTTTAGCTGTTATGTCTAAGACTCTGGGAATTGTGTTGCTTATGCTCAGAAGACCACGACTTGTGACTGCAATTTGTTCAACTCAAAATGACCTCCAAGCCTTACTGGAAGTCGACTAAAACCCCAACCACCCCCACCCCCCAAAAAAAAAACCCAAACAAAAACCCAAACAAAACCACAAAACCATAAAAATCTGCCCCCTCCTACTTCTGCCATAAGAGATTTTTTAGTTTTAAAATCCTGCAACATTATTTTGAGTTTAACCCCAATTATGCAAACAAGGAAATTTCCATGGGCCGAATTGCACAATTTCAAGAAACAATCTGAGTTATTAAACATGAGCACTGATGCATTAGCAATGAAGGGCTGTGCATTCTCTGTAGCTGTTGGAACAGAGAGAATAAATACACCTTTCTTCTTCCCTGTTCATTGACTTAACACACAGGAGGGGATGAATAGTACCTGGCTGAGTGTGTGTGCAGTGCCAAACCACAGGGGTTGTTTGGAGGGCTGCTGCCTGAGATTTACCATTCAAGCAAAAAAGTAGCACTAAGGGAAGACACAATCCTGCTAAAGGTGTTAAAGCTCTGCAGTGGAAGTCTGAAGTGTTTCCTAGTGCCTTAAAGATTTTCCTTTGTACTTTCCTAGGATTCTGTGACAGCAGCTACTTTGGGATATAGTAAGAATTTCCAGCTCCACCACAAATATCTCTGTAAAAGATGCAGTTCAGGCACTAACATGGCAATGATCTACATTTCAGCTATCAGCAACGTGCTGTACTTAAATCAAATAATCTTATAGTCTTAGTCTTACCTAGAAACCTTAAGCCCACCAGACTACATCCTAGGTACTCTCCCATAAATGAACTAATAGGCTGTATTGTTTTACTGGTGTTTCCACTCTGTAAGTTCTCCTCGCCTATTTTGCCTATAAGGGCAGAATACCTTTTTTGTCTTTCAGTACTGTAGCTTCCATTATTCCAAGGGTGCTTGGCTATTGTAGGGATGAGTCTTACAGAAATTAAGATAATTAAGTGATTAAGGTAAGTAAAAATCCAGTACCAGCCTCTGCCTTGCATGAGTGAAAACCAAAACCAGTAATGGCCATGGGCACATTGGTCTGGGATGTGTTGGATGTGTAGCTGTTGGAGGAGTGGGATTCTAGAAAAATCATCCAGCAGGATTAGTGCCTGAAGCAGTGTGAGGAGCTGATGGAGCTGGTATAATTGTAAACAGGATTACTGTGGACAGGATTCAATTTGGGATGCTTTCTGAAGGATGATCCTGTAGTGCCCCAGCCTGCTCAATGGTTTGAGGGAAAGGAATATACCTGGATTTACCCTGGGTGGTGCACAGGAGGAACAGCCAAATTCTCACGAGGCTCAATAACAAGTTTTGCTTGTGAACTTTAAAACGTTCAAGTAGAATTAGGTTCTTAGTAAATTTTAAAACATCCAGACAGAGTAAGGTACTTGGCAAACTTCAGCTTATCCAGTCTTGAGCCAGTCAACCATTCCTCCAGTCTCCTGCAGATCCACTTAGAGGTCTCTTCTTAACCTGGTGGCCTTAAAGCCCTTTGTGCCACTTATGCAAATCTAGAGTTCTCAGTGGAGTTTTCCAAGTCAAAGTTTATGGGAGTGCCCGAGATGTGTGCAAAACATCAGATTTATTGACTTTCCTATGATTATCACTTGCCAAAAAAACCTGTGTCCCATGCAGATTGAAGGTGTGTGTATTTGTGGAAGGTATTAGAGTTCAGACGGAGATGATGAGACAAAGTGTTGATATGAGCAAAAGGATTATGTGAGGAGTTATGGAATTACAGAGGTGCTTTCTGTGAAACCAAGAGTGGAGGGTACACAAGAAACCTTTGGTCTGCTCTGTGAAAAAAGAAAAATGGGGATCCAGACATAAGCTACCTGCACTGGATAGAAAATTGGCATGTTTGCATCATGTGACCTGCAAATGTGTGCAAAACGCATTATTCCAGCAGAAGTAGGTGATTTTTCTGAAGACTTAGTCAGTGAATATAAGTGAATCAATATACTCTTACATTTTATTGGGTGATTATCAACTGGTGAGACTCCTCAGCAGAATGATGGATGTGGTTTCTTTATCTGACTGTCAAACAGATGGTTTATGTGTCATTCTTCACTTACGTGAGTTTGCCCAAGGCTTGCATTATTGGTAAAAACTGTCCCATTTGCTGTATTTAATGATCTACAGGTTATCAAGCCTTCTGCAATCCTCTACTGGCTGTGACAATTTATTGCATGATGCTCCTTACTTTTCCTACCAGGAAGAAGGTCCTTTGCAAGGATAAACACATTAATTTCTAGAAAATATGTTTAAATCCACCAATGAAAGGTGCTTCTTACCATTATTCCAGTATGTTAGCAATAATTCTGTCTGAAGAGGCTGGAAGAATAGGGAATGTGGGTCAAAAGGCATTGACAGATAGAAGTTTACCTAACAGGCTTGCCTTTAAAGACCATTTGAGGAAGGGTAACTGAAAGCAGCAATGTGCCTTTGCTCTGAGTATTGGTGAGAGAAGCTGGAGCCCTTACCCCAGCATATCTGCATTTCCAGAGTCTGCACTGGCTGAGTGGAAAGTCTGTAGCACACAGCAGTAACTCAAAAGAGCACAGAGTGAACAAAACATGAGCTGGGGACATGTTTCCTCATTTGTAGTTACTAGGATTTTGAATTTGTTGTTGATACCTTAATTCTGCTCCACAGTCCATCCCCCAAATGCTCACAAGAGTCTGCAAACACTGATGGACAATGGCTGCATTTTGGAAAAGGTTTCTGGTGCTATTCCTGTAAGCAAAACCAGCTGGCTTGGTTTTTCACTTCCAGTGGGGAATGAGCATGCTTCCTGGGAACTTCAGCAAGAGTAGCTCTGACATTGTTTCCTCTGTGGGATTTTGCTGCATGTTTCTCTTGAAGCACATAAAAACAACTGCAGGTTTTCCACAGAATTTACTGTAGTATGAAAGGCAATGTAATCTTAATTAATTTTAAGAGGCACTGATTTGACTGGCGTAAAGGGGATTTCAGTCTTCCTGATGTCATTTCAGAAAGACATCAATGAAACACATCTGCAGCAGTGAAAAACTTGTGTAAAAGGAAAAGAGGATTAAGCTTCAGTATTTGAGACCATTACTTTTGGATATATAATTTGGATATAAATATCAAAGGATATTTACCTTTGTCTTATTTTAAAGACCTTGGCATGTGCTACACTTATGTAACAAAGGGGAAGTACTTCACATTAGTGGTGTTTTACTGACCTGGGTGGTTTCTGTCAGTCACAGATTTCCAACTATTTACTTTCCAGGTGAATATAAAGATGACTACGAACTATGTAAATATAAAGAAGTGGCTATTAAAAGGCAGTAGCTGTCTTTGAAAAGACATGCTCCTTGGCAAAGCCACAGAGGTGTCAGCAGCTACAGAGAGCTCAAAATTACCTTAGTGTGTCAGGGTTATCCCAGGGCTGAGGTAAAGTCCTGCAAAGTGGCTCCTCTATAGTCCACATAGGAGAGACTTCATTGGTGCTGGTGCTTCCTGCTTTCCCAAGCACTGACTTCCCTACTGGTACAGAAGTGTCATGGAAAGTGATAGAGAAAGCTTAACTGGTTGGTACAGCATCAGAAGGGGAAGGGAATCCAAGAAAAATCCACTTGTCAGCTGAACAAATGAAAGAATTAGAGAACTCAGCATTTTGTCAGTCACTTCACCCCCTGGCATTTCCTTCACAGTTAGGATTTTAATAATGAGTAAAACAATAATAACAAAACATGTACAAGAATTCCAACCATCAGCTATCATGAATCTCTTCAACACAGCGAGACGCTCTTCAGCAAATAACCATTAAGAGATTAAGTCTCTTTTATGAATAAATTGTTTGGTATGCTGAAGGCAGTGTATTGGATGTATTTTCACAAGCTTAAGGAGTGAAAGACCTTGACAACATTCTAATTGTCTATATCTAATAATAGAGCCTTGGTAATATTCTGTGCCATTGCCCAAAGTAGCATTCACTGGGGATTGTTTGCTGATGTAGCCCTTGGTTTGGCTGCTGATAAATGTGAGTGTACATTATGATGATGCTGTCACACCAAGATCCTCAAATAAAATGTTTGCTGAGGAACTTTCAAAACTTTTAGAGTCCCCCCGAAGAAGGGAGTATTAATATTATCACCTTTGTTCATTTTGGAGAAGGGAAAATGGAGGCTTCAGTTTCACCAAATACTAAAACCATGGTCATGGAATGCCCCTGCTGAAAATGCCAGTCCTGCTTTTCTCCTGCTCTGTCTGATATTCTCACCTGCATGCTGGCTGCTGGCAAAATTTCTTTTTCCTTTGCTTAAATATTCAGGCTGAGAAATTCCTCTGGGTTAAAACTAATGCTGGGAGAAAATAGTTGGGTTTTAGTTCTTTCACCTTGATAATTTCCTTGATCAGAGTGTTTGTACAGCTACTTGAACCCTAACAAGTTTCAGGGGAGCTGTGTGAAAACTGGAACACGAGATGGGAGCAGGTAGGACTTATTTATTGTGATAGCACCACTTTCAACCAAACTAAAGTGCTCATAAAACTCTGGCCTGAGGTACAGGTAAATAGTTTGCTGAAGTGCTTGTTCACATCACTCCTGGGGACCCCAAGTCAGCTTTACTCTGGCAGGCTGAGCTGCACAGGGTCCCAGTCAAACACAGTCTTGTGCTGCTGCATCTGAATTTCAGCCAGCCTGGCAAGCCCACAGGGGCCACAGGTGAGTAGAAAGTGGCACCAAAAGTGCAAGATGCAGAATCCAGGAATCTTCATCTGTGTTCTCCAAAGCAGTGAAAAGACATCCCCACAGCTTGATGGTAGTAGTTAATTGGTTGAGGTGAGTTTTTTCCTTTTTTTTTTTTCCTTGAGAATGATTTATGGGCATGAAGCCTCTACTCCTCAAATGTAAGAGCAGCCTGGAATAAAAAAGGACAAGGAAGCAATTTTTCCTGAAGCTTATTTCCTGGCAAGGCACAGTTTTCTGCTTTAAAAGGATGTATGAGGCAGAGAGAAGTCCTGTAAACATGTTCACATGTGCCAAGGCTCCTTGAGCTTTTGTCTGAATGTCTCCCAGAACACACTGGCTGGTTTATTGTCCTCTCATAGGAGCTTGGAATTAAATTGTAACTTCCATATATATGTAAGACAAAGAGAAAACAAATGAGGCTATATCATATCTCTTAAAAAAACCACCTGAGTTTCATTAATTCCTCTCTCTCTGGTTTTTGAAATACTTTGAATTTGGAAAATCATGAAAAATGTGATCATCCCAAGGAAAATTAGAATAAACACAACTGGACAAGGTCCCTTAAGGAGTATTTCAGTCACCTGCTGCTGTGCTCCTGCAAAAGCCTTCCACCTTATCTCTGCAGCCAAAAGGGTATCGCTCAGAAGAATGAGACTTCACTTTTTTAGAAGCCTGATGGGGATCAAAAAGAAGTCAAGTGCTAATAAACTCTTGTCTCAGTGATTTGCTTTATGATTTAACAGTCCAGCATCTGTTATTTTAATTTTTTTTAAGTGTACTGCAGGAAAACCACTGCTACATGGCTTTATTCATGCAAGGTCTTTGTTTAATTGCATTATAAAAACAATGGTTAGTGCATGTATGAGTGGTTTTTGCATGTGCAAGGGCATGTTTAGCTTTGAACATTGAGACACAATGTTCTGGCTTTTGCTGATGGCACCATTTGAATGTCACATTCCTCTGAGCTGGATGCAGAGGCAGCTACCACACAGCTGGATAGCACCAGGGATGTTCACTGCAGCTTCTCAAAGGAAGCTCACCCAGAATTCAGGAGTTCATATCCCTGGTGCTGGTCATCTCTTTAAAGTCAACCTCATCCAAGTTTCTGCCACATAAGTGACGGGTGTTACGGTTTTCAACTTCACAAAATGCTGTTAGGAACAGAGAATAAAAAGCTGTAGCATTTTCCTCCTACCAGCTCTGCTTCCCGGTGGTTTCCTTGGGAGGCACATTGTGGTGGTTGCAGGCTGTAATCTCCTAAGATTTACTGTGCTCCTCTCTCTGAGAGCTTCTGGCAACATGACCATTGCTCACAGCTCTAAGGGCACCTAATTATGTCTCAGTTTCTGTTCTCTCTTTCAATTCAGGGGCTGTGCTGAGAAATACTTAGGGTTGTTAATATTAACCTTTGACCATTATAACTTTGTTTTAAGCATGAGGAGGTTTGTTTTTTTTGTAACAGGCATGAGGTCACCACATCAATAATTCTTCTTGCTTATTGATTATCTGGCACATGCATTTATCAACAGCTGATAAACAAATGAGAAGAGTTTTGTTGTAATGCAGATCAATCACATCAGGTCTCAGAGTCAGTCAGCCCACTTTAGTCTGTGAGATCAGATTTGCACCTAATGCATCCATATTCTTATCACACCTGTGTGTGCAGATGGAATTCATGAGGTCATTCAGTGAGTGTTTCTGCATCTGCTTTGTCAGCTGCTGGTGATTTGCAGAAATTTGTTGCTGCTTTAAAAGATCTTGATCACATAGCCAGTCATTATCTGACTACCTAATGTGTTTCTTCTTTATACTGTATACTGTGCCTGCTTCAGCAGCTACAGTCATCCCTGTGCTACTTTGCACTCGATTTCTCTTTCTTTGTGTTTACAGATGGGTGTGTTTAAGCATGTATTTAAATTTCAGTGCTTTTATGTCTCACTGTCTGAGAATGGGATAGGAAGATGGGGAGCTGCCAATGAGGAAATAATGTCTGAAAACTAGAAGAATGGAAATAATGAGAGTCAGCCACATTTTTAGGGAGGTGTAATGGGGAAAATAAAATCCCAATACAAATCTAAATGTCCCTAAAAGTCTTGGATTCCTGAGTGGAAACTAACCCCAGGTACTTGCATATGAACAAACGATCTGAGTATAAAATTCCAAGTTCTCAGTGGATTGTACAATGCCCACAGCAGATTTTTCAAAATGAACAAGGGTAGTGACTTTTACTGGACAGGGTGTAACATTGGCACTTTCAACATAACAAATTAACTGGTCCAGAGAGCAAAACATTCCAGGAAATGGTGCAATTGTATACTCAAAGTATAATAAATAGGTTGCTAAAGCTTTTGTGGCATTATTAAATGTTCAGAAGAAAAGTAAGTACTAAACTCACTCTAAGTGTCCAACTGGCAGTCCTTTGTATCATGGCCTAACCTATACTGTAGAACAGTTCTCTGTCACACTGCCTTCCATGGAAGCTGGAAATCTTTTGTAGTACCTTCTGGATTAACTCTGGCACTTTTCCTTCCTGCCTTGGATTGGCTGAGTGTTTGAGGAACAAACTTCAGCCATCACCCTGAGGTGGGAGGGTTGCTGAAGTCTGGGTGCTGTGCTATCCCTGCTTAGTCCATCACTCCATCCCTGGTGACTCCCTAATGAAGCTTTGCCTCACAGGAAAGTCAGCTCTGAAGTCTTTTCATCACCTTGGGGACTTTTTAATTCTTCTTTTTGCAATCAACTCCTCTAAAGCAAATCACCTCTAAAAAAAAGAAGCTGAATTCTTCTTAGTGATCTATTTTCCTTACAAACGAAAGGAAAAGCTTTGCCTCTGAACCTGCCTGTTTGAACTCTTGGTTGATCTGATCTAATGTTTGAGAGTTGGATATAATGTTTCTACTGGTGACATAGAAATATATCATTTTTTCTGCCTTAGTCTCCCAGATAGGCCAATCCTGCAATGCCCTAGGCAGAGCCTTGTCAGCAGCTAGAGAGAGGTTCTTTGCCTCTGCTCAGCCCCAGAAGTCTGTACCTGCAGTGCTTTCTCCAGTCCTGAGCTCCCAATAGAGGTAAGAGATACTGGCAGAAGTCCAGTGAAGTTTATTAAGGGACTGGAGCATCTAACATGAAAGGAGAGGTTGAAAGAGTGAGTGAGTCTTGGGTGAGTCTTGTCCGTAGGAATAAATATTTGATGGAAAAAAGTGAAGAAGACGAGAAAATGGGCACAAACTGAAATACAAAATACTCCATTTACACTGAAGAAAAGCTCCTCTAGTGGGACATGATCAAACACTCCAACAGGCTACCCAGAATGATTCTGGAGTCTGTCTTTGGGGCTGCTCAAAACTGAAGTGGATGTGGCCCAGAGCAGCCTGCTCTGGTTGACCCTGTTTTGATCAGGAGTTGGATTCGGGGGATGCCTTAAGATTCCTTCCAACCTCATTTTTTCTGTGATTCTGTGCCGTGTGCAGGCTGATGAACCCCAGGAAAAGCCTGTAGGAAGGATTGTCAGGCTACTGTTGACTGTTCTCCTTGGTCTGCTGTCAGGATAAAACAAGCTCCTCCTAGCAAAAGGAGCTGATGTAGGGAGAAGAGGACTGAAGGGACTATAGTTGCTAAGTGAGTTTCAGAACAGTTTGGAATCATAAGTGTTCACTAAATGTATTCATCTATGCCCCTTTATTTTCACTGAAACTCATTCAAAACTTCTATCTTTTAGCTGGGATAGTAAACTCTAATTCTGCTGTCAAGTAATGTTAAATTAGAACTTCAGGTAGCAAGTTGCATTTACAGAGAGATTTAGGATCACAGAATAATTCATGTCCAAAGCAGCCTCAGAATGTCTCTGCTCCAACCTCCTGCTAAAAGCAGGGTCAGCTCTAAGGCTGAAGTCCCTTGGTGCTTTGTCAGGTTGGGTCATTTAATTCTCCAAAGATGGAGATTGCACAACATCTCTGGGCAGCCTGTCCCAGCACTTGGCTGTCCTCATAGTGAAAAAGGTTTTCCAGTCTGAACCTTCTGCCCTTAGACTTTTTTTTTTTTTTTTAGGTAAATGAGGTAACAAACAGGTGCCTTTTGGGTTTTCTAGGGGTGTATGTGCAATCTAAATCTCCTACTCTCTTGAGCACTTCTAGGAGTTCTCCTAGGCCATTACCTTTACTTTGAAGCATGGAAGGATGACTGAAAATCTTACCTGGTGTCTCCTGGGGTTCATTGCTTTAAGAATTTGCAAGATTGAAACTGAATTCTCTTCTCTTTCTAAAATACTGTCTTTCTTGTGCTTATGATGAATGATTTAGGATTGGGAAAGTCCTTGATTTGCAGGAGGGTGTGTTTGGTCAAGTATAAGTGAAACATTTCTTTTTAAGCATTTCCTTCTGTTCACTTTGCTGATAATGATGTGGTAAGATCAAAACTAGGGCCATAATTATGTGAAGTTTTCAAAAAGAAGAAAGCTCCAGAATTCCTTTCACCCTGCCTAGCATATTTTTATGAAAACACATCAGTGGAATGTTTTAAAAGGCAAAGAAAATTTGTGTGTGGCATCTTAAAAAGCATTGTATCTTTGTTTGTCAAGCAGACTTTATTTCTGAATAATGTCTAAGGTAGAAAGCTTCCCAAACCAGCTCCAGTAGCATATTTTTTCATGTGTGACAGAGGTTAATTTGGTCATGCTTGTTACTCTAACCATAACTGCCATTTTTTGCTTGTTTGTGGCAGTGTTTGCTTTTTCTCTGTCCATTTCTTGTTGTTCCTAAGAACAGATATTTGCCAAAACAAATGTATGTGAGTGATAAAAGCCAAGAGGAATGTCTGTTGGCCCACAGGAAATTTCCTGTGCAGGAAGAGGTCTTAGGACTTCCTGTGAAATGGAGCATTGTGGGTCTGTTGGCAAAAGTCCCTTTACCACAGCTGCAGTTAACCAGAAGAGGGTGGAAAATAGTTGGCACTGCCTTTTGCATAGCTCAGAAGAGCCTCAACTAGACACTTAAAAATCCACAGAAGAAGCAAATGGTAAATCAGGGTGGGTTTGCAGATGTTTACTCTCAAAACCAAAAACAAAATAAGAATGGTGCAGAATTTCAGGTCACCTCTGCTCATACTCCCATGCCTCCTGCCCAGCTTACAGACTAACTGGGTGTACGTGGGACTGTCCCAATGTCTGATGCTGCTAGAAAGAGACCTCTGCAATGAAATGTGCCCATGGTACTTGTACTTTTACCCACTGTAGCCTTGTACCTTGCAGGATTTATGAGTCTGTACTCCAGCAGGGTTTTCCCATGTCCCTGGATGAGGCTTCCCAGTGGGTACTTCCCAGACAAGTTCAAATCACCAAACAATCTGTGTCCCACATGTTGTATTAAATATGTGTGATGCCAGAAACTTGTGCTGATAGACTGAATTTCAGCATGGAAGACCCTTCTTTTTGAGTGATCTTTATTTTTGCTTATAGCAGATGTGCTTGGCTTTGTCCAGCCCTGTGAAATAACACTTGCAGGGAGCAGGGGAACTGCTTCTGGAAAGAGGAGAGATGAGACAAAAAAGGAAGGGCACAGGATACTGACATAAAATGCTATAGTAAAAAAAGAAGGGAAGAGACAACTGGATAATAGGAGGAAATCAGTGTAATTCAAAGGGCAGAAAGAGTAGGGGACAGAAAGAAAAAGACACCAGGAGCACAGATTTTACAAAGAGGGAAACTGGCCAGTCTGAAAATAAATGTATTTTTTGTAAGAGGTACAAAAAATTTGTACAGAGCATGATTAGACCCTACAAAAGAGGGAATTTGTGATGCAGGGGATATCAAACCCATTATTTGACAGAGTGAGCTTGATATGGACACTTGGCACCTAGACTGCAGTCACAATTTAATCTGTGGGGACAATTGTGTGCCCTCTGCCTGTACCAGTCCTTGACCTCGCTTGGAAATGCCCCTGAAATGGTGCCTGAGTTGTGCTCTGTGTTCATGTGACATTAAGGCTGTTGACTCTCTTCAGAGAAGTCAAACAGAACTTGACTTTGACATTTAAACTGCAGCCTTGTGAGCGAAACTTGATCACAGAGATCTTACCTGGGAATTTCTGAGCCTCTCAGGTAGCTTGGTTCTCCTCACAGTTTGGACTGTGACCCGGTGTCCTTGCCTTTGCTGCTTCAGCATTTGGGTTTTTCCTCACAGCTGTGTGCATGTTCACTCTTCTTTTGTACCAAGGAACTCTTTGTTTGCTTACTGAGTGCTTCCCCACAGGAAATTTCCTGTGATGGAAGACTCTGGGGAAGCTTCCTGTTTCCCCAGAAACAGGAGAGGCTGCAGGGGGCAGATAACAGAGACACTGGAGGCCACAAACCACAGCAGCTGAGGAAGCACCATCACCTGGAGCTTTCTGCCCAGGGAGGTTGGGTGGCAGGAAGAACCAACCACTGTCTTGAGTGATCTGGGCTGATAGGACAGAGGAACTGCTCGCTGGAAAACCCACAGCTGCTGTTGACTGCTGAAGCCTTTGCTGAGGCTGGGCACTGTAACTTGGTGGCGTTGAAGCCTGGTCTCTGGAAGCTGTGGATGAATCTTTATCATGAGGGCTTCCCATGGCTCAGTTAGGTCAGCACTTCTCAGGCTCTGAAGGAATCCTGTAGTTGTGTCCCGCTGTGAGCTGGATAGCAGGTCTGGCTCTGAAACTCTCAGCCAGTTGAGGGAAAAAGTCATTGCCTCATGGGAGAACAGCATGTTTTGATTTTGTTGCCTGTCTCCTACCAGTTCTTTTCCTAAAGAAGGAGGGTCCTCTCTTTAGGTACCATTACAATTTTTGAGCCCATGGCTGACCCTGGCAGTCTCTAGAGAGCCACGTTGTATCACCTACTGGAATTTTGTCTTACACTTGTGCAAAAAGGATGGTCTGGTTGTCAAATAACTTGCTGAGAATGGCACTCCAGGCTCCATCAGAGGCCTCTTGGCATTTTGGGCTGGGCAGCACTGGACCTTGGTGAGCTCCTAGGAGCTCTGGCCTGCGACTGCAGCAGTGTTCAATCAGTCCAAAGCCTACAGTGCAAAATTTATTGAGGAAAGCACCCTGATGCCAGAGAGTGCTTCATAGGCACACAGTCTCAATGGTCATGATGTTGCCTCTGCAGCTGAGTGGGACCTTAAGCAACAGTAAGGAAAATAAAGAACCTGAAAATGACCTTCATTCTTCCACAGCTCTTGCCTTTTAGCCTTGCCATGTTTCAGATGGCTCCTGTGTAATATTGGGATGGGAGTGCTTCTTTCTGCCCCTGTTGATGTCTCCTCTGTCAAACTCACTGCAGGACTTTGGGGTTGTCAGTCTGTTAGCCCACAGATGTGCCAGCTCCATAAACCACACTTTGAGAATCCATCTCACCAATCTACTCTCTGCTCTTCTGCTCCCTACAATGTCCCTTTCAACTCTTCTGATTTTTCCCTCTGTCCCTACCATACCTCAGCATTCCATGCTGTCTGCTGAATTAATTTGAATCATACAATGATTTTTACAATTCCTCACAGAAAGGTACTGGATCCTGGTAACAATCTTTAAGACACCTTGTTGGTAATACTCATCTACCTTTGTGATCTGTTGCCTAACTATTGCTTACACGATGGGATTTGTTGTCTGCATGTAATTCTTCTGTAGGTTGATTTATCCCAGGCATGTATGACAATATTTTGCCAAAAGATGGAAAACAGAACAAACGTTCAGCCATTTTCACTTTAATGTTCCTGTTTTTCTTCAGAACTCAGCCTCTTGAATCTGGTAATGGCACATCATTTGCTTCATTGCTTTTCTTTGTATCTTATTTTAAATTTTGAGTTTGAGAGCAAATTAAATTGGATTATGAAGTCCTGAAGGAACTTCTTTTAGGTCTGCTCCCCCTAGACTAGGAAAAGCAGGTGTTTTAAGCTTTTAGTTTTCAATATGGTAAAATTTTGGTACAGCCTTCGTTCAGCCACCAGTGAATGTTGTGGTTTGATTAACAGACTTGACTCAGAAATGTGTGCAGCCTTGCCAGCTGGTCCAGCCGTTGGCTTGGTGGCATTGGCCAGCTGGCTGTCATTTCTTGGCTAAAATGGACCTCAGATTGCAAGTGCTGCTTGTCAGCTATGGGACAGACAGGAGTGAGGCACTGCTGGATCTCAGGTCTCCTGGGAAAGAATCAAAGAAACAGCCTCAGAGTTATACATAGTCAGCAGTCCCTATGTTTTGTAACCTGCCATGGACTGAAGGTATCTGGGAAAAATTGCAGTCTCATTTTCTGGGGTGAATGGTTGATCCACTTGTTTTTCAGATTTCCAGGCAGTTTCCAGTATAAGAGTTTGGGTTTGATAGGTTTTCTACTTTTTAGCTCTTGTGACTGCTAACATTTTTGCCAGAACAGAGACCAGAGCATCGATTTTGAACTCTCAAAATGTCCAGTGCCCTAAGACCTGGAACAGACTTGAAGAAAGAGAGGAAGACTCTTCTGTACCCGCAATACCCCTGTGCTGGGCCGTGTGGATGGGGGAGAACTCTGCCTGTGCACAGGCAACAGAGAAGAGCTCAGATTTGGGGTGGGGAAGAAGGAAGAGCTTGCAACATCGAGGCTGGGCAGGGAGTTCAGCATTGCCCATGGCACAGTTAGAATTCAAGAGAGGGGGATGTGAAGTCTAGCTAGGAGGATGGATTTCTTAATCTTGCCTTTCTTCTGCTGTCATAGACACCTGCTACTGCTCAACTTGCTGGAAAAATGAGCAGGGTTATGGCAGGGTGTCTGATGCCCCCCTGGCAGTGTTGGTTCCTGTAACCAATAGCTGTATATTCCTGCTGCTGTCAGTTGTCCCTTTAGCAAGAAGTGGTGAATGTCTGTAGGTTGTCTGTAAAAGGGCCAACTCTCATGCTGCTGACCCATGTGGTTTCATTCTGATGCCATGATGGAATTTCTGAGTTGTTTTTTTTTCACCACTGCTGATATTTTAAAAACAAGGGGAAAAATTACGCTCAATGTATTTATTCTGCATTATAGCACTTAAGGTTTTAAAGGTGAAGAAATGTCAGAATTAACATTGCCTGTGAGTACCTTGATCCTCCAGTTACACCAGCCTTGCATATGCATCAACACATGCAGGGTCTTGCAAAATATGTGCTCTGGGGCTGAATGGAAAACTCCATTATACACTGATAAAGAGGAAAGGGGGTTAACCTTAGTCAGCAGAGAGGGTAATGGCAGGAGAAAGCACTTTGTTAATTTAAAAAAATGTCATTTTGTTTTAATAATTTCTAGTGCTAATAATACCCTAGGAAATCTGTGATATAGTGTGTGATACAAGTATTGGGTAAATGCAATTTCACTACAGACTGGCTATTAAATATTTTCAGTGAAGTAAAGTGAAACAGCTCAAGGCTGCAAAGAAACGATCTAATCGGCAATAAAAAAACTGAGAATTCACACCCTTAATTTGTAAATATAAATAGTAAGGTTCAGAAGTTAAGTCATTAAAAGACCTTATCTGTCAATAGACTTTCTTGACATTAATTTTTAATACTATAAAAGTAGTGTCTTTAAAACAAATTCTTCCTAGAAGAGGCCAACAATGCAACATTTTTACTGTTTATCCAAAATATTTTAAGTCAAAATAAATAGCTTTTAGAATTGGCTATCAAACTGGTCCTTTTAACAGTTATGGAAAATTTTCCTTATCCCAGAATCTTTCTTACTCCAAAACTCAAAGTAAACCTCACAATAATGAAACCAAAATACAAAAGACAGCTTGCATCTTGAATGCAATGGATTAATGCTAACCTTGGAATACTGCAAATTTCTTCCATTTTATTTTTTCAATTGGTCTGATTTTGTATATTCAAACAAACTTTGTTAGGGTCTCACCATTCTCCTGAGTATTGTAAACTCTTGCTTTTCCCCTCAATTACTGCCAGTGGAGACCAAAATGCTACCTTCTTATAGCAAAATGTATGGTATTGCCCCATCATTTCAGCTTTCATTAACTGAGGATTTGGGAAAAATACCAGTAAATTACATCCTCTTAATAGCTCTGCATGGAGATTATAATCCAAGGAAACTCTCTGGACAAAAATAGTATTTCTGTCCTGTTTGTGCATTGCCAAGCACACTGGGGTCCTGGTTTATAATTGCAACTGAGACTGTACAATTATGCAGAGTAATAATGCAGGCCTGTTGAATTAAATGATGAAGGTTATTTGATTTCAATTAGGATTAGCATCTCCTGGCCCTTCACATGGACCAGGGCCTTTCAGTATGAGGTGCTGTAGGAAGGGAAATAATTGTGTTCTGTCTTTCTGTACAAACAGGGCACAAGGCTGGTTTAAAGATACTTGATGTTTTTAAGCTGCCATGAAAAACAAGACAAGGGGTTTTTTTTGTTAGGAAGAACTTCAAAATGTGTTCAAATTCCAGCAGGATCCTTTCCAGAGTAAAAACTTAATTAGGTGACACAAAAACACCATGATAAAAATGTGTATTTTTAAGAAAGAATTTGACAAGAAAAGGACAGGTTTTTCAGCCCTTTCTTTTCCTGGATGGCAGTTATCCAAGTGAGACACCCACTAAAATCACTGCAACTGCTCTCAGGAATGTGAGTTAAACCATGCAGCTCCCAGTGTCTTGTTTATTACTTAAACAAGACTTAAATTGATATTCAATTTGGTATTCGTCTTCCTTTCCACTATTTATGAGGGTTGCTTTACAGTTTTGCATTTATCTCAATTTTTACCATGCAAATATAGATATCACTTATACTTCTGTTTAGAATTACTTTTAGTTTGAACAAATGGCAATTGTTTATTTTGAAACAAAAGTAATTAGGAGGCTTTAATTTAAAAGCAGAAAGAAAACACACAGCTGTTTTGACTGTGAAAGGAACCTGCACAGAGAAAGCAGAATTCTTTTTGCACTAACAGCACAATTTTTTTTGTTTCACATTGTGTAAGAATAGAGATACCAAAATGCACACCAGCCTTTTACGAGAAATGAAAAATAAATCAGTAAATGTTTAAGGTAGTGAATATTTGGATTAGCTAATATAAGGTTTTCTTAGTGCTTCTCTGGTACATGGAGAATTTCCAGAGTGGAGAAAGAAAGAAAAAGAAGAGGAAAACAATATATGCAAAGCCAGTTGGGTAGAGTTATGCAAATGACCTTATCAGGGCAAGCAAAAGGCCTCTCCACCATTGCTGCCAACTCGGAAATGGCAGCTATGGACACACTCAGCTCCCTCTTCCTGAGGAGATGCAGCTTCAGCCTGTGATGTTGGCAACCACACCATGAAAGGAGATTAAAAATTACCTCCTCTTTTATGTCTTTTTAAGAGGTTGGCAGAGATGTAAAATGAATCCTGGAGAGGGCAAGCACCCTGATGGTATCCCAGTACCATTTTTTCAATTTCATATGGGTTCTAGCAAATGAAAGGAGCAAAGAAACCACTAGGCTTTGACAAGGGTACAGAATTACTCCCAGATTTCTCCTGAGGCACTGGTGTCCATCCATCCTGACTTCCATTCTGAAGGGAGAATGGAAATTTCCTGCTGTTCAGCCCAGCTCAGGCTACCTGCTCTCTTTCTCTCACCTCTTGTGTTTAAATTCACTCTCACAGTTGGTTGAGCTAAACACAGGAAAACCGCATCTGATCTTACACAGAGTTTTCCAAATGCCAAAGTGTGTCAAGATTTATGAAGTGTTTTGTTCATTAACACAAAAGGAAGGCATGTTCTGATATCCTGGGAATCTTTTCTCTCCCTTTTAGTGCCTTGCATA
Source organism: Petroica traversi (assembly GCA_025920805.1). Taxonomy (NCBI): domain Eukaryota; kingdom Metazoa; phylum Chordata; class Aves; order Passeriformes; family Petroicidae; genus Petroica; species Petroica traversi. The sequence goes on along the minus strand of JAHLSL010000042.1, from coordinate 5,415,212 downwards.
CTACTCTTAGCACTGCAGCTAAATTGTCAAGATTACCAATTCCCACTGATTCTCACAGGAGATGCAGACAGGCTTTTCAAGTTTGAAAGCCAGGGTTTTCAAAACCTCAGGCAGGCACTAACTGATCTCTCATTTAACATGAATTCAATCCATGGTCAATATGACATATTGGTGAGGATTTTTCATAGCTAGGGCTGGAGGCTGGACTTAGTTCTGTCAGGAGGCAACCAGAGGGTACTGTCAGAGGAAGGGGTTGGCTGAAGTGTTAACTCTGGTTTGGGTGTGCACCCTGAGGGTCCATCCAGTGTGTTAATGCTGCTTTATTCAAGTTGCTGCTTCCCAGGCTTAAAAGATAAAGCATGTGAATAACTTAAGGAAGAGGCCAGAGACTGAAAAAAGAACCTGTGTGATCTTTCTGCTTGCTAAAGCAGAGGAGCGTGCAAAAAGAAGAATCCTAAAGATTTTGTCTTTTTTTTCTTCTCCCCAAAATGAGAGAGAGAATGTCCTGGGTGAAGGAACAAGATTTAATGGAGGTGAATAATCAGCAGAAAGCTGTGTGCATTGGAGCTCCCAGGGGCAGGGCTGTGAAACCCACCAGCCCAGTGGGAAGCTGCAGGGAGACCATTCCTTAGTGGCCAGCAAAAGCTCTGAGCCTTGAAGGTCCTTCTTGTTGCATGGACATGGAGGCTGTGCCAAAAAAAAAAATAAACTTGGGACCTTCAAAACAACCAGTGACCTGAATTTGAGAAAGAACCAGAAATTTTGATGCTGAGCATCATTCTGTCCCCACCAGGGCCAGCACTGCCTCTGCCACTGTGCTCATGTGCCTTTGGCAAAACCAAAGCAGCACAAGAGGAGCTGTGCCTCAAGGAATGCAGGTACTTTGTGTGCAGCTTTGGGTGGTGTTCTCTGCTGGTTTGGCCTCACCATGAAAATTCCATCTTGGACATAAAACTGAGGAGACAGAAGGATGCTCAGATGCACAGAAAAGAAGTTGGTGTGCACTGTTTTAGAATCTGTAATGAGTGTCTCAATTCCATCTTCTAGATCCCGTATTTGTTGTTATGTTTTCAAAACTTCTTTCCTTCAAAGGTAGCTCCTATGTGGAGCTTTAATGCCCCTTACTGAGAACAGCCCCTGTCTCAGTATTATTTTTCCAAGTTAGCAGTCATTAGGATTGCAGTGAGGATGCTGTTCAGCAGTGAAGGGGAGGTAGTGCAGCGATAGAAGGGGGTAAACAGTGATAGTGCTATGATTTTTTTTGTACAATGCATGCTGCTCACTCCTTGTTTTTCTTTTGATAACACCGAGGTATTTATGTGCAAACAAAAGGTTCCTCTTGGCGAGTCAGCCTCCTCCTCCTCCCACCTGATTCCATCAGCAGAGTTGCAAAAGCATGGCTGTGACAGTGCTAAATGAATAAGGCTGAGGTTGGGTTGACAGGAGAAATCTCCTCTTCACATGGTGTGCACACCTCAGGGGTAGTGGGGGTGAGAGGAAGTCCAGAAAAAATCCAAAATGAGGCATCACAAAACATTTTGTTAAAAATCGATCACAGTGCTTTCTTTTGAGAATTAATCTTTGAGGGAAGTAGCGTTTCAGGACCTAAATTAACAAATTTGGTCACAGCAGGGAAGGCACAACATTGAACAGGACCAATGGCCATTCCAGCACTTCAGAAGAAGATAAAAGAAATAAATACTCGAATTTATTAAGGAATAAGCCAGCTCGCAAATAAACCTTTTCTGAATTTCTGTTGTTTAGTTATCCAAACACCTGAATAACAAGGGTGTAAGTCTTTTTTGAAACTGCATTCATGTCCTCAGAAACTCTGCATGGTCTCAAACACGGAGGACTCAGTTTTCATGAACATTCAGTACTTGGGTCCATATGCTCTGTGTTTATTATCTGCCAGAGAGGTGTGAGACATCTATTTTGCAGATTTTCTCAAAGCTTCACAGGAAATTTTTGACACTTTGTATTCCCTAATGTCATTTTGTGTGAAATTGCTGAAGAAGGCTTCTCCCACTCCTCAAACTGACAGTGTGCCCCTGTCTGCATTTTTACCCCATGCTGCCAGTGCCAAACTGGTTGACCCCAGTCATGGGGGGTGGGAGAGGCAGGAATCACATTAATAAGCAAAGCATTTTAGAAAAGTAGTTTTCCACTTGAAACTTGTTAAGAAGAAAGAAAAGACCTGGGAATGTCAACTTACTTTGCACGGCTGTGCATCAATTAGCTTAGTAATTTCTGTAATGTAGAAATTATGAAAGCAGGCCTGAAGGGAGAAACTAAGGCAACATGAAAAGTTAGGTTAGAAGGTGTCCTTTCTTCAAAACGTAGTTCACTGTCCTTCCCTAGTGTTCATGTTTGTTTCCTACCTTCTTAATTCTCCAATCTATCTTTTTTTAAAATGGTGTTCCAAGCTTTGCAAGTTGACTGTGTGTCAGTCTTCCCAGGAGAACAAAAACTTGAGGTGATTTGGAAGTTACGATACAAAAGAATGAAGCAAAACTGGTTTGGACTTTGTAAGCCAAGCAAGTCCTGAAGCATTGGAAAAATAGAAGAGGAATTACTTCATGGAGACACCTCTGTAGCTCTCCTGGCTTGACAGTCATTGGGATTGTCTGAGTTTTTGTGAATAAAAGGGGTGTGTGAACAGACAGACCTTCAAATCTGGATTTCTGCAACAGATAAGATAAAATAATTAGGCAAATGTCCTTCATAGAGCTTGAATTTGCCAATATACAGGGGAGCGCAGCTAAGACAATTTTAATTGGACATGTTGGTGAAAAAGTATTTCAACTTTGTTTTCTCAATATCCACATAATGAAGTATATGAGGACTGCAGTAGTTTTAGTTGGTTCCTGGGGACATGAGCATGGTATGCACCATCATGCTGGGCACTTTGCCTGTGCACTGAATCCCTTCCCTCTCCTGCCTGCCCGTGCTGTAATGTCCTCCAGGCAGGGGGTTCTCCTGCTTCAGTGGTTTATACCACCTGGCACAACTGTCAGCCAAGTAAAGAAGCCCTGAGATGTTGTTAAATATTCTGACAGGTGATATAATTTGATTCTCTTTCCCAATACTTACTTAACCTTATTTAGCCTCACCATTCAAAAGAGGTGGAACTGTCAGTGGGACTGAGAGGGGCGAGTTCCTCACTCCTCCCTGCTCTCACAGCCCATCCCAGCTCAAGCCTGGGGCTCACAGCACTCAGTGCCCCTCTCCAAGGACAGGGGCCCCCTTTCCCCTGGCACACTTGCAGTAGTTTGTTGATCATAGCAAGCACAGGGATGCTCATCCTTCCTGTGGGAAGGACAGAAGTCCTGGAGAGATAGATTCACTGATGTCTGTAGCAGCACAATAGGAGTACGTGGCACTAGGAGTTGGGAATCTGGGATGGTACCATTACCCATCATTACTGAGTGTGTGCAGCCTCTCTCACTGCACCTTCACAGTGGCAGGAAACCCAAAAAGCAGGATGAGACCCAACCTTCTTGTGATTTAGCTCATCCGTTTGTTTTCCTTTTCATTCAAAGCTTGATCCTTTACTGGAACTGTGTAGGTAAATCATTTGCCTCTATTGACATTGCAATCATTTTTCCACTCCTGGAAGCAAGCCTTTCTCAGTATCATCATCCAGATTAAACTCAAGTGATACAGCGAGCCCATGCATTATTTTTCAGTGGCATGACGTGTTCTGTGACAATACTGGCTGAAGCATTTTCTCAGTTTTCTGTTACCACATCCAGCTGTTATTCTTTTTGCAATTTGCCACCTCCCTGCCAGTTGTGTTGACCTAACTGTTAGTGCAATTGTGCTCTTAATCTCCTCAGAAAGCTGATCTGGCAGAAACCAGTGTACATATATACATGAATATAGATTATCTCTCTCATCAGAAACACAGCACAGCTCCTGCACCAAATGCACTGGGCACATCAACGTGGTGGCCAGAAAACATGAATAGGTCACTGAATGCTGCATATTGTCCAGGCTTCACCTAGGATGAGCTTGATTGAATGACACTCTTGTTACTGCAGACACCCCAGCACTGAGACTGAAATTATCCCAATCAGAATCTTGCATGCTGTCCCAAATGATAAAGTTCATTTCTTATTCCTTGGAAGAGTATTTTCAAGTGGTCCTGAATAGAAGTACTAATGCCTCAACTTGGTATGACTTCCATAGAAATAATAAATGCAAGCCAGCTTTTGGGGGGCCCTAATATGAGAAGTTAGAGGGTTTGCTGACTAGCTTCAGAGCGAGAAGGAGTTAAATCCTGGAGAGGAAGCAATTCTCAAGCTGCAGCAAAGATAATCACGATAATTTATCATCTGATAATCAAAGAGCACACACTTAATTCGTTCTCATTATCAATGTATTTCAAGCACAAGTACCTCAGTACAAGAGGCCTTTTTGTGCACGAGAGGCACTGGAAGGTTAAAGGGCCCCATGGAAATGTAATGCAGTTACTTCTCCTGAATGGATGATGTGTTGTAATACAGTTTGGGGTCTGTCTCTGGCCTTGTCCCCTGAATGTGGAAAAGGAGCCCTGGCATCTAGAGCTGTTCTTTTAAGCACTTCACCTTTCTCCAGGACACCACTGTCTTCTTGGAGAAATGACTGACAGTTTGTAAGAGCTGCGGGGTTTTGGTTCATTAAGGAACCATCAAGAAATGAAGCTAAATCTGGAGTTTTTAATCATGTCACAACTCCAGTTTGCAGCATCTTGGGAGTGAGAGGTGTCTGCAGCATGCTAAGAGTGGGCTTTTACCTCCAAAGATGTGGTTCAGAACTAAGTACACTGTGCAGTGTCCAAAGCTGTAATTTGTACAGTTTCCACCAGTAATTTAATATTTAATGTCACCTGAAGGCAGGTCTTTGCATAAAGCACAGAAGAATTTGTGTAGCAGTGTATTGAAGCAGGCTGTCATAGCCCTCCTGCCCTAGGACTCTGCAGAGAACGCCTGCATGAGCAAGACATCCAAAAGCAAAATCAGTTACAGGAAAAATGTCACATACTTTTACCACAGGCTGGTGGAATTTTTTTCCTACGGTGATTTGCTTAATGGTTACAGGCAAAGTAAGCCATGATTCTGAGCTGTGCTGCCAAAATCTGCTTTTACAGTAGCAGCACAAGTGCAGCTGCAGCTCTGGAGCCTTGGAGCCCCAGTGCAGAGGAAGCCAAGAGATGACATCTTGCTGCTACAGCATGGACTGTTCTGTAGGGGAGCTGGCCTCACGTTCCCTGGAAACAGCCTGGAAAACATGCTCTTTGTGTACACACTCCCCCCTCCCCAGCTCTCACAGGCACAGCTGAGTTAGGAAGCAAAGTCCCAGCCAAAATTCCTTAAGGGAAAGGGACCCAACTTCTTCAGGATGTGAGCCTCTGAGAACAAAATCTCCCTGTGAGAAAAAGGCTGCTTCTTAATACGGAGGATTATAATGGTGGTGGTGGTGTTTTGTTTATATGTGAAACTGAGATTTCAAAACTTTCCACTTGATTCAGCTGTACAAAAAGAACTTCCTGACCTGTCTCTTACAAAACCGTAGGATCTCTCTAAATTTGCAGCTGCCAGAAGATCAAGGTGACGTAGCTGATGGTAGGTTAATGTGATAAATTGCTGAAAGGAACCATCTTAATTTTAAGCAGCTATATTTGTTGCAGCTAGCAATTATTTCTTCAGTTTTTCATATCTTTCAGCAGTGTTGATCAGGTATCTAAACCTGGAGCTTCCAGTTCTGTCACCAGCATTACTGCTACATGCTCTAAGCATGGTAATAATCTGAGCACTCTGCACCACTGTACAGCAATTAGGCAGCAGGCAAAAGACCTAAGTAAAACTGAATGTAGGTCAAGACTACCAAGATCAATTTATTTCTGATTACTTACAAATCTTCAACACCTCAGCCAGAGATTAAGGCCATTTTGTGTTAAAAGAAAGAAACAGCACATATTGACAGTTCCTCCAAATATGATGTTGGGTTGTTTACCTTAAAATTACTGTTGCCAGGATGCATCAAATAATTGATAAAAGAAGTGGGAAGGTAAAGTAGGTGTTAAGGATGAAAAGAGGCTCTGCCTGTGTCCAGTTGTAAAGAGGAGCAGAATAGAGTTCCTGGATTTGATTCCAATGTATGGGCAGGCATCCAGTGCCTTTGTGCCTCACATATAAAACAGATATAACAATCTAATTTGTCTGCAGTTGGAAGGCACTGTGTAGTGTAAATGTGCAAGTGTTACTTGGTATCAGCAGTGGCCATAGCCAATGCAGAGAAACTGTAAAGAATGCTTTTCAGACCTGGAATTTTGACCTGGATTAAGATTAAATTGGCTTGAAACAATAAAGAATTGCTGAGAAAAAAATTAAAGTTTTTATAATCCCTTGACTTCTACTGGCAAAACTGTTTGCTTCTGGCAGCGTTGTCTCTTGAGCTGGCTACCCTGTGACACTGTCAGGGCTCAGCTGCTCTTGTTTAGGATGTAGTTTTTGCACATACAAGGAAAAAACCAACAGAAGACATTTCTTTCAGCTCCTTTTGGAAGGGAGCAGTAGGAAAGCAATATCTGCTCCATGGATTACAGCCAAAAACTGGTTGAGAAGAAGTCAGGAGTAGATTAAGACTGTAACTGGGAGCAGATCCAAGGCAGCCTTTCCCCCCTCCCCACCCCACTGCCCCTGCTGGTGTTGCACTGGCTGCTGTGGCAGGAATGCCCTGGGAGTGGCAGAGCAGCTGGTGGTGGCCAGGCAGTGTCCTGCTGCCCATGGCTCACTGACCCCTGCTGCCCTCTGGCCTTCTCTGAACGTGCTGCCCAGATGGAAAAAGCAGCCTTCATCCTGCCCTGGAAGGAGAGCTCTTGTCAGGCTTCTGGAAGGTTTTGCAAACAACATGAAAGGAAGCTGGGGTTGTCTGCAGAGTTCTTCAAAGTTCTTGGACATGGCTCATGGAATGAGTGCCTAGAAGACCTACTGGTCTTTTCATCACCTCTGTGGTTGCTCGCTTCTTTGGTAGATTTTCCCTTTCAGAACCTCAAATCCAACTTCAACACACAAACCAGCACCATTATCTAGACTGGTTTGTCCTGGCCTGGGTAAATTCTGTTTCAGGCCACAATCTATCTGTCAGCAGCAGGCAGGCTGCTCCAGCATTGTCACATTTTCTCTTTCTGACTAATCCCAAAGTGGGGCAGCTCACAGAGGATGGCAGGCTGCATCATAATACCCACTTATTCTGTAGGTTTGCTCTGGGTGATGCAGTGGAAACAGAAGGGAAACAAGTGCTTCTGTGGGTCAAATAAAGATCTCCGTTATAAGAAACACAGCACCACTGGCCACATCAAACTATTGGGGTTGCACTAGAAGCTTAGTCTGGTATCAGGTACAATTCCAAGGACTTCAGGAGCTGGTCAGCAGCATTCAGGGATTTTGTGGACTTGCTGGGGCAGAAGGTCTTAGACATAACTGAGTAATTTTGTCTGAGAGAGTTACTTCATTTACTAAGCTGTCTTTACACAGAGGAGGGGTTGGGCATAGAGTGAAAGAATATATTATTCATTTTGAATTCTGTAGTGTGGCTTCAAATTTTGTGGGGTTTTTGTACCGGTAACTTCATCTGCCACCGTTAATCAGGGAGCTGTCCCAGCCCAGCAAGCTAATTTAGAGTCCTGCTTGTGCATTTGATCAGCAAATGCAAACCATGTGTAATGTAAGCAGGTCAAGCGAGGTGATGGAACACGGGATTTTCACCTCAGTTCCAGAAAGGGCCATAGTTGCTTCCAGGAAGCTGAGCTTGGCCCTGGGTGTAGGCAATTGAAAAGATTTATTTCCCTGTATGAGAGCTCATTCTAATCGAGCATTTTCCAATCAATATGTTTCTTACAGACTTTCCAAAGGCTGCATTAGGAAAGCAATTTTATTTATTTTATGACCCTGAAGCCCAGAGGGATTCGGATGTGTCAGCTTCCCAGGGTCTCTGTACAGACAGTGAAAGGAGAAGGGCTGGGTCACAGAGCACCACACCAGCAAAATTAGCATGGCAGAACCCCATGGCAGAGCTTCACTGGGTTGGTTTCTGCAGATGCCTGCAGGCACAGTGCACAGAGCATTGCCTGCCCTTGTGCCCTACCTCTAATATCTTGTTCAACAAGACACCAGGAGAAATAAGCCTGTGCCTTTTATTTCAGATTACTACTGAAAAAGCTGTTTCGCCTTCTGTTCCCAGCAGTGTAGGAGGTTCCCCAAAGCCTTGTCATTCTGATTACAGGCACTTTCAGACCTTCTTAAAGGATGTGCAAGCCTCACTTGTGGTCTCTTTTCCTGCCTGTCGCACAACTCCTCTGCTCCCTATCCAATCGTTTTTTCCTCAACAAGACCTGTAAAGGGGCATTTTTATCTGCTGCCGTGCATTTCCTTTATACCAATTCATACTCACCTCCCAAATAATTCTGTCTGAGGATTAGCCAGGATTAACCTTTCCTTCATTTTCTACCTTTGCTTATCTCTGGGCCTGGAAAGTGCAGCGCCAGCTCTCTACTGTAGGATGAGGCAGTCCCTGCATCCCAAAAGCAATGAATATCCACAGCTTCTGCACTGCATGGGTCAAGGGGCACCTGCTGGAAAGAGCAAGTGGTCAGGCATGTCACTGCACACCAGACTTCTGTCCCCTGCTCATAACAGCAAGTGCACAGACCACCAGCAGTACAGAATCTACCTTGTGGCAGGGCTGCAGCTTCCACAAGTATGCTAACCCCAGAGCAGCCCCAGAGGGCACTTATTTACACCCTCCATCTGCATGGGAATAGCTAGGCATGCCACAGATTTCTGTCACTTCTGGGGAACTGGAAAGACCTCCTGAGAAAACAAGGCCTTTACCCTTCCTGCCTTTACTTTCATAGCAGTGATAGAATAACTGCTGAGCAGCCTGTGGGTGCTTTGGGGAAGGAATGGATGCAGCAGCCCCAGCAGAGAAAGCACAGAATTGCTGCCTCAGGAGGACCTCAGTGGCTCAGTTTGGAAAGCCCTTCAGCTTCAGTGATGCTGCTGAGCTCAGCACAGCCCTGCTGGGGAGCAGTGTGGCAGCAGGGGTTCTGTAACACACACCGTGCTACCAGAGCAGGGCCCTGGTCTGCAGCAACAATCAGTGTCTCCAAACAGAGAACCAGAGAGCAGCACATGGCACTGCTGAACTGGTGTAGTTTGAAACAGTTGTGCAGCATTTTGCACTTCAGAGCATTTTGGATGTGACCTGGCAAAGCCTCATGGCACCTCTTTGCATTTTGATAGTCCAACATTCCAAACAAAGATATGAAGCAGGAAGGGACTTTTAAAAGTTGCTTTGGCAGAGCCTGAGAGAAGGATTTAAGTCTAATCACGTTTTTCTTCCAAACTGTGTTGCCTTTATACAGAAATTAAGACCAAAACGTAGCCTCATGCATCTCTCCTGCTTGAAATACACCATCATATGCAGAGACACACATTATACTTTACAGATAACGTGGAAAAACTTCGTTAATCAATAACAAAGAGACTATCAGTTCCTAAAGAGTTGCTTGGTAGGAGACATGAAAGTGTTCTGAACCTCTCCACATCATTTTCCCACTAAAGGCTCACAGTAGTTACAGACATGAGCTGGGTACCCTGGTGGTGCCAGTGATGATGCATCTGTCCCTGGGTGTTTGGGAACCACCTGCTGATTTCCATGCACTGCCCCCTTTGCTGTTTGCCCAACCATGCTAAGTAGTTTTTGGCGTGGGAGTGTGAACAATTCTGTCTGCCTTGCAGAAAGCAGGGATAAATAGAGGTCTATCTTTACCCCCTTCTCACATCATCATCATCCTGCCTACCAGGCAGCCAGGTGTGAGGATGGAGAGCGTAGCTGAAGTGGAACAAAGAGTTAGATGAAACTTACTGTGAATGCTGTTTCCATCGTGCCGTCCTGTGGCTGAGTCCTCATCTCGAAACTAAAGCACAACAGCAGCTCTTGCTGGTACTGTGCATCACATTTTGCATTGGATTTGTGTCCTCAGATTGTTCCAAAATGAGTCAAGGTGAAAACAGCCTGTGGTACATTATACTTCATGTTTTAGGTGTATCTGTTGCATACTCTGAACATAGCAACTCATACTGTAAAATGTATACTCTGTCTTCCAAACCAAAAAAGGGGTTGCTGAGTACAAGTGCTTTGCAAGATTCAAGGTTGGTTACATCTATTCAAAAAACAAAGTTGTAACCCCATCAGAAGTCTGTGGTCAGGTGAAAATATTGCTGGCTGTGTATTTCTAAATGAAAAGTTTTTATTGCCTGAGCACTCTGTTTTTCTGACCTCAAAGCCTGACCATGCTTCAGTTTCCTGAGGGGCTCTCTGTCAGAAGTGAACTCTGAAGAGACCATCAGCCTAAACTGTTCAACAGATCAGTACATTCTTCTTTATGCCCATTCTGTTGGTGTTTAACAGGTTTACTGGCTACTTCCAAGTGTAAATTACCCCGCCAGCCCCTCTCCATTGTCCTTTGCTGCTTGAGAAGAGAAAGGAACGAAGAGTAGATTTCTTCTGCACTCAGGATGGTTACCAGCTTGTGCCCTGCAGCATGAGAATTGATCATTCCCATCATTTATAAGGTAGCCAGAGTAACAGGTGTCAGGAACAGGACTTCAGGTGAGGAATATGCTGCAGAAGTAGATAATCTATTAAGACACCAGTGCACCAGCCTGCAGCATTAGAAAGGTGAGCACGGATTTTGCTCCCGATTTAATGCATATAAAGCTGTCGGTTTATAAACATGTCAATAAATTATTGTGTTTTACAATGCTGGAGGTGGTGCTTGGAAGCTGTCTGAAGGCAGAAAATATGCTGGATCTCACAGAGCCAGATTTTGATGGTTTGCATGGCTTTGTCTAACCTGCTTTCAGGTATTGAGTTCAAGAAGGTTTTATTGTTATTTACGTTCGCACTGCACAGATAGGGAGACCACGATGGGGAATGCTTGCCAGATTTCAACCAGAGGAGCAAAGGCAGAGATGGGAGCAGAGCCAGGTCTGACTTTCAGGTCAAAATTCAGCCTGGGAAGTCCATGGCTACCAAGAGGGCAGGCTGGGAGAAAGGCAGCATCCCCGTGTCTCATCTGCACTTAGTGAAAGCAGCAAAACCTTCACACTGATTTCAGCAATTGGTTCAGCAGGCAAAACTCTGCCCTTGTTTTGCAACACAGCTCTTGTTTTCCTCACTTTATTCTGCTTGGTAAATACCTTTGTTAGTTGAAGACAGTGCTGTTGGCTTCTGCAGAGGATAAACCAGAGAGATAAAAAGAGCCCATTTTCCTCCACTGTGGGCATGACAATAAAAATAGATGGAGAGAGGAAAATAAGAAACAGCATCCAACGAAGAAAAATAGTGTAAGTGGGATTAGGTTTTCTTTCATGGACAGCACAGGAAAGCATTTTCAGGACCTACTGATAGCAATGTACACTGTGCTGTAAAATCCCTTCAGATGCAAAGCAAACCATCTCATGACCTTATTTTCACAAAACAAACTACTTCTTCTTAAGAAGGGTCAAGGAAGGTGGCATTTGAGTTTAGTAGATGCTGTACTGCTCATGAAAGAATTATTTTTTGAATGACAGTTTCTGAAGCACTTTCAGTAACACTGCTGTGCACCCCTAGAAAAGCCTCCTGTGACTGAACTGGTTCAGCCTCACAAAACAAATGGGCATGTGGTGGGGGCATGGTTTTTTTTGAGAAACTAACTTCCCAGGAAAGCAGCAGGGCAGGAAGGGAGGGAAGTGAGAGAATAAGAGACCCATCTAGGGAAAAGCAGTTTACTTATTTTATGGCACCTTGTGTTTTCCAAACACAATGTAAGTATTTTAATTATGGGATCACCCCAGGGCTGGAGTGATGTGGCACATCCACCCACTCAGTTTAGTCACAGCCTAACTGAAATAACAGGCTGCTTGCTGATTCTCAGTAATTTCAAGCCAAGTGGTCCTAGGTCATATTACTTTGGGGCTTTTCTCACAAGAGGTGCTGCTGATACCCAGCACAGTCCTCATTTGCAGTGTCAAATGCTGGGTCTGTTTCAGAGTTGCCAGCAGAGCTCATGGAGTTTGTCCCAGTGTGTGTAACTCATTTGGCTGTTGTGGGTCTAGCACTGATCAATCTGAAGCTCTCTTTGGACACAGTACTTTTGTACGAGTTGAACAGAAGGCAAAAATGTACTGTCACCTGCATGTAGGAAGTGCTGATCTGTGTTTGTACAGGGAGTGATTTATTTATTGCATTGTTATCTGTAAGGGAGCACACACCTCCTGTGAAGTTATCATACCCTGTCCTGTCAGCCTGATTTCCAGAGTGATGTTTTCTTTTGTTTCATGCCTCATTTGGTAAAGTACCCATCAGAAATCCAGTTAGATTTCTACACCCTTTGGGTAATTTGTTATTTGTATGGCATGGCAAAGAGGGAGGCAAAAGAAACCACACATGAGCATTTCAAGCACTTCTGAAATCATCTTTTAAAACCCTTTCACGTGTTGTGGTCTGCCTGCATCTTTCTTTCTTTCTCTTTTGGCTTCAGCAGCAGCCTGGGGTCTGGAGTGTATTTTCTGCAGGAATAGCCCTTTATTCAGCAGGTGAATGTCACTCTTGCATTTTAGATGACAGTTTCCATGTCTCTAAGCAAATCTACACTTCACCGTCATCCCTTCAAAAACAAAGATCCTACAGAAAACTGACCCCAATAAGCAGACCCTAATTCTACTAATTATTACTCAATATAAACACTACTTGTTTCTGCAGTACAATTGTATGCTACAGTTGAAAGCCAGTGGCAATTCTTGCTATTGCCATGCAGTCATCCCTTCCTTAGGTCAGCTCTGACCCTTTCTCAGGCCCAATCTCAATTCCTCTTCTGACAGAGATTCAGTTCTTTGTGCAGCTGTGGCTCTGGGACTTTCCAAAGCCGTTGTCTGGGAATCTGGCAAAGCAGTAGAATGCAATTCACTTCATGTTACCTCTTGCTAAAAGAGAAATAAAAGGGTTGCCTATCTGTTAAAGAAGTAAAAACCAAACCAAAACAAGAGTGGTACAAACTCTCCCAGGCTTCTTGTAGTGCATGGTAGGAGGAGGGTAATCAGATCTCAGAGAATGGTGTGCCAGGAAGGAAATTTCTTCCCATGTGGAGTGTACAATCAGCCAGGTGCAGTACAAGGAAGGGAGGTTCATCTTCCTCTGAAGCATAAGGTACTGACTCCTGCCAGAGGCTGTGTACCAGAGATCTGATCAGATATGGCAAATTTTATGCTCTTATGCACAGTGGGTAGGCTTTGTAGCAAGTCAAACAATGAGTCATCTCACAAGGGGGAAAGGAAAATAAAGCTTTTGTCGCCCAGTGGATTGGAGATAATCTCTCTACTTGGGTATAAACAGCTCTTCACCGGGCTGCCTTCTCTCCAGGGGAAGGAAGCTATTTTAAATTTGTGTGTAGAGCAGATATTGAATTGTCATACCTCCCAAGCTTCTCTGCCTGAGCCCAATAGAGGTAGCAGGCAAATTGTCTTTGATGGGAATGTGGCTGGGCCTCTGTGAGTAAACACAATAGCCTGGGCTGTATAAGCTGTATGAGCTGGCTGGCAGAAAGGGAGAGCCAGATTCTCCTTGCCACCCTGGAAAAGCTGCCCCCAAACCAAATATCCCTACTATTTTACTAAAAAATGCTGCACCCTCTTACATGGACCTAGTTACATTGGTAATATTTTATTACTAAACAGGAAACACAGACTAAAGCAGTGCCAAAGGTGGCACAATCTTGGCCCTGGCTTTCCTCTCCAGTGTGGGAATGACACCTGCTCATGGAATGGCACCTGGAGGAGGGGTGGGCCTGGCTGAAAACACCTCCCTCAGCAATCCATGTTCTGATAATCACACTTTACAGGGGCTGTGTTTCAGCAGCCCTTCCTTCCAGACCCCACCCCAGCCACCTGGAGAGAAACCGTGGCTGTCTTGCAGTTGGCAACTTGTCATTATTCTTGATCCATGAATGTACAAGGGGTGTGAAGAGAGAGCACACCTCTTTTCCATGAAAGGATACACACCAAGGATGGATGGCACCATGGACTTTGCCTGCTGCCTGTTCTCCACAGCACGAGGAGGAAAATCCTTTTGCACAGTGGAAACCTGAATAATGCCCTGTGAGCTTTCTTCAAGATGCTGAGGCAGTTTCGTTTCTCAATATGTCATAACACATAAACCCAAGTGCCTAAAATAACCAAGTATTTTGCAGTCCAGTGCTCAGAGTAATCCTGCACCAACATGGCATTCCTCTCCTACTTTCCCTGAGACTTTGTGTGTTATGCTGTGGGGAGAAAGGGGAGATTCTGTGATGTCTGCCTGTGTTCCTGTGCCTTGTCTCAATTTGGTAACAGATCCATGGTCTCTCTCACACAGGTTTGCAGCCAGTTTACTGGAGCAGGGACGATGTGGCGCAGTGGCTGCGGTGGGCAGAGAAGGAGTTCTCCTTGAGGCCCATTGAGAGCAACACCTTTGAGATGAATGGCAAAGCTCTGCTGCTCCTGACCAAAGAGGATTTTCGATACAGGTCCCCTCATTCAGGTGAGGATGCAGGAGCTGTGACTGGAAAGAAAGAGGAGGCTGCAGCAAAAGCTGAAGGGGGTCAGTGGAGGAAACTCACCTTTGGTGGGGTGAACTGAGAAAGGGAGGAACGAGACACTTGCATAAGGCAAGGACAAAAAGGACAAAGAGGGAAGGAAATCCTGATACACCTGAGTTGTAGGCATATTTAAATGCAAATCTGAACCCAAACATCCAACGTGTTTATAGTTAAAACTCCCTGCAGAGTTCCTGGAGAGCAAGCTGCACTGACAGAATTTTGTGACTTCCAGCTCTTCCCTGTAAAGGCTTATCTGTTCACAGACCCAACTACAGCAGCAAGTTAAGAAGTGCTCCAGCCTATTTGAGCAGCCCATATTAGCATTTTGCCTCACAGTTGTCTTGGCTGAGGTGCTGGTAAAAGTGACTGCAAAACTCTGTCCTTGGGGACTTTCCCTCTATTTAACAGCCCCTGTGGGTTTTGTTTTACGTCTCCATATTCTCACATGTGCTGGAGTCCAGCCCTCAGCACAGCACAGGCAGGTGTATGAATCAGTGCCTACTGCTCAAATTATGTCTTCATTTATTCACAGAGGAGATTTAGAAATGTGCAGGTTGCTTGCCTGTATTTGTGTCCCCTGTGGTCTGTCTGCTGCAGTTTTGCAGTCAGAGTAAGCCTCTGCCTCCTTTGTCAGGGGTGTTTAACTAAATATGAGTTGTGAGGGGTTTTTTTCTGACCATATGAGGTACTCCTGTTAAATATAAAGACTTGCACTTCAATCACTGTAGGTGATCAAAGAGCTTGGACCAAATGATGACAGAATTGCTGTGAGGAGGCTTCCAGTGCAGAGCTCACAAGGTGCAGGAGTGCAGCTGGTGCTGCTGGGATTCAGCTGATAATCAAGCTGTGGGTCTGATTCTGCACCAACCTGCTTGGCCACTCTCCACAGCCATCTTCCTGCAGAATCTGCCTCACAAACTGTTACTTATGTTTAGTGCATATAAAATGTTTTAAGCGTGTGCTTCAAACGCAGGACTAATTTTGTATGGAGGAAGAGACCAAACATTAATTTCTGTTGTCAAACTTTGTTGAGAACTAATGCCTAGAAATGTCTTCTTTTTTTTTTTTTTTTTTTAATTCTGATACACCACTTGCAGTGATTTCCTTAAAAATTAGCCCTGCTTGAAGCAAAAAGAGTATTGAAAGCAGGGATGTGGGCAAGGACTGAAAGGGTCACCTTTATGTATGTGGTCTACAATCCCCTTCCTGCCTGCAAGTTATGCCACTATTCTTTCCCTTGTCTGCTGTGAGGGCACTTGAAATAAGCAGGATTAAAATGTTTGTGGGCTGGAAATAAGAGTGTTCCCAGAGAAGAGCCTCTGACTTGCTAAATCTCACTTTATTCAAAAGGTTAAGCTGAATTTGGAACAAAATAACCCAGCTAAAGGCCTCTTCCCTTGCATTATGTCTCTTCTTTCTTTGCAGGTATTCCCCACTGATAATAAACCTTGTGGAGGATATCTGAGTCAGTCCCTAAAAATTTAGATAACTGTAGGTAAAGGGACATTACCTCAACATTTCCCAGAATTAACTGTACGTGAAATTTAAGAACTGTGAAATAATATTTGCCACAGAGGCATGAAGTTTTTCCAGACTGAAGCCACATGAATGCTGTATCATTTCCTCTCATGGTTAAAACAGGAGAAGGGCATCCACTCCCACAGCCTTGCCAAGAAAGGGGCTCACAGCCCCTCAGCTGTTCTGTTCAGGGCTGCCCCTGGGAGGGAGTGCAAAATACTTTTCACCATCTTAATATTGCTGCATCTGGGTGATGCAGAAATCTCAGCTATTTTATTTGGTAAAAAAATAACAAAGACAGCTTTATGGACATTTTCAGTAGTCTGTCAGGCCAATCAGAAGAGGTACAAATTTAGTACCTTATTGCTTGGAGTGTTACAGGATTAGTTATTTATGATTATGCCACTGTTGCATTCAATGATGGAAATTATGTGGTAAAATCACTTTTTAGGCTTTCATGTAACTGGGTGCTCAAGGCTTTGTTTTTAATTATGTTTTCAGGTATTGCAATAACCTTTTAAAAATGCCCTAAAGTCACTGCTGAGACAGTAATAGCAGCCAAGATGTTAAAAATAAAGGAGGCTGAACTATGGAAAGTAGTATGGCTTTAACTGTTTCACACTGGGAAACTCAAGTTGAGCACAAATTAGAATATTGGCAGTTTACAGAGACAAGGGACAAGTGGTGCACAGCTTACAATCTCATAGAAACAACCACTGAAAAACCCCATGTTTGAGAAAACTCTCCCAGAAAATATAATGTTTCCTAAGTGAAACTTCACTATCTCTGTTTTCAGATATTATGTAGTTGTTGCAACCTGTTCCTCCATAATATGAGCATGCAGAAAAGAGCATGCAGAATGAAAAGAGACTTCCTACCCTGTGATGTACAATTTCACTTTGAAACCTGCAACCAGTTACACCAGAGCAAATGCATCAGTACCTATGTGTTTAGTGTGGATGTTGGAACAAGGTCATCCAAGCAAGGTGTTATTTGTAAAAGGCACAAAATAAGCAATTACTCCTGGTCTCCTGGATATTGCAGCTTTATGTTCCATTAAGGAAAGATATAACAATTATGGTGCCAGGGAATGTCATTCTATTTTGCCACAGTCACACTCAGAGGTGTGATGTGCCTTTTTTTCCTTTCAGAGGAGAACTTTGCATAGCAGTGAAATGCAGGATTTTAGTGCTAGCATTTTTGGGTCTGAAAATAGCACCCAGGAGCCATGGATTCGTGCATCAGATGGCTAAATGAGTCCTCTCATCAGTTATGTACATTTTCATTTCCTTTTTCCTGCTGTTTGTCTTTCAGGTGATGTTTTGTATGAACTCCTTCAGCATATCCTGAAGCAGAGGAAAGCTCGCATGCTCTTCACACCTTTCTTCCACCCTGGGAACTCCATGCATGCTCAGCCAGAAGTCATATTGCACCAGAATCATGATGAAGGTAACTCTGTCTCATTCGTGCAGGAGCTGCCATTACAGAGACTTGTAGGAATTGTGTCATTTTCTTGCTCCAAAGTTAGTTAAATAAAGCTGCTCCCCTCCCTCTGTCTCCATAGATTTGGAACAATCAAATGGTCTAGTGAGTCAACAAGCCCTTCTCCATTTATCTTCTATGGTTTTGTTTTCTTTCCAAAGCATCTTTAAAAGCTGTGTCAGATACAGATTAAAAAGCAGAAAGCTTTATTGACCCAATTGATTAATTTTTCCTCACACCCAGTAATTTAGACAAAGTTGCTTCATGGACTTTCAGTATCCTGGAGATGCAGCTAAATGCAGTCATTGGCAGAGCAAAGGAGGGCAGCCTCAGAGGGGAACATCCAGCTCAGAGTCACTTCAGCTGACAGTCTGTCAGAACAGAGTTCCTGGCACTGAGCCCATCACACTGCTCAGCTCTTGGGCTGGTTGAGCAGTTCCTGCTGAGAGAAGGGGGCTTCTGCAGGTTTTCTCTCATTTTTACTATCAGGATTACTTGCTCAGGTCTGCTAGTGCCCAAACATACCATGAGTGATGAAAAAAGAATAGTTAAGTTTGTGGAATTGCATATTTGGGCTTCTTCTGCTTCTATAAAATGTAAGTGTGCTTCTTTTCAGTGGAAAGTTGAGGTTTTAATGTCTTTAAAATTATACATACTGAAGTACTTCTTGGATTTCTTGGGTATGTAACAGAAAAATATAAAACTTAAGCTTTTGCAGAGGTCCTCTCCATGAAAGCGTCAGACAAAATTCATTTTTTTCCAATAAAAATGAATTTAATTTTAAATTCAGAAAACTAGGAAAAAGTAGTGTTACTCCTTTTTTGAGTAAACAGGAGAAGAGAGTATAAGTGAGTTAGGATATCACCCTGGTCTCTGCTAACTGGAGGAGAGGTGTGCTAATTCTATTTGAGATTAATCTATTTCGAGATTCAACATGATTGCAAGAGAAGACTGAGGGGTGCTGTCAGACCTGTACAAGTTGCCCGTGGCCAGTCTGAGGTGGCCAGAGTCAAATGGCACCAGCAAAACCCTGAGACTTTACCAAGAGCAGGACAGCAGCAGGTGGGATGAGGATGCTCCAAAGAGTTTCCACTGCTGTGTAAATATTCCAAGTTGGATGAGGGTGCTGCTGCTCAGGATGAGGTTGTGTTGGCAGAGCTGTGCAAGAGGCAGATGCCCACTGCATTCAGACCATCAGGAAAATCTCAGTCTTTTCCTCAAGCTTCACCTTCACCCAGGGGTGTTCCCATTTTACATTTCAAACAGAAATAGTAGCTGCTCTCTCAGACACTCTTGCATTTAACATATGGAGCAACTTTGACTAGAGAGGATTTCACAGGGATGATCAGTTGGCCTTTCGTGTGTCTTTTAAAAAAGTCCTTTACAATCTAGTGATTAAGAAACAACTTAGATTTCTTCTTTACAATACTCTGTAGTAGTACCAGTGTTTTTGCTTAGAGAACTCTGTGCTATTAATTAAAACTTTTCTTTATAATGACAAAAATTAGTTCTTGGTTTGCTGTGAGAGGAGCTTCAAAATAAGCAAAAGAAGCTACAGCTTGCCTGCCACAAGACTGAGCAATCAAAAAAAAGCCAAAAATGTATAGGCAGGTGAATTTGTTTATTTTGACATTACTTCTTCCTCCTGTTTCATAAAGTCACTTAGGAGAAACAAGTACAACTGAGTTTTCATTTTCCCTTAGCAAAATGCAACTCAGTTAAAAAGGAGAATGAATGTGGGGAGCAGAACTTAACTCTGGCTGGCTCCTGAGCTGTGACAGAGGGGTCAGGTTTCACCTTGGCACTATTTAGAGTGGGTTAACTTCACAGGTGATACATCTTTATTACAATCTGTCCTTTCTCCTGTGATATTTTTCCATTTTCTGTCTCTTTTGCCTGTTTCCTAATAGATTATACTTACGATCCTTCTTTTAAATGCTTTCCTTTCCATCTAGTGTTTTTTTACTAGGCTTAAACAAAGGGGGTTTGGCTGTTTGAAATCAATTGTCTGCAGTTCAGGATAGTGGCTTGGAATGGGCTCTGTCCCTGCAGAGGGATGAGCAATGGAAAGTGAATTCCCTTCATCTCCAGTGGTCCTTGTGGGGAGCTGTGAGTCACTTGATGGGATGCCATGCAGGAAGCTTACACTGTCATTCCTGCACTTCTGTGGGTCAGCAGAGACTGCCAGTCTTTGGGACTGTCATACCAGCAATTGCTCACTCCCAAAGTGCAGCCCCACCCATTGCTATATGGATAAGTCAGCAAATTTCCTGGGAGGTGAATTTCCTTTCACTGCTTTGTTTTCAAGAGAAGAGTGTTGCTCATTTGGAATGAAGAGCCAGAGTGAATCTAGTGCTGTGGGAAATGATATCCCATATGAGCTCAACTTACAATCACCACATGTGCCAAGGAATTAATGTGATGAGGTCTTTATTTTGTTGAGGGTCACTTGTGGCAGTCCTGCTTAGAGATGAGTTGGAATTATTTTATGGCAAAAAGCATCTTTGGCCATGAGGGGATTCTTTTGTTAAGATCTTGAAGGACAGAGAACCACTAATGTGTATCCATTTGTGGTGTTTTCTCTTCCTGCTTTTCCAAGAGTTCTTTAGTCTCTGCTTTCTGTCCCCTCTGTCCAGGTTCAGTATCAGCACGGTTTGGAAGCAGACAGGTAGGAACACCTCTGTTTGGAGTTTGTCAGAGCCAGCTAATGTTTGCAGAGAGCTTGGTGGAAACCACAGTAGGGCATTCATTTCTCATTTAAAGATAGTTGCTCCCTTTAGCCAAGGCATTAAATAAATAGGACAAACTATTCAATATTCTGGTCTATGTTTACAGGCCAAGAATGAGGATGGTGCATTTGAAGGTACAGTGATGGGGGTGCATGGTCTGTAGAAGATAGGACACTGAGTAAAATTTGTGAGTTGGTTTTCTTTTTGTTGTGGCAAAGAAAGGAGACTTTAAGGAAAGACAGCCACAGAGGTAGGTGCAGTTGTAGATTTTTCCTCTTTGATCTTCATTTGGGCTATCCCACATGAGCTGGTCAGATTGTATTTAAAATTGTTTGGGTTTAAGCAAGAACAATATATAGCTGTGTAGTTTCATGTCTGCCAGCTGTTCTATTGTCAGTGTCTTGAATAGCCCTAAAAATGAATTTTTCTTGTCTGGGATCACAAGTGTGTATAATAAGTACTCTCTAGAGCAATGTAGGTTCTGCCTAAAATTTCAGGTTTTCCTGTAGACTTCAGTGTTCTGTGCAGATGCAATGTCACTGCCTGGCACTGCATTTTCTCAGGACTTTAGCTTTTCCTGTTCAGATCTTTCCCTGGGAATGTGCTGATCCAGCTCCTGATGCCTGCCTGGGTTCCAGAGCAGCAGGAGCCTCTGAGTCTTCACCTCGACAGGGTCTTCAACAGGTGTCACTGCCTTGGCAAGAGAGCAAGAGATTCATTAAACATTCAGAGAGAATGGAGTGGACAAAAGGCAGACTCAAATAAGCAGCTACTTGTTTCATTTGTTGACATGTACCCAGAAGTTTCCTTCTGTTATCACCCAAGGCTTTCAACAAACAGCACTGAAATTTGATCTTTGTTTTTCAGATAAAAGCCTGTTAGTCACTGTAGCTCTGGTGGTACTTTCCTCCTTGTCAGTAGTTTCCCAAGTCAAAATTGGTGGCCTTAGCTTACCTGAAAGTTTGCACTGGCAAACATTTTAATTTTGTGAGGGGATTGTTAGTGCTCTATCTCCCCACTACTGTTAAGCATCACAGCTGGGAAAGTGTGTCAGTGCAAAAGTGATGCTCTAAGTCCTCCTGCTGAAGACATGAAATGCTTATATGGGTCAATCCAACATGCATGGGCTCAATAAAAGAAGATGAAAATACCCCTATGAAGATTAACATGCTCTTAAAATCAAGGCGGGAATAAAATGTAGGGTTTCACAAAGAGCTTCCTACTAGCAGGGCTTTTTTAAACAACCCAGTCCATATTTCAGACTCAATTATTCTCTACCTTGACCTAAGCCTCCACCTATCTAAAACTTACTACCCAGTATTTTCCTGGAGATACTTTCCCTTTTTTTCTTTCCCTTCTACCTGACAGTGCTCATCGTGGTACAAGAGGAATGACAGAGAGAGACATGAAGGGCAGGAGAAAAGTTTCAGAAAATTTGTGCAGAAACACAGTTAGTACAGCTAAATCAGATCTTACTTCTTTCACAAGTGTTCCAGTCAGGTTCTCAAAATGGAATTTATCTGAGTGTGTTTCCCAAGGAACTATTGTTAATAGTGGTGGTGATGCCGGAATGATTTTTGTCTTTTCTTTTATATACCTTTTACACAGTTCTCTGTATCCACAAGTATTAGCAGTATGCACACTTGCAGCCTTTTACTTAGTTTAGTGCTTAGTGTTTTGTAAGTGTCCTGCAGGCCTGAGACTGAACAGCCCAGAACTGCAGAGCCAGGGAGACCAAACATTCCTACTGTCTCAGGAACCCAAGGTCTCCTGACAGGAGGATTCTGTAAACTGGGGGTTAGCCCTCCCCAGCCCCATTATTGGGCTCCCTTGTTAGATCTGCTGATGTGTAAAGTCTATAACTGGTGTGTGTGATTGATGGTGGGGGTGCATTTGCCACGCATCACCTGGGTGAAGTGGATGCATCAAACAGGATCCTGATTAAAATACTGAGGTAAAGACCCCAACCCCTTTAACCGTGTCTAGTTTCGTTTTCCTAACACCAGGAAAAAGGCATCAGTGGAGGGAGATTGTTTCCACTGTTTTAATTCTGTGTAGAAATAATAACTTTGCATTTATGCAGTGCTTTTCTGGGCATCTGTAGGTCACACACACAAAAAACCAAACAGTTGCAATTTGTCAGCAGTAGATCCTACACCGTGATCACAATATAGACAATCTTTGGGACTTTTCTCCACAGATAGCTTCATGCAGAGACCCTCCAGACCATCAGCAGAATCAATGCACCACAACCCCCCAACCATTGAACTGTTGCATCGCTCGCGGTCGCCCATCACCAACAATCACCGTCCGTCGCCTGACCCCGACCAGCGGCCACTGAAGTCCCCCATGGACAACACCCTCCGTCGCCTGTCCCCGGCCGACAGGGTGCCAGGCTTGAGGCACCAGCATGAGAACAGCCAGCAGGAGCCCTATCCCCTCTCAGTGTCCCCGATAGAAAACAACCACTACCCTCCTCCTTCTGAGGCGCTCCAGAAGCCCTCCAGCCCTCGCCAGGAGAACACCAGGGTCATCCAGCTGATGCCCAGCCCTATCATGCATCCTTTGATACTGAACCCCCGGCACTCCGATTTCAAACCACCAAGGTTGTCTGATGATGGGCTACACAGGGATGTCAAGCCCATCAACCTGTCCCACCGAGAAGAGTTAGCTTATATGAACCACATCATGGTGTCTGTGTCCCCTCCAGAGGACCACGCGATGCCCATCGGGAGGATAGCAGGTAAGGGATGTTCTCTAGGCTACACCAAAGTTGATGTTCTTCATTCATAACTAACCATGCCTCGTTTTAAGAGTTTCTTCTTTCCTTTTGCTGCTCTGTGACATCAAGAGTTTACTGGCATTCTGCAAGTTTCACTACGTCTGTGGCTTAGGCAGTGAAATATTAATTAACGAGTTTCATGACAGGTAAGCAGAGGTGCAGAATGACTTGCCTGTGACCACAGAATGTGTAATTGAAACATTTGCATCCTGACACTCTCTGTCTCTCCACCCACTAGCAATCCATTCATTTCCCAAGATAGCTATCTCTGAAGCCTTGTTCTACAAAGACATAGTTTTCCAAGAGTTTCATTCACATTAGTGTTCAATCCTATGGAAAGGAAGAAACTCTCTGTCAGTACCCTTTGAAATAATGCCTTATGAAGCTGGCAGAACTAATGAAATGCCACCTCAGAGTCCTACTTTGTAGGCTTTCCTGTGCTTCTCACATCAGGATTGTCCCTTTTTACAGAAACAAGGTTTGCTTTGTCTCAAACAAACCACAGGCATTGTCTCACTTTTGTTATCGTAAATAACTGACATCACAGCAGCTGAATCAGGAAGCTGAGGTTACAGAAAATGTTTCTTGTACTCCAAAGGGAACTGTAAATAGGGAGAGGGGGAATGGGAATCCAACCACTTCAGAAATACATTGGATGCCCCAGTAACCAATTTCTTTTGAGAGATGTAAATACACACCACACCCAGCAAGATTCCATGCAATTGTGTCAGCAGTGACCTAATGTGATCCCCAGCTCCTGTGGGGTATTACATGTGTCCACAGAGGTACATTTTAAAACACCTTGTTCTTTTCTGTCCTTATATGTCTTGAATTTGTTGCAGATGTGGTGCTGCCTCAGCTTTAATGAGGAAATTTTCTATTTTCCTAAATTCCATCTAGTCAAGGACCATGATCCTTTCACATAATAGAAAGATGAGTTACAGAAATTAATCCTTTGACATTTTTGCCTGGCTGACGTTTCTCTCTCTCCTTTTGGTTTCTATTACCCACAAAATTCTCAGTAAGTTAATAAATATACTTAAAGTTATGGCAAAGAAAATACCCTACTGGTCACATCACTGGAGACTTCCTTCCCACAAAGTGTTGTTGTGAGATTAAGGCAGTTAATTTTTAGTTTCCAGTAGGAAACATTCTTTAAGAATAAACCCTAGTCTGAAATAAATGTCAGAAAAAATATGGAGAGTACACAGTGGTGCAATTTTTTTACTTTAAGCTCAGGAACTTTCTTACATAGTTGGGAATCTTTGGTTTCTGCACGTTGTGCAGTGAGTCCAATGACAGTAGTCCCAGTAACTCCCATGTCCTTTGTATTTTTTGCAGGGCAACAGAGCCCAAGCCCTTGGAAATCTGGGCCTAACACAGTTGTTTGGCAAGTATGTGTAGCCATTTCCAGTGTTATCCAGAGGCTGTGCCTGCAGGCTTAGGTGCTTTCACTTGCAGTCCCATGGCTTTGCTAAGGCCAACGAGCAGGGATGGCATACCTGAAATAGCTGGTGAATTATTTCATGCCAGAAAGACCTGGAGTGTATTCAAGCATTTGGTTGAGATGAGGGCAGTGTTTTATGGCCCAGGGTTGGGGAATTACAGAGCTCATGGTTAGATTGATTAGATTTCTGCTGATAAATTGGCCAGTGTACTTCCCATCCGTGCCCAAGTCCTTTAATTGTAAAAGCTCACATGCCTCACTTGCTGTACAGGCACAAACCACTGCTCCTCTGGTTGGATTGTAATGGCCCCAGAACTGTCCAGACACCTTCTAAAGAGCTCACAGCTAATTTAAAGGTGATAAAAACTGGATTACTACCAAACATTTAGACAGCCCATGCTTCATGCCTGAACAGTCCAGACTTCACTGGAGCTGTTGAATTCAATGGCAGCATATTTAGGCCTCCTAGAAAGAAAGTACCTTTCTGCCTGCTTCCCACCCATCTCACAGCTCTTGCCAGTAAGTGATTTAATTTCTTTTTTCTGTCAGCATAAATGAATCTTTCATCTCAGTGTCCTTACCTTCACTGCTGCAGTTACAGAGGGGGTGCTTGACCAGCCATGCTCAACCACTTCAGTGTGAGAGAGACCACGAAAGCTGTGGGACATTGCTCTTAAACTGCACATGTACATCAGTGCAGATACATCTTTAAAGGGCTTTTTAGAAGTCACTGGTATTACTTCCATTTTCTTGATGGGGACATCTGATGGGTTGGGTAAAGAAAAAATTTACCAGTAGTCCAGTGCCAGATCTAAGTACTCAGCTGTTGACACTGGTGAGAGGAGAGCCTTGACTTCCTATGGTTTAACCATTCGCAGGCAGGAGATTTTCAGGGAGATGGTGATGAGGAGCTGCTAGGGAAGCCTGGTAGGATGCTGACTAAAACCTTAGGCTGTGCTCCAGAATATCTTCTGTTCCCAGCTCAGATTTTTGTACTGTAGAATGAATTTTCCCTGGACTTAAGACACCTCACAGCCTCATAAATCTCTTTGCTTGGTAGGTGGAGTATGTTTTTAAATGCAGCATGCAATTAGTTGATGTTGAGAAAGAAAACAATGTTTTTGCTTGCTGCTATACACAAATACTCTCTTTTCAGGAGTTTGATCAATACAGCTCTGTACTTCCTGTCAGGCAAAATAATGACCTCTACTCACTGGCTGACTAATCTTTCCTAGATTTTTATGTAATACCATTTTTCAAAATATTAATTTTACTGGTAGAGCACTTTCCCTTTTACAGCAGAGGATTTGAAGGTGAAGGTCTTATTATCTTTTCATCTAAGGCCATTTAACTCTTTTCTAGCAAAGCTAGAGGCATAAAGTATCTTTATATTACTCATTAAGGTCATATATATTATTCATCATTAGCTGGAGTTGATTTTGAAAATTATATTTAACTATCTCCTCAACACAATACACTCAAGTCTTTTGGGTAACTTTGTCAGAACTGGAGGTCCTTGTGTTGAGATATCAAGAGGCAGATTTGCATCCCCTGTAAAGACATCAGTAGTCACCTAGTTAATAGCATGTAAAAATATTAAAAATACCTCAAAAGGGGAGTTCAGCAGAGCAGTGTAGTGGAGAGTTTTCCCCACTGGAACTGCTAATTCAAGACAGCAACACTGTTGGTAGTCAGCTCCTAACTTGGACTCTAGCAAGCAGGCAGTCTAAATATGGCTTACTTTGAGCTCTGAATTTTTTTCAGCAGTGATTTTGGTTCCCCACAAACCATGTCCAAGGATTTCTCTCTCTGGAGGGTGAAAATAGATAACTCCCCCCCCCCCCCCCCCTTTTTTTTTTAAAAAAACAAAATTGCAGTTTAAAACAAGAGGGACGCCTCAAATTAGCCCTCCTGCAGACTGGAAATTCTACTCCTCATGAATCTCTGTCTGCAAAGGTTTTGCTATCAAGCATTTTAGGGCTTTGATATCTTGTAGAAGGTACTTCCCCAAGGTGCAAGAGGCAGTTATAGGACTCTCCAGCTATAACAGGGTTGGTTTCATCCTAACCTTTATCACATAGAAATTGCCTTAGAAACGTCCAAATTAAGCTAGTGACCTGGTGGTATTTACCTCATTTTTGATTCAGTCACTTAAATCTCACTAATACAATGCTGGATGTTTCTTGTGAGGGCACACAGATTGCTGAGCACGTCCCTGAGATTTCCAGCTCCCAGTGTATTTTTCTGTACCAGCTCTGGGACTGAAAGGCCTGTTCAGTAATACCCAGCATGCTGAAATCTAAAAGGCAGGTGAGTCTTGTTCCTGGTGTTATCTATTGGCGTGCCACTCTTATCAGCTGGGTTACCTTAGCAACTGGGCTGTATCTGACATTATGAGCTGCCAGATTTGTTTCTTCCCCTTCAGGAGTCTGAGGAAAAGGCAGGCAGTGTTTAAACTGTTGGGAGCACGTGTGCTGCCACTGTGTTGGTTAGGCCCATAAAGCCAGTGACTGCTCTGGAATGAGGACAGGCAAGATTCTTACCCTGCCAAAGTCATGACAGAGAGCTGCCTCCAGACTTGCTCCTGGTTTACTCAGCCTCTCAGTGTGCCACACATCCTGAGAGTACAGGGGTGTAGCATGAAACCCATGGATCTGTAGCAAGGCTTGTGTAAGTGAAATCTCAATAAAAACACCATGATGCAATAAAAAAACCAAAAATGTAGTCCCATGGTAAGAACACATCAGCTGTGAGTGACTCACATTCTGCTAAAATCTACAAACCAGCACTTGGGATGGGCGTGGGCTCTGAGCATGGGGAGGTCTCTGAGCATGGGGAGGTCTTCCAAAGGGGTTTGGTTGTTTTGTGTAGGGACAGTTTGCAGGGGGAACAGAATCATGGATTCTCCTCCTTTCTTTGAAAGAATCAAACAAAGGGGATGGGAAAAGGCAGGAAGGGACAGTGGAATCCCCGTTCCACAAATACAGTGCTTTTAAAAAGTGCAAATCAACTGGTACTTTTTTCTCCAACACTCTGGAGTTAGGGTGGAAAGCTTTTAAACGAGGATAAGAAAAACTCAGCTGATCGAGCTCTTAGGTTTGTAACAATAGACATTTAGAGCTTAAACATCAAAAAACATCAAACTTCAAACCACTGCACCTCAGCAATGTCTCAGCCCCAGTGCCCACCTCTGCTCCAGATGTGCTGTGGGACATTAACAACTGTGTCATGTTGTAGGATGGTCTTTTGGGTTTTTTAAACTCCTATACCAGCAAAATCCTTTGTGCAAATGCACCACATGAGTTTGTTATTTATAATGTGTTACAACACATTAGTTTATTTTCCTTTCTGTACGAACAGCTGTACAGGCACAGTTACTGTGCAATGGCATATGCTGGATGGGAGGGAGGGAGGGTGGGAAAGGAGGCAAAGAACAATTGTGCCTCTGTAGTGAAGAGGGTAAAAACCAGAATTGAAGCACAACTTAGAAGTTACAGGTTTTGTAACTGATACTGTTAGCCCTCACAGAAGAGCTGGAAAAAATTATGAAAAAGTTTATACTGGGTAATATTGAAAGGCATTTAAGGAATAATGCAGTCATCAGGCACATTCAGTCACAAAGGTAAATCCCATTTAACTAATTTGCTATCTTTTTATGATAAGGTCACCCACCTAGTGGATGGAGGGAAGGTGGTGGGTGTAGTTGTTCTGCATTTTAGGGAGGGTTTTCATACTGCCCTCCCAGCAGGGTTGTGTGGGATGAGTGGGTGCACATTGCACTGGGTTAAGAACTGTCCAAGGGCAGGGCTCAGAGGGTTGTAGTGCACAGAGCCACATCTGTCTGGTGATGTTCTGCAGAGTTGTTCTGCAGAGCTCATTTCTAGGGACGGTCCTGTTCAATGTATTTTTCAGCAATCTGCATGCAGAAGTTGAATACACTTTAGAAATTTCACGGATGGTACCAAACTGGAAGGTGCTGTTGCCTCTCTTGAGGGACAAGATCCCTTGCAGTGGGGTTTGTATAGATTGGAGCATTGGGCTGCCATTGATGGGATGAGATCTGACAAGTCCAGCTGAGAGATTTTGCATCTCGGGTGGAGCAGTGCTGGGCACAAATATAAATGGGGAGAGGAGTGTCTGGGGAGCATCCCTGCAGAGGGGCATCTGAGGGTGCTGCTCAGCAGCAGGCTCAGCATGTCTGCAGTGTGCCCTGGCAGCCAGGAGGGCAAACCACCTCTGGGGTGTAGTGAACACACTTTGCTGATACCACAGGAGCCTACCTGTGCACTCACCTAAGACTGCCAAGGCCATCTTCTCCTCCACTGTCATGAGTGGTGAACTTCGCAGGATGTGACAGCAGAGAAGTGGCTGGTGGGGCTTTGGTGAAACACAGACTTCAGGGGCAGCTTTGACAGGATGGTCACAGCATCTGAGCAGTTACAAGTTACAGACTGGCAACCTACAGAATGGCAAAAGAGTGGTTCACTTTGGCAGTTCTAAGTGGTAAGGGTTCAGTATCTGTTTCCAGGGAAATGACCTTCCTTCTGTAGGGCAGCAGCTCATGGAGACAGATTGGAGCCTTGGAAGAAATGAGCATCCCAGGGTAATGCTGGCCTGTCCCTTCCATTTGGGTATGACAGTGGTAATGTCACTGGCCTTGTTTCATCACTCGCTCTTGCAGTCATGTGCACTTTTACATTTCCACTACATGCCATGTCTCTTGGAGCCCTGTAGGAAGCCAGGCTGCTGGACAGACTGAAGTGTGGATGAGAGTCAAGCTCATAGACCTCATATTCATAGGAGATTTCATTATAACCTTGAGAGTCTTCTTAAAAATTAATTTCAGCACCAAAGTGGGCCTTCTCAGCCAATTTAACTAATGACACTCAAGCTCAAACAGTGGCTGAATAACAATAGCTTGGATAGGTGGTTGTAGATTTTCTGTGAAGTGTCTTGCTGTACAGCTGCCTCCATTCTTACTGCACAGTTACAGGAGCAGAAATTGCAGTCAGGGCTTGTTCAGGTCTACTCAGAAGCCAGGACTGACCAAGCCAGAGGAAAGCTCAGCCATTTAGATTTCATTCTTCTTCATTACTGTTCTGCAGCACCCATTTACATCCCATGGCTAGACAGATAAGTGGGTTCAGAGTACCCTGAGCATCCATTGAGGTCAGCAGGATGTTACTCTCTCTTTTAAGAAGCTTGCTTTTTAATGAAAACAGGGTCCCTTATTCTCCCTGTGTACTGCACGCTTCCTTCAGGCTAGAGCTGTTTTGGTAATTCAGATTTTCTTCTACAAAGCAAACTTGGATCACTTTGAATCCTCTTAGTTGAAACAGGAGAGCACACTGTTGTGTTTACAGTGTTGGCACTACACTGTCTCCAGAGAGAGGCCTGTTTAAGTCTGGCTTTAACACCAATCACAAGTGGGAACCATCCATTTATGTTAATTCAAATGCACACCATGAAACTGGTGAGGCTATGGGAAGGTTTGGGAAGGGAAGGGAAGGTTTGGGAAGGGAAGGTTTGGGAAGGGAAGGTTTGGGAAGGGAAGGGAAGGTTTGGGAAGGTTTGGGAAGGGAAGGTTTGGGAAGGGAAGGTTTGGGAAGGGAAGGTTTGGGAAGGGAAGGGAAGGGAAGGGAAGGGAAGGGAAGGGAAGGGAAGGGAAGGGAAGGGAAGGGAAGGGAAGGGAAGGGAAGGGAAGGGAAGGGAGAGTTTGGCAGTGTTTCAGTGTGGAGTTTTAACCCCAAGAAGGGAAGGTCACATCTCAGTTTTCTGCAAGGGACCCATCAGAAATTACCTGTTTATGGCTAATGAAGTGCCTTCAGGAGGGACTTCCTGGGAGCACCCCAGGAGCTGTGTCCTCCAGCCATGCTCACACCTCCCAGAGGACTCTGGGCTCTCTTGAGAGAACACAGAAGTGAGATTCATGGGGAGTAGTCTATTACAGACAATGATTTTCTGTTCTTGAAAAGACCAGAAGTCTAAACCCAAGGTTGAACTGTCAGAAGATAGAAGTGATTCTCACATTGTGAGGTTAAAAATTATTGTCCTTGCTGGAAATGCCTTTACTGCAATTAAGTCATTCCTTCTTTTGCCAACTTCTCTAAAGTACAATTTTGAAAGTAAAACTTCATTCTTAATTCTTAAATTCCCATCATTAATGTGTTTGGCCATTTTTCTGATGTCAAAGGGGTTGTGAGTTGTTTGTAAGAAGTGCATATGAACAGGCAGAGGTTGAATTTCTTTTCCAGTCATTGCCTTTCATGAGCAGTAAAGGTGAGGAAAAGCCACAGGAGAATCAGAGACAGGTTTCTCTAGCAGGATTTTTTTCTACCATCGTGGTGGAGCAGAAGAAGAACAGCACTTGAAAATAATACTGCAAATGCCCATCTGTCTGGTGGGAATGGGAGAATGGAGCAGAAGAAGAGACAAGAAGAAAAACTACTTTTTTAATACAACAGTCTTTAGCTTTCGAAGTCTTTATCTATCAAATGGTCTGTGACATATCTATTACATATTCATTGTGATTTCAGTGCTCTTTTCTACAACCACACGAGGTATATTTTGGATGCTCCTTCCCTGCACAAGTTTTTATTGCCAAAGACAGAGCTTGGCCTCATCTTGCTGTGTTATTTTTACAACCTCACAGCACAACTGTTAGCAGCATGACTCTTTCAGGTTTCTGCTCTACTTCTGCCTGATCTCCCACTCAGCGTTTGGGTACAAGACAGAAGCAACATACAACTGTTGTATTGTGTGATCTGGCAACCTCTTTACTCAGCCCCAGCTTGAATTTACTGAGCTGAACAAACAGTTGTCTGTCAAGGGGTTTCTCCACAAAAAAAAACATTGGCTTTACTGTACCAGTTACCATCCTGCTTCCAGCAGCAATATTCACAGAGAGAAAACCGTTCTCCCTCAATGACCTGGACATGGATTAACATATATTGATGACCAGGATGCTCCATCTCAGGATCAGTCACTGCTCCCCCAGGCCTCAGAGCCATTCGAACTCTTACCCATGACACTTGGTTACTTTTTTCTTCTGGTTTTGTCTGCAAAAATGAATATGTCATGGATAGATATTGAGGCTGGATTGTATCTCAGCACAGCACAATGCTCCTGCAGCATGTCTGTTTAGGAAACTCCCCAGTCAGGCCATTCCTGGGACACTCTGGCAGTGGCACTCCCAAGGACAGAGACTTTCTGGGACTGAAGGCCCTTCCCCAGCTTCAGTGAATTACATCAGTTCATCATTTTGACACTGTGAGCATCCCCATGTTGTCTTCACACACACTTCAGGTGTACTTGGAGAAACCAGAGTGCCAGAGAACTTGCAGTGTTCTGTTCCTAAGTTTCAGCTGTGAACAGCCATTGTTTGCTTTACTCTGAATAAAGGCAGCTGAAGCACCTTGTAAAATGAAGGAGGCTGAGCTTGGGAGTGCTCTTCAGCTGGTAGAAATCACAGAACCATTTAAGTCAAATGATATCATGCTGGAGGGATTTTAGGCTAACCTACACAGCAAGGGGTAAGGCCTGAGCTGATGTCAGAGGGAGTGTGACAACGTTCCTTTGGCATCTCTTCCCATGTGAAGCCATGTTGGGTTCCAAGGCAGCCATCAGACAGATCAAACACTTTTTATGTAATTCTCTTCAATGCAAGATGTGGGTGGATCTCACAAAACATTTCTGTGGTTACGAGAGGGTTTTGGGAGCTGCTACATTAAGAGGGCCAGCTCTGCACTGGGGCCTCATTTACACCATAGAGGGCTCAGATACAGCGTGTGCTTTAAGTAATATTTCAGTGCAGGGAAATGTTAGATCCTGAACAAAAACAGTCGTTAGCATGCCTATATTGTTAGCAGCATTATTTAATCCTAGGGAGTACAGATGTGAGACCTCTCACTACTGCAACATGAAGATGACCTTGGCCAAATTATACTGGAGAAGTCATTTGTAAAGGCTGGACAAATATCAAAATACTAAGAACCTAAGACCCATAATGTTTAATTTACAGATCATTCTGAGATGATGTTTCAATTCTAAGGGATATTTATTACTATCATACAGCTATTAGGAAGTATTTATATGCCAGTATTCTTTAGGTGTGTATTCAGAAGACTGCCGAATCAATTAATAATAACATGGTTTTTATTAGCAGGAGTGGGAAACTGCTGCCTCTTGCACATGTAGGGCAGTGCTTATGGCAGACAATTTGAGAAGCAGCTAAGTGCTCTACACCTTATCACTACCTTGTGCATAGCTATAAAAGTCCCTCTAGAAGCATTAGCTGCAGGAGGGAAGTTGTAGCCATACCTCTCCATTTGAAGCTGCAGTTTGGCCTAATTCCCAGCTAATTACACACTTAGACTTGCCTGGTATTACAGCTGAGAAAATGGTAGGGCATGGAAGTGCCAGTGTTTGGGAGCCCTTTCCATATTGCTGGGCCATTCACCACTTTCCCACTCCAGCTACACCACCTTAAAGCCTCTCAGTCCCAGCTCTATCCACAGCTAAATCTCTGTAGCTGCAGACTGTATGAGGTTCAACCATCTGAGTTCACTTTAAAAAAAAAAAGTATGTATGTGCTAGGGGGAAATGATGTTTCCCTGTGCTAGGGAGGCAGAGTTGCTTTCTAAGTAAGCTTATTTTAGCCAAAAGGCAGGAAATCACAGCATGCCTAAACAATTTAGGTACCAGCCCTGACTCAACTCCCCTATTGAGTCTCCCACACTTTTAAACTTGGTTGGCTTCAGCAACATCCATGTGCTTTCTTGCCATTACTCACTGGCCAACACACACCCTGTGGAGAGTCCCTCATGCAGCTGGGGAGCCTTCTGACAGCCAGGGAAGAGTTTGAGTCTTCATGGAGTCATTCCCACTATCCAGAGTGTGCTTATACAAGTGATTGACACTTACAAAACAACCATCCACGTATAAGTCCTTTTCTCCATTTCCACTTCCAAAAATACACATCACACTTTTGACCTTCCTGGAGGATGCAGCTTTCTGCATCATAGAATCACAGAGCATCCTGAGTTGGAAGGCACCACAAGGATCATCCAGCTGCTGGCCCAGCACATGGCAGCCCCAAGAATCCCACCCTGTCTGTCCTTTCCACCAGCCTTTTGTGGAGGTGCCTCTTTTTCCAGCAGAGAAGCTCCTTTTAAAAGTGTTTTCTAGCATTGCCTCTTCTTGGGTTTTGACCAATTTCACAGGCTTGCAAATGGTTCTACTATAATCCAAGTTCATTACAGTCTCTCTGAGTTACCAGGTAACCTTGACTCAATGTCTCTAATGTCCTATTAAAGATGGTCTCTTCTGGTAGATTATTTAATTGCTGATCATCTGTCAGTCAGGGAGAACCCTCCAGGATCTCATATTTTTACTGTGCAATCTGTGGAGAAAGATCCGTGGTGCAACCATTCATGGTTAAAAACAAACAAAAACCCTTGAAATTCCTAAAGGTGTCCCAAATGAAACTAGAAGGAAGGCAAGCTGGTTTAGGTCCTGTGCAAGCAGAGCTCATACATAACTCCACTCTGCTGCAAAGCATCAGCTGCTCCAAGATAACCAACTGTGTGCTTGGAGCGCTGGGGAGAAGAAATGCGTGAGCCTGAATCTTTTCTACTGGTGTTTAATGCTTTTTATTTCCTATTTGCAATGGCTTGAGACACAGTTGCCACAGTTGCCCTGATGCTTGGTAAATTACTGCAACTGAGCAATGTATCTAAATTTGCTGAGAGACAGCCATAGGGTTTGAAATCAAGTTTTTAAGTGGTTGTAGGAACCAAGCAGTTTCCAAGGATTTTTGGTTTTATTGTTGAAGCAAACAGCAGTCTCAGATACTTGGGTGGTTGGGGTTTTTTGCAAATTCCACCAGCCTACTGAATACCTTTGCAAGTCTGAGCAGCTCAGTCAGTTGAGGATATGGGATGGGGCCCTTGATCACTTAGGATTTTGCTTGTGAAGATCTCGAGATGCAGATCTGAGTTCTTCTCATTTGAGGTGCATTTATATTCAAGCTTAACCTGAATCCATCGTAAAAACTCAGTGAACAACAAAAAACCAAATCTGCACCTGAATCCTAGCTCTTCTCAGCATCTGAAGCTCTCTTTATTTCCACCTAGACATCTCAGGCTGATTTTTTTGTGTGCTGCTTCGGTTTTGTGCAGATGGGGGGCTCATGGTGTGTGTCTGAATGTGAGAGAGATTAAAAATAACACTGCCTATTGCAAATAATGAGGTGGAAGTAAAGATGAGTGTAAATCTTATCTCTGCAGAACTGTAAATATGAGCTATAAGGTGCTGAAATTGGAGGTTGTCTGCACTGGGTTGAACATTGAAGAATATGACAAAGCCTGAAATTCACTGGCCTCTGTAGGAGCACCATCCCTACAGCTGACCCCAAGGATTCTTGCACTAAAAAGCCATTTTCTATACATTTCTTGCATTGAAAGGGTTCTGGAGTGAATTGCTCATGTGTCAAAGGACCATTTAAGTAAGGCCTTACTACCCTTTTATCTGAAAACCTCCCTCAAAAGACACAAACCAGAAGAGCAATACAATCTCCCTTGTCTTGAATCATGAATGAAATCTAGAAATTAAGGTTTTTTCTAATGTGTGAATGTCTGTTTGTGTGTGTGTGTGTATAAAACCATTGACAGAAAGGCAATGTAAGAATTGTGTTTTATGAATTTGTGAGAGGATGGATGACAGAAATTAAAATTATAGCCATCAACTTTAGTTTTCAGGCTCTTTTACAGACCTCTCGCTTAGTTCAGGGAAACTTGTGCCCAGGTTTCATTTTTAAAATTAAAACCTAGAAGAAGTTAAAATGGGGATGGGCATTCTTCTGTGGAAAATGTTTTTCTGTGAAAAATGTTAATGAAAATAAGTTTTTTCCACCAAAAATCTGTCTCTTTCCTCTCATATTCCTGCCCCTGTAGATGTCATGGATGAGATGACCATCAGGGTAGGTTTCAGCTAGAATGGGAACCTGCAATTTTTGCCAGATGTCATCTCTGCAAAACAAACTGCTTAATTCTTTGTAGGCCTGCAAGGAGGGCACTAGCAAACTCAGCTCTGGTTTTAGAGACAGTCCCAGTGTCAGAGAAACTCTTTGCAGTTTGATGATGGAAAAATAACTTTAAAATCTTTATTTATGTCAGGTATACTCACTAAATGTGTTATTCATATCCTTTCTCAAGAAGTGTTTTATATCCCCATGTTACCATCCCCATTGTAGCACGTGCCAGCCCCAGACAGACAGACAGTAACAGAAAGACAAGCTGACAAGAATCCATTTTAGCATTTAGAAGCTGAATGTCTTTGGTGTCCAGCCCTTTAACAAGCCATCTCTCAGAGGCTGGTATTGCTCTCAAAGTAAAATGCAACCCCACAGCCACTTTAGAAATCTGGGTGGCTGAGCTGTGAAAACCCTGTTGTTTCTGACAGCAGCAGGAGCCCCAGCTCCATACAATTCACATTCCACATTCCATATTCCCAGTTATTCTGTGCTGCACATACTCATTGCAAACAGGAAGTAGGAGCAGCTCAGCTCTTGGCTTCCTCAGTCTCAAGAGACAGCCATGAAACTGAAAAACACTAAACTAAAACTTAAGTGTCTGTTAGACCTTTAATTAGCGACCTAAGGAGTGTTTGCCAAGAGGAAATTTGAATTCAATTATCCAAATAGAAAGTATTTAACCTCTCAATAGCACTCAAGTAATTATAATACTTAGGTGGTGTTTCTTTCCAGGAACCCTAAAAAATAAAAGAAAAAAACAAATTGAAAATGGGAGAAGGTGTCAGTTTTGTATCATGTGGAGTCTACAAAGGAAAGCTGTAATATTGCCCGTGCTTCAGACTCACATGTTAGCACAGAAAGGGGCAGCCTCAAGCAGGGAGAGCAGGTTGCAGGGTTTGTGATTTCTCCCATTAAACAGCCAGCAACAGCATCAGGGCCACCAGTGTGAGCTTTATGTGCTTCAGTGCAACCATAAAGTGCACAACCACGACCAGCAGGTCACCTCACACAGCTTTTGATGTGATGGAGATGTGCTGTCAGTGTCAGGAGAACTGGGATGCATCAGAAGAGGCTGAATGTTCCAGTCCATTTTGCAAACATTACTTGTTACCAGCCAAGCCATTTTCATTTCAGGTTGCAGCAGCTGTTTCAGCCCTGATCCCAACTGCCCTTTCACTACACATCCACCAAAAAACTCCAGAATTAATCCCAAGAACATAAAAGGAAACATTAATATTTTCTTGCTTCTCTCTTCACAGACTGTAGGTTGCTTTGGGATTATGTTTATCAGCTGCTTTCTGACAGCCGGTACGAAAATTTCATCCGATGGGAAGATAAGGAATCCAAAATCTTTCGGATAGTGGATCCCAATGGGCTGGCCCGCCTGTGGGGAAACCACAAGGTAAGGAAGCAAAGCAATTCTCCTCCTGCAGCATTTCACCCTTGCAGCATCACAGGATTCAGTTAGAAACATGGTGGGGAAGAATAAAGGATGGCATGTACATTACTGCTGGAAAACAGTGATATTTTATTGTGTGTACATTAGAAATACAAAGCATCCATCCTGAAGCACTAAGGCCTATTCTTCAGATAGAGAACTTGTTGGTTTGGTTTAAAGGCCATTAGTATAAATGCATGTAATTATAAAATTACAAGGAGTGCAAAAATTAACAGTCCTCTCTCAAAGCATCTTATTTCTTCTCGAAACCTGATGCTGAGGATACTCTGCTGAGACAGAGTTTACAAGGAGCTCTGTGCTACAGCTCAGCAGGAGCTTTGTGTGTCCCTGTCTTTAGCAACTCCCAGATTCCAGAGGCTGCCCTGGGACAGACACCAAATGCTGCAGGATTAGGTGTTTCCATCTAAGAGGGCAGTTCCTGCTTTGTTCTCTGGAAAGCCATTACTGATTTTTACAGTTTAGGGCTGAATTATACATAGATATTTCTATATATGTATATAAGTATATTCACATGAATGTGTGAGTAATCAGCATGGATTTACAAAAGAGAAATCATGCTTGACCACTGGGATATCCATCTACAACAAAATGATGGGCTCAGTGGATTCAGGGAGAATAGTGAATTCGGCTTATCTTGATTTCAGAAAGGCTTTTGAGACTGTCTCATAACAGCCTCAAAGATACACTAATTAAGTATGACCTAGACAAGAATACAGTGAAGTAGATGGAAAAGCAGCCAATCTGCTGGGCTGAAAAGGTGAACAATGGCACAAAATGCAGTCACTGGTCATTTTACCCCAGGGATTGATTCTGGGGGCAGTACTGTATGTCCATTAGTGACCTGGTTGATGGGACAGATTCTCAGACAACACAAAACTGGGAGGAGTAGCTGACACACCAGAGGGTTGTGCTGTCATCCCTGTGGTTCTGAACATGCTGGAGATGTGGGCTAGTGGGAATTTTATGGAACTTACCAGCTTACCCAACCTGCACTCTAATAATTGGGTCACGCCATCATGTCTCAAACTGGGTGTCTAAAACTGAAGCTCCTTCAGGCCACTGGCCCCTTGGGCAACACAGTGGCCTTTCAGCATATAGGAAATGGAAGAAGCACACACAGTATTTCAGGGGGCTTCCCAATGAGAGGAGTCTAGATTTTGCAGGGAAAACTTTGTCCCTGTCAGTGCTTCATTGCCACAGGAGCTCCTGATGTGGCCTCAATTAGCAGTGAGGTTGGGGCAAGCAGAGGAGGTTTGCTGTTACTGGGCATTTTGGGCAGGTGGATGAGTCTCCTTTGATGAAGCCAAAATCCTGACATGGAGGCTCCCAGAACAAAATGTGCTTCTACTGCTTCAGTGTTTTGTGCCCATGGCGAGGTGGCTGCTTCACACCCCTGCACACCCAGCTTTCCCAGAGTTGTCCCTGCTGAGAGTCTCTGCCAGACAGCACCCACTGCTCCTTGCTCCAGAAAAATGCTCTTTGTGTAGACGTGGCCTGAGGGGCTGATCCTGCTCTCCCAAGTCACTGCTTGGGGGCTGCCCACAAACAGCTGTGCCAGTGCCCATCACTTCTGCCTTGCCACACTCAGCATCAGCAGGGACACCTCCTTTGGGGGCTTAGGAGGGTTTAATGATCATCTCACACTTTGGTAAACCTCAGTGCTCTTTGGGGCCAACAGCTTCCAGAATGAAGGGGAGGATCTGTCACAGAGCAGATGTACAACCCAACTGGTTTCCTGATTTACACCTGTGTAACAAGAGGAGAAACAGGCTGGGAGTCCCCCCAGTGCTCTGTGAGCATTAACTGGTTAATACAGGGGAATCCTGGAGGAACAGAGCTCCAAGCAGGGTTTGCTGACAGATTCAGCCTATGAGCCACTGCTCCCAGGCTTTTACAAAAGGTGTTTTCATTAAGAACAGGTCTGTCCCATCCCACTTGGCATGAGCATCTCCGTCCACCTAATGTCTCCTCTTGTAGTTAATTCTTTTGTTATCTGTGTTCCAAAAAGCTATAGAAAAACCTCACTTGGAATTTTTAGTGGATTCCTTGCTTAAATTGCCCTGAGTGGAAAGAGGCCCACAAAAATTTGGTGATGAGGGCTGTGGGGGGTAGATCAGGCCTGCAAAAAATAGTACATGTAATTTCTTGAACTGTCTTGGTTACTTTAGGTAGCTGTGATAATTCTGCAACTCATTTTGGGACTTAGGAAGGTTGTAATGAATCATCTCACCACTTTTTTCCTTTTTTCTTTTGAAAAAAACAGAATAGAACTAATATGACTTATGAGAAAATGTCCAGAGCCCTACGCCACTACTACAAACTAAATATTATCCGGAAGGAGCCAGGACAAAGGCTTTTGTTCAGGTAATTCTCTTTATTTGCCATGCCTTTCTACAAACAATTAGTTTTGGAGGATGGAGGGTGGAATTGTGTGTGGGATACCTCTTTGCCACAGTTAAAACACAGGTGATGATGGCCATACATTTGT
Source organism: Petroica traversi (assembly GCA_025920805.1). NCBI lineage: Eukaryota > Metazoa > Chordata > Aves > Passeriformes > Petroicidae > Petroica > Petroica traversi. The sequence continues at coordinate 5,375,610 of JAHLSL010000042.1, read as the reverse complement.
AGAAGCTGTCTAGAGCAGTGCATCCAGCTGTCAAGGCAGCCACACCAATTTTCAAAAACACAGGCCTGTTTCAAAGATCAGTGGAGACAATACAAGTCTTTTCACTGCTTTGTTCAGGCTGTGCCATTGTTTAAGACCTCAGATAAATGATTCAGCCAAACTGCTGGAAAACCACTCCAAATGGGCTTCTCAAACACAGCTGCCATGAAAGCTAAGCAGGGGTCAGGCATTTCCCCAAGGGCATCACAGAAAAGAAGCACTTGATAATTGTCTTTGGTGTTTTCTTCAAGGGAGAGAGGGAGCTACAAGAGCTGTTCATAAAACCCAACACATCAAACTGGATGATACAACCAAAAATTTAGGAAATAGAGCCTGAAACAGCATTAAAGCAGGGATCTACTTGTGCACACTTGAGTGCAGATGGCACAGAGTGAGAGCACTCCAGTTCTTTTCAGACAACACCAGCAAATCCTAGTGCACATATGACCCTCAGAGCACTGAATTCAGACCAAAGACTGGTTTGCTGTCAGTGGCCTGGATCTAGCAGTGTGCTTGGAGATTATATCAGTAGGAAGGCAATCTTGAATTTGTTTTCTTAAATAGCTAACAGAACTGCATTGACACTCAAACAATCTTCAGCTGAAAAGAGTTCTGTGGAATGACTTGCGTCAGCTCTTAGAAAAAACATAGGTGCAGGAAGGGGAGTGAAGGAAAGGAGCAGATCATGGGCAAAATCAAGTGTTTGACAGTAACTTTTTTTCTGGTGGAAAGTTAAAACAAGGTTGCTCCATCAGTACCAAGGGTAGCTGTATCTCTGTGGCCTTGTGTGCAGACTGCATTACTCTGGGGGAATTCCTGATGCTGAACAGTGAATGAGCTTCTCTTAAAGCCTTCCCTTCAGTGGGGACATATACAAGACTCAGTCTCTTCTCAACCAGGCTCCTATTTTCTCAAAACCATTGTAACTGAATGCCCTTGGAGGCCTCAGTTCCTCTGTCAGACTTGGCCAAATTGACCAACAGATTCAAAGGTCACCAGTGAGCATAAAACATGAGCTATATAAACATCATTTCCTTTGGAAACTGGGAAAAAAACCCCCAGCAAAACATTTTTTTGCACAATTCCCAATAAAACCTTTTTGATGTTGTTTCCTTAGACCTATTTATATCTGAAGAGAAAAAGAACAGCTGCAAAAAATCAAGTCATTAATGTGCCTTTCTTGGCTATTCCTTGCAAGCACAGAAATAATAGGAAATATGACTTTAACGTGCAGGCAGTTGTCATCTGCAGAGACCTGTATGGAGCTTTAAGTAAGATGGAGTCAGCAAAGGATTTCTAATAGGTTGGCTGGATGTCTTCTGCAACAAAATAGGTCACAGTGTTTCTTAATTTTCATGCAGTTCTGGGTTGGGTTGATTTTTGTTTGGTTTTTCAAAAAATGTAATCAAATGCTATTAGAAATACCCACACTGTGGTTTCCTTGACCTGGCTTAAAGCACAGAAAGGATGCCCAAAGTCCTGTGGTGCAGCTCACATCACCCCATGCCCCACGTGGAGAGGAGGGCAGTGGGGCCACTCTGTGTTTTGATTTCATCCTCATGCAAGCTCAACAAGGCAGTCACAGGGTTTAAACCAGGGCAGAGCCTGGCCCGTGGGCTTTGATGCATGTTCAGTGTTTAGCCAGGCAGTGATTTCACCACTCCTGCACAGGAGGTTTTCACGAGCGTAACACCGTTTGTAGCAGCAGCATTTTTCCAGCAGTGACACAGCAGTGAGTCACAGCCCTTCTCTTTTTTCCCCCTAAATGCATTTATGCACATGATTTCCAAAATTAGAAGGGATGGCCAAAGGTTAGTTCCAGGCTATGCTGAGTGTTTGCTGAGAGGCTCCAGCAGTGAGCATTCTGAGTCAGTGATAGGAATGAGACTCCTGTTGGTTGTTTTTGTTTTCACTGGGGCAAGGATACTGAGCATATTATCAACCTGAAATAAAATCAGCACTTATGATTAACACATTTCGTACTGCTGCATGTTAATCAGTACGTTATTAATGAAAGACTGTGAAATTTTGTACCACTTCCAGCATAAACATCTTTCATCCTAATTTTTCCAGAAGTGCTTGGAAGTTGGGAAACTGATTTGTGTTGAAACCAGGGTTTCATCCTTTATGTGCCACTCTCTCTTCCTACACCTTTAAACTGCAAACGAGAAAGCAAAGCCTTTCTGTGCCACCTCTGTGCAGTAGTACACAAAAGCATCCTGGCAAAAATCAAGACTGTAGACTTAAACTGCAGGCTGGTGGCTGTCCTTTCTCATTTCCTGCTGCTGCCATGCCTCCCCAGAGGCAGTTTCTGTCTCCAGCACCCTGCAGACTTAGTGCCTGGAGACACTGGTGCTGGGAGCCATGGCATTCATTACAGAGGATGTGCCTTGCTGCAGTCACACAGGGAGAGACTGTCTTTGCTTACAGCTCCCTAGCCCAAAACCTTTTCCTTCAGGGATTTTCCCATTTCCTGCAACTTGTTCTGACTTGGACCTTGGCTTTTTCTCCCTCTGTTCCTTTGGTGTTTCACATTCTTCTCACTCACCTACAGGCAGGTCTGCACAAACCAGTAGCCCTGTGCCTCCCCACACCTTGCAAGGGCTTGTGCTTTGAAATATGCTGATCATAAGCACCTTTCATGTCTCTGTCACCAGACACCACACATGAGTGTACCTGAGCCAAGCTGTCATCTGACATGACAACAGCAAACAATGTAAGGGAGAAGAAATAAATACCATTCTTTGAAAAAGACTATGTGGCTTGGTTCAGATTTGGGTTTTCAAGAAGCTGGGGGAAATGCCGGTGATTGTTTTGTTTCCTTTCAAGGTATGGAGCAGGGAGGACACCCGGGGAGAAGCTGGGAAATACTAAGGCTTTGGGAAGATTCAGCAAAGATTATATTGGGAGCTGTAGAACTCAGAGGTCTCAACAACTTGGTGAAGATAAAAGCTGCCACCCCTGAGAAATGCACTTGTTTCTCTCTTTTGCAGGTTCATGAAGACCCCAGACGAGATCATGAGTGGCCGGACAGACCGCCTCGAGCACCTTGAATCCCAGGAACTGGATGAACAAATATACCAAGAAGATGAGTGCTGAAGAAAACAGGTGCACCACCTCTCTGTGTCCAGGGGAGAAACATCTGCCCAACAGCTGGCACGGTTTGGGAGGGGAAGCAACAACACAGGAGCAGTACTTGAGGTCGCCACTTAGCTTGAAGACCACGCAGGACCTGAAGCACCTTAACAAAACAAACTAACAGGCAGAAGTGGTGCTGGCAGGAAAGCAAAGGGGAGAAAGCCTGGACTTATGCACTACTTCACTGTTCCTACAGTCTCCCTTGAGTTTTTTCTTTCTTTTTGGTTTGTTTCAGTTTTGGGGAAATTTTGTCATTTTTTTTCCCTAATAAACATGCAGTTTGACTTTCCTTATCTCACATAGGACAAGACATCAGATTATGCTTCTTCTTTTTTTTTCTTTTTTTTTTTTTCTTTTGGAAGGCTTTCCTATGGAAATAGAGTGCTCTTATTTTCTGTGCAAGTCTCATGACACAACACTGCATAAACAATAGCAACACAGAAGGGATTTGCTCAAGGCTTCCAGTTTGCTTGGATCAATTGATATTTGCTGCCACTGGGAAATGTGTTGAAGCTACCGAAAGAATTTCTCACACATACCTGTCAAACGAAGAGGAAACACCCTTCACATGTAGGCTGGGCTGTCATCCCAGCATAGCTTAGGCTCACAAAGAGTACTCTGAGTGGCTGTTAACTGCTGGAATATGGACCAAAACCAATCACCTAAGTGCTCCGGGGAGGAGAAAAATAAATGTGACAAACCTCTGCAAGTGACTATCAGTTAACATTTTCCCTCCTTCTAGCAAAGAAATGATAGAATGGAGCAGGGGGAAGGGAGGGTGGGGACAAATACATATATATGTGTGTATATATATCTAAAAGTTTCATATATATGTATATATATATATAAATATATATGTAATCTCCCCAGTATATTCACAATGCAGAATTTCAGTTCAGAGTTTTCTATATAAAGGGAAGACTGAAGCATCTGTAATTACAGAAGGAAGGGGTGTTTCTCATACCTGCTAGCAATTCTGGGGTGAAAGGTGAAGGACTGTTTCTTACATCACAGGGAGAAAGCAAAGGGACTCATCACATGCTTTGGATTACTCAGAAGCCTCTCCAGGATCATTTTGTGCTGCTGGAGAGGTAGATGATTCACCAATCTAAAAGCTGATGTTAGAGAACTAGAGACCAAATAGCTATACTTATATCTTGTAATTGATTTTGGCTTTGTTTTGGGACTTGTTTCTTTTTTTTCTATGCCTCCCACTGCCCTCCCCCATCCTACAGCTCTGCCATCAAGGAAGCTTGTCCCAGCTTGCCTGTTTTTAACATGATTTAAGACAAGAGAAAAACAAACCCTACACCCGTGTTGCTTTCTTGGTTTGGGGTTTTGTTCTGGTTACAAGGTCCCTCCATTTGGTTTGATGCATTGAGGGTGCTTGGCATGAGGAAAAGAGCTGTGCCCAGTTTGGTCACACAGGGGTTCTTGATGCCCAAATATGAGAAACTGCTGGCCTGTTTCATTTCAGCTTGGACTACCAGGACAGGAATGCTTGTGGTGTCCAGGTGTCCAGTGATCCATCAGCAGTGGTCCTTTGAATGGAAGGAAGATCTAGCAGCAGAGGTGATGCTTGCAGAGAGAGAAGGTGCACAGGGAAACTGCAGGAATCACATGGTGCCTGAAAGAAAGCACGTCCACACCAGTGCATTAAAAGCAGAAAGCCTCTTTAATGGAAACATAAAAGAAACTAGATCTGGAAAAAAATCAAAAGGCTAATCTAATCCATTTCAACCAAAAAACAAGGTACATTCCCACGATAGAGCTTTTATCAGCTATTAAACCAACACGACATTTGATCTTTCCACATATTTAACAAGAGGGTTAATCTATCCAGGAAAAAATGGCACTCGGCAATGAACAGTGTCCCGTGTGCTTAAACAGAGATAGGCCAGTCTCACCAAAGACTTAATTCTGAGTCACAGGTCGTAGAAGGAACAGCTTTGTTAAAGGTGTAGATAAGCATCGTACAACAAGGAGAGATTTTTCTGAGCCAGTATCTGCTGAGGAATGACAGGGTGTACATTTCTCCCTGAGCTTTTCCCGTGTTTTTTCCTTTAAAATCACAGTCAGTAAGTTACAAGGCCCAGCACAGCATGTACTCGATCTTTTCTCCCTCAAATAATGGGCAGGGGAGTGTTTTTGGGCAGTGTCACTGTCTGTGTCGTGACTCTGAAATCCTTGGAGCTCATGAGGCGTGAGATTGGGAGACACTGGGACTTCAGCAGTCACAGATCTGAAACCTGTGGTCCCTTGAGAGCAAGGGCTCAAGGAGTTACTCTGTCACCTTGCTCAAGGGCACCCAAGTTACACCCAGACCTCCGGACCTGAGGTGAAGTGGTGAATTTGACAGATGGAGTGTCATCAGAAGTACAAATGTAAAGAAAGGCTCTAGCTGGATCCTTGGGTGTCCAGTGGTAGAAAGAAAACAAGTTTTTGCAGAGAATGATTCATCCTCTTTACTGCTGTGGTCTAGACAGCTGCATAACTGCATTGTTTTCTTTCACCTGCTGTTACAAGATGGTGAGGGACAAAAAACCAATAGGGACTTTCTGTATAAAGTGCTCTGATGAGTCACAGCTTTTTGTCATGGCCAAGGTGCACGCTGCAAAATGCAGAGAACCAGAGACAATCCACCCATTTCCTCACCATTATCTACCAAAGTCCATTTCAGCACTGGGTATGGCAGGAAAATCACGTGTTGTCCTATAGGGAAGCTTTGTAGTAGAAATGTTCACCTTAACAGAAAAATGCAATCACTTCCACTCTCAGAATCTAAGTCAGAGGGGAAGAGAAATGTTTGTGGCTGTTGGAAACTCTTCCCAGTTCCTACAGAAAGGACATCTTAAGACAACTTCATCACAACCACAGAGAAGTTCTCTCAAGGCAGATGCTGGTTGGGATGAAAATAGCCCTTGACCTTGGAACAGGCCAGTCCTACAGAGACTCTTCCTGTCTCCTGCCAGGTCTCCTTGTGCCAGTGGGAATGGTGTGGGTGACACTGGAGCTTCCAGAACTGCAGGGGCTTGGGGCCTGCTGTGGGAACTGCAGGATTTGAACTCTTGGATCTTGAAGTGAGTTTATCAAGTATGACTAAAAATAAAAAAGTGCAGGCTAGAGCAGCTGCAGTAGGGAGATTCCCATCGACCTCACATCCACGTGGCAGATCCATGGGAGTGCAAAGACAGCATTAACATCCTGAGCCATAGGAATGCGTTGCTGCCTGCCAGGGCTAGCAAAGGCAACAGTGTCTTTCCATCAACACTGACACCTGCCTTCCCCACGCCCCAGTTCCTGATTTCTCAGTGTAGAATTTGCCAGCAGCAAAACAGCCAAGTTTTCTGCCTTTGCCACCAAACAGGTGGGGAAAGGGAGAAAGCCTTTCACCCTTGGAGACACACAGAAGTCACCTGGACATGATCCTGGGCAGCTGGGCCTGGCTGACCCTGCTTGACTGGAGGGGGTGTGACCAGATGACCTCCAGTGATCCTTGCCAGCCTTAACACCCAGCGAAGGTTCTGAGTGGTTAAATGGTTAAGCAAATGTTAAGTGGGACCTTCATTGTCATCATTTTGTTACAAGCCACAGGCCAGTCAGGTAGGACATGCTGCAGTTCCACAGCAGAGTATTTTCTTGATTGAAGTTTGAAACCTGTTGACTGCATCTCCATCCAGAGAACACTACTGGGACCCTTTCTGTGAACACTAAGTTGCTGCCATCCTCCCCAGATTTCAAACTCCACATATGCATTCTCCAGAACTCTTTTGTCAGACTGCAACTGTATGCAAATCCAGAGTTTGAGGTCTTTTTTTTTTTTTAATAAAATTCTAGTGTTTTTATTGATGATGGCTTTTGGTTTTTTAAGGTGTGGGGTTAAGGGACTGAATCAAATGAATGTAACAAAACAAAAACAAGCCTATTCTCAGGGCCAGTGAGTTGCAAATAATTTTTAAAATGCTTGTAATTACATCATCTCAATAAAAAAAAATTAATATAAAAGCAGGAATGCCAAATTTGTTGGTGCAATCATTGCTACAAGATTATTTCTTTTTAAGAGCCATGAGTCTATAGCACATAGCAGCTGTTTTCAATCAGGAAATGAAACCTGCAGGCTCCCCCTGCCCAAACATGTATGAGCAGTGCCTTGATCTTCCCTGGGAAGTGTTGTTCGGAAAAGTTTAGGTTGTCCCTTGAAATATTTACTTTGCTGTCTGCCCTGAGAGATGAGCCAAGTACTCCTCTAATGACTGGATGTGTGTACCTGGTTTTCCTTCCTTCTCCTGGAGAGGACGTAGAAGAAAAGAAAAACCAAAAATGAGTTTCTGTAATGAGTGATGCATCTTTTTTATGCTGCTAAACAGGCCAGATCAAAGAGTGTGAGAGCAAGAGGTTTTGAAGAGCATTCATCTTTGCAAAGCAGTCTAGAAACCCAGCCCCTCTCTTTAGCAGAGCAGGTCTGTATTTTTATGTGGTCATCCCTAAGCAGGAGGTGAGGGGAGAGCAGGATGAGGTGGCACAAACCTCACCCTGCTATCCCTGTCTCCTGTGTGATGGGGTTCCTGCTGCTTTTGACAGTGTGAGACCTCTGAGGGTTTCTGAACATCCCTGCTCCAGCAGTGCCACCAAAAGCCACACCAAACAAACACATCCCTGCTCCAGAGGTGCTACCAAACAAGCACTTTCTTGCTCCAGAGAGGTGCCACCAAATGCCGTGGCAAACAAACACATGCTGTCAGCAGCACACAGCCCACAGCCCATGTTCTCTGGTGGGAGCAACTCATAGAATTACAAAATTATTTGGTTTGGAAGGGACTTGAAAGCTCATCTCATGTCATGGGCAGGAACATCTTCCACTAGCCAAGGTTGTTCCAAGCTCTGTCCACCCTGGCCTGGAACCCTTCAGGGATGGGGCAGCCACAGCTTCTCCTGGCATCCTGTACCAGGGTGTCACCATTCTCACGGGGAAGAATTTCTTCCAAACAAAAATCTACACTCCTTCCACTTAGTCATCCCATCTTGTCCTATCCACCTTCATGCTCTTGTAAAAAGTCCCTTTTCAACATTCATGTAGCTTCCTTCAGATACATCAAGCCTTTTTAAAGTCTCCCTGGAGCCTCCTCCAGGCTGAACAACCCCACTCTCTCATCCTGTTGACTTAGAAGAGATACTCCAGTCCTCTGATCCTCTTCATGGGCCTCCTCTGGTCTTGTTCAACAGATCCATGTCTTCATGGCAGGTTAAAATGTTTGGATTCCATCTACAGCACAGGATGATCCATAACAATCTGGCTGATGAGTGAGCTAGCAGCACTCAGGTGCTCCTTGCTAGATATTTTTTTTTTGTTTCCCTTCACCAGTGTTTTTAAAACACAAAGGCAAAGAGTAGGCAGAAAAACAACTCCTTTCTGATCCAAGACATCAAGCAAGAAGGAAACAAGGTGTATTCCTCCATAATTCAGTCCCTTAAGGCCATTTTCCTTTAATTGTAGAAGAGGAAATAGATATATCCCACACCTTGGCACAGCTTTCTCCACACTGAACTACAGCAAATGCTGCAGGTTGAAGGCACAGTGGAGGAAGTTGTCCATGGTTTTGGCTATTGCTCCAGTGAGGATTAGTCTCACCTCAAGAACTAATCTTGAGTTCAGAGAGCACCCCTTGGAGGCTCTGGGACAGAAGAGGCACAGCAGTGCATGTCCAGTATATCTTCCTTCCTGTTTTCAAAAGCGGCTGAGCTGCAGAGGAAAGCTGCCAGGCCAACACCAGCACAGGGAGCAGGGACAATGCAGAGGTTGCAGACTACCATGAGTGTGGTGGTGCACGGTTCCTCTGTCCTGCTCCCCAGCACTGACCAGGAGAGATTCTCCAAGGGTGTCAAAGGACTCCTCAGTGACTGTCCACACACCCTGAGCACTTACAGAGGCTGCTGGCATTTTAATTATGTAGGAAGAAAGGTTTTCACTTCTCCCAGATGAGATGCCGCCTCTGAGGCACAAGCAAACAAGAACATGCTGACCTCAGTCTGAAACCCAAGCAGCTTCCAAGCAATGCAGGAAGAGCCACTTGGGAAGGACAGGAGAGAAAGGATGCATTGCCACAGCATGAAGCCCAAACCCAAATGTGCTCCATTAATCACCTGAAAGAAAAGGTTGGTGTGTCAGTGTTAAATATTCCAACAGCACAGGAACAGGTGGATCTACCACGTGTCAGGTCTGTCCATACTGGATTCTCACGTACCCAGGGATCTGCTGGTTACACTGGGTTCACCCCAGGCACACCTTGCTCGGTTCTCCTGCAGTGTTCTCACCACACAGAACTTGAAGCTGAGCTAAATAATATCTACCTGTTGGGAGAAAGGTGCAACTTCATGAGCTGCTTCAGAAGAAATGTCCCACTGCTCAGTGCCATCCTGCCATGCCCAGCAAGGGGGAGGCTGGGGAGGGAGGAAGAGAAGGTTTGCAGTCTGGTTCAAGCTTTCACCCCGCTGAGCAGCTCCTAAGATCCCAAAAAAGAGCCAGGTAATGCTGGAGGATGAACTTCCCAAGACCCACTTTCAAACTAAGCAAGGACATGAGGTGCCAAGAAATTAATGCCAGAGCAGACAGAAATCCAGCACAAAATGTAAGACAGGACTGTGCCAGTGGTGAACAAAATCACATCAGTTTCTTCATTCTAGGTGTCCCTATCTGCTTTCCCCAATCAACTCGAAAATTTTATGTTATTTTGAAGCCATGATAGACAAAGAGGGGCAAGAGCCTATCTTCCCACCTTCATCCCTCCAGTTTGCTCTTCCCTCACCTTGTTGCCTTGAAAAAAGGGCAATGGGGTGTGGATGCTCAGCAAGCTGCTCAGCCTGAGCTGGGTCCAACAATGCCAATGTCACCAGTGAATGAAACAGCCTTTTTCCTCCTCCCCTGTGGCAGTATTGTTGCTTCTCTGCTGTGACAGCCCTCATTTGCTCAAAAGGACAGCATTAACAGTGCTAAATGACCACCTTCCAGGGTTAGCAATCATAACTTGGGCAACTTGTCTACTCACTGACTGTCTCTGCACCACTGGTTAGATGTCCAATTAAGGGTAAGGCTTAGGCTGTCACTCTGCAGGACACCTGTTTCTTGTGATCCTGGGCAGACTAGGGCAGGCTAAATGTACAAATGGGAATGAAATAATCTGGCAATTGCTACAGAGAATTGGAGCAGTATACCTGTTTACTTCACTGTTGTCCATTTGTCAGCAAAAGCGTGTGCATCTCCACCATCCTCAGTTCCTGCACAGGAACCAGGCTGAGATGCCAATTTAAAATCAGGCAGACTCTCTTTGTGTGACTGCTCCAAGCTGGCTGTCATGAACTAAACCAACGTTTAGAGGACAAAAAAGCAAACACAGCGCCCTCCCATAAGACAGTAGAGGTTGTTGTGGCCAATATTATCAGTTGTAAAACCTGCAGGCACACATCAATCTCTCTGCCTTCTGCAAACACCTCTGCATAAAATTTCCCAGCATCACAAAGTGCTGGAGAACAGCCACTACAGGAAGAAAGGTAACTGTTCAGGAATTAGAATTGATCTCCTACTGCCTGATAAACACTGTTAGCCTGGGGTTGTTGACTTGAAGCCAAGTTCTGCTAAATGGACAAAGTTTCCAAGTCAACCCTTCCTGGTGTTTGACAAGGTAAAGGGAAGGAACTGAAGACAGCTCAAACAAAGCAGGTATTGTTTCCCGTAGGCTCCGGAAAGATGTGAGTGCATGACCCGTCAGAAGAAAGTGAGAAAAAGAAGCAAGGGTGGCATGGAAGCTGAGGCAAGCAAAGAGTCAGTTTGCATGATCAGGACGAGCAAAGCTGGGAGTGCCCATCAAGGGAAGGGCCAAGGTCAGTAATTTTCACTTGACCAATGTGTGCTTGCAGGATCTGAGCAGGTCTCTATTCAAAGCCCTGAAAAATGAGGTCTCCACCTCCTCTAACCAAAGGTTAGTCATCTGCATTAAAATGTGTTCCTTTCTTTCCATTTAACTCCATCTTAATTTTGCTTCCAACCATTAGCTTACATTATGCTTCTCTAACTTCTACAAACCACAGTAGTCCCCCTTGTACATGGAGATCCTTACTGACTGCAATCAGTGCAACTCTTACTGTTTTTTCTGCTAAGTAAACAAGGGAAGAACTGAAGCTCCATTGTGGCTTCTGGAGGGGCTGCTCCTGGCCCAGAGAGCTGCAGGACACTTTCTTGGGGTGCTGACCAGCCCTTTCCTGCAGGAATGGCTCCAGAGAGCACATCACACTCTTGGGAACTGGCAGAACAGAAAAAAGGAGGAACACACCTTGAGGTGTCTTTCTGGTCCCATGAGAGCTCAATTAACCCAACAACCATGCTTCTTCCAACCCTCCAGCTACAGTGGGAGGTTCTCTCTCCTCTTGGGAACAACCCTGGAAAGATTTCCTGCAAATACAGTAGCAAATACATCAGCAAGAGACTGCCTGTGTCTTTATTTCATTACAAAATATTCTTAGTGTTGGTGAATGCTCTTTGGAACATGCTGCCTCACAGATTCTTCCTCTCCAACTCATATCCCACATCACTCCTAAAAATTCCATGGAATTACCAAGCAAGAATAATTAATGGGCAGGCAAATTTCACATGGCCAGGAATTCCCCGAGTAGTTAATTCACATAATCTGACCCACCACTGAAATTTCCTCAGCCTTACACAGAAGAGGAGGAAAATGGGCCAGAGAGATTTGCCATCCCACAGTAACAATTTCATGCATGAAGCAACACCTTTGCTCTGCTAAAGCCAATGGAAACTAGGGCTGTATAAAATCCCTGCCACATAGAGATCTGAGCAGTGTCCACAAAAAAATATCCTACCCAGGAAAAATTGGGGGGTCTACTACAAAAATAAAACTTAACTCTAACAGCAACCTCCTCAAGCAAGTCAATTCCCACCCTGGAGTAAAAAAACACAACATTTTGTTTTGGTGGTACTTCACAGAGTCCTGGAATTAGTGCTGACATCCATCAAATCCCAGCACAGATGAACTGACAGCACAAAATCATCCTCAGACCTAAGGCCTCTCAAGGACTGAGGCATCCAGGGCTGTCAAGTCATGTATTTCTCAACTGGAAGAGTTTCAATAGAAATATTTTCACAGCAAAACGCTGTTGTACGAGAAAAAGAACCCAATTCATATAAACAAGCCAAGCCCATCTCAAGTCTTAGGAACCTATGGTCCAACTTCCTAAAGGACTGATTAACCTACAATTTCACCGAGGTCAACAAACCCCACAGATTTTGCATGGGAAGGGGCAGAGGCAGAGACACTCAGTCCCTGCTGAAAATTCAGCAACAGAACATGGCTACAAGTGTGAGAGGCAATTGTGAAAGGGTAAATGTTTATCCGAGAGAATTTCACAAAGAAGGAAACATTTTTCATTCAGCCGTAAGTCTTTCAGGAAATTATTCATTTTCTAAATGAAAACATTTTCTTTAAATTCAAAACAACTGTTTTTGTCCCAGCTTTTGTTTACAAAAGAGGGAAGTGTTTTAGCTCTGTCCTTTTTCATTCTTCCTCCACAAAATGTCAACCAAGCCTTGTGTCTTGGGTTGAGAAGTCAATTTTTGTAAAAAAAAAGTAGTGTTGTGAGGCTTTGCTGAACAGCTGTAGCTGCTGTGCAGAGGGGAAAGGGAAAGGGAAAGGGAAAGGGAAAGGGAAAGGGAAAGGGAA
>JAHLSL010000042.1:5334191-5362695 GCA_025920805.1 Petroica traversi | reverse complement strand
GGGAAAGGGAAAGGGAAAGGGAAAGGGAAAGGGAAAGGGAAAGGGAAAGGGAAAGGGAAAGGGAAAGGGAAAGGGAAAGGGAAAGGGAAAGGGAAAGAGAAAGGGAAAGGGAAAGGGAAAGGGAAAGGGAAAGGTGCTCTTCTTCACCTGTAAGCAATGGGCACAAGGCTATTTGTAATGAGCTCGTTAGAGCCCAGGGTTGACTGCCAGAAAGGCAAAAGGGAAAATCGATTCTTTCACCTCTTCAAGAGCCATTTAAGCAGTCCTAATCAGAAAACAAGCATCTAGTTCACTCCTGCTTCTTCCACCTTGATACTTTTTATGTAAGACACATGCCTCCCCTGGGTCACAGCCACATGAGGTCTGATGCAATGAGTGAGCACTTTCCAATCCACAAAATAAATGTGCGTCTGTCTTTTGCTCTTTTGATCTCCTGTTTCACTGCAGTGCTGTCAGCATCCCTAGGAAGCCACAGGAAAAATTCATAGGCTTTGTGCTATACCTGAGTCTATCCCTAAGCCCAGCTTTGGCAGGAGTGGGGACATCTCAAAGGTGATATCTGCTCCTGTCCTCCACCACATCAGGAGCTGTGGTAATAATGTGACCAATCAGGCAAACAATTTGCTTGTAGTTTAAATCTTATGGATGCTGAAACAAAACAAAATTGAATAAAAATCACAGGCCATGGACACAGGAACTGTCTCTGAGTGTGTTGGCTGCCTTTTGCCTCTGTGAAAATCAACAGTATTTTAAGGTATAACTAAATTGAGAACATATTGGTAAATCATCCAGTTGCAGGAAAGGATGTGCTGAAGGGGGAAAGAAGAGGTGTCAGCCCAGGGGCAATGGTGAGTAGTTGTTACAAAGCAGCAGGAGACAACACGCTGCTTCCAGGAGCGCCTGCAGAAAGGACAGGAACACACAGCTCCACCTGAGACTGACAGGAGGGAAAAAAGAGAAAAACTTAGTAAAGAACCAGCTCCCAGCTCTTTCTGCTCCTGTTACACGTCCTTGGGAGCAGTCAGCGCAACCTGCCTCACCCTAATTCCCAGTAAGGAGTCTCTCTCTAGCCTCAGTCTGGTACTCCCAGGTCCTCCCACGTACTCCCACACCCCTCCTGGTGCCAGCACCAGCCCTTTGCAGCCCCCACGCACACTGACCCAGTGAAAATAACCTGCACAGAAGGAAGAGGCTGGTTTCCAGCTCCTCAGTCTGAGTCACCACCCAACCACACAAGCAGCAGGCTGCTCTAAGATGGATAGTGGGGAAAAAGCATCCCAAAGTGGAGAGGAGTGGGAAACCACAGCCCAGCTGGATCCCACATGGGCCAGCCCTCCGTGGCCATCCACTTCCCATGGTCTTCCATGCTGCCATTCCCTTTTTGCTTTTTAACATCTAACCCAACCCAACACACCCACAACTATTTTCACTTTCGAGCAAACCAGGCTGGAAAACTGAATTCCTAGGGCATGGCTACAGTCTTTGCACCCTGTCAGACAGTGTGGCTGTCCTGCTATCTGAGTTGCTGACGTGCTTCAGAAGAGCTCATATGTGCACAGCTCTCTGAAGATTTCAGCTGCAGCCCTCACCACTTATTTTCTACCGTTCAATTATGACCTCCCAACTGCTCTGTGCAGCCATCTGAGAGTGACCAATAAACCCAACAGTTTCATTTCAAAGGAGTCCCTTTGGTGGGGAGGAGTCATGGCCAGGCAGAGGAACGAGAATGTGGTAGAGGATCATTGAAGACAAGCAGCACTTCCATAGTTCATAGGGGACACCCCAATTCCCAGAGCCAGATCCTGCTGTCTCCCACTGGTGCTGCCCCTTTATTCACCTGGGAGCACTATGAGTCTTCAGACAACACTGTTGCCTGCCACTGGTGGCCTCCTGTGTCAAGACCACCCTGTGTGTAGACTTTAGAGAGAAGCCACATCCTTTCCAAGATAAAAATCCACTGGAGATAGAGTTCACTTCAGTACACGTTATATCTGATTATCCAAAACACAGCATAGTCTCCTGGCTGCTCCCTTGGCAGTGTGACACACACTTCCAGCACCCTCCAAAAGCCAGCCCTCTTGTCTTGGATGAGGAGTTGGCCACAGGAATAACCACCTCCACACAAGATTGCTGAAACTCCCAGGCTCTGAAATCCCCAGGATAGTCACTTGCCAGCTCCCACCAGTATTTTGATCTTCGCAGCCTCAGTGAAGATGAGCTGGGGAAAAGACAAGGGTGTTGCAAGATGGGTGGGTGTTGCTCTATTCACAGAGGCAGCAGGTACTTTCCTAACGTCCCTGATTGCCCTTGAGCCATTTCCCCTCACCTTGAACCCTTCTGGTCCTTTGCTGACTGGTAAAGTCCAAGAAAGACGCTGAGGGGATTTTGGGGGTTCAGTTCTGTCATTTAGCATTGTGTGAGGAGTCATTAATTAACTTAACTCTGTGAGCTGCTTTGACTTTTTTTACATCTTTACACAAGTATGACACTAGGTGTGCAGATCTTTGTTTGCATTGATAGTCAACAACTCCAGAGCCCTACAGAAAAGCACAAGTGCCTGCCAAAGACAAATTGCTTTCATTCTCTTCCCTCCCCCTACAAGGAGGCAAGAAGGATATTGCAATAGGTGTTGTATTCCCCACCCACATTTTTTTCTCACTGCCAAACACATTGCATCACGAACAATTAGAAACTTTTTCCTTGTGTGGGCCCTTAGTCTATATATATAAAATGAACAAACATTTTTCTTCTTTAAAACCAAGCAAAACAAAATCCCACCTCCTACATGGACTCACTTTCAGGGAGCCAGTTCAGCTGATGAGGTGAGGAACTCAGTGGGATAACTACAGCCACAGAGGCAAAGCTGATCTC
Source organism: Petroica traversi (assembly GCA_025920805.1). NCBI lineage: Eukaryota > Metazoa > Chordata > Aves > Passeriformes > Petroicidae > Petroica > Petroica traversi. The sequence goes on along the minus strand of JAHLSL010000042.1, from coordinate 5,359,824 downwards.
CCAACCTTAGGAAAGGACAAAATGATGCTCAGGGGCTGTTCATTCCATCAAGGAGACAAAGAAAAAAGGAGAAAGAGCTTTCTGAAAGTTATAGCTGCATGCACTCACCACAGAAAGATTGCAGAAAATACAGGTTAGATCTGCAACTTCTGCTTCTGCCAGTGATGGCATGTTGCTCCCCAAAGGACCTTCCCAGGAAGCAGGGGTCTATAACTCAGGGAGATAAACTGGCACAGCATGATTGAAACCAGATGGACATTAAATACCTGACCCCAAGTGGTGACTGGAACATCCATTACCAACACTGCCTGCAGAAGCACCAACTCTGCAGCCATCATCAGCTAAGAACAGTGCTTGGCACTTACCAGACAGACTGAGAGCAATAAGTGATGGTTCATATCTAAACATTCAGGCAGGTGAAGGTGGTGCCTGTCCAAAGCAACATCCTCATCTAGAAGAGGAGCTTCAGTCTCAGCTGCATCTTGGTCCAGACACAAAAAGAACAATGCATAATCCTCCACATGCAGTTGCAGTAAGTGTTTCAAATAGCATCCTCATTTTGTTTCTTGCAGTCACTTTTTAATGCTGGTTAGTGCTCAGACATGTCCTGCAGTCCTGCTCCCACTGCCCCCCTGTCCACAACACAGCAGGATTTCACAAGAGTTCCATTACCAGCAGCTGAACTCAGGGCTGGGACTTCATTCTTGAGGGGCACATGTGGAGTCAGTAACCCCAGTGCATGGGGCTACGGGCTGGGTGTGGGCTGCTAGGGACCACAAGGGGAAGGGCTGCACCTTTATCCAGCATCCCTCAGGAAAACTGCATCTGCTGTGCTGACCCAAGCCAGCTTTTGTTCAGGATCAAATATGAGTGATACCTTTATTCCAGAGCTACGACCATGATGAGGTGGAGCAGAGCAGGGCAGAAGCCCTTGCTGGTTGCTCATGCCAGCACCTTCAGCCCCCCGCCAAGGGCTGAGCCCAGCAGCCTTCCCCACCCAGCTGCTGTGCCCACCACAGGCTGTGTTCCCTCACCAAGGGCTCTCTGGGGTCCCCTGCATCTCCAGCCCTCATTCCCCCACCCAGGACTGCTGGCAGCAGCGGTGGTCCCAGCAAGAAGCAGGCACCAATCTATCACAGAGGGTTATCACTTTCTCTCCTCTGACACAACTTAAATGCTCCCCACCTTGCTGCCAGCAGCCTTAACCACATCACAAACAAGGAGGAATCTACAGAAGTATTCAAAACATCTGGATGTTGTGCCACCATGGCAATTAAATCCATGCTTACTTTCTCACACAGTGCCTGGGGGGAAACCGACAGCACAGCAGGGCAGAGGAGGACAAGCCGTGGTAATCTCGGCTTCCTCAAAGCCCAGATCCATGTTGCAACCTCTGAAACCACCCTTAGTGGCAGGCCTTGTCCCAGGAGCTTTGTCCTTGCTGTACAGGGGGGCTCCCTGTCTTTGGAGGACAATCCATGAGTACGTGAGGGACTGCAAAGCTGTCTCTCCAGTGCTCACTTTGGCAGCCACTGTGGAGTTGGGGCAGAGCAGCAGCTGAGTAAGGCTGAGGAAGGGGAGCAGCCCCCTGCTCATGGCCAGCAGAATCACAGAATCATGGAATCATGGAATATCCTGGGTTGGGAGGGACCCACAAGGATCATCAAATCCATCCCCTGGCCCTTACACAGACACACCAACAATCCCATGCTCCATGGAAAGTGTTGTCCAATGCTCCTGGAGCTCAGGCAGCCTTGGGGCTGTGACCATTCCCTGGGGAGCCTGTTCAGTGCCCAGCACCCTCTGGGAAAGAACTTTTTCCTCATATCCAGTCTGACCCTCCCCTGACCCAGCTCCAGCCATTCCCAGGTCCTGTCCCTGGTCCCAGAGAGCAGAGCTCAGTGCCTGCCCCTCCTCTTCCCCTCAGCAGAAGCTGTAACTGCGATGTCTCCCCTCAGGCTCCTTCAGCTGAACAGACCAAGTGTCCTCACACGGCTTCCCCTCAAGGCCCTTCACCATCCTCGTGCCCTCCTTTGGACACTCTTTAATGGCTTTATGTCTTTCTTACATTGTGACACCTAAACGTCACACAGTACTCGAGGTGAGGCCACCCCAGAGCAGAGCAGAGCGGGACAATCCCCCCTAGGCCCAGCGGGGCCTGGTGCCCCCAGGACATGGCGCTTCCAGGGAGCTGTGCCATGGCAGGCTCCTCTCCTGCTCCGGGGCTGTGGCTGCTCCTCAGGAGGCCGGGCAGGCGAGGACAGCAGTGCAGCTGAGGTGCTTCCAGAGCTCTTCCCTCACAGCCTGCTGGAACAGGCCCGTCTGCTCCCTCCTTCCCCATGTGCACTGCACAGCTCGGTCCTCCCCGCCAACCTGCCTGGGGGCCAGCGGCACCCCCATGGAAGGCTTCTCATGGATCTCTATTCCATCAGGAAAAACCAGAGCTTTTGTCACAGCACACCTGCCCTGCAGCAGTGTCTCAGCTTGGTGGCATCTCAGAGGGTCAGAGGTGCTCCTTGGGCAGCCCAGGTGAGCTGCCTGGTCCCTGCTGCTTGCACTCCCTGCAAGTGCAGCATGGCTGGCCTGAGGGAGCAGCTGGGCTGTCCAAAGCTCAGACTTTCCAACCCTCATCCCTTGAACATGTAAAAAAAATCTGCTTGGAAATTCCTCATCATGACCACCAATACCCACTTTCTGCATCAGGCACACAACAGAAAAGAAACTGTAAAAGTTTAAGTCATTTAATTGGCCGCATTTTGACATCCAATCTTTTCCATCACCGACACCAAGTTTCCAGTGAGGAAGCTGAGGAGAATAATAACACCACTTTGAAGTCAGGTAGGAGATTGCAGCTGGAGGGCTGCACAGAAGCTCCCCAGCACTTACTGCCTGCTAACCCTGAAGAAAATCCCAAGCCAGCATCCAAATGTAGCTCCTGTTACCTTCCAGTCTCTCACCCTTAGGCTCCTGTTGCTTTCAAAGCCTTTGGACAAGGCACATGGTCTCCCAATTCTCTTTTCAGCAGAAGCTTCTGGCTTATTTGCAGCCCTGAAACACCTTTTTGTTCCAGTTGATTTCATTACCTGGTAGAAACTTGCTCTTTGCAGCACAGGTGAGCTTGACTTTACACGGATGTGTGCTGCCTGATGAAACAGGGCCCTGCTTACTCACTCAAATTCCTAGAAGTTCATTCAGCAGAAATAAAGAACAATTTGACAACTTGGCTACCAGACTACAGGCTGGTGGCCAGTATACAAATCAGTAACCAACCAGAGGAGAATAAAATCCTCTGGCAGGGTTCAGATATATGAGCTACTTTTGTGAAGAGTGTATTTTCTGGGAAAAAGCAATTTTAGATGGACTGTCAAGATCTGCAAGTTCAGGTCAAGTGAAGCAAAGAGTTCCAGCTGAAAACAAGCAGGAAAAAAATTATAGCATTGAAAAAGTTTAGTCTGGAATCCCTGAAAATTAATTGTTCCAGAAGTGTCAAATGGAAACTTTTTGCTTTTTCAGTTCAGGATGGAAATTTTCATTTAAAGATTGACCTAAATTTCTATAAGGGAGATATTAATTAAAAGGAATAAGGAGGAGACCGTAACATTCTGGATCATATATAGCATTTGAAGATAATAAGAAATGCTTGGCTTTCTTTTTTTAGTTTCCTAGTGGAAAATAAAAAAATCCTGATTTTTTTTTGCCTTGAACCACCACTTCTCCCAAAAACATTCACCATAGCCAGGGAGCAAAACCATGGCTACTCCCTTCTGGGTGTTGCAAACACAGAACAGCTTAAAGCACGTCTTCAAGACTACTGTTTTTGGTATGCACAACCAGGACCACGAAGAATTTCCTCAATATATCCAGGGACATAGGATGGGCAAGGAGAATCAGAAGAAAACTTTAGATCTTTTGGTACACATTTTCCTGTAATACAGTGAGTATGGCTGTCACTGACAGGGATCCTTTTATTCCAGCCAAATGAAGGCTTAAATCTCATCCCAGGGTCCATTTCAGGAGCATTTTAGAATCCCAGCATTATCAACATGAGAAAATTAAATGCAGAGAGGTTTTTGAGCTGTGATTATGCAGTAAGCAGCCTGCAAATTTGGGGCGCCTGTGCTTTTGGCTGCCCGACTTTAGATACCCGCAGCCTGATTTGCATGAGCATTAACGTACCCAGAACTCCTACTGAGATCAAAAAAACAACTTAGTGCCTCTGCAAAAACAGGTTGCTGGCATCCAAAAGCAGAGGCACGTGCATTTTTCCAAAATCTGGGTCTGCATCTCTCATCTGAGGTGGCCTCTGAGCCAAAAGCAGATTTCAGCCTCAGCAACTCCTGACAGAATTCAACCCAATTTCTACCTCTACAAAAATCCCACAAAACCCCTTTTAAAACTGTGGAAAGAAAATTTATTCTGTTGTCCTCTCTCTTTGTTTTTTTTTTTTTTTTTTTAAAATCACCCTGATTTGGGCCATTTCTTCTAGATCCTGGAGGTACTAAAATTGCTCCACACCCATTACAGGCCACCTACATGTGCATACACACACTCAAGCAGAAAAGCATTCAGTTTAAAGCAGGCACCCAGATGTCTCACTGAAAAGCAGATGCACAGAAGTTGAACAAGAACCCGTTCTGTCCATGGGTTCTGTCCATGCTCAGCAGCCTGGGGTTATCACTGCCAGAAAGCTGCAGCAAAGGGAGGTAAATGCAGACAATGTGCCATCAATTTGTGGCCAAAAGAAGGGAGAAAAAAGCATTTCCTGCTTTACTGACAGCAAGATGGACTCCAGAACATTCTGCACTGACTGATTGCAATGTCTACCTGAGGAGTTCTGCCTTTTGGAGGGCTTTTTCAAGAGGATGGAGGCATCTCTATTTGGCTTGGAGAAGGAGCAAATATTGCCAAAGCTTGGAAAGGTGAATGTCATGCCCAGGGAGCATAACATGCTAACAGCCTAAAGTGTCTGAGCTCCATCCAGCTGTGACAGGGCTGCTGGGTGCTGAATTCATGTCCTTTTTTGTTTCATATTCATCACCCTGGCATCAGAGCAGGGTGAAACATCTCGGTTCAGCAAGGAGGAGGGCAAAGGGCAAGAGGCTGAGTGCTTACAGCGGGTGAGGTTCACAAATTAGCCAAGCAGATTTCATCTAGCCTTGTTTTCAGCTCTGATCTTCATCAAACACAGCTTGATAGCAGGCAAATTACTGCAGCCCAGGGAAAAGTCATCACACTGGGACGGCAGTGCCCGGGGCAGCAGTGCCAGGTGCTGATGAGGCTGCAGAGGGACCGTTTCTGAAGATGCTCGGCAGATTTGCAACCTTTGTCTTTGTCGAAGGCAGCATTAAAAGCCACCCTTCCCTGTGATGGACAGAAAGCCAGTAGGGGGTGTTGAGCAGAGAAATCTAATCATTTATAAAAGCAGCTTAACCCAGGTGGCCACAGGTACTCTGACAATCTGTTCTGGGCAAGAATTGTATTTCCTGTGAGTGCTTTCATTTTGTCAGTCTGTGTTTCAAATCAACTTTGACACAGCCTCAGTGACAACAGCTTTGAAGTCTGAACTAAATGTGCTATGGAGATCATTATTCATAACTGCTCAGATGGAGAGGGAATATTTTCCTTTTGAAAGGTCCTGGCAAACCTGTCCTGTGCTTTGTTTACTTTCAGAGGCACCGTGGTTGTTCCTTAGGAGGAAATGGGATGGAGGAAAGAAAGGGCAAAAACAGTCTGGCAGGGAACTGCCTTCCAAAATCACAGATCAGAAATTCTCTAAGAAAATACAGGGACCATTCCAGCTGGAAACTGCTGCTTTGTGTGGACACTGAGCAGTCTTGGGTCATCCTCTGTGACACCTTGATCTGCATCTATTTTACAGAGAGTTAAGCTGCTGTACTTTGTAGGTCAGTGGTTCTGTTTGCAGTGGCAAGGTGCAACTCAAACAACGAGTGTTTACTTACTTGGCGAGCTCAAATCCTACTGAGTCCCCAGAGGGTGCAGCAATCATTTAGGATTTTACAGTGTGGGGATTGGCAGGGTTGGGCCTGCATACATACAGATCCACAAAAGCTTTGAAGAAATATGATTTTTACATAGGATTTATAAGAATGAGTTCTGGCTAAACTCTATGTAACAGTCATTTCAAATGCTCGGGGCCCAAATCTGCTCCCACTAAAGTCCCTGGAAAGACTCCAAGACAGCAAGCCAAGACCTTTGGTCTGTGTGCCTACTCTCCATTTAGTGCCTTTCCTCTGTTCATTTGTCCTCCACTTACTGCTGCTGTTTTGTTTTTCCTTCCTGTCTGACCATTTCTGTCAACCAAACCTTCCTCTGGCACATTCCTTAAAGTGTCGACAGCATTTATTTCCTGAACTCATTATCTTTCATTCCCCTTCCCCTTCCTATTCCCCTTCCCCTTCCTCTTCCCCTTTCCTTCCCTTCTCAGGCTTTTTAGTATCACAGCTGGCCCTCCTAGCCCAGACTCACATTTGGTATCACTTCAAATGTATCTCTCCTTCCTGGTGGCTGCTTCCTGCCTGCCCACTCACAAACACTTCTCTGATAAGCATCACATTGCCTCCTGCTGCTCTCTTTTCCTTCGGTGTCTCTTCTGCAGTTATCTTTCCTCCACTTCCACCTCTTGGATTTATTTGTTCCTTAGGATCCTTTCAACTGCCTCATCTCATCTCCTGTTCTTCCTTTTACATCACCCATTAGTCTCTCAGCCTAATCTCCCCTCAGTTCCTCTCCTTGCTCCCTGTGCCTGCCTTTCCTTACTACACACATAATTCCCCAACACTTTTTTTCTCAGAGAGGGAGCTGGGCATAGAGAAGAAGGGGAATATTTTTATTATTATCCTCAAGGGGTTATTTTTGTTACCTAAGTTAGATAAAGAAGCTCCTTATGCAATTGGTGGAGAAGGGCAGAACAACTTAGGAGGTTTATTGGATGTTGTCTTCCTGTATTGATTCTGTAGGGAACCTAACTGACTCCACCTGATTTAGTAGCCTGAAATTAATGAAGTCACATGAATATCCTCTGCACAATCTCACTTTTATTTAGGTTCATGTGAAGGAGAGAGGGAAGGACAAAGTATCAATAACACAACTACACTATTTGGCAATGACCAGGCAGCCTCAGCTCCTGACATACCTGGCAGGAGTGTGGGGAGTGGCAGCTTTTCAAATATCCAAAGGAGAGGAAAATGTTTTCACAGACACCTGGGAGGAATGTGTCCCAGCCAGAATGGGGTTTTGGGGTGTGACAGCCAGGTCACCTTGCAAAAGGCCCATGGGGATAGATCTTTTTGACAAGAAGAGCAGGACCAGCAAAAATGGGGAGGAGTCATCCAGTAAAAGGAAGCAGAGAGATGAGCAATGTAGTGGTCAGAGCAAGAAGGCAAAAAAGAGGTTGTTGTTTAGGAGACTCGAGAGGATCAGTGTTGCAGGCACCCAGGATGCTTCAGTAAAAGTGAAGGAAGGGTGGCCATACCAAGGTCCCAAGGTCTAGGTTTTCATTGTGTTGGCAGGCAGACAAGGAGATGCTGGATTTCAGAGATGATCCATGGAAACCTCAGGAATGGAAAACAGTTTGGATGCTGGAATCCACTAAGAATGCTGAATCAAAGACAAACAGCTTGCTATTTTAATTCCTCACTCTGGGGACCTCCACAGACCATGTACAGACCTGGGTACACCTCTGGCATTTCCTCTGTTTGATTTCCTGTGTCTCCACCAGGTCCTGGGCACAGCTGCTCTTGTAAGACTTAGTATGTGCTCACTGAGGACAGAGCTGAATGGAGTAGGATGCTGCTTCAGGGTATAAAATATTGCTCTAAAAAGGATACTGGTTAGAAACTTATTCTTTAGCATCCCATGTTTTTTACCTTATTTGCCTTGACAAGCCCACTGAAAACCACCAAGCAGATGGGTGAGTGAAAAGAAATATTACAAATAATAATACAAAAGCTGGAGGACAGGAGGGGAGGAAGCTCAAAGGCTGTGCACCCTTTCACTGCTGTATCTTTAGATGTCTTCCAAGCCTATTAGACAAAACTCTCTTACCAAACCCAGACCTATCCTCTACTGAGAACCACTTGCAGCTCTATTCATTTCACCTACATAGAAGTGTTAGATTTTCCTTTTTCTTTTAATGAAGAAGAACTTGCCAAGTCCAGCTTTTCCCTGAGATCAGACAATAAGCAGAGCAAGAATGGGGGTAGGAGGGCTTTCAGTACTTTCATAATGAATAAACACGGGAATTTTCCAAACCAATTAAGAGCTAAAGAAGTGCAAGAAGACAAATACCATGGAACTATGGACATTTCAAGAGAAAATCAGCCTTTGCTCTGAGACACAAAACAAAACTAGATTCTTAGAAGTTTCCCAAGGTAAGTGTTTTTCCTCCAATCCTGCAATTTTTCCTCCCCCTCAGCAATACAAGCACCTTGCTTTGTCAAAAGTACAAAGCACTTGGGAGAGAACAATGCATCCAAAGTGACTCCAGAATAAAACAAGAAAAACCTTTCAGCACAAGGACTTGTGTAGGTGGGGGCAGAACACAAAGCACAAACAAATGCCCTGTGAGAGACTGGAGGAGAAGCTGCTTTGAATGTACAGAGAGAAGGAGCCCTCACCCTTTCTGGGGCTTTCTCAATGTAGCTGCAAAGCTGCTCTCTGACTTCCAGCCCTGTGAATTTCCACTCCAGCCTCACTGTTTATAACCAGCACACAAAGCCCTTATCTCCCAAGCACAGCTTTAGATTATAGAGAGGGCACGCTGTCAAGAGAGGCTGTCAAGGCTAATGAGCACAGGGTTAACCCAGTGCTGCAGCAAAGGGACACCTCTGGAGGAGCTGCTTGAGGCTTTGCAGCACAACCAGATGCACATTTCTGTCTCTTTTTCCACTCTCCCTGGGTTAGCTCTTACTGCTCTGAAGCTTGACCACCTGATCTCCAAATCCCTCAGCAACACTGAGAGCCTTCTGAGCCCCCAGGAATGCAGGGCTTGCTGTGGTGAAGCCCTTCCACAGATGGGAGGTGTGTGCTTTGCAAAATACTGTGGCTGTAAACTCTTTTTTGTTGCATGTGTGTAACTTTCTGTTTGTCTTTTTGTACAGATAGCAGGGCCTTTAAGCATTCCAATCAAACAACCGGTGCAACTCACATTCTGGAAGCCAATTTTATTGACAAATGCAAGTGGTTCCTACTACCCATGTGGGAACTTAAAAAAGCCAGGTGCCTCCATGAAAAACACTGAGCTGCTTCCCAGTGAAGGAACATCAGATGAGGTGACACCCACGAATTCAACCTGACTACCTTCTGCCCAATGTTTTGGCATCATCGACCCAGAAAATAAGATTTTCCAACAAAACTACTGTTTATTCTGAGAAAAAGCTTCCCAATCCTCTGTTCTCTAAGGTTATTGCTTCACGACACAAATTAGGAAAGGTACAGTTGGTAGAGTGGAAAAAAAGAGGAACTTTTTGGGAATAAATTGGTCTCTCATTATCGTAAATGAAAGACAGCTTAAGCCTGTTGAATGTGGAAATCACAAACATCCTGGTACATATTTTCCGATTCATATAATACATTCAGATAAATTGAAAGTGATCTTTTGTATCATACTTCCCCTGCCTATCCAATGCAGTCATTTCCCCTAATAAACTTCCTAGTGCTTTGTGTGGTCAAGAGTTAGAAGCCCCCAAGGAATGAAGTTCCCACCACTTCCTTGCAAGGCATTGCACATCTCTCCATCGAGGAGATTCTTGAGATTCAGTTCAATGTTCCTTTTATAAGAGCACTCTCATTACTCCTGATTAACCCCCTGCACACATCCTAAAGTAAATCCGTTTAGCATTTACTTTTTTCTAACGCTGGCGACAGTTACCGCATTCCCTCTTTGTCATCTTCTAACTGCTTCATGGAGAAAAACGTAGGGATGGCATATTCACAAACAACCTCCCCTCTGCTTTTTGGTTGCTGCTCTTGAATCCCCTCCAGCATGTCTCTGTCTGCCCAGAAGTGCAGTACACAGGACTCAGGGCAATATTCCACATGCTCTGCCTTCCCACATGTAAGAGGGTGCCTTCCCACGCATTGCCCACTTCTGCAGCTTAAGAAATACCACTTCCAATCAGCTAGCTGCTATCATTCCTAGATCTCCTCAACACAATTTATTCCTGCTGCATATTTGAGTTTCAAGTTGTTTTTCTCCAGTTTGCATTTTTCCAAGTTGGAACTTGTATTGTTGTTTTCCAGACATTCTTTAATCTCTCTTGAATTGCTTCATATCATTTTCCTGTTTATAAAGGTGTTCACAGCCTTTCCCAGAGAAGCATTGATGTGTTTTTCACTTCTTACAAAAAAAAAAAAAATTAAAAATTAAAAATGTAATTACACAAACCATCAGAACACTTAGATATCTGCAGTGGAAGACTACATTTGCACAACACACAATGCCCAGCTCTAAGATCTACCTCTATTCCTCCTCTACTACTCTGCTTGTTTTCTAAAATTTAAACCTAAAGGGCTCATGAAGTAATTAAATGAATACACCACAACCGCAAGATCACCTATGGATTTCACTGAAGTGCTGCTTACTGTGTTTCACAGTGGAAAGCCACCACCATCTCTAGTTGTGACAGCATAAGGACACTCATGTTGGTAGAGCTCATTCCCAAAAATTTACAGTACTAAGTTTAGGAATAAAGCTTGGGTGTTCCCTGCAGAACATGGTAAATTGGCTTGACTTTGTCCCTGAAGCCTGTGCTCTGTGCTGACACACCCACTCCACACCAGCCTGTTGCCAGACCACCACACTGCCAGGCCTGGTGTTGCAGGCTGGCCCTGACCTCAGGGCTGAGATCACCATCTGGGGCAAATTTGAACGGGGATGGTGGGACTTCCTCACCTGATGGCAGGAGCTGAGACTCTCCAAAGGAGAGGGGACGTGTGGCTGCAGAGCCTGCACAGTAACCTCAGCAGCATCTGATGTGTGTGCAGAGCTTGCTGCAGCACCAGCTGTACACAGCACTCAAGGCAAAATCAGGGCAGCCTCCTCCATTTTCACAAAAAACCCCTGTCTTCATCTCTTAAAACATCCAGACAACCTTGGTCATGTCACCTTCCTTTTGGGATTAGCATCTTGAGGTCCTCTCAGCACCTCTGCCAAGGGATGACACCAACTATCAAAGTGTTCAGTGAAGGAAATTGCATATCCAGGGAAGGAGCTGCATATCAGGGAAGGAAATATCATATCCAATTCTGTCTTTCTGGAGCAGCAGCTTACCAAAAAAAACCAATTTGGCACATGTAAGCTGAAGACTTGGCCAGTTTGGCTCATGTTTGTGCTCAGCACCTTAACTTGTAGAGATCATGCCAAAGGATAATAATGATATTTGATCTTTGGCCTTAAAGCTCCACCTCAGTGGCTGCTGTCTGGCAGAGGCTGGGAAAGGTCCATGGGTAGTTTCAGAGTTTCAGGCTCAATTTTACTGTTCACAGAAATACACTTCCAGTGGGGAATATCTGGATATTCACCCATTTACACATTAAATCCACTGCCCAAAATAGATCTGTACTTGTGTCATAGATGCCAATAAGCAACCCTGGGTAGGTGAGCAAAGTAAGAGTTTCCTGAGTACACAGTTTCAGTGTTAGCTGCTTCCCGAGCTGGCAGGCACTGAGAAGTTTTTGCTGCTTTGCCTTGCAGTGACCTATTTCATGAGTGCAGTTACTCACAGCTGGCCACTCACCTCACCTTTATCACCTCCCAGGGTCCTGTGAACATCACCTTGGCAGTAATTCTTCAGAAAGAGGCACAAAGTAGTGCTATGGGGTTTGGGGGTTTTTGTTTTGTTAGGGTGTTTTTTTGTGGAAAATAAAGTATCTGTGAAAAAAACGTGTATTCCCTTCTGCTGGGCAAATTTTGGAGCCCAGGGAGGCTGGGTTTGCAAGAGGCTCTCTCCATGTGCTTCCTCGTGGTGAGCCAAACAGGTTTTTAAAGGGAGATGGCCACTGCCAGCAGCAATTTCAGAAAGCACACCACTTTCAGTTCAGTTTCATAGTCACACTTTAGAAATCGATCCTAAGAATGTGAGATTAACAGGCAAGAGAAACAGGAGCCAGCTTTCTCCTTCTCTTTCCCCACAGCTACCAGGGCACTCCTCAGGCTGCTGTCCTGTTGTCTCTGCTTTCACATTCTTTCATTCTCAGTGATCTCTGCAGTGCCCGTGCTGGCTGAGAAGTTGATGGAGCAGCTTCAGTGTTTTCTCCCCAGGAGATTGATGTCATCCCACAGGGCCTGGGAAAGCTATCCTTGCTGTTTGTGAAGCTGTCACGCTCTTCTGGGGACAGGTTTTATGCAGGAGGTGGTGGGGGTTGTTTGCTGATTTACTTTTTCTCTATCTTTCCCTCTTCTTTTTCCATTTCCTATTTATCTTTCCTTCCAGAACCCTTCAGACTGTGTAGCTCCTCACCAGAAATGGCCTCCAGCTCTGCAGTAGGAAATAACAGCTGAAGAGCAATATTATCAACAATTTAGAGACAAGGTTGAGGAGAAATACATTGTCCAGCAGGAAGAAGCAAATCAAATACAGACACCCAGCCTGGGACTTGGGCAGAACTGTACCTTTGGACTTGTGCACTGATGTTTGGGGCTTTTTTCCCTTTTTTATGCTTTTTTTTTTTTTTTTTCCTCAAGAAAACTGTCAGGAAATGTTTTGTTAACATGTGGTTAAAGCATCAACAGCTTGTACCCAGGCAAGCAGGTCTCCATCAGCAGTGCAGCATGGCAGGGGCACACAGTGTCACCTCCTGCTTGATGGCATCACTGCCTGCAGTGGCAGCCTGTCCTTGGAGGCCTCCTGTCCTCGCTCTGATCCAGCCCAACACGGCCCAGCTTCTGACAGGATCCCAGCTCAGGGACACCTGTGCCTGCAGGCAAATCATCACACCAGAGGCTGTGACATGACAGGGCAGGGAGTTAACCCAAGCACCGAGCCTGCCGTGGGTGCAGCTCTGTGTCATCAGAATTAATGAAGTGTCGTGCAAGACGTTTGGCATGGAAAGGGGATCATTCACACCCTCCTCACATCCACAACAAGGCAAATCAAAGCAGCCCACTGAGCCGAGGTGCTGGTGCCCATCTGCCAGCCTACCTGCCACCAGCAGCACAACCCAGTGTGAACCAGGAGATCAAGGCTGCACCAAAATGGAAGACAGCACATTAACAATGCAGCACTGATCTTCCTGAGCTGCCTTTGCCGCTGATTTATAGAGCCAGCACAATTCATTCATCCAGGCTGCCTTCATTTTATTGTTATTAATTGTTATGAGGGTTTTTTGGCAGGGATGGAGAAGCTTGTCTGATTAAAAATAACTTTGGGGACAGCAGCTGGCAAAGTCATAATGAGAGAAGGATCTAGCTCCAGATCTTTCTTCAAAGAACAAGTTCCTAGCAAGTAATTGGGTGCAATCAAGTGCAGAGATAAACACCAGCACTTCCCAAGGTGTAGCTCAAGGCTCTGATCCTGACAGTCACTGTTTGCTGGCAAACATTCAGAAGGGTCAAAGACCTGCTCAGACTTTCCAGCAGAACCAGCATCCTACTGGTCTGGAGGGCTGGAGAGAAGAGAGTTTTCTACAGAGACCAGGATGCCTGAGTATGGTGGCCTTTCAGCTGTACAAAATATATCATAATAATTTCAAAAATATGCAGCCTTAAGGGCTGAGAATCTGGTTTCATGCATGTGCATCTTCACTCTGTGGATGGTGCATGAGTGCTCCTGCAGAGCCCTTATCCATGTGCTTTCCACAGCTTTCTCACTTTGCATTCTGTGTTAAGCAGGTTTCCACAACTGGAGAAATAAGCAGGATGCTGAAGAATGGGCACTCTAAGTGAACAGTGAGTGTGCTGAGAGCTACAACTACACTTTCCCCATTTTTGGTGCAGACTGACAGTTTAACTGCCCATTCTTACTCCCCATTTCCAGTACAGATCAAACCCACCTGAACACAAGTATGACCTTGTCTCTATGTCATACACATTTTGATTTTTTCTGCCTGAGCTCCCAGTGTGGTGCTGCAAGAACGGCTTTCAAACACTTTGGGTGAGCCAGTGTTTCAGCTACAGGAGGCTGTGCTGGTGGGTTCTGGCTGATGGGATCCAAGATCCCTGCTGCAGGACTGAGAAGGACATTTTTCCAGCATCCAAGTGCTCACCCCATCATCCAGCTTCACTTCCAGCCAAGACAGAGAACATCAGGACTTCTGGAGAGCTGCCCTCATCCATAGCCTTTGAACTCCTCATGGAGGCCTCTGCTGCTGCCACCACTCACTGGCTCTGAAGAATTTGCTTCTTGTGGCTCTTGGGCTCATGAAAATCGTGTTTGGCAGCCTCACAGGTCAGGAGGGCTGGTCTCCCTTTAATATGTTGCTTTCTAATGCGTTCCTGTGCTCACTTCCAGGAAAGTTTTGGCAATCTGTGAAGTTCAGTCTTTGGAAAACATCTCACACTATGTCATTAGGTGAAAATGGCCTCTGAAACAGCTGAAAAATCAAAGTGTGTGCCCGCATATCCTATTTGCAGGAGGAAACCAGGAAAATGCCATGCTGTATCTTTTTGTTGGTTTGTTTGTTTTTTTTTTTCACTCCAGCATGTATGATGAAAATATCTGAAACTGTTAGAATTTATACAGGAAGACCTGACAGCCTTTTGAATTTTAGTTTAACTGTATATAACCATTGAATTTGAGTTTGCTTGCTTGCTTCCTGAATACACACACTGCAATCAGACTGAGTTTCAGCAGCTCCTGCAGAAAGCTGTGGTGACAACAGGCAGGTGCTCGCTGCTGTAAACCAATGCAGCGACACGAAAATCAATAACCCACAACTATTTGTCATTGCTAAGTTGCGGCCCTGTCTTTTGATATTTTTTTTAACTGTTTTCTTCCTTTGCCACTTTAGCACGTTTGCTCAGGACTGCCTGAAGTACAGGCAGCAGCACATCGTGCCCAGGAGCCGAGCCCCGAGTCAGGGCAGCGAGTGCCACCTACTGAAACACGAATTTTCCATCTTCGCTCCCCCCCCACTCCGCTTCCCCCCTCCCCCAGCTTCCTCGAGGGCCTGGGATACACTTCCAAAAGATACAAAAGAGCAGGAAAGAGGATTTAAGTTGTTTATAAGGCCATAACCCCTATTTTAGGGGCAAAACCTGGGGAGGGAAGAAGGGGATTTGTTTTCCAGGTTCTTAGTCTGCCTTAAGCAGAAAGGTACATAAAGAGGGGAAAAAAGTCCCTGCTTGGAAAACATTTCCTTTTAAATGGCATGATATGCCTTTAAGGGGTAGGTAGTAGGCAATGATCCATCTTCACCACATACAGACTTGCCTTGTTCTTCCATTTCTGGCTGAGTGATAAAACGTTAAATGTCATTTCCTGTATCAGTGGTTAACCACTAGATGCTGGATCAGAGATTTACCAGAAGTGCAATATTCAAAAGTGGACCTGCTGCTTTCAATAACCCTTTCCTGCACCCTGTGGGAACTATTTAACCTTTGAGAGAGAGGAGAAGAGAAAAATCATAAAGGGAAAACCAAACAAAAACACCCTGGATTTTGGTAGGGAGAAAATTCCTGAGCTTTGTGCCAACAGTTCACACTTTGTACAGGCAGTCACAGGGATAAATCCTTCCCCAGCCCCAGCACCAAACCTTGTGAGAAAGGGAAGCAACAGGGCTGCTCCTGAGCCTGGTTCTGTTGCAGCAGCTGGAGATCAGGCACTGGGGGATGTGGCTGTTTGTTTTGCACTGATTTTCCTCCACTAAAAGCCAGCATATTTAGCAAACAGACCAACACTGGGATCCAAAACATGAACTCCCTACCAGCCCTTACATTTTTTTACCAGTGTCACATTTTACACTGCGGAGGAGAGCAGTTTATCTGCCCAGGCTGTATTCATTTTATTACTGTCATCACAGTCAGTTTTGGGTTCCAGGGGTGAAAAATCATTTTGGGAAGAGCAGCTGGGAGAGTTAGGAGCGGATAAGGAAATTTCAGTTGAGGCTGCATTTCTGAAGGCTGAATTTTGAATATGTGGTTGTGCAATTGCCTGTGCAAATAGAAGGTTATTTTCCTAATTACATAATATTTGTAAAGCACTTAGAACATGAAATGGCTAAGCACACATCAAGAAATACCAGTTAGAGAAAGTCGTGGCCAAATAGTGGTGACAAGAATATAGAAATAATAGCAGCAGGTGTTTGGACATACACTTGATGTCCAAATTGCCTGTGTATGGCTCTCAGCTGCAGCAGCACTTGCTTTACACTCCAGCCCCTGAATCCCTGCTCTCAAAGGGCTCAAACTTGCCTCAGCTGGAGAACACCCTTTTCCAGGGTGGGGAATGGCTCTGCCTTTGCTGCGTGCATGTACCTTGCACAACAGAGCCCTTGTCCCTGAAGGCAGCCTGCAGGGAGTATTGCAATTGAAATAATAAATAGTAACTTCAGAGTTGAGGTACCTCTCTCCTTTCTACCTCTGCCAATAGGAAACCCCCACATTTCTTCTGTCATTCCCATTTACTCATTTGCACCCAGCTGACTCAGTCATGAACCTGACCCCAGCCATGGTAGGTGCTGTGCAAACACTCTGTGGCCACACAGTCCCTCCCTGCAGGGCTGATGCTCTCAGACATGAAAGAGAAACACTCCCAGCATCCCAGGCCAGACATAGGGTGACCACAGGTACCCGTGCCCTACATGGAGCTCAGTTCCTGGAGCAGACCCAAGGAGGCAAAAGGAACTGAACCAATCCAACCCTGGACTGTCCAGGCAAACAAGGGCAGAGCAGTGTTTGCACAGCACAGCTCCTGTTGCTGCCACAAACAAAGCTGGGTCCAGGGAGGAGGCTCCTGTGCCACTCAGGGAAAAACTGGGAGAGTGGAAGATCCAAGAAGATGCCCCCAAAAGGAAAAGTGCTTTTATTCCTCGCTCCAAATATAAAAAGAAAGCTCAAGAAATCATCCTTTCCCAGGAACCCTGGCTGGAAAAAAAATCCAAGGGCCTTGCTATTTTCCTACACACACACACACACACACACACAAAGGAGCCCTGCAAAGACCTTAACACCAGCTGTGCTTGCCCTTGCCAGAATTTCCTGAATCCACCCTCGGTTACCCTTGCTTGCCAAGCAATGCAAATATTCGAGAGGCCACATCAATTCTGCAGTGCCTGGTGTAAAAATCCGCATCAAACCCAAGCAGTAAAGGCTGTGACTCACAGAGACTCGGCAGCCAGAAGCCTTGTCAGGCAGGCCAAGCTTTTATATAGCAGGAGGTCACTGGAACACACTCTGGCTCACCTCTCTCATCAATCAAAAGAGTGCAACTGCTTAGAAACATCTCCTGCTCGCCTTCCCTTTTTAAAGTCACTGCTAAGAAGCTGCTTCACGGTGGGCAGAGAACAGGATGACACAGATTTGATATCTCAGGGACAGAAAATGTAGTTTCGTCTCAGCAACTGCTGAAACTTACAGCACAAATGAATTCTGCTGCGTAACCCAGAGGCTGCAGCCAAGAAACTTGAGTAAGAAGCCCTGATTTTAGTTCCTGCCTCCGCTACTGACCCACTGTTTGATCTTGGGTTAGTCACTTAACTGCCCCTGGAAATAAAGACTTCCTTTGATGACTATTGCTTGGGAACAGCCTGGACATTGGCAAGGGCATGGAAGGGCTAAGTGACATCTGCAGGCACAGACTGGCCTGTGCTGCAAGGTCGATGTGGAAAATGGGTGCTGAGGAAGAAGTAAGGCAGAAACCAGGGCTTGCATAGCTTTTGAGGTGTTAAAAAAAGAATTCACAAAATGGGGACACCTCTCCTCTCCCCACACTTTGGGAACAGGGAGATTCTGAGTTTCCAATATGCAGCACAAGCAAGGCTAGCCTCATCAGAGAGCCAGGAGATGAGTTGCCTGTCATGCTCCAAGGGTCAAATCTCTGACCACATCAGCAAACCCACACATTCAGGAACTGTGAATCAGGACTTCAGAAACTGCAAGTCTGACTTCAACTTCCCAAAGTTTCCAAAGCATGCCCTTGCTTACTGTTTCTTTTTTTTGTATGAGCACAGAGATTATTTTCCATATTTAATTGACTCCAGAAGCTGGAACTAATGGTCTGTTTGTCAGCATGTAACACTCAGGACAGTATGGCCACCCCCTCATGCTTCATATTTGAAAAGCTTTTTCTGCTCCTCTGTAGTTCTGTAATGGACCACACCTACTGCACAGAGGAAATAATTTCTGACTAAAGACTAAGAAGGGATATAATCTCTTAATAATTTTTTTCTTTTTATTTTAAGTCTGGTTTATACATCAGAATTGTACTGATTTTAAGTCAGTTCATGGCAGACTGAGAACACAGATTCATTAAATCACGTCAAATCAAGTGTTCCAATTTTAAGAACCAGGAGTGGCAAATTTAGCCCTCAACACCTACATTTTCATACATATCCTTTTGAGGTGGTCTCTCCACGCAGCACACAGCTCCAGGCTTCAGCTTCAAGCCTGGCTTCCCTCTCTGCTCATCCAAACGAACTACACAGGTTGATCTCAGTGGGTGAATGTTCTGCTTCTGTCCCACGCGGCCTTGCAGCAGCTCAGCTGAATTCTGACCCAGCCTCACTTCTCCATGCCTTCACATCTGTCTTCCCAAATATTGCCCGACAGCTGCAGAAGGGGTGGTGTTGCCATCTGAAGGCGTTGGGAGGCTCAGGCCAAGGAACTCAAGAGAAACTCCAAGTGAGGCTGTCACACCCCTGGGGCTATCACAAGTAAACAACCCTTTGAGCTGGCTTTAAGTAGAGAATAAAGGAACACAGAGTTGCTTTGTCCAGAGGTAGTTTCCACATGGATAGTCATAACAATCCCTACAGTAAAAGCTGGGGAAACCTGATAGCATTATGTCTATGTTGAAGGCTTGTGTTGATGTCCTCCTGCAAGCTGAGCCCCAAGCTGAGCTGTGGTGGCTTTTTTATCCAGCAAAAAGCAGCAGTGGAAAGCAGCTGGTGACTGCCTTCTACCTTATGCACTGCGTGTAAAATTTAGGTTTATATTGTTTGGATGGTCAAGGCCTCAACATGTGACAAAAAACCTTGAGGGCAAAACATGAATGTAAAAGACCCATTTCCATAGTCTAGACTTCCAGGAAGTCTAAAGCATAGCCATGGTCACCCCTGGAATATAAATTAGTTTCTTGGTCAACAGTTTCTGATGTATAGAGCTTATAGTGTTAGAAAATGACAGGTTTAGCTGTCTTGAGATTATTAAACTAAGGGGCTGAAATGAGTGATCTGCTTTGTTATGTTTGACAGTACAAAAAGAATTTTTTTAATTTGCCAAAGGAAGGTGAAGATAGTGTTATGGGGGAAAACACAGAGCTGGGTTTTTTTAAATAAAAATGTCTTGCAGAAGAAATTAAGAGCTGATACTTTCAGAGGTTCTGAGAAATTTAATTTTCCATGATACTCTCTATAAAGGGCTACATTAGTGGCATTTTTTCTTTTAAATCCAGATTTTTCTTTATGCTGCCGACCATGCTTTGTGGCATTGTCATTCTTATCACTGTGCATGGATTCAAGTGGCAGAGCACTATAGGCTGTGACCTAAGCAGACAAAAATGTGCTGAAATGTAAACTATCATATTTGGTAGGGATGTAAGCAGGGCTCTTAAGAGAACTGGCTGAACTGGGGCTGTCCAGCTTGAAGAGGAGCCCCAGCTGAGAGGGGCCCTCATTCCTGTCTGTCCCTGTCTGTCCCTGTGTGTCCCTGTATGTCCCTGTGTGCAGGGAGGGCTCAGAGCAGGGCCCAGGCTCTGCTCCATGGGCCCAGCAATGGCACCAGAGCCACGGGCAGGGACTGATGCCCAGGAGGTTCCACCTGGACAGGAGACAGAACTTCCCTGAGCAGTGACTGAGCCCTGAACAGATTGTCCAGAGAGGGTGTGGAGTCTCCCTCACTGGAGATATTCCAGAACCATCCAGACACAATCCTGTGCCCTGTGCTCTGGGATGGCCTCACTGGACCAGGGAGGTGGAACAAGATGAGCCACTGTGGTTCCTTCCAGACTGACCCATTCTGGGACTCTATGTAACACAAGAGAGTTACAGAGGTTATTATAATTTTGCACATACAGACACAACCCTTATGGCTTACACAGCATGAACTGGCTCCAAAAGCTAAAACACAAAAATAATTCCCATATTATTTTTTTCAAATTCACTTTCTACAATTTACATTTTGAAGATTTCCTCTTTAAGCACATGAGTTATGAGTTTATATTAAAATAAAGTGGTAGTTTAATCGGATTATTCCAGGAACAATGGTGTAATGGGGAAAAATCCCTACACTTTTCCAGTTTGTAGGTCATACAAGACAACCACCAATACTTCAAAAGAAGTGCTGCTCACAAGTAAATCCTGAGATAGCACAGAGACAGATGCCAGCCAGCAGTGCACTGCAAGAGATGGGCAGAGACAAATAAGAAATTAGGGAAAACTGACAGTTTGGGAAAAGGGGGTGTACTGGACAAAACTGGGAGGATTTCCACTGTCAGGGGCTTAGGGGTGACCTGTGGAGCCCATGAAGTGCCTTGGGCCAGGCACAGCCACCTCCTGGGGCTTTGAAACAGATGATCAATCAGTGAGCAAATGTCCAACCAAAGCAGAACACAGCACCTCCACTCAAACATATTTGAGCATTGAGGCAGCTGTTAGGAGAGAAGGGAGGACACATGTTTGGATACAGGTGAGGAGATGCAGGAAAAACATGGAGCAGACTTGTGCAGAGCTGCAAGAGGAGGATGTGGAGAGTGAAGATGTTGAGGGCATGGCTGGAGACGCACTCTCCAAGAAGGCAATTTTCACTGAGTCAGAGATACCCCTGAGTGACCACCTTCTGTGGAGGTCCCACCCCACGGCAGCAGCCCTGGGAAGGCCAAGGGAACACTTCCTAGGAAGCAAAGAGCAGAGAGAAAAGCCATTAAGCACTCAACTCCAGTGCTGTGAGCCACCATCTCCTCACTAAAGAGACTGAGAAGGACAGTGCGTAACCTGTGATGAAAACCAGGCAGCTGAGCCTTGGGACCAGTGAGGAAAAATCTTTGGCAGAAGATCAGCTTGGGGAAGGAGAAAGAAAGGTGAATGACAACAGGGGACAACTTCTTTTCTCTGCTCCTAAAAACAACAATAGCTCAGAGCTTATTACAAGAGCTGAAAAACTGTTTCATCCTGCTCCCTGACTCAAGCTGCTGTAAAATGCATTTATCTAGGCTGCCTTTCTAGGTCTAGTGCTCTAAACTTGGAAAGGCCAAACATCTATTCCCTTATAAGGTTCATTTTGCAACTACCCACTTCTTGCAATGTCTCCCTGCCTTCCAGCTGTTTTATTTCCCCCAAACTTTCCTTATTTCTTTCCAGCAAATAGGGTAAAGTCTCTCAAGTAGCTTTACTTCTCTAAATTCGTAACTCATTCCCTCACAGACCTGAAATTATAAACAGCAGTGCACAAAAACACAATTGCTTGTAGAGTAACCAAAGTTAAGGACTCCTGGAGAGGGTTGTGACTTCAGCCTGTGTGGAGGGAGAGAGGGGGTGCCAGAAACAAAGATCCTGCTGCAGTTTCCCTCAGCCTGAACAATAGAGGGACACGTGAGATGTACAGGCAATTCCTTATAAAGAAAACGCCTCTCAGTTTATTCAGGAAGCTCCAGGAAGCCAAAAGGGAATAAAAACCCAGCAAAGCAGGTCCCCCACTGAGCCCCTCAGGTACTGTTACAGCAAGGAGAGTGACCCATGCAGATGTCCAGGGAGGCTGCCAAGGAGCAGATGCCTTGGGCAGTGAATCAGCCTCTCTGGCGTGGCCTCTGGGACTGAGCGACTCCATCCAAAAACGCTGAGGTGAGGGGAAAAGGGTCACTGGCACTGAGCACCTTCAGAGGAGCACCTTGCCACTGTCAGCTGTTTGGGCAAGAAATGTTATTGCATTAACCCACGTTAATTGCTCAGGAGTCAAGATTTTCCAGACTTACTCATAAGCAAGTAAAAGCACAAGGGTTATTTTTGTTAGCAGAAATTAGCTCCAAATAAAAGCCAAAGCTACTTCCCTGCAAACTTTCAGGAACTTCCTGTGGAGAAACTCAAGTGCTGAATGAGAAACAAGATTGACTGCGAGTGTGAATGCTTTCAAGGTTTAACTTCTGCAGAACTGTTTACATGAGTGTATTAATTTAGACTTGAATTTTCCTACCAGCACACTGATGACTCTGGCCAAGCAAGACTCAGTGCTTCCAAACTGCCAATATCCTCAGCAATCCTATCCACAAAAAGTGTCCACTCCAGTACTCCTACCTGCCCAATGAGAGTTTTTCCATTGCAGAGTATCCCAACTTACAAACAACTGTAACAAAATCTGCAACAAACATTACCATAAAAAGCAAAGTTTGTTGTCTGCTTTCACTCATTAAAACTCTTTACATTCTTGGTCATGAGACAAATCACGTAATCTTCTGCAAAAGGTATTCCCTAAATATGAACCACTGTCTGGCAGACAGATCTCTAGCAAATTATTTTTTTGAAACAAGTCAGCATTCATTTGTTTTGCATGCAGGAAAGGCAGGCAGATGAACACATATGTCCCCCATAACTCCCTTTACTCATTTATTTCATGATTTTAGGGAATCTTGTAATGGAAACAGAATCCAACTAAATTCTGAGCTGTGGTGTTACGGGAATCTGGATGCAGATTTCATCAAAGTATCCACCACAGTGCAACTGCCTCATGATAAAGATGACTCCAGCCTTGGACCTCAGTGCTGTCTGCAGAAGTGCTGTTTTCCTTGTGTTTGGACAGGCCATGCAGTGCCTTGTGAGGAGAAGAAACATCTGTTTTCATCCTATAATGCAGTAATAAAGAAAGAACAAAAGGAACATCTCCACAAGAATTAACAGGGCACCCCTCCCCCTCCATCTGTATTTTGCCACAGGAAGAGGAAGGGGAAGGGGAAGTGGAAAAGGCTTCTCTATTTAATGGTGCAGCACTAGAAAAACAATCCAGGAACAGAATGACCATGTTTTAAAAACTGAGGATTTTTGTTTGTAATCTTAGTTCTTCCTTCCTTTCTTACTTCCTTCCTGTAAAAAGTGTTGTATTCCAGGGAAAAAATTACCACCTTGTGAAGGCATGTTGATACCACCAGTGCCAGCTCCTCTACTTCCAGCTCACTGGGTAAGATCAGGAATGTCTAGGTGTGGAAGATTATGTCTCAACTACTTTCATGTCAAGAACCCTCAGGGTATCTTTTGACACCCGGGTTACCAGCACAAGTTCTAGTTGATATGGACACTGTGTTCCCTCTGTGCCCACGCTGTTTGTTCCTGTGCCCAGGACAAATCCTCTGTTTCGCTTATGCAAGTGCATGGAGCATGGAATTGATCCCACTGAAAACCTTCCCCCTCCCCCCTGCCCTCCTGCACTTTTTTTTTCTGGCTCTCAGCTGGATCAGATCACTGTGCAATCACACACAGGGTGGTGCTGGCAAGTACAGGGTGGGAAGCAAGGAAGGGTGACAGTGGCAGCAGCTGGAGTGACAGTGACACTCGAATCACACATGAACCACTGCTCAACAGCAGGAGAAAAACCATCGCTCATTGTTCACTCACACTGAAACACCCCTGGGGTTCTGTATGGCAGAAAAAACTATCACATAAACACTTTAGAGAAAGATCAAACTGTTCTGAAATGGACTGACAGAGGACACTTCACATGGCAGCATTCAGGAGCCTCTGACAGAGGGAAGCCCAGGAACAGCTCTGGGCTCTGAAGGAACTGTGGAAACTCCTCTGGGCCTGCTCTGCTCCAAGGTTCCTGCATCATCCCACAAGGAAAGTCCCTCATATTTTGGTGATGGCTCAACTGCTCCAGCTGGGCAGAAACTGCCCCAGGAGAGGTGAGAGGTGTGAGGAAGGCAGACTTTGATCCTAGGAAATCTGTGGAGTGAGGCTTGGAACTAAAATTGGTAAGAAAACAGCAAAGCACAAGGCCTGAACAGATGAACAGACAGCAGGCAATGGCAGCCACAACCACAGCATGTGAGGCAGGAGCAGGGAGCTGGAAAAGCTGCCCGTGGGGAGGCACACACATGAAACAAGGCGAGGTTTCCTTTCCAGTGCAGAAAAATAAAAACACCTGTTCTCCCCTTCCTCTTGCAGAAATAAATAGCAAAAGTCTGTCTCCCTAAAGCAGAACCACCAGACATTCTCTCCCACAGGTTCTCCACCGGTTTTGAGCTGATGCAGCTCAGTTTGAGAAGGAAATGGCACGGGTTTGTGCTCTCCTGAGTGTGTCCAGGCAGTGTCCTGGGGATGTCCCGGGGCTGTCCTGGCTGTATCCTGGGTGTATCCCGGGAGTGTCCTGGCTGTATCCAGGCAGTGTCCCGGGTGTATCCCGGCAGTATCCCGGGATGTCCCAGGTGTGTCCAGGCAGTGTCCCAGGGGTGCCCCGGGGGTGTCCCGGGGCTGTCCTGGCTGAATCCTGGGTGTATCCTAGGTGTATCCCGGGAGTGTCCCGGGTGTATCCAGGCTGTATCCAGGCAGTATCCCGGGTGTATCCCAGCTGTATCCAGGCAGTATCCCGGGGGTGTCCGGGTGTATGCCGGGTGTATCCAGGCGGTATCCCGGGATGTCCCGGGTGTACCCCGGCTGTATCCAGGCAGTGTCCCGGGTGTACCCCGGCTGTATCCAGGCAGTGTCCCGGGTGTATCCCGGGATGTCCCGGCGCTGTCCCGATCACGCTTCCATGGCGCCACCTGGCGCCACCGCCGGGAGGGGCGGCCGCGCCGGGGGCCTCTCCCGAGTCAATTAAAATTTGAAAATTAATTAAAACAAAACTAAAACAAACTTTTGACACGTAACTAAAAAATAATAAAAATTAAACAAATCCTGGTCCTGAGTCCTGGCTTGCACTGAGTCCTCCTGACAGGCAGCCAGCTGTCAAAGCAGCCGCGTTACCTTGGTAAGTGGTGAATTAAAGCACTTAAAGGTGGTGTTGGTCTTTCTAGGAATTTTCCCAATAGCACAACGTATTAAGAAACACAGCGCTGTCACATGAGGGCGGGTAACACCCCGAATCCACAGAGGAAAGCCCCAAAGCAAAGGGATTACTCCCATTCCAAAGCCTTACAGTGGAAACTGCACTGTTACCTCCCATGTCAGATCATCTCTTCCCCAGGAATATCCACCAAGCCTTACCTGTTCAGCTGTGTTTGCAACAGTGAAGTATTGTCCACATTATTATTATTTAGCTAAGAATTTCATTTTCCTAAAACATGAAAGCTATGGAGCCATCAGTACCCAGGTATGGAGCTGCCTCAGCTGAACTCTGGGCTGTAGGTGAGACTTCAGCAGAGGAAACACCACATGAATTTCTGCCCATGGTGGCACCTAAATAAACACTCCAGATCTGAGGATATCAAGGACACTTGCAACTCCCATGTAAATAATTCAGGGACTGATCTATTGCTTTATCTGTGAATGAAATATATATATATATATATATATATATATATATATATATATATATATA
>JAHLSL010000042.1:5190251-5320442 GCA_025920805.1 Petroica traversi | reverse complement strand
GGCCGGGGCCGGGTTGGGGCCGTCCCGCAGGCCCAGCCGTCGCTCCCCGGGCAGCCGAAGCCGCTGCCCCAAACCCCTGTCCCCCAGTGAGCTATGGCTGAGCGTGGCAGCTGCTCTGCAGAGCAAGAGGTGCCGGCACTGCAGGGCAGGAGGAGCTGGCACTGCAGGGCAGGAGGAGCTGGCACTGCAGGGCAGGAGGTGCCGGCATTGCAGGGCAGGAGGTGCTGCTGGCATTGCAGGAGGTGCTGCCATTGTAGGGCAGGAGGTGCTGGCACTGCAGGGCAGGAGGAGCTGCTGGCATTGCAGGAGGTGCCGGCACTGCAGGGCAGGAGGTGCTGCTGGCATTGCAGGAGGTGCTGGCACTGCAGGGCAGGAGGAGCTGGCATTGCAGGGCAGGAGAGCTGGCATTTTTTGGCCGATGATGTGCGGAGGCACTGCCTGGAGCCGGTCCCGCTGTGCCCAGCTTTGGAAGGCCTTGGAAAACCCCGGCGCTGTTGCTGGTGAGGAAAAACCAAAACCCAAGCCTTTCCATCTCTCGAAAGAAGTTCTTTACCTCTTTGATTTATTTTTCCCTCCTGGAAATAAGTATTTCCTCTCAGGAGAGCTCACAGTGTCTTCCCATTTTTAAGGGGAATCTTCTCACACTTTTGGCACAATACATATTATAAAAATCAAGACGAGAACCTGGTTTTAGACTTAATGTGAGAAACATAATAAAGAGATTAACAAGCCAAAGAGAAACCAAATACAAACATCCTGGAAAGTGGGGAATTATACTGCCATTATTCAGAATGTTTGCTCCTCTATCCTCTGTCAAGAAAGGCTATTGAAATAAATTTTCCTTGTGAGACAAAGCAGTGAGAGGAAAACAGATAAGCACAATGATGCAAAAAATAATTAAAGCACATTAAAAATTATGTTGTATTGTCTCTATGAGAGTTTCCCCTTTACATCCAACTTGCCTCCTCTGGGACAGTTTCCAGTTCTGTTTGAAAAGGCTCCTGCCAAAATGAAAGGAGTCAGATCACACTTTCCCTTACACTCACTCCACCCAGGCTGGCTGTAGCACGTTTAGAAATATCTCTGTTCTTATACTGCTCCATAATGGACAAAGTCAAGTCCATCCACCCAGATGTTTTAGGAACCCAGAGCTCAGCTAAGGAAGAAAGTTGGCTATGGCTTTTCCTGTGTGCAGCCAGGGCTGGCAATTTGCAAACGTGAACCACCACACTATTCCCTAAATACCACCAGGGATTTAAAAGAATTGAGGTGTTTTGTTTTGATTTTCAGTTTAAAATTATGACCAGAATGGCTTTCTCAAGGGTACATTGTGAGCTGGAAAGTGGCAGAAGATGATGGAATGAGTGGGTTGGGTGAATGGCTGCATGTTGGAGGAGGACATTGCTCCGTGAGTAGTGATGCTGCATCAATCCAATCCAAACCAATCCAATCAAATGGAAGTTTTTCTTTTCCACTGTATTTCAAAAGTTATGCAGGGCTGTAAATTCAGCTCTGATTATAAGGTCAACACAAATGCCAAGTGGAAAATGGCCAATTTTCCCCATTTTTTTTGGTCATGATTCAACACAGAACAAGGCAATTGTTTCTGTGGGAACAGGGTAGATAAAATGGGGCTGAGTTGACCTTAGTTTGGTTTTGCTCAATCTTCTCTCTTTCTGGCTGTTTCTATAAAATACAAAAGTTCACCTTTAAAGCTATGCTTGTTTGGTTCTTTTTTCCTGTTCCCTTCAGGCTGCCCTTCCCTTTACTGGGCCTCAAATAGCACTTCCCTTTCCCCCCACCCCCTGCCCTCTTTTTTAGTGTTGAAGCAAATATATTCTGCATCAGGATATGGGGTATGTTTGAAAAGAAAACGAAATTTGAAGTTTTTTCAGTCCAGGGCATGACAGATCATTAATAATCCCTAATATGCACGCTTTCCATCTGCTATTCTTGCTCTGAGGTCAGCTGGTCCAAGGAAAGCAGGAAGGAAATGGGAAGCTTCAGTGAACATGAACAAAAAGCCTTCTATGAGCCTGCCATGTATATGTGAACTCCAAGCTGCTATTCCCTGGAAAATCCAAAGTTCACTCTGCCTGTATTTCTGTTCCTACCAGGAAATTCCTCTGTTGGAAGGAAAGGCACCAGGATCAGGCAACAGCCTCAGATGAAGGTACAGCCTCAAGTGCTTTTGTCCTCCTCTCAGGCAGAAATGCCTCTGTGTCTCCTCCTAAAACTATTTCTCTGCCACAGATAAATGCAGAAGTTCCCCCATTCAGCTGTTTCATATGCACCAGGCCCTTCCTAGATTGCAATTTCATGTACATCTTACTTTGGAAATAGAGGACCACCAGCATGGTGAAAATCCCTCTTAAAATGGAAGTGTGCTTGGGGTTAGTTATACAGGGAACCAATAATTTTGGTCCACAAGCTGCAAGAGCATTGCCATGTCATTTTACTGATCTTACCTAATTAATGCTTAACGTGAGTTGGGAAAAAATTGCAGTGCCAAATGAAAAAATACAGATTAGTTTATGGCTGTTTATAACAGAAGAGTCTCAGTGGAAGCACTGCATTGGGAATTACCATTCCTAAACCACGACAATAAGTCTGAATTGTTTGAATGCTGTTCTCATAAGGAAGCACAACAGACATTGCAAGTGCAGTGCCCTTCGTAGTGAAAGCTTATGAACATGTTTGGATGAAAGACTGAAAATATTAAATAAAAAAGTGAACTCTTTTCTTCAGAGAAGTGCTGTGCTTGCAAGCCTGGCTCTGTCAGGATGAGTCTAGCCTCTGGAAGAGAAGAGAGAATGGAATTCAGCAGGCACCCAGGTGCAATAGCCATGGAAGGTAATAAAAAACCCTTTTCTTGTCTGAACTCAGTTTCTTTTGCATAACGTTTGTCTCTAATCCAGCAAAAGGTTCTCTGGATCTTAGCTGTATATGGATTAAGTGGCTATATTTATCATCATTAATTTAGATACCAAACAGTTTCAAATATTTTGTGATATCAAAAAGGGAAGATGCCCTGGGTTTTTAGAGCTCTAGTCCAACCAATTGAATGGTGGGGGTGATCCAGCAGGTGACAGTGAATTGCAATGAGTGCCTTAAAATCACCAGCAGGCAGATCTGGTATTCCCTTCTTGCTGGCAGATCTTTGCTGCACAGTGATAGCTTATTTAGTCTAGTGCAGGGCATTAATAGGTAACTTACCACATCTGCTGGTGCTGAAAGCCAAGCAGGGCATCACTTCTCTTCTAGAGGCTGAGCCTCTTGGTTTGGAATGTGGGGAATGTTTGTGGACAGGCCCACAGCAGCAGGCAGCTCCTCTGCTGAAGGACCTGTATCAGCCTAGGCTTTTCTTGCCTCTGTTCCACATCAGCAACAGCTGTTGCCACTGGGGATGGTTTGTTTTTTTTGGCATCCTAGTGCCACTAATTATGTTGTGCCCTGTTTAGGTCAGGTTAAATAAGGGGGCACAATCCTTCAGTTTGTGAGCTGCTGCTTTCCACCCCAAGGCAACTGTATTGCAATGCATCCACTGTACCACGTAGAGAGGTCCTGCTGGGTGGGTTTGTGAGCAAAAGCAGCTCCCCACACCATCCACACAGTTTAAAACAGTTCAGTGCTCTTGCTCAGACAACACCTATCTGGTCAGGTTTTATGGGAAGGACTGGCTGTGCTGATTAATGAACTCAATTGAGGACAGAGAAACCCCACACAGAGACCTGGACAAAACAGAGATGGGCAATCACCAACCATGAGAAGTTTAACAAGGACGTGTGCCAGTCGTATTTCAGAGTGACTGGCCATGCCTTTATTTTACATTAATCTTCCACAAAACATCTTTGTGATCTGTTGTAGGACTCTCTGGTACTTATTTGAGATGCTCCTGCACAAAGTAGAGAGGTTAACGGTCAATAGAAGAATTGCCACTTGGAATTTTTCTTGTATATCCACTCAGATCAGCATCAGTACTTGTTAGATCAGCAAGTTTAAGTTTAAATCCTGCTGATTTCACTGTGTGTTGGATTTGCAACAACAGCGTTTAGCCCTGTGCAGGTGATGGAGGGATTTATTTTAAAGGGTGCTGGATATGTCCTGCAGCTGATTGTGCTGTGTTGAAGGGAGCCAGCCCACTGGGGCAGCCTGGGCTCCCAGCAGGGAATGGGACCTGTCCCCCTGCCCTTCCCTGCAGCAGCATCAGACAAGGAGCTCCCACTGTCCATGGTCACACGTGTTGCACAAAGAAGCTCTGTCCCAGCTCATGGCCACAGCATTCCTTGCTCCAGCAAGTAAGCAGAAGGCAGAAATAGTAGAAAATACAACAGCCTTCAGCCAAGCACAAACATTTTATTTGCCTCTTGCTTGCCTTTGCTTCAGCTCTCAGGAAACGATGGCAAATCCAGTATTTCTCCAAAACCAGGCTGAGGAGTCACAGAAGGCACTCTTGGTTCTTCTCTTAGAACCACAGGGTCTTCACTTCTTAGGCTGCCCAAGGGTGGGCAGAGTGCTGCTCCCAAAATGCACGTTTGGGTGGGCAGAAATGCAGCAGGCAGGCAGGAGGTGAATTGCAGTGAGAGGAACAGCTCCATTCCCCTGTGCTCAGTTGTCTGAAAGTGGATTTACTGCCTGTGGCTTGTCTGCTGCACGGGCTCACATTCTGGAACAAGCTCAGGGTTAAAAGTTCCCAGCTGGGGCGTTGCAGTGTGAATGAAGGGTGAGAAGCAGGCACAAACCATTAGAGCTGATGCTGTGCTTGTTTGTGATCTGCACCAGGGGTACTCTTGCCAGTGATGGTGCAAACTCCAGCAGAGAGTCAGGAATCCTGGTGTTGTTGTATGATATCCCACAGAGCAGGTTGTGGGCTGGGCTTAGGTGACATTCTGGGCTTGGAGCTACTGTGATCCTTCCTAGTCAGCCCTCAGAGAAGGTTTTCCTCTGTCCAATGTCTTGCTCCACCTGCTGCAGGCAAAGCAGAAAACTTTCCACTGTACAAAGTGCAGAGATGATGCATTTTCCTGCTTGGGGAGGTGGAAGTGATGGGTTCTAAAAATTTCTTGCTGGAGTCAGCAGCTTTACTGACTGATGTTATCTCTGTGCTGACTTTTAAGCTACTCTGCCCCTCATCTTTCCACCCCAGAGTCCTTTTGGCAGATCCACGCCAAACATGGCTCTTTTCCCTTAGGGGAAAGTCAGATGCTTCCCAGCCAAAGCTGGCATGCTGAAAGAGAAACCAGCCAAATTCATCCCTGGTTGCTGGAGAGAGATCATTTTTAGAAAGCCCAAAGTGGAACTTTCTGTCTGCCACTGTAGTGGTCCTGCCTTAAATATTAATTACAGCACTGCGATGGAAACTTTGGATTATGCTTGTGATATCTTCTCTAGAGATCTGAACTTAGATTTTCTTGAATGTGCTGATGCAATGCTACCTCTTGGAGAATTCCACCAGTATTATCCTTGCTCCCCCAACCTGAAATTACTATGCAGGGAAGTATCAGCTGGGTTGGTCCTGTTTGCTCCCCAGGCAAGAGGACAGCCTGCACCACGGAGTGAATCACTGCTCAGACTGAGCTCTCTGCTCATGTCTGTGCCAGAAACACACGCAAGTGGGGACTATTTTTGTCAAGTAAGGCCTGAAGGAAGTCCTTGGTGCTTCCAGCAGTGCCTAAATATTCAATGCTTCTCTGTAGAGATGATTAGGACAAATACACACAGCACAGCCCCACCGTGTGCCTGGGTGACTTCCCTGTGCCTTTTTCCCAGGCAGTGCCTGCACAAGGACAGCCCAGCTCTGAGGGGAGCATTCACCGCCTCTGCCTGCCCTGCCCCACACCCCACACCCCTTCAGCCCCTGCTGCCTCCTGCTTTGCACCATCTGTATCCCACTTTGGGACAGTGGGGCTTTATTTGCTAACATTTTCACTGTGGGCAGCCCAGGGTAGCTCTTGCTGAACCTTCCCAGTTCACAAAGGAACCCGAGGGCTGCTGAACACCAGAGGTCCTGTGCTGGTTTAAGTGATGGGCACCTGAGCACACAAAGTCCTAAATTTAGTCTTGAAAGGACACAAGATGAAAACCCCAAACCTTGAAGATTTAAATACCCAACTCCACGCCTGAAACCCAGGCTGGATATGTAACAGACCACAGAATATACACTAGATCCCAGCTCCTGCCTGAAAATTGATTTCTGTCCCCCAGGAACTTGCATGTGCTCTGTAGTGCCTTAGTGAAGTGATGTGTGAAAGTCCTGGCAAGGGCAGAGTTCAGGGCTGAGGTCACCCCTCTGCTCTCAATTAAGGCAAAGGAAAGACAATATCCCATTTTTGAGTGGTAGGGCTTGTCATCTTGGATGCAGTGTCTGCATTCAATTAAAGAACACAAATTAGCCCTTAGTGCCAGAAGAAAAACCAAAACAAGGGCCAGTTTGATGGACCAAAATAAAATGTGAAACAGGAAAGATTTATCATCCCCACAAAAATGTTTGGAATACACACTGGAAAGAAACTTCAAGAAATCCATGGAAATGCTTTGAAAGGGGTGTGACTCACAATCACTTTGAAGGCTGAGTTTTCTTTTTACTTTCTGCCTTTGGAAAAGGTTTTAAGATTCAGAAAGTGTATTTTGCTCTAAGTGTGGGGGCCTGGAGTAACTCTCCTTTCCCCTGAGCACTCCAGCACCTTGTGTTTTGTACCTCATCTTTGAGGAGAAGTAGATTGAGGCTGCCACCTCCTCTCCTGCTTGGACAGAGCACAGGATAAAGCACAGGAAAATGCACGGACACCTGCATGGAATTGCTCACCAGGGCCTCTCACACAAGGAAAAGGAGCAGGGAAAGCTGCAGAACATCCTCATTGTCAGCATTAAATACTGGGGGTTTTCAAAAGAAAGGGTTGGAAGGGACCATATGATGTTACCTACAGGTAAGGGCTCAAGCAAAGCAAGAATGAAACTGGAAAGAACTCTGGGAACAAATTTGGTGTTAATTCTATGCATGTGAGTTTGCAGTTTATTCATGAGGATTCAGCAGGGACATTATCAAGCATCTCAGCCTTAAAGTGAGTTGACTAATTACCTTTTGGCCTCAGGGTCCCTCTTTTAGCAGCCCAGGGATGGGTGAAGATTGGTGCTCTCACTGCTGTTGCAGAGCTGAGTATTTTCCTGTGTTTGTTCCCAAGAAGGATGGGATGTCAACTTCTTGTGCACGTTCTGAAATGAAAATCTACATAAAACCAAAAATCCACTATCTGAGTTTTTTTCTGAAAAAATTGCAATGAAAACAGTGGAGGTGGTTGTAATTACAAATAAGGTATTGAGCTCTTCTAGGTATATAAATATATATATAACATATAAAATACATTTTAAAAAAAGTAAAAGATACATCAGATCACAAAACCTATTTTGTCTGGAATGAACCACTGTGGAAATCATTAACTATAAAACTATCACAGTAGCAATGCAGAAGCAACAGGAGGAACATTCAGAGGAATCTTCTCTTGATGCTGCATGTGAAATTCAATCCCTTCTAAGGACTTTTAGGCTTACAAGGAGCAAAGTACTTGTACTTTGGACATAGGGGAGGGATCTTCACATTTTATATAATCTTTGCTTACAGTGCTTTTTCTTTTTCACAAACTCTTCCATGTCATAAAATAACACAGGAATAGGACTGGCTGGGGATCATTTCAAATGTGAAGTGGTCTCGTGTACTGTGCAATAGAGAAGATCATCTTGCAAAAAACAAAATTAAAAAAAAGCTCACCCCAAATCCTTTTCTCTGGAACAATCTTTTAGTGAGTTACAGCTGGCTTCCAGTTCCTGCTGGAGCCAAATCCACCAAGAAATCCACCAAGAAAACACCGAATACCTGCTGACAGCATCTGCAGTTAATTGAGCACAGTGAAAAGTGTCAGGTCCATTGGGAAAAGCTGTTGGAGAAATCCTACAGGAAATGAAGGATCTTGGATAAATTGCCAAGCCCTCCCAGCTCTACAGGTGCTTTGCCCATTGTCTTCTACACTCATGGAAAGACAGAAGTTCTGTTGCAAACATAAAATTAACTCAAAGAAATGAACAATTGGGACGTGATGGTTACATCTCTCATCTTTTTGGTCATCATTCTGGAACCATCCAAAGGTGAAGGACAACACAAATATTAAATGAGAAAAAAATACCTACATGGTCGAATGAGCTAAATATCCTAAACAACAGAACCCCCACCTCTCCCTTTCCCACCTGTTCCCATGTGTCCTGTGCTGACAGAGAGACCTGCAGCTCTTCCTCACCTGCTGCCATTTGCCAAAATCTGTCCCTTGGATTCCAGCTTGATGACAAGCCCGTGCTTCTGTCCAGCTTTTTACTTCTTAGCATTTTTTTTTTAATCTTTTTGGGAGACAGAGGGATGCCAGTAGAGACAATTGATATATCTTCCCTTCCTTTTTCAAACTTTGAGGGAATATGTCTTTCCTATTCTACTACTCACGTTGCAATACAGAGTGGATCTATGGACATCACACTGGAAGGTAAGAGAGAGAACGGAATTTTTAAAAAAACATTAACCTTCCTTATTACTGCTGCTGGTGGAACAATTTTTTATTAGAAGCATCTGAAATTGGTTTTCTTCCATCAAATAATGAATCCCTCACAGCTGTGCTTCAGAACATCAGCCCACATTAGGCCATCTGTGCAGCAATGCTGCAGCCACAGGGCTTCTCAAAACATTTGCAGGACGGAAAGAATACAGTGGTATTTAGGGAGGAATCACTCTCTCCACAGCAAACAGAGCATGCCCAAAACCCACAAAGTTAGGAAAAATACACCAATGGATTTATAAAGCATCTATTACCTCCTGAGCTATTTAAATAAAAAATTAATTTCCAACCTCTCCTCCTGTCCACAGTGCATGTCATGTTCTGGTAATTTCTTCCTTGACTTTTCAGCACATGACATGTTTGCCTAAAATCATTATCAGTAGGACTCCCCTGCTGCTTGCTCCCCACCTGAAGCAGAATCAGTGTCAGCAGCATTCCCATAAATGTGATCCCACAGCACAGACAATGAGCCTCTGCTAAGGAAGGAGCCACAAAAGCTCAAGGAATGCCCTCAGAGGCCAAGGTTCTGGTGCTCAGTAGAGAGGCAGGGGAGGTGCAAGGCAGGAAAAAGGCCGTACACAGGTGCAGCTCAGAGGGGAACTTTGGGAGAAGGACAGGCATGCTGGGGTGGCTCAGATAATTCCATCTCCTGTTCCAGCTGTCTGCTCCCCTCTGGCTGGCCCCAGACACTGGCAGTTGGTCACTTTGCTGGCATGGCAGTCCCTCACTGCTGAAAACCAGCCAGGGCTGTGCCTGAGAGGGATTGTCCCCACTGGAAAGCCCCCACAGCCTCTGGAAGTGCTCTCTGCAGACACATTTCCTGTCCCATCAAGCTACAGTGCTGATTTCCATCCTGCTGCTCTTCTCTTCCAGGCAAAACTGGCCTGGCTGCCTCCTTGGGAGCCAAGTCAAAGAAAGCAGCTTGTCTCCCTGCTCGGGGTGCAGGTGGGATGGCAGGAGAGGCTCTTAAATCATCTCCTCTGGTCCCTCCTGAATGGATCTTACTGGCCCCACAGGAGTCAGGCCTCATGATGATCCTTTCGTTCCTAGCACAAACAGGGTGTAGAAAACACAGGATTCCCTGCTTGTCTGTCTCCTCTAGCTCTTCACCCTGAACTGTTCCTTTTCTCCATCCTGGCCAGGTTATCCCCATGGGATCCCTGTCATGCCAACCAGGCATGTTCTGAGGAGGAGCTGCTGTGTTCCTGAGTGACTTCCAGGAGACACCTGTAATATTATCCTTTCTTTTTGTTGCCACAGGCTTCCAGGATCCTTCCCACCATATGCCTCGCATCCTTTATTCATCTTAGTTTATGCACTACTTTTGTAATTCCCCTCCATCCACATCCTTGGAGAAAAGATGAGGAGCCCAGAGCACAAACACCACAACCTCTCTGCACCTCTCTGATGTGCAACATTTCCCTACTACTCCTTACCTGCATGGACATCTGGCCCAGGAGACCAGAGCAGCTCTCAGAGCAGGTGAGCTGTAGGTGAAGGTCCATGGGACAGCTGGATGCTCCCAGCCCTTCAGGAGCCAGCAGAAGCCTGTAGCCCTTCATTCAGAGTCACCAGCAGAGATCTTCAGTGGTGGAAACATTCTC
Source organism: Petroica traversi (assembly GCA_025920805.1). NCBI lineage: Eukaryota > Metazoa > Chordata > Aves > Passeriformes > Petroicidae > Petroica > Petroica traversi. The sequence goes on along the minus strand of JAHLSL010000042.1, from coordinate 5,310,244 downwards.
ACTGCTTGGGGGAGGGTCTCTCAGCTGTCCCTCTCCAGCAGTGATCTGCAAAGTGAGGTTATTGGTTTCTTGGGAAAGAGACCGGTCTAGGGATCTTGGCAATACTTAAGTAGAAAACACAAACCAGGTGAAATCACTGTTGTTGGGGTTTGGTTTTCTTCCCTTTGTTTTTATCTTAAGGAATTTTTCTCCCATAAGTTGCCAAGAAACTGTAATAGCTGGGGACTTCAGAGAAAAAAAGAAGGTGGCCAAGCCCAGGAGGAGGGAGTTTCCCTCAGAGGGGAAGAGATAACGTGAGACTGGGGATGATAAAAGCCAAGGCTGGGGCAGCTGCTGGCACTTCTCTCTCTGGAATTTGGAGCAAGAGGATCGGAGCTGCTGCTTGGGGAAGGAAATTCGCTGCCACTGCCGGAGCCCAGTGTGGAGCTGCTTTTCTTTCTGCTGGGAGTTTCTCTCTCTCCCTGCCCTGCCGGGAGCTGAGCTGTGACTGCCCCATCCCTCCCTGCTCCTTCAGCACGGCTGAGTTTTTGCTCCACTGCAGCCTCGCAGCCCCTGCTGTCCCAGCTCGCTGTTCCCGAGGGCGCTGCTGCAGCACCGACATCGCTGCCCCGAGGGTTTGTGAAGCAAAGCCTCTCCTCCAGCCCTCCCTGCCCCGGGCACAGCCGCCATTCCCTCGTGTCACCTGGGCTGGCGCCACAGCGCCCCCTGCAGCCGCGGGGGAATCATCGCACCCGCCCTGCCCACAGGGAGCCCCCAGCGCCCCTGCCGGCTGTGACTGGAACTGCACCACAGGGAAAAGTGCCTGAGGCCGAGCAGCTGGGACTGACTGGGTTTGTGCTTCTGCTTGTGCTTTATGCCACAGTTGTTGTTATTTGTTAGCTTTGTTTTACATACTAGTAAAGAACTGTTATTCTTATTCTCATATCTTTGCCTGAGAGCCCCTTGATTTCGAAATAATAATAATTTGGAGGGAAGGGGTTTACATTTTCCATTTCAAGGGAGGCTCCTGCCTTCCTTGGCAGACACCTGTCTCTCAAACTAGGACAATTTTGAAACACTTCTCTCTTTGCAAATATTTCAATAGAGATTTCAAGAATCAGCAGTGTCCAGAACAGTCACCTGGCATCTGATAAGGATTCATTTGGCAAAATATTCTGAGTGGGATTATCCTGTAAACCCATCTAAAAGATCAATAATCAAGACTTTAAGCTTTAAAATATAGCCAGTTGCACTGCAGATCCATGTAAGTGCAGAGCCTTCTACAGCTGAGAAAACTCAGCCCATTCTGACTTCTATGGAGAGCAAAGACACACACTATACCTTTAATTACCTGTCCTGCAGGTGCTGAAATAAAATGAAACATACCTCTCCTTTTTCACTCTTAGTTTTATTATAAAAATCAACATTTCATTTGTTACAACTCAGTTTATAGTAATAATTGGAAAGGGTTTTTGTACAAGGTTTATATACACCGTACAAGTAAAGCACTTTATTTTACAAAAAAAAAAAAAAAAAAAAGTTAGTGAATGAGTGAATAGGGCTGGCCAAATGTTGGCCATTATGATATAAATACATCCTTGCAAAGCACCATCGTACCGAAGTTGATGAACACGAGACACCAGCTGGCTTTAAGACAATGACAAACAGTGATTAAAGCTTACAAAAAAGAACAAACAAAACAAACCAAAAACAAAACAAAGAGTTAAAATCTGAAAGCAGCACCAGATCCTTCACTTGCAAACAAGGCTAGTTCAGCTTAAACTTGGTGGTATCCTCTTTATGAAAAAACACTTCTCTTTTCCCTTGCTGACTCTTCCCTGCATGGCTTAAGGCTACAGCCATTTTAATCAGGACTTCAAAGCTGCTCCTGGTTCATTTAAAGAGGGGAACTTGACTGCTCTCCATGAGTTTGGAACAATCACCCTGCCCTCTACTAGGACAATCTGTCCTGAATAAAACACGGACCCTTTACTTACCCTGCCCTGCACAGCTCTGGTGTGAATCACCCAGTCTCTATAAATGCTACACATCCCCTCCCTTTTTAAAGATGGAAAAGAAAGAAAATGTTGGACCATTACTGTACTTGTACTTCTTTTAGAAAGAAATTGACTATTTTGCTGCCTTTTCCAAGCTGTTAGCTCAGTCCTAATTAATTTGTAAGGTTTATCTTTCACCTGCCAATTAAGTTAAAGGTTAATTTTCAAGCCATACCAACACCAAAATGCAATTTTAAAAATCTCATTGCAAAGAAAGCAATTTCTGAATAGCAATGCTCACATTATTTTTGCACTCAGTGAGCCAGTTGTTTTTCTATTCTAATGTGTACAGGTTCAGAAGCAGATTTTGTCACTAACAATATCGCTTGACATGTTCAAGGCAAAAATGTCAGGAAAAGAAAGTGATTGATTACTTCTTAAAGAGATATTTTGAGTAAGTCATCTGATCCAACAGCAAGCAATTCCCCTCAGAATGGTGCTAATCAATTAATCTGAGATTTGCCAAGGAATGGAAATAATATTCAAGACAGTGGCCTTTTCTTCATCTTAGCATGGATTTAACTACTTTAAAGCTTAAACTGTGTTTAGGACTTGTCAGTGAAGCCAACTCTAGAGAATGGGCTATAAGAAATAGAGAAGCAATGCAGAGCTGGAGACCAGAACATCAAGGCCCATTAGTGGAATAAACAGGAGTGACAGGGATTTTCCACTGCACCTTCACTTGCAGCTGACTGCAGCACCTGCCATGTCAAGCAGTTTGGTTGCAATTTTCTGTATAATTATGCTAGGGCTGCAGCAGACTGCTTTTCATCTCCCTACAAAACTTTACTCATCTGCAAAATGGATTCCAAAAGTAGGGGAATAGTATAAAAAATGTGCTTCCTGACTGTGTTAAGTATTCAGGTGTTCTGCTGTATGTTGTACAACCTGGCTAAAGGAGCTCAGGGTGGGTGACACACAGCAGGACAACATTCAGCATTAGCTCTGGGAGGCAGGGAGGCTGAATTGAATTTGTGTGCACCAGAGAAAATGATCAGCTCTGGCTAAGTGCCCATTAGCAAGGACAGGGGTCCCTGCACACACTTGTACATGCACACGGGGAGGGAAATGCTGTGGCAGAAATACAGAATTTACAATGCAGAAAGTTTCAACTCAGAGCAAAATGAATCCTTTGATATCAAATGGCTCACTTACGTATTTTGCATTACTGTAAATATTTCATTTAATGTATGTGCACAGGTTGCATGAATTTATATTCACAGAAACCATTCTTTATTTCAAATGCAAATGCCACGTGTATGCTCCATTTATCACATCCAAGTTATTTCCTAATAAATATTTTGGTATCCAAAAGCAGTGGGGGAATGAGGAGTGCTCCTCAGGAAGCTATGAACTGCATGCAGCATGACATGCCAGGTATAGCTTTAACAGGCAGGCTCAGGTCTCCTTAATGCTGCCATTTCAATATCCAAGGTTAGTTTTCAACAAATTATGCTGTAATGTCCTGTTTTGTTTTTTAGCTACAACAGACTGTTTCTGTTGTAGAAAAGAAGCAGGGGAAAAGATGATCCTCACTGAGGGAAGGAGAGAATATGAATCACAACTGGCTCAGTGGCAAAAGGGAACAGAGACAAAATGTTCCGTCTCAGTTCTCAGTCTAGGGTTTATCCACTGGGAATGTGTCAGGTGTGGGTACTGGTTGCATCAAAGCTTTTGTAATTTGGAGATCTGCCCAAGAGGAGCTTCACAGATCAGCACCTCTTTCAAAACTTCACTCCTCATTTACTGAGAAAATACATGTATTTGCAAAATCAGATTGTAGTTCCTGCTCACTTGAGGAACAGCCTATTCTCTGTTCTCTGGGCATTTTCAGTGGAAAACCCCAGCCTGTCCACTTCCCCTCTCATGAACCTCCCAGAGGCAGATCATGTAGAGTATTTGATACACAGACTGAAACAGCTGTATTAGAAAGACTTGATCAAATCCTACATGGAATTCTATGTCCACCCCATTGACTTCAGTTGGGTTATGTGGATGTAAACCAGCACAGGAGGCAGCAAAATCCATATGCAGAGAATGTCTTTCTTCTAAATGAATCTTTGCTGTAATTAATACACAAATTTACCTGCAGGAAGCTCCCTCCAAGGGGATGCCTCAGCAAGGCAGTCCAGCTGCACCAGAAAGAGGATACCACTCCTTAAGCTCAACCATCCTGGAGTTTTTTAAAAAGAAATTGGCACACTGAGAAAAGCATTTTGCAAGAAGAGACCATTGCCATTGCAGTACAAGCACTTGGACTGAGATACAACAATACAATATTCTTCTGAGTTCATTAGTGCAAGTTTCCACATGGAATGCTGCACATGAAAAAATGTAAACAACAGAGAAATTCTAATTGTGATCGGTGTGCCAGCCTCACCCCTCACTCTGACACACCTGCCCTCCCCCCTTCATATATCTGAGTTCCCTTACAGTCCACAACACCCTCCTCAACATCCACCCCTGCTGGACAACACAAAGAGGCTTCTCCAGCAGCAAGGAAGAGCCAGAAGAACAGCTACCACAATTCCTAGAAACCTAGAATGAAGCTGGACAAAAAACCCCTTAGTACACCATCTTCAGAGATCAACAGCAATAGCCTGGAGATCACCAAGGCTTTTAAAAGTTTTCTCAGGTATCCTAGTAGGAAAGACCCTTTATTACAGATGGAATCCCAATGACAATGTTTTCCTTGGAGCTGAACCCAGATGAGGATACTCCACTCCAGATGAGTGGCAGCTAGCAAGAATAACTTGTCACTCATTTTGTCAACAGCATCAATTGCAAGCCCATGCCATATTTTCAGATAACTTCTCTTTTAGTTGAAACTGGCTGGGAAAGAAGCAACAGAGAACAATAAAACCCAAAAGGTGCCTCTGGAAGGTTGCTATCCCCATTCCATACCCAAAGGTGAGGAGGCAGGAGCTCCCCAGGACCTTTGTTTTGAGAGAGAAGACTCAGAGGACCAGAGGCACTGAGCACCTTCAGAGGCTGTGATGTCAAAAGAAGGTGCAAATGCACAATGCCATCTAAGACCAGGCTTACTGTGAGCTCTGCTGCAACAAAACAAATTCAAAGCACTGCACTGGAGTCCAAGAGGAGTTAACAATATCCTAGGTTGCCCCTTAAATGACACAAATTTTGTTTTTACTTGATTAAATAGTCTCCCTGTCAAAACCAACATGGTGAGGCTGATGGGAGAAGGGGCTAAATATGATAATATACAAAAATAGAGATGTGAATATAAAATGGTTTGGTTAAGAATATCTTAAAATTTGACATTCACAGCGGTTAATACTTAAGTATTAAACTCAAGCAAAAGAGGAGGTATGTCAAAATCATACTGAGAAAAACTGGCTCTACCTAACACAAAGAAAACACGAGCAGTTAATACAGCAGGGGAACCCCTTCCAAAGATCAAAACATCTATTTTTCTTATGGACAGTTGTTCCACTGAAAGTTAAATGCTTCCTTACTAGGAAAAAATAAGATATATATTTATATATATGATTTGTATACTGTGATTTCAATATACACTGAAAGTACTGCAAGGATATATTATTCATTTACAGTAAAACTAACAATCCATGGTTAAATTTATAGTTTATAAATATGCTGTCTATATTATATGTGGTATAAAAATATTTGACATTTTGTGGGCACTAGGTCAAAATAAGATTTTCTTTTTTAAGGGACTAAAAATCATTCAGGTATATGCATATTACCCTTGTCAATGACGTGAGAATGGTGCTGACCTGGTACAAAACAGAGTCCTACCATGCTGGCAAAATGAGGAGGGTAATGAATAGCATGATAATCACTGCATGACAAGGCTAATTAGGAGAAAACCTGGCATTTACAGCAGCCCAGTTCTAGCAGTACTTTAAATAGGAATATCATGAATTTAAGTGACACGGGCAGGAAGAAAGGATGAAGAAGAGATAAGCAAACCTAACCGGGAATACAAACCAAACTTTCAAATACACCCAACAAAAGTCACTGAAATTCCAGAAGCAGGAGGAGAGCTCTAAAGGCTCTCTTTGTTAAATGCATTAAGGAAAACCAGAGGTGTATTCGTTTTAAAAAGTGTGTGATTGTTTTTCTGGATTCACTGCTACGATTGCTGTATTCCTGTAGAAAACAAAGCCCTTTGTGTAAGGTTAATATCTGTCCTGACTGCGTTTTCAAGTTTAACTTTAGTTGCTGGCCTCTGCAGTTAACATAGAGGTTATTTGGCTACTTCCAAGTATCTATGGTATGCTGCTCTGAGACGGATTTCTTTATTATTAATTACTTTAAATATTTTTGGTATTGACAAAACCCACGTATCACCTCACTGGACAAGTAACATATCCCAGTCCTTCCATTTCCTTATGTGCTCAGTCACTTCACTGGATTAAGGCATGTTTTTGTGTTCCATTTGCAAAAATAAAAACTTTTTGTACAAACGTCTGGGTTCTTTTATACAAAAATTTTTCTTCTTATGGCACAAGCAGCAGCTGCTGTTTACGAAAATATATAAATATCTTTTTTTTTTCTTCTTCTTTTTAAATTCTTCTGTACAAATATCTTCAGTGTTCCTCCGCCCCACATTTAACTGTACACTGTCCTCCCCCATCCTCGGTCCCTCCCCCCCGTCCCAGCGGAACCTTTTGTATTTACAGCGGCGCGGAGGGCGCGGGGCGGGGGGCTGCCCCTCAGGACGAGTCGGTGCAGGGGGATGGCGGCGGTGGGTACAGGTGGTGCGAGTAGCTGCGCTCGGTGTAGGGGGACGGCGGGCAGCTCTCGCAGTTCTCCTCGGCTGACAGGTACTGGCTGCGGGGCGTGGGAGGCGGCGGCACCGGCTCCGAGTCGTAGTTGAGGTCGCTGGTGTAGCCCTTGGCGGCCGCGGGCAGCCGGCGGCTCGGGGCGTAGTCGCTGTCGCACACATCGGTGCTGCAGGGCGTGGTGGGCGGCGCGAAGTGCCGGTAGCTGTAGGGCCGGTAGCTGCAGAGGGGAGAGAGGGGGAAAAGGTCATTTGATTCCCTTTTTCAAGGGGGATAAGCCGAGGTGGAAACAGAAAGCAGGGCAGCCTTGATGCCGGAATGATTTTTGTCTTTTCTTTTATATCCCTTTTACACAGTTCTCTGTATCCACAAGTATTAGCAGTATGCACACTTGCAACCTTTTACTTAGTTTAGGGCTTAGTGTTCTGTAAGTGTCCTGCAGGCCTGAGACTGAACACCCCAGAACTGCACAGCCAGGGAGACCAAACATTCCTACTGTCTCAGGAACCCAAGGTCTCCTGACAGGAGGATTCTGTAAACTGGGGGTTAGCCCTCCCCAGCCCCATTATTGGGCCCTCTTGTTAGATCTGCTGATGTGTAAAGTCTATAACTGGTGTGTGTGATTGACGGTGGGTGTGCATTTTGCCACGCATCACCTGGGTGAAGTGGATGCATCAAACAGGATCCTGATTAAAATACTGAGGGAAAGACCCCAAGCCCTTTAACCGTGTCTGGCTTCATCTTCCTAACACCAGGAAAAGGCATCAGCCTCTGCAGTGATGCACAGCATCTCCTCTCTGAACTTGCCTGCAGAAGTGCTACAGTGTTGTGCACACAGCAGCAACAGGTGAAAGGGAGAGAGAGAGACCTGGAACGGTTGGATGGATGGGCTGAGTCCAATAGGATGAAGTTTAACCAGTCCAAGTGCCAAGTCCTGCATTTTGGCCACACTAACCCCCTGCAAGGCTATAGGCTGGGGACAGAGTGGCCGGACAGTGCCCAGGCTGAAAGGGACCTGGGGTACTGGTTGATAGCTGACTGAACATGAGCCAGCAGTGTGCCCAGGTGGCCAAGAACACCAATGGCATCCTGGCCTGTGTCAGCAATAGTGTGGCCAGCAGGAGCAGGGAAGTCATTTTCCCTTGTACTCAGCACTGGTGAGGCCACACCTTGAGTGCTGTGCCCAGTTCTGGGCCCCTCAGTTCAGGAAGGACGTGGAGACACTTGAGCGTGTCCAGAGGAGGCAACAAGGCTGGTGAGGGGCTTGGAACACAAGTCCTATGAGGAACGGCTGAGGGAGCTGGGGTTGTTTAGCCTGGAGAAAAGGAGACTCAGAGGTGACCTTATCACTCTCTACAACTTCTTGAAAGGTGGTTGTAGTCAGGTGGGGTTGGTCTCTTTTTCTGGGCAACAACTAACAGAACAAGAGGGCACAGTCTTATGCTGCACCAGGGGAAATATAGGTTGGATATTAGGAGAAAATTTTTTACAGAAAGAGTGATAAAATATTGCAATGGTCTGCCCAGGGAGGTGGTGGAATCACCATCCCTGGACATGTTTAAAAAGAGACTGGATGTGGCACTCAGTGCCATGGTTTAGTTTAGGTGTTGGGACAGAGGCTGGACTCGATGATCTTGAAGGTCTCTTCCAACCAGGTGATTCTGTGGGATGCCAATTTCTTTATTAATTATCTAACTCATAAAACTATTTAATTTTAGCTCTAAGGAACTTGTCACATAAATTTCTGATGTGCTGCTTTACTCGTAGAAAATTCAGTTTGTGCTGGAAACTGCTGGAATCTGATAGTGTGCCAAGTTTTGTGTAAGTATTCTATTATCATGTTGAATTAATCCATATTGTTGTGGGTGCCCCATCCCTGGAAGTGCTCCAGACCAGCTTAGACAGGGCATGGAGTCACCTGGTCTGGTGGAACATGTCCCTGCCCATGGCAGGGGGTGGAACTGGATGGGTTGAAGTCCTTTCCCACCCACAGCATTGTGTGATTCCAAGATCACTGGAGAACCCAGGTTTGCTAAGTGCTTCCCAGTCTCCAGGTGCTTCCAGTGACCCTGGCACTGCCTGCTCAGAGATGCAAAGAGCACCTGTATGAGCTTTTGTTGTGCCACAGAAAGGAGCAGTGGCTGAGAAAAGTCTGTCACACAATAGGATCCCTAAGGACTTAACTAAGGAAGAAAAAGTTGCTCCTAATACAGGGGGGCAGGAAGGGCATGGGTGTGCATGTGCCTGTGTAATAGCTGAGTTGCAGTTATGGAGAAGATAATTCTGTTTCCATTTTGCAATTTCTGGATGCTAACTTCCAAGGCCAGGCAGGAGGACTGAGAATTACCTGGCATACTCAGAGCACTCAGGAAAAGCATTCCTGAGAGAAGTAACTAGGATGAAATTCTCAAAGGCTGCTACCAAAAAACACCTTTAAAATGAGCCCAAGACAGTTTCAAGGAAACAAATTAGAAAGGGAAATGCATGATAGCTGCAACTCCCAGCATCACAGTCAGTGGCTGGGGACACAGGGGATGCAGCTCCTCTATAGTCAAGTCAGAATATTAGAAAGAAGTAAGATCAGAAGCAGCAAGACCAGTGTTTCTTTTTGGGTGGGGGAGCATTTGGAAAACATCAAACCCTATGCTACATCCCTAATATCACTTACAATACTAAAAGTCACATCAGCTAACCAGTGATCAGCCTGGCCCATGCTGGTGCCAGAATTTGGGTTTCTTTCATTAGAAAATTACTTACAATTTTAAAAGATTTTTCATATGGCTGCAACGGATCATTATAAACATCTGGTCTGACCTTCTGCACAACAGAGGCCATATTTTCTGCTAATGGAGAAGAGATGTCTGTTCAGCCCCAGAGACCTCATTATCCAAAGGCCCCAAAGGCTCAGTGTTAGGGAAGCTCATCTTTCAGAGAAATACAGAACTCTCTTCTCACTGACCACATCTACTGGTGATTTGGGAGGGGAACCTTTACGCCCCTGGGTAGCAGGGGTCTGTTCCTCTATTTTTGGTAACTTGTTATAAAATGATAACTAACTCCAGCATTCTTACAGAGATAAAATGAAAGCCCATAAACACTAGTCAAGAGAAAATGAAGCAAAAGGATAGCAATCTTTTCCAGATATTAACCCTTAAAAAACTAGAAATTCTGTGCTTTATCTAGACCACAATATTAATGTTACTTCTGACCTATTAGCCTTTATATTGCCAACTTTTCCTCCACAGGGTATTTGCTTATAATTTCTGATAATTACATAACAAATTATTTATGAAAGAAGCCTAAAAAAAGGCAGGGTTCACTCCAGGGTAAGATTTTGGCTCCAAAGACTCATGGTACTGTGTTTCTTTTGCCATGTAGCTAGTTTTGTGATTCCCCCTAAGGAAAATACCCCAGGGATGTATCACTGCCCACTTAGTGTATGATTTACCTCAAACAGTGCTGCCCTCCACACAGGCAGCAGTGACACGATACACATGAGCCTCTTTAAGCACCAGTTTAGTGCTTGCAGAATTAAGGCCTTTGATTGTAATTCTTACAGAGCAGAGGCTGCCTTTATTCTGAATTTTCTGCACTAACTGCTTTGATCCAGACAGAAGTGATTGTAATAGTAATTACCTGTAGGATCTATGAGTGGATGGGCTGTTTGAAGAATAACCAAATTCCATGGTGTAGTGTGAACGTTCAGTAGCTGGTGATGGTGGTGGGTTCAAAATCTAAGGAGTAAGGAAGGAAAAAGGCCATGGTTTAAAAAGGTACATACAAAGGAAACACGAGAAAATGCTGTTTTATAATTTTTATTTTCAGTACTAATAGGAACTTTAAGTAAAGAACTGCATGCATAGCCCTCCCAACAGACAGGATTCTTCTCCTGTTTATTCCCCAGCTCTTTAGCCAACCCTGGAAATGCCATTTGTTGCCATTCCTATTAGCTACTACTAAACTCTTCTCAAAAAACACCGACTGCTGTGGCTATTTTGACAAAGCCATTGCTGAAAAGTAAAGTTGCAGCCAGCTGTTCAATACTAGATTGTCACTAGGGATACCATTGCCTGAGGCAAACTGGCAGATCTCTGCTCCTGCAAGCTGCAGTCCCCAACTACTGCTCTGCTTATAAAACTTGCAGCATGCTGGCCAAGGCAAGCATTCCTTCCCTATGCAGGCATGTTCTTACTCCATGTATTTGGATTAATTTAAAGCTGATTTAAAGCCTGATCTGTTGATTCTCAGAACTGGAAACAGACAGCTGAGGATTCCTGTCTTCACTGACCAAGCATGGGAGTCTTTAATACTTGACAATCATTTGGCAGCTCCATAAAAATACCCAAACCAACTACCACAGATGCTGGAAGTGAAGAGGCTGGGACCCCTCTAGGGCTGGCACCAACTGTTACCCAGCAGTGAGTGCTGCACACACCATTTGTGATGGAGGGATGTTGTGGAGCTGCAAAACACTTGTTTACTTATTTACCTGACACTTGTAAGACACATACACAAATCTTTATTCCTTGAAAAGTCTATCCAGAATCAACCCTAGTTTTACCTTCAGAGACACATGGTAGAATACAATGAAAGGAGATCTCTCTGCCAGAGCTGCTCAACATCTACAGGGACTTTCTTCATCCCTCCTGACATTCAATCTAACATCTTTTTTCCTGGAACTGAGCTCTCTCATAATTTTTTTAAGATTATTATAAATTAGAGAAAATTTCTAGACCATTTTGGAAAAAGACAATCCTCTTCCCTTTCAAAATCACTTACTCTGTGTCCAAACAAGTTTATTAGAATTCTAAATCAAAACATTAATCTGTTAGATTAACATTAACCTTTAGAAAGATACTGCCACTTCCCTGAAAGATATAAAAGGTTTATGAATAACAGAATTACTTACTGGAGGAAAGTAAGTGCCTTTGGTACTTGAAGAGCTACTTGAGGAGGCTCCAGTAACGTGGGCCCTGTCGTAGGGTGGGCCACTGCTCCCCCCCATAATGCTGAGGGAGCTGATGACAGATTTACCTCGAGACATACCTGAAGAACACAAAGATGTATGTCAGTATTCAATTCTTCTTCTATTCATAGGCAAAAGGAATATTAAAAAGATAATCTGAAGGACAACAGCAGTATAAGCACAACTTGCAAACCCAAAATTAATTATCTTGGTATTAAAAATAAATTATGCCTGGCAGGAACCTGCTGGATCTAAAAGCCACATGTTACAGTATGTATTTAATCAATATATACAGAAGCAATGCATATAGATGAAGCGCAATAGTGTTGATAAGTTTTACTTTTTAAACAGCAGTAGCATCATGTGCTTGGACTGGTGTTGGAAAATTCAGCTTAAATGAAATAAGCTGACACCAAAGTTATTGCTGGTCATTACAGACTTAGCAAGAAGTCTCACAAACATACAAACTCGGCCTATAAACCTACCAAGGATGATTACATAATGTTTAAAGTCCCACAAATATAACTCTCTGTAACTTCACCCTGTACTGTTGTGACACTTTGCTGGTGCTACAATAGCCCAAAAAGGGGATTCTTTCGTAGCAAGAGAAGAAAATGCACAGTGCGTGCATTTATTTGAACTTAAGTTCTGCTAAGTACCTAAATGCTTGTGAACAGCACGGGTAAAATAGTTCATTATTCTAAAGAAGGATGGCAACAATCCTTGACAGTCCTGGCTTCCCACTAATGCCTTTTTCCTGGTGTTATGAAAATGAAGCTAGACATGGTTAGAGGGTTGGGGTCTTTACCTCAGTATTTTAATCAGGATCCTGTTTGATGCATCCACTTCACCCAGGTGACAGCGTGGCAAAATGCACCCCCACCATCAATAACACACACCAGTTATAGACTTTACACATCAGCAGATCTAACAAGGGGGCCCAATAATGGGGCTGGAATGGGCTAACCCCTAGTTTACAGAATCCTCCTGCCAGGAGACCTTGGGTTCCTGAGATAGTAGGAATGTTTTGTGTCCCTGGCTCTGCAGTTCTGGGCTGTTCAGTCTCAGGGCCTGCAGAACACTTACAGAACACTAAGGACTAAACTAAGTAAAGGACTACAAGTTTGCATGCTAATACTTGTGGATACACAGAACTGTGTAAACGGTATACAAAGAAAAGACAAAAATCATTCCAGCATCACCACAGCTTCCAAGAACTGTGCACCTGGAGCAGACATCTCCTGTACACAGATGCACAGTATCTTCAAGGACAGCTGTTGGGTGCCAAAGACAAGGATCACCCCCTTTACTTACCAGGGAGAGACCCTGACAGAGAGCTTGGGTGGGGCACGTAGCCCAGAGGTACCGAGGCTGGCCCGTGCACCACGTAATCATTGGTCATGGTTTCCCCATCCCCCTTCATGCGTGGGCACAGCACCCTCTGGCAGATGAAGTACATTGCTCCCACCACAAAGACTGTAAGGATCACACCAATGATGGAGCCTATGGTGTTGTTGGGCTGTGGTGCAGGTTCCTCCGTTGTGTCTGAAAGGGAAAAGGCAAATCAGACCATGTAAGTTTAGACCAACATCAGTTTTTCTTGCATCTTTCCTCCTTTTCTATAGGCAGACAACAACTTCCAAATTAATATATGGGAGGAGCAAGGACAGGCCCAAGGACAGGTCTGTTCAAAGACTCTGAGTGTCCATAAGGGCTATCTGCAGCCTCCAAGGTGACCTCCAAACATGCCATGAGGTTTTTTGGATCACAAATAACAGGAAATGAGCAGCACATGCTCATGCAGGGGGAGTGATGAACCAGGCCCTGCTCTTGCTTCAGGCTGACACGCAGAGCTCTGCTTTGAACTTGATGAACAAGACCTGCAGCCACAGCTCCACATGACACTGTGCAGGGGACTCCTCTTGTGCTTTTCTTGTCATTGAAGATGCCAATTGCTTTTCATGTCACACCTTGGTTATCCCTCAGTGTAACAGACTGGCACTCCCATTTCTCAGCAGTGTAACAATCACTTATGGTGCATCACCTCGACCGTTCAGTGATGAATTCTGGGCTTGCTGCTATTTATTAAACTACCTAAACTATTCCATATCTGACCCACCCTTATGGTTACAGATACAGCTGAGAGTCAGCCTGAGAGGTGCCACCTTATGAGGAATCTGTACCCAAAACAATTATTCAACAGTCAAAGTGAGTGGCAGTTTCTACAAGACCAATACTGAGCAATGATATTTCTGGGAGTAACTGACAACCCCCTGCCTGTGCTCATGAATTTGACAAGAAAGGCAGACTTTAAAGTATTTTCCTGTTCTAGTCAATGTTTTACATCTTATGCATTACTGGAAGTTTTTTCCTCAACACATTTTCTTCTCCCTGAACACCAAACCCACACTTGAACCAGCTTGTCACAGTCTATCTACAGAGATAAGTAAACAGGCTTCTGATCATAGTGAAAGAGGGATGGTGACAACTGCCATCTTATTCAGGGTGGGCCAATTTTCCATCCTCTGTTACAAAACTGGAGAACATATAAACTCTAATAAAGGGAACTACACAAGCCTGTGATAATGTCACTAGTAACTTGGTAGCATGACAGAACATCTTTTATTACTCCTTCTTAAGATCAAGGGTCCAACTCTGGCTTTGCATTTTCAAATTATCTGTGTGCCAGCTGTGATATATGGATCTCTAACACAAGATGAGATGTCTCTATTTACAGTTTCTTTTAAAGTACCAACACTGAAAATGAACTTTTGAGTTGGAATTTTAAAGGCACTGCTTTCTCGTTGAGCCCTGGTGATTACAAGGTAGGGGATATCACATGTTACAAATCAGAAATCAAGCTTAGAATTACATCCTTTCAAGATAAAAAAAGAAATTTTCTTAAGTTTACTGTATAAACAGAGAGCTCCTCTGGTTCTAAAAGCATCTGCTATTAATTCTCTGGATGAGAAAACCATGAAGCAGAGAAGTTCTATATGAAAGCCTCATGCCAATAGATTTTCTTTAACACTGCACCAGCTGAGCATATTAATGTTAAGGTAAAACAAACCTTTTACATCTTTTAAATTTTTAAAAGAGTAAGATGAAAAATAACTGTCTAGAAACAACTTGTTCAGAATACTAATTATTTTTGTTGTTCCTATTCCACCACATTGTGCATTAATTGCATGACAGCAGGTATTAAGAGAAGCATTAATTCTGGGAACAAATTCAGTCTGCTCGGCAGAATAAAATCCAACTCATAGAGAAGGTGAGAAACAAATTTTGGATCCTGCAACCAAGTGTCCAGTCTCAGGCAGCACACTTACAGCATCCTTGCTCATCAGAGCTGTCACTGCAGTCCAGGTTGTGATCACACTTCTTGCTTTTCCCAATGCACTGCCCACTGGCACAGCGGAACTGATCCGTTAAACACAGCACTGCAAAGAACCCCCACACCAAGAGTCAGCATCAGAAACTTCTCTTAACATCATTAAGAAATAAGACACTAAAATATACAATCAGGAGTATCTTGGGAGAGCTTGGAGTGCTTCATTTCTGGCATTAGACAGTGGCACACAAAATCCCTCACGTGAACCACGCAGAGCAAGTGACTCAGAGTTCTGTTGAGGATTGTGCACACTGGCTTTACCTGGGCTTTACTGCCTGCTTGCAGTGAGAACACTGCAAGATAAAGTGACCTCATATAAAATCACTCAGAGGCCATTGAGAAGACAGGCACTTATGCCAGAACATGGTTATTGCAGTATTACTATAAGAATCTCCAACCCTAAGAATTTACTGTAATGTAAGAGAGAAGAATTAAGTTATGAAAAATAAATCTGCCAAACCACGTAATAAAATTGTTTAAGAAAGATAAATGTGGTTCCTTAATGTCCTTGTGCACTTCCTGTAAATGAGAAAACTCCTCAATCATGAGACAATATACTTCAATTGATACTATATTTTTAAATTGAAATGAAGGACAGAATATAAAACTGCAGTTTTGCCAGTACATTGAAAAGATAAAAGGTGCTGCAGGCAAGGTGCTGGCTGCTGCTGTTTACCCATATTCCTGCCTTCTGTTTCTCATAAGTCCAGAAATACTTTTTGTCTTCAGCTGAATTAAGAAGTTAAACTAAAGGCTTTTCTGATTTGTAATCAACTTGAATACTCTCAGCAACAGGACCACTTTGAAGGTGATAAACAGCCCCTGGTCTGACATCTCCAGTTGCTGGATGACAACTGGAAAGTTAACTTGCACAACACATTTTCAGATCAGTCAGCATCCCAGCTGGCTAACAATCACCTTTCAGCACACAGAATTTCAGCTCTATGTTTTTGTTTGAGCTGGAGCACCTCTTTGGAAAGAAATTTAGCCTTGATTTAAAGACATTTCAACAGTCTCCACAAAGAAGGAAAATGCACTGAAAGGATATAAAGAAGAAGCATTCTTTCAAGCTTACAAGCCGTCCCTGCAATTCTTCACTATGTCTGTAATTGGGAAAGGATGAGTTTGCTCACATTTCATTTTGTGTAGTGGTGGGGCAGTTCAGATTCCACCAGCAAAACCTGTCCTTTCCAAAATAAACTTAATTCTCATTGTGCTGGCAACAGCACTTCCCTCTGTAATGATTGTTTAAATACTCTGTTTTGCTGTGCTCCGAGGGACAAAGAGGTCTTCAGAAATCTCCTGTCTCTCACTCTTGGTTACTCAGAAAAGCTCATTTTGTTCAGGTATTGTAAAATAAACAATCCCCAAAACCTTTACTTGGCACAAGGCACACAGAAAGCTATGACAAGGATTTACTCCACTTTGTAGTTCATTCCCAGATATTAGATTTTTAGAGCTTAAAATCATGCCCTTTTTTACAGTACTTTTCACAAACAGCATTTAAGCCGCTCTGACGGAGATCGCCCTTAATTTCCACTTCATGGACAGAGAAACAAAAGTATGGAGTTATCAAATAACCTCCATTTAACAGACCAGTTTAAAAACCAGCAGGACCTTGGATCTTTTCAAATCCTACTCAGCAATAACGCTGGTACTTATCCCAGTGCCCTTATGACAGGAATATTTCCATCCCACTTGGCAGCATTCTCCGTACTTTCGCAGTTCTTCTCGTCCGAGTTGTCCTGGCAATTTGCTTCTCCATTGCAGCGCAGGGCACTGTCTATGCACTGCCCACTCTCACACTGGAACTGGGTGTCAGAGCACACTGGGCAATTCTTCTCATCACTGTGGTCTTCACACTCCGTGAAGCCATCGCAGCGCCAGGCCACCGGGATGCAGTCAATCTCACCTGTGAAACAGGTGAACTGCTGAGGGGAGCATGTTGGTGGTTCTTTGAAAATCAAGCAAACAAACAGAAGTTAAAAATCCAGGTGAACAAACAGCAGATTGGGACAGGTAAGGACAAGAGCTCAGCTGCTTTCCTATATCAAAGCAGCTGATGAACAACACATCACGTCATAAGGTAATTTCCACAGCCACTGCCTCCACAGCCACTTGTGCAGGCCTTGAGCCCAGTGTGACTGATGCAGGCTCATATCAACAGGGGCTTGTCAGGTGAAAAACAAGAGGAATAAAGAAACATGCACACTCAAAAAACAGTTATTTTCTTCCTACTTAAGACTCTCACACCCTTCCTTTAGTAAGACTTCAAGTCAAAGTCATCACACTCTTCTACTCCCCCTTTCCTGCATCACCACTGTATACACAGCCAATGGCTTACTCTTTTTAATGTTTGACAGTCATTATATAGAAGATGTTAAAAGGATGTAATTTGTTGCAGATGGATGCACTGTGACTCAGTGTCTAGTTATGTGCCCTTGACAGCACTGTTCATTCAAAATTCTTTTAAAACAAAAAACTGCTCCATCTAGTCAAGTTCACTACCTCAGCACATCTGTTAGCTGTTATTTAACATTTACTACATTAACTGTTAATCTCAGGCAGTAAGTAAGTGTGGATTTTTTCCCCTTTCTTAATCCCCCTTTCCTCCCCCGGCTTTTTGGCCTGGTATTAAACTTGCTCTGAGAAAATATCTGGATTATGTTAGCTCTTGTTCCATTGTGAGACCACACGTCGCCTTGATGGCGAGACGATTGCATAATGAATCCATTCAGTCCGGTGGCACAAAGAGATCCAAGCACCAAAGTGCCTGTCCTCTCCCCCACTGCAGCCCCACCCTTGGAGACACCAGGCACTATGGGCTGCAGTGCTCCTATCGCCATGGAAGGAGGCAACTTGCCCTTCTGGGACTGCATTTCAGAAAGACATGCACAGGGTGAGCTTGGGGAGGACAACAGAGAAGAACAAACGGCACAGACAGTGCAATGTGCCAGAATGTGAGGATCTACCACTGCCAGAAAATGCAGAACATGGGGAATGACAGCAAAAAGTAATAAAAATCACGAAGTTAAAGAATAAAGTTGAAATAAGTGAGCAGTCTTAAGTAGAAAGGGTGAACAGAAATCCTTATTCAACAGTTAGTGATTTTTTTTTCCTCTTCCCTTACTCCTCAATACTTGCAGATTTAGCTGGAGGGTGGAGGGAAAGAGGTGAGTCTGTACAGGTGTGTACAGCACCTGGTGCACTGTTGCATTCCTTTGGCTCAGAAGCCATCCCTGCAGCCTGAAGCTGAGAGCCCAGTGACACAGAAAATGGGAAAGACTCACCTCCACAGGAGAGCTCATCCTGCAGCAGCACCAAGTGCACGGGGCAAGAGCAGCGTGTGGTGCCATCCCCCTTCACAATGCAAATGTGGGAGCAGCCACCATTATCTTGAGAGCACGGGTGTTGTCCTGGGATTTTAAAAATAAGAAAAAGAGGGACTGGTAAGAAATCCCCACCTATTTTACAGCTTTTCAGTCATTTCTTCATTACCTTGTACTCCCCGCGGGGAGAGAATTACTGAAGAATCTCTGTAAAAGTTGTATTTTGTTATGTGAATTTCTCTCTTTACACGCATCGAAAATTAATACACAAATTGGTAACTTTCCATGATGCGAAACTAGTGTAAGAATTTGTACTAAAACAGTACTCAAAGCATTTTGCTTCTTGTGTGAGGTAGCAGTAGTTCTCTGCAGCAAAGAGTACATTAGTATTACAAAAAGATGTCTTGGATTCCATACTTGATTTTCTTATCAAACACCATTAAAAAAGTAAACTTTTCTAATTTATGAATTCTGATGCTTCCACACTGTCTCTGAAACTCAAATTAACATGCTCTAGATAAATATGTCTCTTCATTTTAATGTTTAATAAGGACAACACACTTCTCTTGGAACTCCTGACAGATTTACTGAGATTAATAGCACACAAAACTAATAGTAGTAGTAGTCTGCACTGATGTTTTAATTAAACATCCCCAGACATTTTTCTACATATTTCTCCAAGGCATGCACCATGACCTACTAACCAGGCCAGCTTCCTCCAGGATGACAGCAACTCCACTGCTTTAACCATCCACCTCCCACCATTTCAAGCATGTGTGTGTGTGGAAAGGCCTGGTAAGCAGGAACTTTTAAAAGTGCAGCCAGGATTAACAAATTGCTATTTAATACAAATTTCCTTTGTGCAATGCAACATTGCTCTTCTGTCAATTCACTTTCAGTATGAAATATCACCAGCAAAAATTGTTCTCTTTGCCTTCAAGGCAGGCAGTCCACTGAAACATTGACAGCTAGAGACAGGCCCTGAGAGCTGTGCTTGCCTCAGCAGTGAACACCCAACAGCAATGCACTAGCATGATCCAGAAAGTCCTCTACTAGGGATAACAGACTATTTCCACTGTGCCTAGAGCCACGCAAATGCCAGGTGCCTGGATTGGACTACCAATCAAGTTGTCATCAGCAGCAAAACATGATGCTGGGGTTGTGATAGATTTCCAGTCTGTTGCCAATTGCCTGAAGGAAAACAACCTCAGAGCACCGATACCAACTTCAGGCCCCTCCATCTGGACTGATGTTGATCAGCAACAAGGCACAACTGGCTCGTGTCTCTTGGCTGCAGTCTCACAGGCCCTGTTTGCACCTGCAAGCAGGGATTGCACTCACTGTATTCCTGCAGGTTGAGCTCCTTCACAGCGTGGATGTCACTGAGTTGTGCAATGCGAGCCTGGACCTTTGTACGTCCTTCTCGACCGGTCATATCAATCTTCTCAATCATCTGCTGCTGCCTGTCAATCCAGTACAGCCAGTTCTCAAATACTGTGAGTCCCACAGGCTGCAAGATGTTGGAGTCTTCCAAAACGATCCTGTTAGCACCTGCAAAAGGGACAGAGTGCTTTGGTTCAACTGGAAAAAACTGAAACACTATCAGAAACATCTCCTGCACCACTCACACCATTATTTTTCTCTATTTTTATGCTACTGGGTAAGCCTACTATAAAAACTCAAGTAACCCTCAGTCCTCTGATGCAAGACTAATGCATTTTGCAGACAGATGATCAAATTTTTTTTCTGCTTTCACCAAGAACAGAGTTTTTGTGCTCAAAAAACATACAGTGTACTCAAGAAGCACCTGGAGATGGGGGCTCATCTCTCATGAGCCTTTCCAGTCTCTTATCAATATGATGGAAATTGGAGGTTCTTTTCATTCCTCTTTCTCTTTCTGGAGAGATTAACTGCTTTGTCTTGCCGTACAACAGGGAATAAGAAGATGGATTATTGGCTTCAGCTAACCCATAGACGATAAAATCCAAGTGAAAGCAGGGTAATTAGGGCTTCTCACATGAATTATGAGATTAACACTTCTGACTTCCTCATGTTCTTTTCTTTCAGCTACGTATCCTTCACTAAGCTATTAGTGCTAAATTGGGAATGCTCCTTTCTTCCTACCAAAGGCTTGCTTTCCTGAGTTCCTTTAGCAATCACCAGGAGCAGACAAGAGGCCTTACACCTCTGAAGAGTGGTTGTTGATTTTTGTGGTGAATTTTCTGGCATTAAATACAGTCAAGAGCAACTGTCACATGGTTAACTCTTCACACTAACAGAACACAGCTAACAGTTGTTTTAAAGGTATCAGTAAAGTCTGCCTGAAGACAGTGACAACTTTGTAAGTCACACAGAAGAAAAATGTTAGTCAAAACCTGAGGGCTCAAGAGGGAGGTTAAATTCGTGCTTCCTTTATTTAATATGATGACGTGGTCATTAACAGTCAAATATTCAGTGAGTTTATCAGATTCTGAACACAAAATTACTTGTGAACACGTGGAATCAGCTTCAATTTTGAGAAGCTGAAACAGGATCACACAAGTCAAGCTTAAGTTTGAATTTACCACTAAATTCTGGTATTTCTGATACCTGAGCTCACTGCTGTGCTTATTTTTCAGTTTTACTACAGCAAACAATAGCTTTACATTGCTCATCCACAGAATAATTTTCAGTAAATTTTTATATTTTGTTCTGTAAAAATATACTGGAATGACTGAATACCAGGGGAAAAAATCTACCATATCTGTAGCATACCCACACATGATAACCTAAGAGGGCAAAAGACACATGCACTTCATGATTTTATTCTTTGAGTAAGTTCTATCCCTCTCTCCTTTCTTTAGTAGCAAGAAGGGCTTTTTTTGCTTGTTAAGAATTTAATCCATGATGTCAATGATGATGACTTAGAAACAAATTCAGCCATGAAAAATGTATTTATCTCCTTTTTACTAAATGCACAGAGAACTCAGAAGTTAAGGAACCTTCCAAACATCTACCAAGTGTTAAAACCTGAAGGAAAACATGGGAATTCAAATCAGCTAGGCTGGGCTCTCACCACCACTTTGGAGCAGCACCAGCAATGATCTGATTAAGAAAAGACATTAATGAATTCTGAAGGAGGCTATACCCAGACTGATGGAGAAATTAATAGACTGAGTGATGTAAGCCAACCTAAATAACTGCAACCATCTATTAAAGCCCAATAACATGACTAATTCTGTAGGGAAAATGTAAGAAACAGAAACCTGCATCTTGAGAAATAAAGTTAAGCTGAGAACAGGGCAAAATGTGAAGAAGACAGGAAGGAATACAAAAGCTAAGACCTTGACCTACCCAAATGGAGTCTGTACATGCCCTGCACTGCCATGCCCATGTCAATCAGAGTGGCATTTTGCAGTATGTTCCTAAAGCTCTGAAGCTTAATATTATCTCTCCCTTAATGTCTTAATCTTTCTTTTTGTATTTGTGACCAAGTGTAACTGACTATTTCTGACTAAACTGAGACACTAAAATCCCTTCTTCCACAAACCAACAATGAAACCTGGAGCTGACTCATCAGGGTGCTGGTCTCCTTTATTGGGAATGTCAGACAAAAGGGAGACATGGTTAACAGGAGCTTTGTCTCCCAGCATCACCACCCCCTTTCCAGCAATACCTTTTATAAAAAGACTTAAAACCAACCAAATAAACACAAAAATCAGGACACACCCATAGCTCAATCTATTTCCAAATAAAAATTACTTAATTCCAGAATCATTAGACATTTCCAAATCACACTAATTATTCTGGAATAGAAGAACCAATTTCCAAATACTTTCCATGGTAGGGAGCTAATTCCAGTCATCTTTTCATAAGCAACCCCTTAATCATGTGAAGAATCTGGTTAACTTCAATAGGATCTCCCATTTGGGCAGAATAACCAAGTCCTAACTGCATGCCTGAAGGACAGGGAGGAAAAGAAGAACTACATCACATAAAAGGCATCCTAGCACTGGGTACTGGCATCTACAGAATTAACAGAGCAAGAGACTGAATGTTTTTAAGAAGTTAACATGCAGAAAAATCACTCTGCTGGTTAAAAGAGCTTGTTAATCAGCATTCCTAGGCACAGGAATGCACATCAGCAGTTAGCAATTTATCGTAGTGATTATAGCAATCTATTTGTGGTGCAAATGACAAAAAGCAAGAGAGGTTTTGGAACGGGTTTTCTTCGTGCTCTTTGAAATATGGTGAGCTTTTACTACACAACATTGGTGATCCAACAGCCACATCTTCAAGGAAAAAAAAAAAAAGCAGAATCATTAAAGATAGATGGAATTAGAATTTAGACTCATCTCCTTCTCTGGTGTCCTAATTTCTGGCAGATAACAGACAAAGAGAAATAAAGCACACGTAATATTCTCCTGCCTGTTACTCTACTCATGCAAACCCTAGATCTGGAACAGGTTGGAGTGTACTGAGCAGCCCCACAGCACTTTTGTATTTGTTCTTTAATAATTCACTAACTCAGGTTATGTCTTGCATTTTAGAACAGTAAACAATCAGGGTATCACAGTTCAGTAGTGACCCTGAATCTTCCAGTGATACACCACTGAAAAAAATTACTGCCTTTCTGAGCTCTAATTCCAGCCATCTAAGAAAAACAAAACATTTTTCAAACCAAAAGCTTATTCTAGGAACTTAACAAAAGGCTGAAAATCCAAGTGGTGTTAACAGGGTTACATGCTGCTACTTTGAATGAAGGTACCATGTCATAAGTGGAAGACATTACCACAAACATTACTGCAAGCTGTCATAATTCCTGTTATGTTTTCAACTCTCACTTCCAGCAACAGCATCCAGCTCAATCTGTACACAAATTAGTACTGATGCTACAAGAGGCAGCTGAGCTGATCCTGCAGTTTGCTGGACTAGGCCAGTAAATGAAAGACATTTGTCTTTCTTACCCAGTCTGGACCATATGGTTTTCCCCTCTTCTCTTGCTCCACTTCTGGTTGCTTGTGGGACTCTTTCCTGAACCAACTCAGCTTTCCAAGCCAACACAACACCATTCTCTATTTGTCTTTTTCTGTATAATGTTGTTAGGTTATTGTTAAGTGGGCTGAATGAACTAACAGAGAAGGTCAGATAAGCAGCATAACCAATCTCAGGGAGCAAGGAAAGAGAATTCTGTAGCTGGAAGAGGGAGTTTTTTGTCTTTTGAGGACAAAAAGACATTAGATCTTCTCTATCCTTCTCACATCTTTTCACCCCAAATGACAGGTACATAAGTAACCTGGACACCTGCTGCTTTAACTCTGCAGGACACTTTTTTCCACTAACAGGTAACTTTCCTCTGATTGACAGATTACTGCACCAAAAGCAATGCCTTTAAAAACAACCCTTTCTCTCCCCTTTCCAAAGCTGCTGCAATTTGTCAACTAACTTTGGGAAACCACACGAAAGTTTTGCAGTGAGAAACTGAAATAAATAGCATGTGTAGCAATTAATAATGCAAATCACAGAGTCATGAAACTGTAAAGACACGCTGCATGAGTCATGCACATTCCCTGGCTGGGAATTCAGGGAGTGATTAGAATCATAGTACAGACTGTTTATAGTATGAAGGAAAAGATGACACCTTTCTCTGCGTTTCCCCACACCCACACCACAAATGAATCACTGAATTAAGGTGCTACTCTACCTGAGAGGTCACTGCTTTCAATTCTGCGCAGATCTGAGTCAGCCCAGAACAACTTGCCCAGCTGGCTGTCAATAGCTAAGGCAATGGGCTTGCTCAAACCACTGAAAAAAAGGACTTCTCGCTCAGTTCCATCCAATGCTGCTCTCTCAATTTTAGGAGATCTCTCCTGGAGGTTGGTGAAATACATGTATCTGGAACAGGAATGATTAGAGGAAAAAAAAGGTTTATTTGATCTTTCCACATTTTTGCTATAAAACCAAGACATCTTAACAAATGTCAAAGTTGTTTTCCATTCTGACAAACAGAAAACAAGCCGCAGCAAGAAAACAACTTGATTCTCAAAACCTTGGGCCTGAATTTCCCCACATACCCTTTCTCTGGATTCACCACAATGGCTCTGGGCCTATCCTGATCCCCCTTGAGCACCACTCCCATGGGTCTCCCATCCAGGCGAGTCACATTGATGACGTTGGTGGCCTCACAGGTCCAGTAGATGTAGCGGCTGTAGATGTCAATGCTCAGATCATAGGGCTGCATATCCAGGTTCTGATTTGGAACTGGACTTGTCACAACAGTGAGGCTCTGCAAAGGAGAGAGAAACAGGAGAACATTTAATCTTAATCTAATGTGAGTAACTTTATGGATGCACCATGTCTAACTACAGCTCAGAAAAAGGAGACAGCCAAAATATTACCATAAAGTAAGGATTCTGTTGCCACACCAACACCTTTGATAAGATAGAGACACTTAGTCCTGATGCTTTGCTGTAATGGCAATCACACAAGCTGACTGCAGCTCGTAAGACTTTCCAAGTTTGACCAGTTAAGTCCAAATTATCTCTGTGCTGAAGGTCCAGGGTCAGCTCCTGTATTTCCTCTACTATTTTGGCAACTCAAGAGTTCAGTTTTCATAGACCCAAACCCAGCACATTTAACACTCTACAACAGAAATGTACCACCATTAATTCCCAGAGCTGCAGCTGAGCAGAGAAAAACACAGGCAAAGTGATGACTTGAAATGCTTGTCTCATTCTTCTCCACCATTGCTGCCATCTCACTTGGAGGACATGAGGGTGGATAATAAATGGAAGGCACCTCTGCCAAATATGGAAAGCACATCAGCTACAACTGACTTCAGATCATTTCCAGCTAATACTTTACTAGTCCAAGGTCTTGTCTTCTGGAGCTGGCATGCCTTTTTCTCCTTTATAAATTACTATTACCTTTAGAAAGAACCTCACCAACATTTTTCATGGACTTTTCTAAAATTCTGAAGAGGATTAATAAATCCTAAAACATGGCCTACATAAACATTTTGGAAGCCATTCTTAGGAGGTGAACAGCTTCTACCCTCTCATCCCTAAATTAAACTTCACCTGAAAATTTATCTAACTTTATTTGGCTTGTCATCTCTGTGAAATGGTGTGCCTACAAGTCTTCCATTTGTTTATTCTGCTGAAGCTGCCAAAAACATGGTGACTTTGACTAGTTTTGAGTATTATTTAGATATTCCAAAATTAAAAGCATTGCTAAATTAAGAGCTAAGGCTGAAGGGCATACAGCAGGATCCAACTACCACCACACCCACCACCAGAAACCACATTCTTAAAATTCAACTGAATATAGCACCTCTCTTGTGTTGTGCTGCTCATCTTAGTCTCTCAGTCCTCCCACATTCAAAAAATCAGGAAGAAAAGATCTATTTTAAAATGCAAAATCAAATAAGCAGTCACTGGTCACAGTTAACCTCACTAAACCTGAAATATTTGGTTTGAATGGCCAGATTTTGGTAGTGGGGGGATATAGGGGTGGGTTCTCTGAGAAAGTGCTGGATGCTTCCCCATGCCCAGCAGAACCAATGCCACCAAATCCAGGATGGTGCCACCACTGGCCAATGCTGGGCCAATCAGGGATGCTGGTAACACCTTTGACATAACATATTTAAGAGGAAAAAAAAGTTATTGGGCAGAAAGAGTTGCAGTCAGAGAAAAGTGGAGGGAGAGTATGTGAGAGGAACAGCCCTGCAGACTCCAAGGGCTGTAAAGGAAGGAGGGCAGGAGCTGGTCCAGGATTCCCCTGTGCCTCTGCAGCCCATGAAGAATACAGAGGTGCAGAGATCCACCTGCAGCCTCTGGAGCAGCAGGATGCCTAAAGGAGGCTGTGACCCCATAGGAAACTCCATGGAGAGAGGAGCTCACACTGGAGCAGGTTTCCTGGTAGGATGTGTGACCCTGTGAGGGACCCAGGCTGCAGCAGCCTGGTCCTGAGGGACTGCACCCCATGGGAGGGACCCACACTGGAGCAGTTCATTAAGAAATGTAGCCCGTGGGAAGGACTCCTGTTGGAGGGAGAAGTTTGTAGAAGACTGTCTCCTGTGGGAGTGATCCCATACTGGAGCAGGGAAAAGACTCCTCTCCATGAGAAGGAAACAGTGGCAAAACAAAAACTGTAACCTCTTATCCCAACTTATGAGCTTTTTGCTGTATATTCTCTCCCCTGTCCAGTTGAAGAGGGAGTGACAGGGTGGTTTTGGTGGGTGTCTGGCCTCCAGCTAGGGTTGAACCATCACAGCCTATATTACCTTTTGCCTTCTACCCTACTCTGCTTTTTCTGTATTCCCCAGTAAAATACATTTTCCCAGCCTGCTACATCTTTCAGACATTGAACCTCCTCACTCTGTGCCCCAGTGATTTACAGCAACTCTCCTCCTATCTGCTCCAGGACCTGGGAGACTCCAGACACAGCAGTGTGCTCATAGAGTTCCAGCCTCCTCATTTCAGAGGATCTGCCCCTACACCCTGATCACATCCTCCATTTCACCCAAGAACCTTCCCTTCCATGTTTCATATCCCAAATAAGGGCTTCGAACAACTTCCAGACAAGAGACAGTGCTGAGCAAATAACATACTGGGAACAACAGTATCCTCAAGTTGGCTTGGGTTATTCATGTTTTATTTATTGCTGCACCTCCCAGATTTACTGACTGAGGACTCCAGAAAGCTCCAGACGCCACTTGTTTTGCCAAGGCACAGCAACCTACGGGGAAGCCTGTGCATCTAATATATCCCCATAATTTAGCAATTCCTTGGCACAGGCATGCCAAACCTTCAGCAATCCATCCCCTCAGGATACCTGGCTGCCATCCTCCTGTGCCCTCCGGATGATGTTCTGCCGAGAGTCGATCCAGTAGAGCTGCTTTTCCAGGGGGTCGTAGTCGATGGCTCGGACGTTGCGGAGGCTGTGGATGGGGAGGATGATGTCAGGGCTCTGCTGCTCATCTATCACCATGCGATTGATTGCGTTCTTCTGGCTGAACAGCAGAAAGGTGGTAGGAGCTGCATGGGTTAAATGGAGAAAAGGGGTTAACGGGTTACACGTGGCGATAATATTGGGCATTTTTATGTTTAAGAATGACAACTACAATCCATAACCAGACAATTATTTCGTTCCCCTTTTCCCTCTTCCTTTGCCAAAACCAAATAAAAAAATCAAAACATAACAATTCCAACCTCTGATGAGTATGAAAAGCCTTTCAGATGATCTCTTTACACTGCAAGTGTCTGTACGTGGATGTGACAGGGAAAGATAAGATTTTTGAAGTGGCAGAACTAGTGAATGCTAAGAAAAAAGGTCAATTATGCCTCTCAAAGAACTGTCCATTTTCTTTCTAAAGGGGTTTCAGGGAAATGAAGCTCCACTATTTTGAAGTTGAACCCTTTGCTAGGTACACTTCTACATGCAGAGGAAGGTGAGAAAAAGCTAGCACTGGTTCCTTATTTAGATGTTTTGGGAAAAAGAGATTGACAGTGGTTCAGTCCTGTTCCCACAAATCCTTTTTCTGCATGGAAATGAAACAACTTGAATGAAACGACTAATTCACAGGAAAATTTCATAACTGTGTGCAAGGCTGTGTTTTTGGAGAAAAATGTATTTGCTCTTCTCAGATCTATGTATCTTTACTATTTTTGGTTATCTGGGAATGAAAACCGGCAATGAAAAAAATGAATCTGATATCCCACCCAGCAAAAATTTCCTCGACAAATGTTTGTTCTTTTTAATCAGCATTTCTGATTAAATTATTAAATTAAATTATTTCTCTCAAACAGCAGAAAGTAAGATTTCATATAGCTGTAGTTTACCAGCTGTAACTTACAGTAAGTGCACAAAGCATTTAATACATCACTGAAAAAAAATTCTCTCTGTATTACGTAACTGGGTCAGAAATCAGAGAAGGCAGTTGAAAGCATTTTCCTTTTTCAGAGGGTTCTTTCCAATAAGGCTCTACCTGAAGCCACTGCTGTGCAAGATGGCACAAGGGCCAATTGCCAGAAATGCAGCTTGAAGCCTCCCTGAAGTTTGTACAATCAATTCTCTACAGTCCAAGTCTGGAGAGAGATTAGCAATAGGACACTGCATTCATTTACCAGCCTGTAAAACAGGTAAGGCAGCACCTGGGAAAGGGGAGGAAGCAAAAGTCTCCTAGAGAACATCATAACCTTGCTTTGTTATTTTAGCACATGCTTTGAACAGCTATTCTGACTGCTGGAAAAAAAAAAAAAAGGCAGGCAGGAGTTTACTTGGAAACCAACACTCAGTCCTAACATCCTATAACAATCAGGCCTAATTGCAAGGTATTTTTGCTTTCTGGAAAACTTGCATTTTCCCTCCAAGCATTTCTCCAATAATTTAAGCTGCCTTCTACTTAGCTTTAAATTGTAGAAGAAAGCACAAAAAAAAAAAAAAAGCAAAGACAAGTTTATATGAATGTGTACAGCAAAATAATGGATTCAGAAACATCAGGATTCTTACCAAGAAGTTATGATAGAAATGGGAAGGGAAAGAACTTAAGGTAAAATAATGCAGGTAAACATGTAAGCACCTAAAATGATTTCCACTTTTCCCCAAAGACAACCTCTTACTTTCCAAGACTGCCTGGCTTGCAGCTTTGAATTGATGGCTCATTATAAAAAGCAACAGCAGAATTTCTCCCCTTGAGACTCCACATCTCTGAAACAGTACCAATTTCAGAAATCCCCTTCCAGTTTTCATCATTCTCACTCCCAATAGTCACATATTTTAACTGTATTTTTGGCAGCAGGCAAATGGAGTGCTCTGAGTATGTCTCCTGTGTAACCCTGCCTTCCAACTTCAGGACATGTGGTAGGTCTGAACAGAGCTCACTAGAGCATTATGTCCTTCCCTTATTTAAAAGAACCTATGCATGCATGAGCAGGGTATTCCAGAAGGGAGGACTTCTAGACAGGGCTTGGACTAATAATGTTCAGAAGGTACATAAGCAAGTAATACAGGCAGAAGAAAGTTAAAAAAATTCATGTTCCAATTATAGTGTCCAGAAAAGTGAATTAAATTATATGCAGAGAGGCCTAAATCACCAATTACCTACAAATGAGAAGCTGGGAAGTTCCCAGGTTTTAATATGGCAGAGGAAAACTCCTAATACCACATCAAGAGCCCTGAACTGAACCATGGGGAAATAGTTCTATTTGCTCACAATGCATGTCCTATATTTTGCTCCTTGCTCTGTTTTCAGGAGCATTTTCACAAGCAAAACATGACCTTTGATCATTCTGCTACTTTTTCTCCACTGGAAGTCAAATTCCTCCACCTAGAAAATCACAGCCACTATCAGAGAGGTGCCAGCCATGCCTCTAACTTGCATAAACACGTGAGAGTACCAGGGTGCAAGAATCCAGCTGTCATGGAAGGGGCCATTGTAATAAAAGAGGAGAGAAGAAGTACAGAACACACAGGGAGTAGAAAAGCACAGCTTTTTGAAAAGCATGGTTTTCAAAAAATGCCATAGGTGGAATTTGTGGAAGAATCTGCCCAGCTTTTGGCTTTAAGACAACAGTTGGATGTCTCTACTCATGCATAATGTGGATGAGATACAATCTGTCTCTCTGTACCATGAATCTCTTCACCCAGTGACTAATGTGAATGACACCAGTGGAAATCAGCCATCCATTGATGCTGCCAAAATTATGAGAGCTTCACTGGCAGCCAGTTATTGAGAGATGGATAAATTATTTGGTTAGAAACTAATTACACACAGCCTGAGGGGCCTTGTGGTTTGTATTCTGCACAACAATAAAGAAAACTGGGGCTTGGCTGCACTGAGATCAGGAACCAGGCTGCTGGGGAAAGCATGGAGCCCAGCCCATCCTCACTGAGGAAAAACACTTGTAGGTGTCTGAGAGTGGCCCACCTCAGCATCTCAGAAGCCAGCAAACACAAAGACTATAGAATGAAATCCTGACCTAAAATCTGCACGAAGTCCAGAATCCAGACTAAAGTATCACATATCCTTTATGTTGGGCAAGACTAGAAATATACGAGCAGATAAATAAACAAGCAAGTAAGCACTTGAAGAGGGTCTGACAGAGACATAGAACCAAAACATTTTTAGCCTTCATGTTTACACAGATGTAGCCGAGCCACTGGAAAAGTTCACTAACAGCCATTCTTCTTATTTAATTGTGATGCTGGTATGTTGTAAGACTATTTTATTTTATTTTTTTCTTTCAACATCCTATATTGTCTTAAAACTCAGTAAGATTTTACTACTGGAAAACCAAAACTCTTCTTTTCTCCAAGTACATCAATTACTAAACACACGTGCTCCTGCATTTTCTTTCCTTATGGCTTACCACTGCAGGTCCTGTTGTCAGAGTTCAGGGAATAGTGAGCTGGGCAGCCACACACAAACCCTGCCACAGGCACTGCCAGGCACAGGTGAGAGCAGTGACCATTGCTGGAGGCACACTCGTTCCAGCCTGCCTGCCTGGAGGAGTGGAACACCAGGATGTCCATAACATAATCCAAGTGGCCCTGGATGACAGTTCTGTTCTGGCCGCTGGTCTTGTTGGCTCGTTCGATGCTGCGCCGGCTCCAGTCTGTCCAGTAAATGTAATCCTGGTACTGGGTCAGGCCAAAGGGGTGAGGCAAATCATCAGCTATGATCTCACGGTCAAGGCCTGTGCCAAAAGGAAGGGAGAGAAAAAGCAGAGTTATAGGGGACAAGCAATATATTGCTGAATATATCCCCTGCCCAGAAAGGCTGCCATGCAATTACTATTTCATCATTACAAGCAAATTACAAAGTAATGTACAGTAGTCAAAAGGAATCTCAGAGCCTATCACAGAAATGAACTAATCCTGCTTGCCATTCACAGAAAAAAAAAAGTAGTTTACTGAAGAAAAAGTTTCAATTTCAAAAATTATCAGGGTTTATAGAAAGATTCTGTCCTTTCCCTCCTCCCCAAAACTGACAGGATGCTTCTCGATTTAATGCAGGATCCTGACACTGTATTTCCAGCTCAGCATCTCTTGCACCAACCTTTCCCACTGCTCATAAAAAGAAAATTGTTACAGCTTAATGAAATACTACATTGCATTATGAGAAAAATCAAATGCACAAGGCTTAACTACTGTCTCTGGAATGTCACAACAGGAAGGAGCAGCCAGAAAGTCAGGACAGGAAACAGCTAATTGTGTATACCATGGAAATGTTAAGAGATCTTAAGGAGCAGGACATGGCAGGGGGAAATTATTTCAACTGTGTTTTATCAACCACTTCATTACCATGGCACCTCCTGCTGTGTAGTCACACGAAATGAACAGGAGATTATGAAGCAAGAAGTTATTCCCTTGCACAGGGAAGTTAAAGATGCACAGCCCCACACTCTGCTGTCACCAGCCACAGGCACAGGGAAAAGAGGCTCTAATGCTGTGTCCAGTCCCACATTTCACAGGGAAACAAGGAACAGGTCTCCACAGCACACCAAAATACATGAGAAGAGAAGCTGAAGAAAAGCTTTTCTATCACACATAATTCCCATACTGCATTTTCCTGTTTTGATCTTTTTCTAGCTTTGTTCCACTACTGCAAGCATACTGTTTAAAGCAGACTAACTCTTTTAGCCTTAAATACTGGCTAATGATTAATGCTTAAATATTGGCTATTGTTAATGCTAATCTGAGTAATTTAGCATACAACAAGGCAGTTCACTCCAATGGGTGCTGAGATGTTAAAACAAGATACTTGCAAATCTGAGAGGGCCTAGGTCCTTCACACAGTATTCTGGGACAGTGAAAAAATAAATTATTCCACCTCCACTTAGCTGCAATGACCAGTTTATAAAATCATCCCACAGACCACACCATAAAAGAACTTTCCTGCTGATAAGTACTAGCCAGGAAAAGGTTGTTAACATGCAGAATACAGCAGGGGGGAGTGGGGGAAATGCCTGAGGATACTAACAAAGATTTAAAACCAAACTGTATTAAATTACATACAGCTGTTGTTATCTTCTTGTTGGCTTTCTTTCTACCTTTGTTATGTATTTTCTAGTGCTCTTGAGAGAAGCAAAATGAGACCCTCCAAAACTCTGCAAGTTGTCATCTTTGTCCTACTTATAACTGGAAATATGCACACCTTCTGTAATTTTAACTTTCTGAGCAACCCAATCTCCTAGGAGAAAATCAGGCCTTGCTAACCACAGTATTACATAAACATGAATTATAGCAGCAAACATTAAAGGCGTGCAAGGTTGGAAAATTTTATTTTTGTCTTATGATGCGTATCTTTGCATTGTTTGAGGAGCAATTTGCCAGGAGGGAGCTGCAAAAAGCAGCATTGCCCTCAGGATGCTGCCCAGGGCTCTGGGGCTCACCTAACATGTTGGAGGACTCTATCAGGTTGGTGTCCAGGTCTGTCCAGTACAGGCGTCTCTTGGCATAGTCGATGGTCAGGCCATTGGCACGTCCCACGTTTGGGACCAGCGTGGTCCTCTCACTGCCATCCATAGCAGCCCTGTCAATCTTGGGCTTGCCACCCCACTCAGTCCAGTACATGAACCTGATTAAAAGAACAGAAGAAAGAAAAATAATTGCGTTCAATCTGAGAGAACGCAAGAGGAAAAAGAAAACAAAATCCTTAGAAAGACTAAGAGAAAAAGAAGAGCTGTAAATTCAAGTCTTTATTAAGCCCCATTGTGCTAAATAAGGAGTTTTTTTCAAAGTACAAGCAAGAAAGTGAGAAAAGTTTTCTCAAAATGCTTCCAGTATTGTTTATTTCTGCTTGGATCTGGATTTTTGCCAGCAAATTCTGTGGGACAGCACTTCATAGTAATGAATCCGTGCATGTCCTTTAAGAGGCAGAGGTTGGCAGTGGGGCTCCTTCATTTATACCAGCACTTATCTTATGATTCTATAGTTGTCTCTCAAATGAAGGAACACAAAAAGGTAGATCTGCAGGGTGCTTTTATTGATAGGTGCCACTGCTCATGTCCACACAACTAAGTCAACTATCCATGTGACAAGTGTCTTACCTCAGCCAAGACACACAAAAGTGTATGGCATTTTCACTGGAACAAAAATGCAAACTATTACATACATGCCAGCTTATGCCTCATTTGGAAGAAGGACAGACTTGCACATGTTTACATTTTCTTTAGCTACTGCACAGTAGAGTAGGATGTATATTTGTATATTATATATTTGATGGCTAGTTAGTCACTTCTTCCAAAATACAAAGTTGATAGCATTCTAAAAAAAAAGTGAGAGGCATCTATCCAATATTTATACCTTTGGGTTTTAATGACTCTAGTAACAAACCCCTGGGAAGTCTTTGAATTCCAATCAACTGCTCAACAGGAAAGGTTGCTTCAAAAACTGATGATCAAGGGGGATCAATTCTTTAGACACCAGGAATACTTGCAAATTTTTCTTAAAATTTTTGCAAGTATTTTGTGTATAAATTTTGCAAGTTGGACAAGCACGGAGCTGAGTGTCAGAATTGCCCCCATGGCAGCAATGCCTTGAAAACTTCCATTTAAAGTACAACTATAGTGTAAGTATACTTATGTAAGTATATGTATATGTAAGTACACAGCTATATGCTATTGCAGTAAGGAAAAAGGAAAAGCAGGCATTCTCAGCCAAGTAATTTGGTTTCTGATCTGTGGTGAAGAGACAAAGCACTGAATAATAATAATCCTTGGGAAAAACCTAGTTCCAGTGTAAAATTAAAGTCATCCATAGCAGCCTTTTGTTACAAATGAGTAACTGGATCTAAGACTCTGATGTTGAATTCTCATCCAGGCAATCCCTGACACATCAGGGCTGAATCAAATCTAGGATCCCACTGGAGGTGACCATTGCCACCTTATCTTGTTGAAATAAAGCAGAAGGAATGTGTTACAAGTTCTCTGCATTGCTGTAGCTCTCACACTGTCACTGGGAACTGTGATAATGTCCTAACTCTTGTACATTAAGTTCCCTCATTTGAAAAATAACCCAATATTGGTATAATCTCAAAAAATTTTGCAGTAATGAGTTATTGTCAAGTGAGAGTTTCATGCTAGAAGAGCTATTCAGAAGATGAATAGTTAACTTAACTTACCACATTTCTTCCCCCCTCCCTGTTTATTGCCCTACTTTTGCTTTTGCACTTCAATCCAACTGAGAAGTTTCATTGCAGAAAGTCTTTAATTTGGGGCATAAGTGAACATAATTGTTTCTACTCCTTCTCTGTCCCTCTTCCCTTGTCCATACAAACTAAAACGTTTCCTTTTCTGAAGGAGCAAACACCTTCTTTATGCTCACACTGTAAATTTCACTGCCCCACCCTCAAATTAAATCATTTAATACCTTTATTGACCTCTAACTTGTGATAAAAGGAATCCTAATTTTAAAAACTATAAATATATTCCTTTCATTGCTATAGTCCTTTCCTGATTAATGAATTCCATAAACTTAAAATTACTTTGATTTTGTGGTTAATTAAAAAACTAAATATAAATCCCTTTCTAATGAGCTGCTCTGATATTTTTTTGTTGTTGCTTGGTTTTGGGTTTTTTAAGTATTTTTAATGATTATTCAGGACATTAAGAGCATATTTCTCTAAATTACCAGGCTGTATTGATGCCGGACTGATTTTTGTCTTTTCTTTTATATACCTTTTACACAGTTCTCTGTATCCACAAGTATTAGCATGCAAACTTGTAGTCCTTTACTTAGTTTAGGGCTTAGTGTTCTGTAAGTGTTCTGCAGGCCTGAGACTGAACACCCCAGAGCTGCAGAGCCAGGGACACTAAACATTCCTACTATCTCAGGAAGCCAAGGTCTCCTAGCAGGACAGATTCTCTAAACTAGGGGTTAGCCCACCTCAGCCCCATTATTTGGCCCCCTTGTTAGATCTGCTGATGTGTAAAGTCTAGAACTGGTGTGTGTGATTGATGGTGGGGGTGCATTTTGCCACGCTGTCACCTGGGTGAAGTGGATGCATCCAACAGGATCCTGATTAAAATACTGAGGTAAAGACCCCAACCCCTCTAACCGTGTCTAGCTTCATTTTCCTAACACCAGCAAAAAGGCATCAGTATTCCCCAGCTCAGTTCTCTCAGGGTTTACAGGCAGTACTTAACTACCATGCCCTAGAGGAAGCATTACCATGTTGTTTTTCACTGTTCATAAACACAGTAAAATCAGCAAGTTACCCCTCAGCAGGGTCCAGGGCCAGTGCCCTGGGACTGTCGAGATCTTTCCAGACGAGCACCTGCCGGTGCTGCCCGTCCAGCTTGGACACCTCGATGCGGTTTGTGCCCGTGTCAGCCCAGTACAGGTTCTTGCCCAGCCAGTCCACAGCCATGCCCTCAGGATAATCCAAGCCAAACTCCACAACGTGCTCCAGAGCACTGCCATTCATGAACGCTCTGCTGATGGTCTGCAGGGATACAAAGATACACAGGCAAATTAGAACTGTTACCAGTCTGTCACTGGGCTGCTTGTTTTCTTTGCTGAATTTTAAACACTTTCAGATTTCAGACATCTCAGAGGAAAGAGCATCTTACAATATGCTACTTATTTGCAAAGCAAACAATGCTGCTATTCACAAGTAATGATTTACTGCGCTCTGTGAATGTATTCTGTGTCAACTACAATAGCATTTCACTGGGAAAATAAATGGGATAACTAGTCTGGTTGAATTAAGCATCTACATGACAAAGTGACCTTAATAACTCAGTGCCAGCTTCGAGGGGGAAATATTTTGGCTTTCCCAGGACTATACAAAAGCATCAATGTTATAGCATGGAACACTATTTAAAGCTGCCTAATGAAAAAGTGCAGGATAGAACAGCAAATAGAAGAAAACAACCAAATGACTGATGAGCTCAGTAGCTTAAGTGTTTTGGTCCTGATGGCTAAATTTAATTTCACTGAGCATGATCACTTCTTGGTCTTTTATTCAAAAGACTTTTTTTTAACTCTTTGCCATCAGGATCAGCCTGTGATAGCAGATAAAGCCAGAATTAGATTTTAATAAGATATTAGAGTTTAGGCATTCCCTGATAAGCCTGCAACTAAAGGACTAATGTTAGAATAGTATTCTTTTTGCAAACATGGGCTGCCTTTCTATGTCCTCAATATTTCTCTATCTGCCCACACTCCTCATACTCACAACCAACCAGATGTTAACAAAATCCCTGATTTTTGTTTACTTCCCAGTACAGGACCAGCTAATTATGCCAGTTTGTGACAGTACACAGCAGGGAAGTTTATATCTCAGTCTTCACCTGTCACTTACATAGCTCAAAAGAATACCATGATGAGGGAAGTCAGTCAAGCCACCTCTTACAGACTCATTTCAACTCTGTGTTTTTAATTATTACAATTCTTCAGCTGCAAAAGTCTGTAAGTTATTGTTAGCACAGGTCTCAAGTCAATTGCAGAAAATGTAATTAAAAACGAAACTCTTTTACATATCCCTTGAATTTTATAAACCTCATTCGTCAACCTACTCTTAAGTATCTCGAGAAGCTTGTAACAGCTTAATAGCCACTATGGAGTAAATCTCTACCTTCAGTGAAATGTCAGTCCAGTAAATGCGATTGTCTGTCACATCAAAATCCAGAGCAGAAGCCTCCTTGACTCCAGTGAGCGGAATGGCAACGTTGTTATTGTTGGTTTCCAGAGAGATGCGTCTGATGTCTGCTCTCCTGGAAAAGAGCAGGAAAGCCTCTGGGACAATGCAGGTCCTCATGTCACTGATGAGCTCCAGGCCGATGGGACAGGCACAGCGAGGGCCTTGTGGTCGGTACAGGCACAGGTGGCTGCAGCCACCATTGTCCTCTGCACAGGGGTTTGTACCTAAGCAGGCAGACAGACAAAAAGCAACCATTGCAAACTGTCTGCAGCAAAAGGTGAAGCATCAGCCACACTATGAGTCCTCCAAGTAAACATGCAGTTTTTCTCCCTGTATTCTCTGATCAAATTATTTTTCATTCATTTCCTGAAACCCTTTAGACAGTCCTTCCTCTCCTTTGCTAGATAGCCAGTAATTATTCTCCCTATGCCATGAAACAAACCCAGCACTAGGAAAAGGAATCGGGGCATCAACAGCTACTGATGATCCCAATTCACAGCATGAGCACTGAATGCATAGTAAGTGTATATTCTACCACTTTCACAGTACACTGGTGCAGCTGCATACTCCCTTGCATTTCTGCAGAGTTATTTTCACATCCATTCCATGGTCTCTTCTCTTCAGGATGCAAGTGAAGCAGCTCTTTACAACACTCACTTATGTACTTGCACAGGCTAGAAACTGAACAGCTAAGAGAGGCTTGGCACTAAGGAGTTCAATTGGTGAAACAGCTGGAAAGAGGGCTGCATTTAAGGTACAGGTACCTTGGGGCATCAGTCACACAAAGATACATCTCAACTACATTTGACTCTTTTCCTGCATTACAATCCAGATAGGACAGCAAGAAGCTGCAAACGTTATCTATGTAGCAGGATACTCAGGTACTGTGATGCTACAATAACACTGCTACCAGTGCTTGGATAGCCTGGCAATTTAAAGCTAGATGCTGCTTTTTTATGCTACAGACACAACGGGCAGGAAGTATTCTAGGTATTTTTAAAGATAATTTTCTAGTATTAACGTAAAAAGTACTGAACAGACTAAAACTGGCTTATTCTTAGCTTTTGCATATTGGGAGCACACGTTCAGCTTGATATTCTTCCAAGTTACAGAACTAAAGCTCCTGACACAAGACCTAACCCACCCCATCAAGCTGCAGCCTGCAGCTATCATGCAAAAAAGACTGGATTCTGCCCATTTCTAAAATCCTGCAGAACTGCACTGCTGACCTTTTCTATCTCCTTCTCCCTTGGCTGTTTAGGAGACCACTCACCGATGACCTGGTGGACGTTGGTGGCTTTGAGGCCCATCAGGTCAGGCAGCTGATCGATGATGACCTCTCTCTCTGCCGTGCGCTTGTGCACGCGCTCGATGCTGCGCCTTTGCCAGTCTGTCCAGTAAATGTAGTCCCCCAGCAGAGTGAATCCAAATATATGAGGCAGCTTGTCCTCCACCAGGACTCTCCTACCAGTCCCATCAGCATTCATGACCTATGAATACACACAAACACAAACTTTTTAGGTATACGGAATAAATCTGCCACTGTGTGGCAGATTAACAAACTCGCTGCTCCATGCTCAGACTTCAAATTTAAAAAATTATGTCCTAGCCATAATAATGCTATCAATGTTACACAGCAACCTAATAAAAAAAGAAGAGACTGTTTCTTAACAGGTACTTACTCTAAAAGCCTTATTTAGAAGATTAGTCTCATAACCAGATTGTAATGTGAAATTGTGACAGAACACTCGTTACCTTTGCTTTAGGAACTACTATTACGTAATAATAGTTATGCCTGTTACACCTCTCATTTCTGACATGAGTTTTGGTTTAATTTTAAGGAGGAGTCACTATGTTTTACACAAATAAAGACAAGTTTATAATGGCCAAGGCACTCTGGCTCAACATCCTCTAGTCCGCAGTCCCTCTCAAGTGAGTTTTGCCCAGATTAGACAGCATTAAGAGGAGACCCTAAATAAATACTGGGAGACAAACAGTGAAGAAGACCTACAGAGTGTATTTATATTACCCAGTCTGAATAAGAAACCAGTTTTACATTCTTCAGAATTAAGTACAGTATTTTTTTACTACAAGGAACAGCAGTAGTCTGTAAATAATTGCATGCCTTTGATCAAGACACTTGAATTAACTGTGTCATTTTTCTCTACTGCTAAAAAGGAGTAATACCTAACTTCCTCAGTGAGGCATTGAAAGGATTAATTAAACATATGTATGCATGTTCAAGTGATCAAGTGCCTCATGAATGCCAAGTATTATTATAAAATGTATCATACTGACAGGACTGAAGAGTCCCGTGTTTTAAGAGAAGCTTAAAAATTATTCAGTGCTGTAATTTTTCACAAAAAAAAAATCCTTCTGAAATATTTTAACTTGTTTCAAGGTCATAGCTTAAGTTTACAGTATGTATACCACCCTTCCAAAAACAGAAAAAAAACCCCAGCTAACCCTAATACAAAAACTTTCCAAAACTATGTGATTCACAAAATCCAAGGTAGCATACTAATCCCTGAACCATTAAAACACCCTTCTCACCACCTAAGCATGTTCTAAGTAAATGACTGGAAAAGCAGTGATTTATAGTGATTCATTGAATCTGTTTTCAAATCTCTCTCACTTAGGGAATTAAGATAGCCACAAACACATTGATGTGACTTCCCATCCTTTCCCATGGCTCAAACCCAAAGGCTCATGCAATGAGAACCTTCAGGATCAACTGGTTTAGAACCTCAGACTAAACTGATGATAGTTCATGGCCAGAATATCTTCCCAGATCTCGAGAAATGTAAAGAATAGTTTGGAGCAACTCCTACCCAGGCACATTTGAGAAGAGAGGAAAGGAATGGAGAAACAGAACTGAAACACACACCTTTCCCAGCATACAGAATAATGTACACATTAATAAAATACTTATAAATTCCCTTTAAAAAGTGGAAGAAATGCTATAACCTTCACGATAATTAAATTTCTCCTTAAAACTATTTCTTGTCAGACTTCCCAACATTTTGGCACTTATCTCTCCGTATATTAAAATGGGAACTGAATCTTTATGTGCACGTTTTCTGCAATTTACAGAAAAAAGATCAAATGGGCTCTGCATATTTGCTGGATTGTCGGAATAAGCTCCATATTTATTTTTTAAGAAAGTTCATAATTACATTGTGGAATTAGCTTTTCGAAACCCTTCAGACCAGCAGAGTATAAGGCATGCTGCTACAAATGCACTAATGCACACGTATCTCAAAAATAGATAACTTGTCTGTGGTGACTTGTTCCCCAATCCCCCTCCCCTTAAACTACAGAGATAAGCCATTTGTTTGCTACTAATTAATACATGGCAATTAGTGCTTGTTGTGCAGACCAAGAACATACACACAATGGACAGATGTTGAAAACTGAACCAACTAAAACCACACAGTAATAAGCAATCAAACATCAGCATCACGAAGTAGGACTTTTAGAAATGACATTTTTTGCTTTGTATTTACAAAAGAAAGAAAATTCTCTATTTAAGGGAGTGCTTAATTACTGGCAAAGAGAATTATTCGGTGTGTGGTGTGAGATGAACTTTCCTTGGCAAACTTTAAAATGAGAGCTGTTCAAATGAGCTTCCCCCTGTATTGAAAAGAGTCAGGAAAAGAGAAGGGAGGACTTGCGGATTAAGCACTTTCTTTTAATTAATTTTTGGTTTGACACAAAGGCTATTTTGAAAGACAGCTTTACATCTCCTAGACAAAACATGCATCTTTCTGAAAGTACTTACATATACCTGCCACTCTGCTCCCACTGCAGCTTTACCTGAGCACTTCTGAAAAATGTCGCCTAATATAAACACCTGCCCGCTGGCACCCAGCTACCACCACACATACATAAATATATTTTTATTGATTTATTTTTCCCCCATGGCCCCATATTGCCTGCACTGACTTTGGCTGCATGTTAGGTGATTTCAATAGAATTACATCCATTGGCTTCAGAATCAATGTGGTCTAAGGTAGAAGGGAAGTGGCAAGGGAAAGGAATGAAGGGATGATATGTCCAAAAAGACTAAAGAAAAAAAAGATAGAATCACTTATCAACTAATTTCAAGGGATTTCAGCATCATCTTTTCACATACTCAAATTCAGACAACAACCAAGTCCCAGGCTGTATTCCTTTATGGATTCTTTCCCCTTCCCCAGCTTCACATGGATCAGCTCCTCACAGTGAAGCCAATCCCCACAGAATCCCACACACAAGAAACCCACCTTCAGCTGCTACCAGGCAGTGCCTCCAGAGGTTTATGCTGCTTTTAACCACAATGTGGTGTGAGTTTCACATTCTGAGGCCATTCTGAAAACTGCAAATCACACTGAGAATATAGGCTACAACAGGAAACAGATGTGGTGTAACCACAAACACCACCTTTACTGAAAGAGCGAGTAGTTCCATGAAAAAAACTTTTTACAAGTGCAAAAATTAAATGGCTTCAGAAAAAATACCAGATATCCTGCTTGGAGAATAAGGGCTTTGTTTATCCTAAAACAATAATGAATGCAAACCTATAGCGTCATGAACATATAGCTTATTCAAAGTAAGTGAATTACTGCTGAAAATAAAGTCACATTTGAAAATGCTGTATGTAGTGATCAGCAGGAACAATGAAATAACATTTTGAAGCATTTGAAGTATTACTTCTAATTTAAAGTTACAGATGGAATGCACAGAGACATATTCTAAGGGTCTTTCTTGTTATAGATACCTTGCATTCAATTCACTCCTAAGTATTAGTAATCACTGTGATAAATAGGCTAATGCAGTGAATTTACCTTCTTGATAATCAGGGATTTAAATGTATAGTAGTTTAAACTTGTTGATTCACTGCTTAAAGTCTAGAATTTCATCATTAAATATATCTCATTTATGAAAATCATGTTCAGCTCTGCACAGAGCTTGTGCAGGGACCCTGGCAGAACTGTGCAGTCCCCTCAGGTCCAGGTACCAAGGCCAGTGGCAGCAGAGATGAAGCAGATGTGCCCTGCTTTATGTGCACAGCACTGAGCAGATGCTCACCACAGAAAGTGTCTGTCCCTATTGGGCTATACTGAGATCAATACCAAACATAAGAGCCCAGTCCTACAAGGTGTCAAGACTGAGATGAAGGTGACAGTGCAAACCATTACCTTTAATCTTAACTCATAAATACAGCTGACTTTCCAGTTTAGAATCACAGAATTATAGACCAGCCCGGGTTGGAAGAATCCCTGAAAGATCATCTGTTCCAATTTCTTGAGGGAAAGAAGCCTATTTGAGACAGTCCAGTTACATCTTGAAAACTAGTAAGGGGGAGGGACTCTACTACATGCCTCAGTGAAGTATTTCTTTTTTGTATTAAGATGAAACCTCCCTCAGAGCACCTTGTACCAGTTGCCCCTGTCCTCTCCATGTGGCTCCACATCCATGGGCTGGGAGAGCCTCCATCCTCCCTGAGTACTGGAAAAACATGAGCCTTCTCTATGGAGAAAAGACCAAACCCCTTCTGTTCTTCCTCACAGGGCAGGTTCTCACCATTCCTTCAGGCCCTCTCCACTCTCCCTGCATCTCTGTTGAATTCTGGGGACCAGAGCTGGGTAAGGCCTGGCAATGCCTGAGCAGGATGATCAATATCCCCATGGATGCAGCCCAGGATCCTGCTTGTCTGCACTGTAGAGCAGCACACTGGCATGATTTGCCCTCAGTAAACCTGTACTGGCTTGTTCCAATCACCTGCTTTCTCTGGCTTGCAGCTTTTTATGAGAACTCTTTCCAGGGACTGGAATAAGACTAATGGGCCTGTAACTTCCCAGGTCCTCTTTTGGATATAGTTGTAAATGATCAGGGAGCAGGTTAAATATCATGCATGCTAAGCTCTTTCTCTGGCTGACAGGAGCAGAGGAAGTCAACAATCAATGAAAATTTATAAACAATGCCTGGTAACACTACCTTCAAAAAATATATTACTTATGAGCATGGAATAGGCCTCTGTGATGGACTGTAAGTCCCCAGCTACACTACAAGATGTTGCCAGAACATTATTTCTTTCAGACACACAACAGAAAAACAAAAATCCAACCCCGTCTAAAACAAAATAGTCCTCCAGTAAAATCCATAAGCTCCTCTTGTTTCAGATACTTAAACCTAAGCCCTTATTTTTAGAATCAACAGCCTGTTTTTTACAAATGACAGATAACTTAGCCATTATTTGTTCCTGAACTTCAGCATCTTTACAAACACCAGCTTACTGATCCTCAGGGATGCAGAAGACCTCATTTATCATGCAGGACCTCAACTGCTGTGCTCAAGTACCACTGCCATCACTCCCCCAGCTCTACCAAATTTTTATCAGGCACCACAGCTGGAAAGCATCTTGCCCCACTGAGTCACAGGAAGGATGCAATTGCAGAATTCAACTTTCTTGTGGAAGGATAAGGAATTAGAAAACCTTCTGCCCCAATGGCAATGCTTTGTATGTCACATGTCCAACAAGTGCAGAACACACCAGCTTGTTGTTTCCTTGAAACATGTTGAAATATACTCTGGAAATATAGTTATGGTTTACCTTACAGCATGCACAAAACCCAGACATTTGGCACAGGTCTCTGTGAAGGAAATGTCACCAAAAAAAAAAAAAAAGGCAAACTCCTCCTGAGCGGACCTTAAATTCTTAACTCCTTCCAAGGACAATGTGGGTTTCTCCCAATAGTTTAGAACAGCAGAAAATCATCAGAAAGCATTACCATCTTCACAATTCCAACATGGGTCATGCTAATGCACCACAGGAATAGATACAACTTAAAACAGTGAGGTTAAAAGGTGAATTTCTCATGCATTTATCATTAACACTGATCTGCTTAAGATTCAAGAAAGCATTAGTGTAGAACACCCTGAAATACTGAATTCAATACAAATATCCTAGATATTCCAACCTACCATATTGAGCAAGGCTTGCATTATACCTGAAATAATTTAGGAATACTCACACTCAAGTCTTAGTTACTTCAGCCCTGATTATCCAGAGGTAAATACTTCCATGTGTTATTTGATGCAACAAACAACAACTCAGTTCATGGCAATGATAATCAGGGATATGACTGTTCACTATCTACCTAAATGTACATTAATCTTACTTTACAAGGAAAGTGAAAAACCAATATTACACTCATTAGATTTATTTGGGGGGGGAAAG
This sequence comes from Petroica traversi, assembly GCA_025920805.1. Taxonomy (NCBI): domain Eukaryota; kingdom Metazoa; phylum Chordata; class Aves; order Passeriformes; family Petroicidae; genus Petroica; species Petroica traversi. Next base: position 5,265,906 of record JAHLSL010000042.1, on the reverse strand, counting down.
AAAAGAAATCATTAGATTTATTTGGGGAAAAAAAGAAAAGCAGCATCTCTCTTAAATATAACTCTAAAAGCTAGAATGCCTTCTAATTGTTGCATTTACACTTTTTTGGACTGGGTTTAAGAACAATGTATTTTCAACTTACTTCTCTAAGCAACATAAACAAAACAAACTGGAATTACTTTACTTTTATGTCTGCAGCAATATCATATAATTAACACATGTATTTACTACAAAACAGCTGCTCTAAGAGAGAAACAAAGAGATATCTTCCCTAAATTTCCAGTTTCATTAGTCTTCCCTCTAAAACAAGTCTTGATCCTCTATACTCTCTTTAAGTGAAAACTGAAACTTGTAACTCAGTTTGAACAAATTATTCTGTCAGTGTCATTTACTTACTGTTAGCAGCATTTCCCCTCAATTCTAAAGCATGAAGGAATGAAATAGGAAGTTGTCTCTTCATTGCAGTGAAATCCTAAGGAATCAGCAGAAGAGACCCCTGGAACCCTTTGGATACACTTCAGAAACCAAATGCCTCCAGCCAATCCATGATTTATTCCTGTTAATTGTTTTATAAAAGCCATTAACAATTTCTAATTTAACAGTTCCTCAGCACCCTCAGTTTCCTTTAGAGATCTAACAATTTTCCCAAAGAATTCAAAATATATTTTTCTGAGCATGGATAATATTCCTAATACGACTGCCATGAAGATAAATATGTACAAACAGTACAGAGATTAATGTCATAAATACCCTTTCTATCAGGCTACACACACTGCTATAAGCTCATTTCTGTCACAATAGGGCAAGTTCCTTAGCTCACTGATCAATGCCAAGAGCAGAAATGTTTTTGCAATAGAATTTAACATTAGAAACAAGCGGTTCAGTTTTTAAATAAATGCCTCAAGTCAGGCAAGGAAAGGAGTTTGAACCATTGTGACAATCACATATGACAACTCCTAGGCAAAAAAACCCCCTGCATTTGTAAAGGAAGGCTAAGATAAAAAAATGAACCAAATGGATAAATGAGAAGAGAGATTTTCACGGGGGAAAAAAAAGAAGCTCCTCTCAGAAGATTCAGTGGTAGAACAGGTGACTAAAAATGCTTTGCTATGGAGATTTATTTTGGTACGTAATCCATAGGGTGGAGTGGCAACAGCCAGGGAGTGTTCTGTTACCTGGGCATAGGCTGTGGGGGCAACAAAGGAAACTAATGACTGCATTTTGCAACTTACTATTTAGCAACTAAGATCTGTGGGCAGCTACACACAACTCTTTGCAGAATATAAACTGGACTAGCCAAGACCAGCCTGAACCCTCACAGTGGGTTTGGAGGACAGTTTTACTAGATTTAGTTGGTCATAACTCCTGATGCTCTTACACAGGGGCAAAAGCCTCTGTGCTCTTCTTTCCCAAGGCTCTTTCTTTCAGTGCCTTGCCCCAGAAACTTATTTTTCATTTGTTCTCTACCTAACTCGTTTTCCAAACTCCTTTGTAAGTGACTATAATTGATTCTTTTATAGAGGGAAAAAATGTGGAAAGTTTTCTGCTTTTTTACCAGGTCCAAATGGTTCAGGAAATAGTGCAGTGAGAGACTCAGCCAGTTAAGTGATAATTTTCACCTTTGGTGGCAGGAAGCTTTAAAGTTGATTCAACTGTTCCTATTCACTAAATCACTTCAATTCCAAAGATCTTGCATGCTCAAGAGCTTGGTTTTCCACCTTTTTCCACAGACATTTTGCTATGCTACAAGATCATGCATGGTACCAGAAAAGATGTTCAGGTTAGGACTACAAAATTTCACAGCAAAATAAGAAGCAAAATAAGAAGAAAGCAAAATCATTATTAAGAGGGATTGCAAGGTCATGTGAATACTTCCAAAGAAGCCCAGGCCCAAGATCAGTACAGGTTTTTGTACAGTAATGCAACTTAGCTTGTGAAAAGGGGAAGAAAAAAAGATGCCAGAATTTTGGAGTAAGGGATAATAGTGGACTGACAAACAGTACTCAGCTGAATCAGAAACACAGATGACAGCTCAGTTTCTTTCAGTATCTCTTCACATCACTCCTCAGTTTACCATGAAATATTTGAAGAATGTCAAACTCAGGTGAGTGAATGGCTCTGGCTAGGTCAGTTTGAGGGGTTTCTGTGTTTTCCCTTAGGTAACCAGCACTGGTTGGTAGTAGAGGCTTGTTGCTTTCTAGGTGAGACACCTGCATAAACCAAAATACGACTTCCTAACTCCAATGAGAAAAATCTGGGCAGCATGTAAGACATATTAAGGTAGTTCCAACAGTTACACTCCAATCAGCTCCATGCTGGGCCATGGGGACCACGAGGCTTCCAGAGCTATCAGCAGCAAAGCAGAACTGCTCATCTGTTGGCAAAAGAAACATCTCTGAATTCCCAGTATGGACAGACAGCACAACTTCCTGCTCGAATGTGTCTCCAGTGTGGGCACAAACCTCTGACACAGCCATTCCAGGCTCTCCTTAGAGGTAACAGAAAAAAAGAGGTGCTTTTAGGGTAAGACTCACCCGTTCTAAACATTTACAGTGTGGAGATGCTGATTTCCAACTTTTTTTATAAAAGCAACATAAGGGAACTTAACTGAGCTGAATATATCTACATCTCATGAGATGAAAACCCACTATGGATTTCAGGATGAACTGCAGATGTATGACACAAGAACCATTTGAAAATGGAATGTCAAAGTCATCACATAATTTTTAGGGCAGAATACCATGTTTGGTACTCAGATCAGAGAGTGAGGTTACTCTTGGCCAGGAGTTCTGGCTCTATCTCCCCAAAAGCTTCCCTTGTAGCCTCTTTGTGTTATGAGGTGCTGGGAACTTCTCCCTGTCCCATGAAGTGTGACAGCCTGTGGACAGCAGATCCCTCAGGATTTCTTGGAAAACTCCTCAGCACAAGTGGCTTGTAATGTAAGGTCTCAATAATCATACTTTTCACATCTGGATTTCATTTAGGTAGTCTCAATTTGTCAAAAGTAATAAAAAATTAACTTTTAATGTTCCTGATTTGAAACTAGCAAGGATGTTTTAAATGTTTCTTCCTTTTTATTTTTGCATTAAAACAGCCGGGGGTTGACTAGATGATCTGTAGAGGTCCCTTCCAACCCTTCCAACTCTATGATTCCGTGAAAAGGTACATCTCTAAGTGACAATTTTGTAGCCCCACGTTCAAAAGCCAAAGCAAAAAAAGGATATTTTTTTAAATAGTAACAAGTTTACAATGCCAGGAGGTCCTGACTCAGCATTTGGAGTCCATGATAAAGGACTAATCAAATTCTTGTATGCAGCTTTTTAACAGCCAGGAGACCTTACTAACATGTTGTCTGTGGCTGTCATTTGTTTGCTTTGTAATATAGTTTTATTACCTTAGTCAGTGTCACAAAATTTAATTCTTCCTTAACTTCATTCAGAAGTTTAAAAGAAACCTCTCAAATTTATATCAAGTATAAATAATAGAGTTTGGGTTTTTTTAAATCCTTACTCTACTACTACTTTAAAAAAATATATTTTTGCTAAATGCAGGCTTAGCAGGTGTTAGGAAACAGCTGAAAATACCCTGACAGAGTAAGCTTTAAATTTCTGAAACTTGGATGAAGTACAAGGATCTGTCCCTACCCTCTACAGCACACACTTGTTTTCTTGTTGAATGAAATTCATAAGTGTCAGAACTACCCAAACTAAAAGGAAACAGCAAAGCAACTCAACTACCTTACTCCTCCTACCTGCAAAAGTTTAATGCAAGTACAGAAAAGCAGCTATGTTCAAGAGCTATGAATACAGTGGTTTCTGCTTCTCAGTTTCCAAACCTGTGCTTCAGGTAGGCTGGACCAGGTAGGATCAGTAACCGGGCTTGCAAGTCATCAGCATTTCAGAGTACAAAGACTAACATATGAGACAAAAAAATCTCAGTCAGAAAATAAATGGTGTATACTTCGAAAACCAAATTTCCTTATTAGGGTGGCAGTAAAATTGAGGGAGTTGTCATCGGAGGAAAATGTAGCCCTGCAATTTCAGGATTAGAATATGAATTAGAGCATTCTCTAGATGCCAAACTATTAGCTCCTAGGTCAAAGACAAAAATGTCCTCTCTGTTCAAGATTTCTGTGCTCTAAAAAGTCTTAGCAGCATCTGCTTTCTGCTGTCCAGCAAGGCTGGGTTCTTTTTTTGTGTGTGTGTACTTAAGCTGAAAAACAGCAGAATGTAATACTTCCCATAATAATCATGAGGATTAGAGACAGTAATGCCAGGCACAACTAATAGATTTGGGAATGCACAAACACTTCAAGTTAGAGCTGCACTCAAAAATCACAAGGTATTGGTTGGATGTGAGCAGGAGGCAGATCCTTTACACTCACCACTAGTAGGTGTTAGTGGGTGTCATCTCAGCTCCGAGAATGGAGAATAGGAGAGGATGAATAAAGAAAAATGAAGCAAAGACTGAAAAACTATGAGAAATCAGCCATCATGACTTCCCCTTAACACACAGCCACACGTGCATGCAGCCATTTATAATTGCTTTATCAATATCAGCTTTGCTGACCATTTAAAAATCCAACCTGTGCCTGCAAACAGGTAACGTACGTGCCAAGAACACAAATACTCACTAGAGCAGGAAAACACAGGACCAATTCAACAGAGCAGATCATACATTTTTAACCTCATAGCACGGCAGGAAAATGCTTTAAACCTGTAGCAAGTCAATGAGAAATCTTCCCCACTGGTAAGCACAATAGCAGCCATCCATTTCAATAGAAGTTTATCAGCAGTAAAACCTGAGCGAGATAAATGAGGAAGCTGTTGAGCCACAGCCTGCTTGTGCCTGCTGCAGGCTGCCAGATAAAATGGGAACAAAAGCTCCCTGCTGTACCCCCTACGAGTCTCCATTAACCCCTGCTGATGCTTTATTATCGTCTGGGGGCTCCAGAACAGCATAGCATGAATCACTGGGTAAAAAATAAATAATGAAAGCTCATATGTAGCACAAACAAACCAGAAACATGGCTTGCAAGAATTACATTAGCACTGCAATTAAGTAACAGTTCTGAGGAATCGCACAGGCAAAGGCAAAAAAAAAAAAAAAAGAAAAAAAATCACAAAGTATGTAAAATCATGTATTAAAAACTACTTAAAGGCAACAGAGGCAAGTACACAATTTTGTTTCTCCTGCTTTTACCCACCTTTTCAACTACATAAAAATGTGTGAACCAAAGCAGGGGCCAGGCATTTATTCTGATACCTTCACATCCAATTCCAAGTCTCATCTTTGAATCCTGTCACAAATACCTTTCTTTGTTGCACCTACGTTAGTGTCCTTTCTTCAAATACAAATTTAAAACATTTACTGATGGCCAAAGCATCTTCTATCACACAGATATTAAAAATGGATGGTGAGGGCATGGAAAGTGCAGCAAATCTCCTCAAGATTCTTGTTTGCCATAAGAGAGCAGGCAGTGTGAGCAAATGGAAATACTTGAACACTAGTAATTTTTTAACTATCATAGATTAAGAAAGGAATCTACATTTAGCAAAGGTCATCTCATTACTTAACACCAGAGGCTCTACCAGTGAGTTGGCCCTGCCCAATCAAAACCTCCATGTACTGCAGGAAGGGATAAAGTCCTTGTGGCTCCTGTGAGGAATGCATTAGGGAAGACACTTTGGATCAGTCCTCAAGCAAAGGCAAACCCATCCGTGGGATTGTTTTTGCCCGAGGACTGGGGTGCACTTGGTGGGTGATGCAGAGGGAATGGGGAAACACAATGGGCACCTCAGGGGGATTTGTTTTTTGGGTGAGGACATTCTGTGATCTTGAATTGTACAATACTGGTTGCTGAATGACACTGCCACTTGATGCCATAACTCCCATGGACAGTGAGGATGAACTACTCCAGATACACCAGTCATGAGCTCCTGAGGGGATCTGCAACCAACCAGCATCAAACCAGTCCTCCTGCTCTGGAAGACACTTGGGACAGTCAGAATGAACTCAACACACATACTGGGGACATGGTCATTGACTACAGAAATAAAACCTGTACTTGTGTGTGTGTGTGTATAGTTGGAAGGAGTAGGACCTGGACATGAAGTACATGGTATAAAATAAGGGATAGGAAATGTACTGGTTCTGGCCAGGACAGGATTAATTTCTGTAGTAGCCAGGAGGGAGCATGGCCAGGACCTGGAGGTTATTCTGTACCACGTCAAGTCATTGCTGGGAGTGGGGAAAAGGGTCTCTCTTCCAGGGAGAAGGGGCTCCTTCCAATTGAGGAAATGTGGCAAGGGGAGAGGGAGCCATCAGTGTTGTCCATTGACAGGGATATTCTGTGTGAATCATTTCTTTCTCTCATTACTATTTTGCTGTTTTCTTATTGTTGTTTTCAGTAAATTATTCTTATCTCAACTAATGATCTTTGTCTTTTGTGCCCCCCAATTCTCCTCTCCATCCTGTTGGGGGAAGTGAGAGGTTTGTGGTTTGGAGATTCTCGGTGGGAGAAGTAAATTGGAGAGCACCATTCCTAAATCATTACAGGTATCAATAAAAAAAATCCACTTTATACTGAACCATTCTCCTGGAAGAACATTCCCTCTTCATCCTATAGAGCCCTTCCATGCTTTACTAATTTCAGAAGCCACGTTGAACATGTGTGCTGATCACTCCTGCTGATCACAACCCCTTTTTGCCCCTCTGAAGGGCAGTCAGCAAGCAGCAACACGACCTCTAAAGAACATGACAGAATGGTCTCAACACAAGAGAGGCTGAATGGGTTCCATCCAAAGGTCCACCCATCCCAGTATCCTTTCTCAGAGAAAAATGAACACTTAAACTCACAGAACCGAATAACAAAGGAAACACATACAGAAACTTTTCCAGAAGACTCCTTCCTTCTACAGCAATTTACAGTTCAGTGATTTGTAGTTCAGAGGCAATTCTATCTGCCACTAAACTGCAGTGGAATTCCTTTCCATGAATTTACCCAGTCTTCCCAGTAACACATGTAAGCTTTTAACATCTACAACCATTTCCACATCTGCTTTTGTTTGTTCTGCACCCACCACCTCACATTAGTTACAAGGACCAATTTCTTCTGTCAAAAAAAGGTGTCTGTGTGGGAAGTGTTGGTCACCTTATACAAAATTTTACAGATCTATGTCACATATGCCTAAATGAACACCTCCAGGAATTAAAAAAAATACAAACCCACACCCTCAAACAAAACTAAAACCCAAAATCACCAAATTGAAACTGTAGGAGAACTTCTCTGTTGCTTTAAAGGTTTTAGCCAGACTGTTTCAAGATTTACTGCTTGCTGACAAGAGTTAACAAATGTTAACTTTTTATAAAAAGCAGCAGCAGTAATATCATAACTCTAACACTTCGAGACTCATAGGAAAAAATAAACAGTCATTCTGAAATCTTTGACTGATAAATCTTTTCTGATGCCCTGCATAAATGTTACATGACAACCTGGAACAAACTCATTCTGCTGGCTTACACTGATTTAAGAACAATGAGATGGAAATTGTCCCAAAGACCTATGTGCCAAATCAGATATATTCTGTCCTGCCACAGACACCATAATATTGGCATAAACATTCTATGATGTGTTCTAGCCAGTTTGACAGAATTGCAGCAGTGAGCTCATGCCTGGTCTAGATGAAAATTTCTGCCACAAACTGATCCATCACTGAACACAGTGCCTAACTTTCCTTTAGCAAAATACATTCAAGGGCAAGACAGTATCAGGGTTGAAGTGCTCAATCTGTTATAAATAAATTTCTAAATATTACTAAGACTATTTTCCTCTCTTTTCTCAGAGCTGGTGTAATATTAGGTGAATTACAGACTATAAATCTTGTTTTCAGGACAAAGAAAACTCTTCCCCCTGAGGCTCTCTCAAGGAGCGCTTCAAAGCAACTCACCCTGCAGGACTGGAGTTACTTTGGCTCTGAAGGAGAACAAACAGTTTATGTGACCTTCCAGCTCATGACTATGACTTCACCTTGACTTATTTGCAGCAATAAATAATTAAAAAACAACTTTGTAAGTCTAGAAAAGATACGATTGTGCCTAATAGGATAAGTGCTAAAAGTTCTTTGCAATGGTTAGGAATCAATAAGGAGAGCTGTAATTCATCAAAGGAAGGCAAATCTACCAGGATACAGCAAAAGCAGACGGTGCTCCTGTGCACCAGGTCACAATCAAGTCTCCACATCCAACAAAAGCTTTTGACAGCAAACTGATCAAGTACTAAACAACACTATTTTCTCAAAGACTGACAGATAATAAATGTCAAATTTGCTTAATAACTGTTACACAACAAAATTTTCAATGTGGGAGAGAAGAAAAAGTGCCTTTTTTTTAAATTAAAAGTTCCAACAGGACATGTCAGAAAAAAAGAAAATCCATGTCCTTGCTGAAACTGTAATAAAACAAGGCAGATGCAAAGTACAGAGGATTTCTGTGAGTATAAATAACTTTACGTGTAAAATAAGATTTATTTCTTTAAAATATGTTTTACTAGGCTCTAAACTGAGCAGTGCAAAGAATGAAAGATAATTTTTTTAACAACATACAGTAATCCCAATAAAAAACTTTTCCCCCTGATGACCTAAGAATTGACATAGTTAACAAGTCCTTATCACACATTCTTACAAAGAGAGCTCTAATACATGGATGTAATTTCTATTTTACACAAAAAGTGAGGAAGAATAGCAAGTAACTTGCCCAAAGGCTAAGAAGAACAGAGTTGTTTCTTAAAGCACAACTCAACCACCATCCCATCACCCTTTCTGGCTGTATCAGAGTACAAACACTTAGAGTAGCAAAACATTCTATAACTTCATGGAATAAAATATGCAGGTGCAATTACAAACCTCTATTTTGTCTGTTTTGGCATCTCCCCAGTATATTTTGCTTTCTGCATAATCCAGTGCCAATCCATTTGGCCAGCCAAGCGAGGTGTTCACCAGCACAATTCTGTCTGAGCCATCCAGTGCTGCCCTCTCAATCTTTGGGATTTCTCCCCAGTCAGTCCAGTACATGTACCTGCAAAGGAAACAAAATCTTATTCATCCAAACCTTCAATATTCTTATAGCTTCTTCTGGACAACTCTTCCCCAAACCACATAGCATGCAGTAAGTTACATTTCTAAACCAGAATATTTCCTTACCTAGGTAAGGATGCCCAAACCATTCAGAAAGAATTTGCATGTAAACACACAAAATTCCTGTATCAGTCTGCTCAGCAAGACAACATAACCAGTGCTATTAACTAGAATAAACAAGCAGATTCATGCAGTCCACAAAAATATTTTTAAAAATAATAAAACATTGGCACATCAGATGCCTATCCTGGTGGCTAAAATAGAGCAGCAGTGCTTGTATCTCGGACCTTTAACTTTGAGAGCATCGCTGTATTTTCATTTGGAGGGCTCAGAAGTTTTATCACTGCATCCCATTATCTACACAGATAGAGTATCTTCTTTGCATGACTAGTATTTTTATGATGCCTTTTTCCTGGTGCTAGGAAAATGAAGCTAGACACGGTTAAAGGGGTTGGGGTCTTTACCTCAGTATTTTAATCAGGATCCTGTTTGATGCATCCACTTCACCCAGGTGACAGCGTGGCAAAATGCACACCCACCATCAATCACACACACCAGTTATAGACTTTACACATCAGCAGATCTAACAAGGGAGCCCAATAATGAGGTTGGGGTGGGCTAAGCTCTAATTTACAGAATCTGTCCTGCCAGGAGACCTTGGGCTCCTGAGATAGTAGGAATGTTTGGTCTCCCTGGCTCTGCAGTCCTGGGCTGTTCAGTCTCAGGCCTGCAGGACACTTACAGAACACCAAGCACTAAACTAAGTAAAAGGTTGCAAGTGTGCATGCTGCTAATACTTGTGGATATAGAGAACTGTGTAAAAGGGATATAAAAGAAAAGACAAAAATCATTCCGGCATCATTTAAAAATGCTCACAAACAGCTCCTCACCCAACCATGGGATCCAGCACGATCGCTCTGGGTTCTTCCAGGTCCTCTGATATCAGGATTTTCCTCATGGTCCCGTTGAGCCTGGTGACCTCGATGCGGTCGGTGCCGGTGTCCGTCCAGTAGAGGTTCCGCGCCACCCAGTCCACGGCGATGCCATCGGGGTGCGCGATCTGAGCGGTCACCACGAACTGGCTGCCCGAGCCGTCCAGGAAGGAGCGGCGGATGGCCCTCACCTCGTCATCTGTCCAGTAGATGAATCCCTCCAGAGGGTCGAAGTCGATGGCGATGGCGTGGCGAATGTCCTCCAGTGGCAGCACGATGTCCGTGAAATCCGGGGTGTCCAAGGAAATGCGCCTCAGGTCTGTCCGGCGGGCCAGGAGCAGCAGAGCCGTGGCACCTGCAGGAACAGGCAAACACAAACCTTGCAAGCACGGGAGATAGAGAACCTGAGCCTGTCTTTCCCAAGAGCATGGCCAGGCTACCTTGATTTCACAGGACCGAACCAAACTGCTGGGCACCAGCAGAGAATTCAACTCCAAGGCTTCGAATGTGAAGCTGCTCACCATGTCTCTGTTTATTCTTCAGAGCAAGTCAGATGTGTTTAAAATTCAGTGGTCCTTTCCTTTCCCAGAATGTATCATGTTGCTCATGTTCTCTATCCATATTGTTCCCTCCAAATCTCTGAAACAGATATGCAGCAACTCTGCTGCTATTTTATGCAAATCAACAGATGGCCTGCAACCTCTTAGATGAGAAATCAATTATGCAGACAATTCACTGACTGTTTGCTGCTGTTGGTGAGAGGACAACCATGACAAACAAGCTGTATGTTTCAACAACTCCTGATAAATGGAAAAAATGTAACATAGAACACCACAACTAAACTCCTTTTGGGAAACTCTCATTGGAAGAGTCAGATTTGGGAATGGACCACTGTGCAATGACCATGCAGAGCAGGAGGGCTGTCACCTTCTCTCATATTTGTTAAGAACAAGCTTATTGAAGACATGAAGATAAATAACAGTGTCTTGTAAAGTGATTTTGAGCCAAAGCACACAAAAGTCTTGCTGGCTGTAGGGTCAAAAGTCAGAATCACAATAAATAACTAAGATCAGCTTGCATTGCAGGAGATATTTTCACACAGGCAACACAGCATATTTAATGGTACTAACAAAGGTAGTTGCACTTATTGTCTAATCTAATTCATTTTCATTTAATTTTCTGTTCTATGTCACCAGATTTCAACGTAATGAAGGATAAACAAGCACCACACCCCATTCCAATTAAACTGGCTTATCAGTTTGGAGTTTTAGGGAGATAAGAGCAGCTCAGGCCTGAGGGAAGCCTGAGCTAAGGTGAAAAATGCATGCATAATTGCAGGGAAAGTGTGGTGCAATGGCTCTCCTCAGAGTGAGAGCACAGGCTTTGGCAGGGATTGATGGGGGAGGAGGGGGTGGGGGGGGAAGGCTTAGGAAAACAAATGCATGAACATGCAGTGAAAATGAGTGATTGCCAAGCCACACTGCATCCATGTCTCGATTTTGATGTGTAAGAGGTATAAATAAGAGCTAGAAGACTAAGTTGGTGATGAAAGAAGAATTTTGGTGTCTGATGCCAATTTTTTTTTTAAAAGACAGTAATTGATGTCGGTGCTAGCTGAAACCTCACTGCATACCAAACCTTGGAGAGATGCCAGAGCAGCCATTGCTTCATTTACAGCAAGTTCAACGTGTTAAAAACCTCTAAGACACTTTCACAGTGCTGCAGGAAACAGCACCTTTCAACAGCTGAAGTTGAGGATATTACAAGTGTTTCTGATTGGTAGTCAGAAGGGACTAAGATCAGCTTTGGGATCCTCTGCCCTAAAACACCTTGTGTCCAGAAATAAATGTACACACTACTCAACTGTTCTTCTAGTGAGTAACTCCTAAGCATTAATTAATCAGGAAGGGGGAAACTGTAATTACATGCCTATGTATCCTTCAAAATACTGTAAAGCATGTAACATGGCCAATGAGAACAGGCTCGTTAAACGGGTTTTGTAAGCAGCTGATCTTGACACAGTGTCTCTATGCACATCTCTATCTGTTGCTACTAAGTACAACAAACAATTCAGCATCAAGATTCAAGCATACAGATGCATTATGGTCACAGAAAGTATTAAAAACTAACCCCTGTAATTCAGCTTCAAGGAAGACAGAAACCCTTACTATAGTTTCTCAGCAACGTCACAGTCCTTTATCCAACTTGCCTTTTAAACAAAATAATGACAAACATATGAAAAACCCCTAATAATGATACCTTTTTTGTGTTAGCAAGTAAACCTAAGGTTGAGCAAACGCACAGACATCAGAGTTCAAAACATATATATTGTCTACCATATACAGTGTGGGACATGTGTAAGGCATCATTTGTGTGCTCTGGCTGAAGTTGGGTTATTTCAAAGAACCAAAGCCAGGTTTCCAGAAAGACTGAGCTCAGTATAAGCATGCCCTACTGGAACTCACCCTTAAAATTGACCAATTGACCCTTCCCATTCTTCCCAAAGATGACCCATTTAACAGCTTCAGTATCCTGCTTTCAGGCTGCAACACTTTGTTTAGTCAAACAACCCACTGTGTTTAAGCCTTAATTCAGCTCTGGGAAATGACTGCCTTTCAGCTAACCCGTGTTGCACTCTGGAACCCCAAACTAAGAATTTCATGGTCTTTATCTGGGGGCTTGGCCAGCATTCCAATCCCTCCATCAAACACCAGCCTTCAGCCCTCCAACCAGGCAATAAAAAGTTTAAAGCTTACTTCAGAGCTATTACCCAAACATTTGCAACCAACACCTCAGCTGCTTAGTTAGATCAGCAGTCACAGCACTCAGGAGAAAGAAACAGCAGCAGAGAAGCACCACACCTCCAGGCAGGCTGAGGGAAAGATCACTCAGAATACCTTCAGGCTTGTCATGACAATAGCAGAAATAACAAATGCAAGAGCTGGGTGTATTTATAGGCTGATCCCACTGCCTCCTTGATAACAGCCAGGGAAAGGAACCCCAGGTGGTCTCAAAACTGTGGCAAACACCACTTGAGCAAAGTTTACCTGGCCAGACACTGATCACCAGTCAGAAGATGCTCAAGGTACTCAAGGCTGCCAGGACATGACAAAAAACAATCAATTTTTTTCACTTCTACTCCAAAAGACCAATTATGATGCAAAGCTAAGATGACAACAGGATCTCCAGACTTCTTGCCTTGCCTCTTTAAGAAAATCAAGCTTCTAATGATGAGCATGAGGGAGAGAATATCAAGAGTACATAAATGTATTTCAAAAAAAGAATAAAAAGGCAGAAAAAGACAATGCAGACTGCATGCACGCATGCATTACTTTATTTTTGGTTTGTTGTTTTGGTTTTTTTAAATTTATCAGCACTTCTTAGGAGAACTGGAACGAGTCACAAACATAAAACACCTCAAACCTCATCTGGCTTAGATGCTTTCAGAGGGTGCATGGAGGCTGCAAACAGAACTCTGACCTTGGCACACATATGCAGACCTGAGGCAGTTTTCCCTCTGATTCTAAACCATTCGACTTGTGGACTAAGCTCAAGATTCTTTTCAGCAGCGCCTCAAGTCACAGGATATTCAAGATAGTTAGCAATTTTTTGAAAGCCAAGTCCCTTACTTGTCTAAATATGGACACATAAGCCTTACTCCAGACTCTTAGATTTGAGAGCTTTAGCCTACTTTTATTAAGCACTTTGAAAGCTGGGATTACAAGCTCACGGATGGTGCATTACATTAGTCCTGGAACTAATACTTGCCTCAAAAATTCTCTATTAAAATTCTAAATAATTTAAATCTGTGTGCTAGCTGAAGAGAAGGGGGAGAAAGGGGGAAGCAGAGCAAGCATGCAGATACATGCAACAGCACAGCTTTAAGTCCAATGCCCTCCTAACCTTTACAATTAATTACATCTTCTCAATGATATACAGGCCTCAGTCATTTGTAAGTTATTGAACTTTAAAACCATCATTGGTTGCTGAGCTACACAGACACGTGCTCAGGAATGCATACAAAAGAAGTGCTAGACCTAAGACATGTATAATGCATTCCCTGTATCTGAGAAATCACAATTATCAATACATCCCAAATAGAATTAATTCACATTTGACCAAAACATTTAATTCCTAAATGTTTTTCTCCAGTTTTAAAATCACTATTGTGAAAGAGTCCCTGATCTGGCAACACAAACAAGAGTTTTCAATCTAAGCTCAACCTTAAAACTACAAAGGCAAAAGAACATGCACCTGAAATAAATCACATATTTCTTCCTTCCTTTAAAAGAAACTATGGAATGAAGGTGTGAAACTAACATCTTGGTCTGTGCTGTCAAATCAGGATCCTGACAAAGCAAATTAGGCAGTGGACAACCCTAAATTGCAAAAGGAAGTGCAAAATTCTGGTTCCTCCAGGCCTGCAAGCGAAAGAGCATTCATGGGCAAAATAAAGACTTCCCTGTAAGAGAACAGAATGGCCAAAAAAAGGCTGAAATTGAAGTGTGAAGCACTGCTTTTTCTTCATGAGGAAATTCACACCACCTTGCTCAGCTGAAGTCACCACTGGTTTTCCCACTTTAAACCATGATTCACTATTGGCAGGAGCAACTGCAGGACTCCAGTAAAACTTACAGGCAAAGAGAGAAGCTGAGCACACTGACAGAGAGATCTACAAGCACTAATCAGAATGTGACTCCAATGACAAACTCATTTATGTAAGAAAATTCAGGTTTGTCTTACAACTACCAAAAGATTATTTAAATGTAGCACTGCCAAACGCAGAAAAGCAGCACACACAGTACTGAAAAAGAGAAATTCCACTATTTGTGCAGAAGAACAACACATTACCAAGAATAGGACACAAGGCAGTAAAAGCTCTCTGGTAGAAGACCTGAGTCCTGCCTGGGTACTCTGAAAGGACTCTGCTTCACATGTTACAGGCAGAGGAATATCCACCATGAAATAACTTACTTTGCTTCTCTTTTCTTTGAGGGACAGGGATTTACAAACTTTCACCAAGGCAATGGGAGAGCTAAAACATTGCTACAAGTCCACATCTCAGTTTACTTCACTGTTTTGATTTGTATTATCAGTTATTAGAAAAACAGATAGTTTTATTCTAAGGTATCACCCCTTTCTGAAACACTGTGGAGAATTTTTTTCAAAACTGGAATGCATGTGTGTTACTGTGTTCACAGATCTTACAAGAAATAGTAAAACTCCTCTAAGGTATGATTAAAAAAACCCTACAAAAATGGAGAAACTAGCTCTGGCGGAAAGGCAAGGGAGGAAAAGATTTCCTATAAACCAAGATTATTCAAAAATGCTAGGTTGTCATGGAAACTGTTCAGGGAGGGTCAGCCAGCCTCACCTTTGGCTGCCAGGATCATCTGTCAATGCCAAAGCACTGCAAACACCACAAACACACACTCAAAATTCACCCATCAAAATCTTTCCAGCACAGGCCAGCATTCTCCCCAGTGCTGCATGAAATGAAGCTCTCCCTCAAAGAGGCTCATTTCATCCTGAAACAATTCAGTTTAGCAACCAGTCTGATTTTAGTCTACTGCTGGAAGACAAAACCATCTCAAAGAATAGAAACTGAGTCAGATTTTTCACCTTTCTTCACTTTTCAATTACCAGTCTCTCCCATGGTCATGTACACATTCTAATTGCAAATGGAGATTTTATCAGCACTGCAGCATTTCAGCTGTATATTGAAAGTATCTGAGGTAAAAATGTTCGGTTCTCAGGGCTCAGCTCTACTTTCACAGCAAAATAGAGAACAGGCAAGTACAGGGGGAAAAAACAGCCCAAGAAACTAGAATCAATCTCCCATCCTGCAGACCTGAAAATCAGAAAACAAATTTACTTCCCAGGGGTCCTCGAGGAGCTTAAGAAAGGAAGTCCTGACAAACATGTCCAGATTTACACCTTGAATTCTGGTCTGTGGCTGCTCTGCTTCCCCGGCCATGCTTCCCTTCCTTCCCTGAATAATTGCAGCTTCCAACTACAGGAAGAAATTCCAGGGAATCTGTGCCTTGAGGAGATCTGGAAAGTTGTAATTCACCTGTAAAAGCCCTAAGCCTACATCTGAACCTCCCTTCAGAGAGAAAGAAGTAAAAAAACACCAAAACAAACTATTTTGGGGCATGCTTAGCTCTAAATGCTGAACTTCCTGCATGTGTATGTCAGAAATTAGCCCTGCACAGGATCAAAGCTGCACAAAACCAATGGACCTGGTGAATAATTTCAGTAGGTTGTTTCATCTGGGTTATGTGCTGTCTCCTTTCTAAGACCAAGCCAAATAACCAGTCTCAATTATCTCCCTTCTTCCCACCCCTTTTTTCCTGAAAGGCAGAGGTAGAATGTTCCCAAAAGATACAGCAGAAGAACAGTGGTTTAAAATGCAACATAATATTGACAACAGTAGAGAAATGTTCTTGGATAAAGTTTTTTGCATACAACTGGACAACACACTGTAGCAAACTTGGTTAACAATATTTTTAATACAGTGGGGGCTTATATTCTGTAAGCCAAATACATGATATGGCTGACTGGGAACATAAAATTTGTCTTCTCATGTTCAGGGAGTGGGAGAAAAAAGCAACAGTTATAAACTCTAAGACATAAGAAATGGCTAAAAAAAGTGAAGTGATGATTCTGTGTGAGAAATCCTTTTAATAAGGTTCTGGGGTGGATTTTTAATACCATTCCTCTAGTTATCTTTGGTAATTTACTTTGATACACTGGCATTTATCTGGGCATATCAAGCATTTTTGAAAAAGCACATGGATTCATGTCACATCCTGACTACATATAACCAACCTAGAGCAGTATTATTAAAGCTTCTCCTTATACTGAGGGAAATAGAAGAAAAACATCTTGTTTGTGTATTGGGAAATTCTTATAAACAATCCTGCCAGGCTAAATTGGGAGCTGTTTTTCACATAAAAGCAGCAATTTATTTTAACAAGGTTCACAGAGACACACAAAAATAATCAGCAGAGAGCATGAAATAGCATGAAATTAAAGAAAACTCTGAACATAGCTGACAAGCCTGGAATAATTTTTAAATTATAAAACTCCAATTAAAAAAATTATTTCAGTATACATTTTATTTTAGCCTATTTACACTAAGCTCTGCTCCATCGTTTCTTCCTCCATTTACCTCTGTCCTAGGGAGATGATTTGCATAAAAGTTAGTTATTTATGATCCAGCTAATTATCTCCAGTGTTAATTTAGATCCTGTTAGTGCACTATAGCAACCACAACACAACTTCACAAGACCTACACTTATAAAATGTAACAATTTAAAATCATGTACATAAGCCCACAATGAGAAACTAAAAGCAGTTTTGGGTAAGTGCTTGCAGCTCTAAGTCTTGATCATGTCTTGAGTTTTAGGGCTTTCAACACTTCTAAAGACATGGTGTTATTTTCAGAGAGAGATTCCAGGTGCATGTGTGTATAATAAATAAACATCAGACTTAAAAAAAAATTAAGAAAGGGGTTGTTGTGCAATCCTATTAGCCAAATACTTCATGATCAATAATGTCAGAAACATTTTAGACAAGCAGAGGAGGCAGGTATCTTTTTCTCTAAGAAAATGGAACAACAGAGGCCTCCAAAACTTGCAGGGAGTTAAGTGACACAGACAAAACTCCAACTTAAATTTTGTAACTGGAGGTAACCTGCCCTTCAGTCATGAGAATCTTTCTTTTTTTAAAATGTAGAGGGCATTTTCCAATCACTTTTATCTGTACTGCAAAAGCACACGTAGTTTCAGAATTTGCCACCCCTAATGTGCATCATATAGTGCAGCTGAAAGAATCCCTTTCCCTCCAAAAGCTACTTTGTGCTTAAACTACAGGGTTTTTTAAAAACAAAGCCTACCATCTTTGCAGGTCTTTCCATTCTCGAGAAGTTTCACACCAGTGGGACATGCACACTGATAAGAGGGCTTGGTAGGAGACATCAAACACAAGTGGGAGCAGCCACCATTATTAATTCCACATGGGTTTGTAGCTGTTAAACATAAATCACACAGATTAATGCTTCTGATAACCAATGACCTCATATCATGTGTTAAGACACATAAGGCATTTGAGTGGTAGAATCAGTGGCAGCAACACACATTAAAGGAGGAAATGATAAACACAGAACAAGCAAAAATTACTTCCAAGTGTTGAGTAGTGGGGTATTTATGGTACCAAAACCACGGATGTTGAATGTTTCCCTTCTTGGGAAAGCAGCACTTAGCTCTAACAAGAACCTTGTTTCAGCTCTGCTCTTGTCATTTTTACAAACTATTCAGCATACTGGTGCTGGATGCATTTATAAAAACAAAATGCAAACAAAGTAAATTAACACAATGGTTAAGACAGTGGTTACTACACAGAGCTAGTCCTGCTCAATATCATCTGCCAAATTAACACTACTTACCACTCAAGAACTACCACTTCGAAAAATAAAAATACTGTGTTGCCTGATGTTACGGCACAGGAAACAGAAAAATACAACAATAGCATAAATGTGTCAGGCAGGAAAAAAAAGTAAGAGCTGGGGTTTTTTCTTGCACTTAAGAATCCCTGCAAAAAATCTAGAGAATATTTGGTTACCCTTTGGGTCTTTTGCTATTCTCTGCACTGGAAAAATTGCATCATGATGTGGGTAAAGCTACCAGGCACCATACAGAAAGACTAATTAAGATTTTTGCAAATCAGTTCCAACTTGCAATTAAAAAAAGAAAGCAAGACAGCTTACCATTTGGCTGCCTCTTCTGGCTGAAGGCATGGATATCCATGGGAGAGAAGATGTTGGAATGTATTTCACGCAGGTCTTCCCCAGAGTATTTGCTGCAGGCCAAGATGGAATGGGTGTTCCAGTCAGTCCAGTACAACGTGTCCCCAAACAGTGTCAGAGCAAAGGGATGTGGAAGGGAGCCTTTCACCACAGCTTGCCTAAAAGAGCACAGGGAAGAAGAAAATGAATGCTCAAACACAATTCATGTGACAGCTTGGCCTGAACACAGCTTTTGTGAAAGAGGTTTGAGTACTGTTGATCAGAACTTTGCATTTATTTATTTGTGGGAAACAAATATACTGGCCCTATTTGGGGAATGATATGAAGGATCAACACAGGAACACTATTTTTAGGCTGCCTATTGATGCTGAGAAGCCTAAGAGATGCTAACTGAAATCCTTTCTTAGATCTGTGGATACATTTATCATCCCTTGAACAGTCCATACCTGTAGGGCTCTCTGCCACCACATGAAGGGGGGCAATGCCAGCTGATTTTATGCAAGTCTGACTGCTACTTGCTCATAAACCATGTCCACCAATTTCAGCCTCAGCAGATTTCAGACAGGTCAATTAACCATTCATCTCTTCCAGTTTGGCTCTTTTGAACCATCAAAAATACTCTGAAGTAGAGTAGTTTTTCACTATAAAGAAATCCTTAAAGTTACTTTCAGTGTTATGATAATTATTAAGCTATTGTTTTTATTAAAAGCAGTGCCATTAAACAGAGCTCTAGTGATTTTCTGCCATGGTAATGATATCATTTCTGAGCAAACTGGGTCACTATCTCTCTCCAGGTTCACAAACAAAATTAAAGAGTATACCCATATATTTTATGTATATATACAAAGACATGCTCATTAGCCATCACAAAAATGCAGCACAAACATTACTGAAGACAGCTTTTCCAAGTTCTTATGATGTAGAAACTAATTATCTCTACCTAAGATCCTCAGAACTGGAATTAAGTAGCTCAATTCTTATTTTTATTTTATTCAAAATCACAGAATAATTTAAGATGGAGAGGATTCCAGAGGTCATCTGGACCAACACCCTGCTCAAAGCAGGGCCACACAAGCACCATTTACAGGAGTGCTTCTTCCCACCTCCTTTCTTCTGAGCTGCCTAAGTGAAGTGTGTTCCCACCTAGGCAAGGTCCTGCTGAACCCTGGGGATCACCATCCCTTTCCTGAACTGGAATCATAAGGGGTTGACACACAGCCCTGCTACTCCTTCAGAATAAGGCACACTATGAGCATCAGCCTCCCAATTTTCTTCTTGCAGGGAAGACAGTAATTGCCTATATATTTACTGAGAATACATCCCCACACCATAGGCATTACTTTTGGAAATAAGTCTAACTGAAGTGGTTTAAGAGATGACAAAAATACCCTTATTTTCCAAATATCTGCTATTAAAATATAACAGAAGAGTATATTAAAGCAAGAAGCTTGATGGTGTCTTCTGCAATGACTCTGACCACCAAGAGATTATAATCATTACCACTCTTTCACCTTAGCTTCTGGGAAAAGATGCATTACCTTTAAAGTTTCTAATTTTTTTTCTACTTATGAGGGAAAAAAATATAGATTCCATTACTTGTCATTCTAGTGTTCCAATTGTACACCAAACAAAATCTTCTACTTCTTGGTATTTTACACTCAAAAGTAGGACATATTATCTTTTCTTTCTTATCTCTGTCTGGAGTCTGGCATATATTTGCTTCTAATTAAATGCACTAAATAAGTATCTTACAAAAGACTATTGTAATATAATTTAAAGCTGAAACCTGACAGCCACAAGGTGAAACCAGAATGACACAACACATTCCAGTACCACGCCAAGTATAAAGGCATTCTAAAGCTACAAACATTTTAACCAATCCTACCCTCAAACCATAAATGCCTTCAGATTTGAATTTTGGTTTAGAACAGGCTTGGAGACAAAGTCTGTGAGTATGACATACTGTATGACATTGGACAAATGACACATATGACATTTTGTCATATGAAACAGAAGCAATAAAAGTCCAAAACCCTCACTATAACCAAACCTGCACCAAAGACAGCATTCCCATAAAAAGAGAAGCCACATCTTTATGAAGCATTCTGACTATCTTACTTCAAACCAAAACAAATTAACCCCTCCAAAAAAAAAACCCAAAAAACAACACACAAAGCAATTTTATGTCATTTGTACCCACACTAGTGGGAATAAATCTTTGAGTACAACAGTAACTGTTAGACATGCCTAACTTTCAGACAACCATCTATTCATATGACAATGCATCAGGTGAACTGAGACCCTTATTTAAAGCAGCCCTTATCTGGAGAGGTTCAGGAGCCCTGACTCATTTGACTGTGCTGTCAGTCACAGCCTTGCAGCAATTACTCTTCAGCTTGTATTATTTTTCTCAGCAGATATAGGATTGCAATGCATGAGGATGGCTTTGGGCCCAAACACAAGTGTGTATTTCTTGCATCTCATCAGCTCAGGATTACCAGTAACATGTACTCTGCAATCTTTGTTTCCAGCAGGCCATTACAAGGTGACAGCCAGCAAAACCAGCAGGGCTTTTCCCCCTTGGAACATCCTCCACAGGCCACATTTGCAGCCCTGCTGAACAGCAGCTATGTCATGTATGCCAGTGTGGAAGGAGTGCCTTGAGCTGAGCTCAGTGAGCCTCCACTCCCAAATGAGGAGAAGGAGGAAGGGGCAGGAGAGCCCAGCTATTAAAGACCAGGAAAAGGAAGAAGACAGGGAGCAAGAAATGACCTTCTGATTGAGCAGCTATGCTTCAGCACAACCTACACAAGGCACTGCAGAACTCTGCTTTTGGTGAGCAGGATGAGGGGTCTCGACTTGATTGATTATTCATTAAATACACCCAGGTGGAGGAAGGTGACCAGAGTCACCTTCAGATGTTGCACAGAGCTGGTGGGAGCTGGTGCCTCCCACCTCCAGGGTGGTTCCCAAGCACCCAGACAGGGTTGGGGAGCATAGAGCACATTTCTGGTCCTGATTCTGGGTTCCAGGTACAGCACTGCAGGGAATTGGGCTGATGGGACCTGCCAGCTCCTGCCAGGCCAGGCTCAGCTGGAACAAGTGGCAGGACAGCAAAAGCTCTCCACCCTAATACCCTTCTCCAAACTCCCTGGTTCCTTTTGACTGCTGCACTTTATCATCAGCTTCATTTAGAAAGACACCAGAGATGATGGGAAAGTGAAAGCTGGGGATAAGGAGCAATGTTATTCATTCAGGAGACATCTCCAGGGCTTCAGCAATGCAAATTGGCTCTGTATTACATGGTACTAAGCACACACTAACTTTAATAACCCTCCTGGCACCAGGCATATAATCACACAAATTTGCCTTAAAAATGTGGATGGTGATTGACATTTAAAAGGCCACCATTTCTGTTGAGTTGGCTGGGAAGGAAATGCACAGAGGGACAGCAGAGAAGGAGGGTGAGAAGAGAAAGAGAGCGAGAAAATTCGAGGTTTCCACAGAAATTAAATTCTGTGTTGAATATCATGATTTCCCAAACACAGTAATCAGTAATCAGAGAAGCCATTTCAATAAGTACTGGGTATGGTAGAGTTTTCTACTGTCTGAAGAAAATATAAATCCAATTTCAATACATTCACCTTTGTTCTATTCTTATTCTCTTTAAGAGTCCAGTGAAACACTTTATGAAGATAAAGGAAATAAACAGTAAACAAGCTAAAGCAGGAATTACAAAAGGAACTTCCAAACTCTGAAATAGAACAGCAACATGAAACTCCATAGACAGTCTATCCAGTTTTATATTAACAATAATAAAAAAGCTCTTGCTTCAGGATAATATGCATTTCAGACAAAGACTAAACCTACTTGAAATAAAAATTAACAGCAAAATGACCAAAAAACCATTAAATTCATATCCTTTATTAAAACCAAGATTTCCTCAGTCTCCCTTTATTTCTTTTCTTACTAACACTAGCATTAAAAGCTATATTACAGCTATGAAATTTAATAATTCAGATCACCAAAAGAAAGACACCAATAATCAAGATAATTTAAATTTAAAGTACCATAGGAACTACTATTTTCCCTCCTAGAATTTTAATTGATATTTTTTTATTCAAGTCTAACAGCATTTGTCCATAAATATAAACAAGTAAGCACTTTCCATTAAGCAAATGCTTTTTATTCTTGCTGCATTACAGTTTTCTAGCTGCAAGAACTAATCAGAACACCTGCAGAAAAGCTGGGGTACTTTAGATGTTCTGGCCTGTATGTCTCTGAACTATTAACATTCCAGTTTCACAGCAGCAAAACTCCTTTCAGGTGACCCCTGAGGCTGCCTGTGCTCAGTCTCGAGGGCAGGGTGCAAGCATTTTTGACATTTATTTCACACAATTTCTCCAGTGTCCCTATGGGGGATCCCATACCTATTAGCATCCCCTAGGCTATCAGAAAGGGGGGTAAAATCTGCTTTTAGTGCTCATCATATTAAAGAAAGCATAGAAGAGGTTTGCACAAAGCTAATTAAAATATTTTAAACAAAACCATTTTTTCCATCTACAGAGTGCTCAATGTCTTGAATATTTACAAAATTGCAGGAATTACACATCTTTGACTTGTGACAACTGGAAATGTTAGCAAGTGGCCAAAGCACTGAGAGCATGAATCAGATGAAGCAGGATCAAAGATTAAGATACTCCCATAAAATACCACACAAAGGATGCCACAAGGAGGGCAGGGAGCTCCACTCACAAGATCTCCTCTCCTGCCAACCTAACAAAAACATCTGCAAAGCAAACTCAGAAAACTAAGCTGCATTTTTACCATGAATGCTTGTCCAAATATTCCTATCAGAAGACAAGCCTGCTTTTAATTAAACAGGAAACATGACTTGTGGGATATAAAGCTCTCTTTCCAGACCAAAGTGTTTTTGTCTTTTGCCACTTCTTTATGCCACAATTGCCATGTGTTTCCAGAAAGAATATATAACAGGTCTAGCCATGACATTTCACATCCCACCTGCAATGAAAGTCTATAAAAGTCAATCAGAAATCAAGTCATGGTTGAGAAATGAAGTCATTCTGTGGGTCATTTTTCAGGCAACCAGATGTTTTGAAGCTTCACTTTTACAGCATTTTTTTTTTCAGAAGCACCTTGAGGAAGAACCAAGAAATTCACCCTAGGTCTATGTCCAAATCATCTAATTAATTCTGTTTATGTAGGATTCTCCAGCAGTTTTAATTAGGGCATTATTTGGCTTCTGCACTGGCCTGTGTTGGTAAGGTATTTAAACAGGCTCCTCACCACTGACTGGTTCCTTTTCATTGCTTGAAGGTGTCAAGCTATTTTATCTCACAGAAATATACAGAAAGGTATAAACAGAACATGAGATTTTATACCTTGTACATAATGTCATGTACTGTACACACTGTAGGCAAATAAGGAAAAAAACCCCTGTTCTAAATGCAGGGATACAGTATTTTTAGTGTTTCAACAAATCTGCAACTAATCATCTGGCAGACAGACATGAGCTGATGCTTGAAAAGAGAAACCAGAAAAATCAATGTTCAAGTGCAAACTTGAGACATTCACCTCTTGCAAGTGCTTCCCAGCTTTCTGACAGTTGCCAAAAGTCTGTTTTCTTATAGTGGCCTCAAAAACCATCTCATTAGCACAAACACTTCCTGGGGGACCTTGTAAGTGCATTTCCCTTCAGCCAGTAACGTGTTAACTTATTAATTAGAACTGCTGCTGCAGGGGAAAGGAAGAGGAAATTAATTCAAGAACTGCCTTAGCAGGCCAACCTATCTCGGGAACTCTACTCACAGGAGAGCTGCCTGCAATTCAGTTTTGTTTAATTAGTCCCACAAAAAGCAACTGTTCCCTCTGATAAGAGCAGGGCAAGAGCTGCAAAAAAACAAAACCATCTCTTCTATGCATCAATTTAGTTCTTTAAATTATTGCATTCTGACATGAAAAACTGTTCATTCCTTTCTCTCACTGGCAAATCAAGAGCATTAGTCATCAATTTCTGTGCTCTTCGTTTTTATTTTAATGAGCCCAACACTGGAGCAGCCAGGGCTAGTAAATCTCAGGGCTAGCAGGTAATGAACCATAATCATCCCTGCAAAATTTGCTAGAGAGGTTTTCTCACGAATTTATGACTCTAGCACATATTTAACTGAGTCCTAGAGCTGTCATGCTGCAGCCTGGTTTTAGTGGCTCACTTGGACTCCAGTCCTATTGGAAGAGGTAACAAAATCTCCACCAAACCCCAATAATCTCTGCATTTTCCTCCCTACTGTACTCTTTTCTTTCCAGACCCCTGGAAACAAGAAGTAAAGGATTCATGTCTGTCATGCACCTGGGATGGGGCACCCCTGGGTGTAGGGACAGACTGGGACTGAGAGGCTGGAAAGCAGTGCTAGGGAAAGGGACCTGGGCAGTGACCAGCTGGACATGAGGCAAGAGTGCCCAGCCAGGCCAGGAAAAAAGACTGAAGGCTTTGCTGGTTTTGGGTGGTTTGGTGGGGTGATTTTTTCCACTGAAAGGGAAAAATCTAAAAAGCTTTTTGCTTTGGCTGAAGAATTAGAAACTGTGTTTTGTTTTCTAATATTAGTGAATCTGTTACTGAAAAAGATGAACATAATAATTAAGAGACAAAATGCAGGATTACAGCTGTAAAATATCACATTGAGAAAGCTGAATTTGTTGGATAACTAAAAGACAGTATCTTACACACACACACAAAAAAAACAAAAACAAAAACCCACAACCACTTTTGATAGCCCCAGAAGATTTTTTTTCTTAATACAGGCAGAGGCTGAGAGGTCACAGCAGAAAAAAACACCCTATAAAACCCCACTGTAGAACAGCCTAACTTCTGCAGTTCCTTTTTTCTCCTCCAATGATGTAATTGCAAAGGATAAGAAATGAAAAAAATGCCTGGATACAGATGTTGACTATTTTTTCAATCTTCAGAACTTTCTCACATGCCTAGGGAAAAACAGGTGCTCTTAGAATTGGTTTGTGCCTCTGAGTTCTTAAGGCAAGTCATATGTGCTTTCCTTTCTAGGGATGGCTTCCCTTTCTGCCCCTCAAATAGCAATACATTAGCATACTGCATGACATATTCCTGATACTGAAATGTATCAATTTGAAAAATAAACCCAACCTAAAGCATTAGACTGCTTTGGTTTTTATGGCTGTGTAAGAAAGAATTAGTAGATCTAAAAATCGAAATTACTTGTCTACACAGGTATTTATTATAGGCTTAACTAATTTACTGTGAGAGAGAATTTACTGTGGAATGAGGAAACTACTGGGACTCAGTGACTTCACTGCTGTGCTGTGGTGCAGCTGTTGGACACAGCTGCCTGCACACAGACAAGGCCGGGCAGCCCCTTGCAACAAAAACCATCAGCACCTCCACAGCCTCATCCCCCAGGTTAACCAACAGCACACCAGGGAATAAACACCATGAAAATAAAAACAGAGTTCCAAAGCCAATTTACACCACTGTGCAGCAGATCACCAGCAAGAGAGAAACTGTAAGGAAGTCAGTAGCAAAAGATTGAAAAAACA
Organism: Petroica traversi; assembly: GCA_025920805.1. Lineage (NCBI taxonomy): Eukaryota > Metazoa > Chordata > Aves > Passeriformes > Petroicidae > Petroica > Petroica traversi. The sequence continues at coordinate 5,239,444 of JAHLSL010000042.1, read as the reverse complement.
GAAATGTCAGCAGGATACACTGAAGTAGCTCTGGAACAAAGGCTGGAGACACCAGATTATATAATAATTAAAAAAACCCCTCAATCTTCTACCTATCTGATAATTTCTATCCTTTTCTCTACTTTACTTGAAAATTTATGTGACAGTCTTGAAAGAAAGTATCACTACGAAATACTTCTCTCTATTTGGTACTAAGTTTTCTTTCTTGTGAAAGGAGCAGCAAATGAAGGACTACTTCAAAATAGGTATCCACAGTCCATGGTTTGAATTAACCAAGCCAGACACAAATCTAAAACTGCATCAAACTCCTGGTACTTTCCATAAACAAACACCATTACAAACACACTGAATGAACTTGTGACCACTTAAATGGCAGAATTTAGGAGGAAAGTGATGCAACCTTTCAAATCAGCATAACAAAGAAATTGTGGAGTTCAAAATAAATATCACAGGAAGACTGTGGACATGTTTCATGCATGTTGCCTTGTGGACCTACTTACCAGTCCACACAAAACCATGATCTCTTCAATAGAAATCATTTCTTTATGTCAGATTAATATTTGTGGTGAAAGGTGGGACAAGTCCCTAAGAGGCCAGAACAAAGTGCATAAGAAAGGATATTTCATGCCCCAGCTAAACTAGCTGAAGCATCACAAAAATTTGCAAAGAACAACCCCACAAAAATCACCTCTCCATATGACACCTTGGGCAGAAGCTAACTGTGATTTATTTGTGTGTGCAAGCAGTACTTGTCAAAGCTCATCTAAAATAGAGGGTCACTGCCCAAATCAGGGATAAAAATATATACACATATATACAAAGTACCAGTTATATCCTTAATTAAGAATCAGTCATGACTGGATCAAAAAGAATCACATCATTGCTATAAAACTGTTTAAGGAAAACAGTAATTTTAATACAGCTCTCCTGTTTTCCACTAATTTCCCAGTCTCTAGGATTAATGAAACTGAAATACTAATATAGGATGATCCATTTTTTCATATTATCTTCTGCATTTCTGAACACCACAGCAACACCACACGGAAGATCTACTGAAAAGAGACAATTTTGCTATATAGTCTTACACAATGAAGAACAGGATTTGAGGATTTTTGTATGGAATTGGTTCTGAGGAACATCTTTGGTAGAGTCACAGGATACCCTGAAGAGAAGAACACATTCCACTTCACAGTGCTGGAATGGTGAGGGTGGCAAAGGATAAAAGTTTCTGACAGCACTGGTTTGCTTAAGATTTTTGAGTGCTAACGTGACAATTTGCTGCAACACAAATTACAATACTGCTTAAGTAGCATCTTCTAAGAAAACCCCCACATTGCACACGTAAACCAAAAACTTCTTACCTGTGACTTCCATCCAGATTTGATTTGTGGATGAAATTCAGTTTAGCATCAGCCCAGTAGAGTTTCTGTTCCTCATAATCCAAGGTCAGTCCATTTGGCCAATAGATGTCTGTGTTGACAATAATGGAGCGGCTGGACCCGTCCATCCCAGCTCGTTCTATCTTTGGCACTTCTCCCCAGTCTGTCCAGTACATGAACCTACAATTATTTGAAAAGAGAAAAGACAGAAAAAGAAAGCAATCATGTATAAATCTACAATTTTGAGTAAAGACAAAGGCACTCTCTGTTCTGCAGACACAATGTGGAGCTCTGCTCTACTGGGTAAGGGGCACATATCCTGTGAAACACAGCAAAGTTAGTTTATGGAAAGCTGAGGAAAAACAACTCAAGACAAACCCACAGTACTATGGCAGGTTATACTTCCATAAATTTCTTTCTTTCCTGGGGTCAAGCGAGAAGGTTGGAAATACCCAACAGATCTTGACAATCATCTCAAAATTCCTCATTAAACAGCAAAGGCAGACATTACAAATTGTCCTAAAAGCACAACAGCTTCTTTAATATGTGTCAGAATTTAGGGGGGAACAGAGGAAGGGGTGCAACTTTTAGCAGACATGGTTGCATGGGATGCAGTGAAGTGAATTTGATGGAAGATCAATTCATGACCTTTTACTTCCAGAGAAATTCTGAGACAAGCAGCTAAGTCAACATGTTTAGAAGCACAGCTTGCAACCAGTAACTGAGAAAAACACTGTAAAATCTTTCAAGACTGGACAAGTAAGTTTTAAAACATGTAACAAACATCAATTTTTAAACTTAATTATTTAACAAGCAGTGGGGAGAGGGAAGCTATTCAGTTGCATTTAAGACTGAGGCAAAGCAAGGGAAACTGCTTTATTTTGGCTGGAGACTAGCAGGGGGTAAGAATATTTGTCCTTTTTCTGCAGGTGGTAGAAAACTGATTTATTTTTGTGGGTTGTTGACAGAATGCATAACTAAACTGAAGTAACACAGAATATAAAGAGATCAGCCAAGTGTGTCCATGGTGCTTGCTCTGTTTTGTTGTTGCAGCTGGAACTGGAACAGACTGCTGTCCTAAATTGCTTCTCAGCACCTCATTACACTGCCAGCATTACCTGCTTGTATCTGTGCTCCTGAGCTCAGTCAAAACAATCCAGATTAGGAAAGCCTGAAGCCTTTAAACTGACTCAGATCATCACACAACCACAACAAGCAGTGCCTGGTGCCCACATGTGAAGAGTCCTAGCCACCCATCCTCTGAAGGAAAACAAACTTGCAACACATTTAAGAGACACTTGCAGATGAAGTTATTCTTGACAAAGATTTTTTTTTTTTTTAAGAGTTGGCAAATTCCATGTCATGTGTTCCCCCTTAATTCATGCCCATAGCATGTTTGTTTTAATGTGCAGCAATACCTGTGGACAGAAATGCAGCTGATTAACACAAATATTGCCCTATTTGATCCCGAGTGAGTAATTATTCGTGGAGCAACACCTTTATCTTAACACAGAGCACAAAAATATCTGAAGAGAACATGTGAGATTTCTCTAGGCTTAAACAAATGCCTCATATCAAATGGTTTTTCATCAGAAAGAAGGACAAATCCCAAACAATTTCCAGGTAGACAGCACAGTAGCAAGGCACCTGGTCAAGCTAAGCAATAAGATAGCACACTTGAATAAAGAAATGTTAAAAAAAGCTAGGCAGCATTTCACCAGTGAGATGTGAGCATGTGAGAAAGGAGAGAGAAAAAGAAGAGATTTGTTTTTATCTTTAAGACAGCCCTTCTTTGCCCCAGCTGTCAAGTCTTAGAGTTCCAAATCAAGGTTAATAAGTTCCAAGGCTCTGACCAGATCATTTTTTTGGACTGAAACAGCTCATTAATTGCTGTACAGCCTCATATTCTTTCTGTCTCACTCTCACCTCTCATGCACGCTGCAATTACTCAAGCAAAAACAGGTAAGGGTAGTTTGGTAAAAAAGAAAAGGCATTCCAGACTTCACAAAACCAGCTCTATTTCATTTGTCAGAGGAACAGACACACACACAGAACTGGCTTTAAGATTCAGTAATATTTACAATCAGCTCCAGTGACCTCTATGCACTTTCTTTATCAGTTTTGGTTTTTTTTCATTATCACATTTGTTTTCCTCCACCTTGCTTGAAAGCCTGTGGGTTTTAATGCCTCCATTAAAAATCTCTGGAACCAGCCATGCTCCAGCTGATCACAGCCATGCAGACAAGGTAAGGGCCATTCTCCCTTTTCCCCATCCTCTTCAAAAATATTTAGGTATTTCAATTAAAAAAATAAAAAAAAGCCACCACCAAAGCCCATGGAATAGAGAAAAATATTAAGAGAAAAGTACTGTCTTGTGCTAAATCATCTAGTTATACCTTGATATACAATTAAAATCCAGGAATTTTGATTTTAATTTTACCAGCAGACTCTGGAAATGGTGAGTTGTTAAAAATCCAGAAGAAAAAGAAAAACAACAACAGCAAAATGTATTTCTTTCTATGTGTGCTTGTAACTTTCAATATTACAGCATCATGCCCTGCTCCAAAGAGGAACATCAAGTATTTGACATACACTTATAGAAGAGAGGAAGGTTCTTAGACTTAAATAAAAGAAAATTGGTGTTTTGTTTGACTGTGGCTCTGAATGTAGGTTTATCTTAAAGGTTATCCCATCATATAAAAATTATGAACAAATAGAGAAAGAGTTTTGATAGTTTTTTCTTACAAACTGTTTTCTATGCCTCTTTAAATCTAGCATTTTTTGTTTTTTGCATTCTGGTGCACAAGGTGAATCCAGGCAATAAAACTTCCTCCCAAAAGGCCTCAGAAATCGCTGTGCTCTGTACAGTTGTAATTTCACAGTTTTGATTTGCCACAAATAGGAGGTTTTGCCATAGCAAAACAAAAACCCAACCGAACAAAAAGGATGAAACAGCATGTCACAGTTCATTCTGCACAATAAACAAATATAGTAAGTAACAACTTTTTTTTCCAAAAAGCCCATAAAGTCTAGGCACTCTGATGGCAGAATATCCCACATCCAAACTCTCAGACTACAAATGCTGAGATTACAGGCTATAATTTAGCTGTGATTTCCAACACCACACAGAGGAGAAGAGAATTTTATTGCCAGCACCCATCAGCTTTGCAACTTTCTGATCTGCAAACATTGACCTTCCTGAATGTTATTCAGGGCAAGAGCAGCTGCTTCATTGGGACAGCCAATTATTTGGTGGGGTCCTTCACAGTGAATGCCCCAACTCTGCAATTATGCTTGGTCTAGGCCCTAAGAACTTCTGAGCTGCCAAACTTCAGAGCCTTCATCAGCTCTGCATGGACCATGGAAAATACAGCTCAGCAATAACAGAAATGGCACTCCTCTAACAAAAAAATACAAAGTTAAACAAGAAGCACCAGAGCAGGTCAGGAAAACTATGTACAATAAGTATGTTTGGTTATTGAAAATAGCTCTTAACTTGAAAAGCAATTTTCAGGAGTTTAGGAAAAGATATTTGAATCAAGTGATGCTTCGGGTACCTGAGTGGAGACTCTTTCTGAGACAAGTTCACAAAGTGAGGAAAACTGCAATCCAGAAGCACACAGCAGTATTGAAAGGCACAGAAAATGGATTTTCAAATAAAGGGACTGAGAGTATGATAGGAAAGTTTTAGTACAAAGTTTCTCAATCAACTGCAAAAGTCAGAAAATATTTTCAATCCTCCATGAAAAGCAAAAAATGTACATATAAATTAAATATGGAAATAATTCTTCATAAAAGGGAGGAAGAAATATCCTTTGGGGATACAATCAAGATAAACATGAGAGAAAATATGTTCTTAGCTAGCTGAGAACTGTACTCTTTTACAATAGCTTGTCTCTGTAAATAAGTGTACTACTTGATTGAAGGGATTAGTAGAATGTAATTTTCAGAGCTGCTTTACAATAATATCTTATGTAAATAGTCAATGCAGTCAACATAATTTTCTGTGCAAATTACCCTATCTGCAGGTTTTTGGTTGCCTCTACACCACTTCTGCATATACTTAGAGCAGCTACATGAGGAATGGATATGAATTAAGCAGGGCATTGTTACCATCCTAACACACTGAATCTTTTACTCTTTACCCTTCTTTTGGGTTCAGAAGTCCATGGAGTCCCAACAGAGCTGCAGATTCCCATTTCAGGTAGGCATGGCTGGCTCTGAAACACCTGCCTTATGCACTGCTATGTACACTGCACAAAACCAAACCAAGATTTCTTACCCTGAAAACCAAGCCTTTTTTATTTCACCCTTTTGCAAGGCATCAGTGTGTCCAGTAAATGACTGAATGACCCAAATGTGCTGAAAATACTTGACAAGCAAGTGCTCTTTAAGTGTCCCCACCCTGACCCTCCATCCCCAATCCTTGCACCTTGGAGAGGGTGGAAAATGAGCACAACTCCACAGGTGCTTGGATCTCATAGCCCATACTGAATTTCATAGCCCAGATCATCAGCAGCAAACCCAGACAGGGCTCTCTGTCTAACAGCTGGAACACAGTGATTTGTGACAGGGACAGCTCAATTTGCCATCACTGATCACAGAGCAGGACCCTGGGCAGCAGCAGGGGACATCATGGATAAACTGCTGCAGCCTCTGCAGCTCACTTGTCAGGGGTGCTAAAAGACTCGACTGATAAGGGGAGAAATCCATGTGTAAAATTCCATGTGAAAGTGTACTATACACACCAGTAAAAGTTCTACTTTGACACATACTTTGCAAGGCACTCAAATATTTTTCCCAGTGCACTTTATACTGGTTCCCTCAAGATGAAGATGCTGTCCTGGTGATAGCATTCAATGCAAATTACTGCATTTACTCCAAGACATCAGGCAGGACACCAAGCAAAATCCACCTGTAACCAGAATGGCAATTTCCACTTTAGAGCTGGCTTTAGTCTCCTACTCAGACCTTATCTAGCAGAAGAAATAAAATTATCACCAGACCTTCCCTTTTCTTAGAATCAATTTCTAAAATAAGGGATAAATGTACACAATCCACTTTTGGAATGAAGAAAATCTGGGATGAAGGGATCAAAAGGTGATGCTTTGTCCCTAGGTCAGTATAAGAACAAAGTATAAAGCTAGAACAAGATTCTGTAGGTGGCATTCATAAACCTTGAAAATAATGCCTTAGAAAAGCCACTGAAAGTCTTTCACAAGATATCAACATGGAAGCACAAACCTACATAATATTCTCATTTCATAACCAAAAAGAAGAATCTCAGTATTCAAGCTAGCTACCATGACCTCTGTTTTCAGGTATTACAGTTTAAAGAAAATGCTGGACAATCTGACAAAACATATGAGAGACTGTTTTTCATTTCACCCAGACATTTCTGATGGTCTGCAGGATGTAAGGTTTGACTTGGCTGTCAAACCAAACATACACTGATGCACTACATGCATATCATAGTCCTCTTGGTCACAGATCCCCAGGAAAAAGAGAAAGATATTCATAAAAAAAACAAGAAGCAGATTTTTTTTTTTTGCTGAATGCTCACATAGGCAGAATTTTAATTGTTTGAGCAGGTAGAAAGGTCTCTTACTCCTTGAACTTTCCTACCTGCAGATGCAAAAGGTCTAATGACACGACTTCCACAGTTACGAAACAAAGCCATTTTTTGCTTACTCCTAGAGAAGCAGGAAATAAAGCTTGTCAAAGCTTAGCAGCATTTGAAAAACAGTATTTGAAACAACAATTTTCCCAGTGTATGCCAAAGGCATAGAGAGGGATACAATTTCCTCTCTCTGTTACTGATTAACACCATCCCCAGCCCCTTGCTGACTGCAAGACAGAAGACAACACAAATGTGCTTTGGAAGACTCCAGCCAGGCTTTTGCACAGGAACCAGACCCTGCCAAGTTCAGACAGCAGGTAAGCCAACAGAAAATTAAAATATAATTAATGTAACAGGAGATGGACAACATAGAAGAAAACTCCTTGCCTTCCGACCTACCTTGGTTCTTCAAATATAACATGAAAATAGAGGAAAGAAAACCAGCTGGCAGTTTTGACAGACTTTCAAAAAAAACAAACACACAAACAAAAATACCATAAACCAACAACTGTGACAGAGTGTCTCAAGAGGCCAGGAAAGAAGCTGAGCAAGGAACGTGTGCTGGGTCACTCTGCAGGGCTGAGGAGTCTCAGGGAGGTCTGCTCTGGCAATGCCTCCAGCACTGCCCTGGAGGAGCCCACATACACAGAAATACACCTTCCAAAGAGTCCTTTAAAAACATACTGAGAGCTGCAGATCTCTACACACCTCTGAACAGAATTAAGAAAACTAGTACAAAACAATATTTAGCTACATTAAAAGTACAAATGAGGGAATACAATGAGAAAATGGTGGGATGACAGTTCTTCATCTTTCTCAGATAAAATTTACTTTCTTTGTAAAATGAAAAAAAAAAAATCTGTTTCTGTACAGGGACTTGCACTAAAACTATCAACATTTGCACTGCACATATTTTGTTTGTAGATGAAGATTTAGAATTCCATAATCTCAAAGAGCCTTGGGTTGAAACAAGACAACTCAGCTGCTACAATAATCTTTCACTCCCTTCTTTTTCAGCTCAGTCATAACCAAACTTACTTCTTCTATTTCAATAAAAAACTGGGAGAATTATTCTCCATATCTCCCTATACATCCTGAATGCAGGAAGGGCAGAAAGATTTTCTCTCTACTTGTATTTTAAACTGAAGCCCTAGAAACACACACACTTCTCCATGGCAAGAGAACACAACCACATATGCCAGTTGTGTTGCTCAGAGAATGAGGGCAAGAGGGACAAATCTGTCATTTGGCATTCTGGGCTGTTTCTCAGCAACAAAAATCTCAACATCCCCCACTGCTGTGCAAGGTTTGGAGTTATGAACTCTGTACCAGGTACTCCAGATACATCAACAACACCCAGCAAAGAGAATGTTCTGTTATAACCATCCCAGCAATCCTTAATGCACATCCAGCTCACCAGGTGAACAGCTTTTAACCAAGACTCACTCATTCAAGTTTATTCTCTGTTTTAAAGGAAGTTTACTCTAAGCTGGAGCCCATCAATCCCCTGATGCAGCTCACCATAACATCAAGTGGTGCCCATGCTAAAACGTGGAAGGGCAGGATGGCACCACCAGGAACAAGAGAAGAGAAGATTAAGTAAAAAAACTTCAGAGATATGACCTGTGTGCCATCAGCTGAAACTGGGGAACAACATGTTCAGTATCATCAACTTTTCCTCTATGAGATTTCTTTTTTACCATTCCAAATCTTTCATCAGTAAAATATCTCGTTACTCAGCCCCTTTCTCAGTACAGCAACCAAGTGGATGATTTTTATGTTCTTAATTCCTGACTCTTCCAAGAAGCCCTAAAGAACTTTAATATTTTTGCCACGCTGAATCTTACCCTCCATATCACATTTCAGCACTCTGCTAATTCTTTTTTCCTAGTTTTCATCCTATTGTTTGGTATGCAAATCAGGCTTACTTACACGTAACTATCATTCCACAGCTTTTTTTTAAAATTCACTTAATTCATATAATCTAGGGTTTCAGTATATTTTCAGCTCCTGACCTTGTGATTTATCAGTTTGTTGATAAGCAAAGCAACCTGATGCCACTTTGATCATCCACTAGAGTTGCTAAATCACTTATTCTCCTGTAAGAAAGTGGCACACACCAGTTAGTCTTCCCACATGACAAAATTACATAAAATATGGCCTTGTTTTTAACCAAAAGCTATATGATGTTAATTACAAACCAAACCACAGAAAAAGGGGGTGGGAAGAAGAGGAGAGATTTCTCTACAGAGAATAAGAAGAGTAGAAATAAAGGACACATTGTAATTAATGCATAATAAGAGAGGCTACATTACACCAGATTTGGGTAGAGACCTAATTCTGGAGATACAAACCTAGGCAGACTTGGCTTTTATTGAGAATAAACTATGTTTTCCCAGAGCATTCAGAAAGGCCCCCAAAATGTGGTCTGAATACTGGCCAAAGCCTTCGTGCTCAGCTGGGACAAACACCACTTCATTTTTATACTGAAAACATTATAATCAAATAACTGAAATGTCTGAGACATTACTCAAGCTTTTTTCTAGGTTATATTTTGCTATAAAGGAAGTAAGATTGCTTCTGCTTTTCCATTACTACTGTAAACAGCTAAATATTAGGTACTTGGATTCCAATTTTATGGAAAAAAATGGCTATGCATTCTACAGAAACTATTATGCACCTGGAATTCTGAAGTTAAAAATCAATTAAAACAGCTTTAAATCCAGGTCATTAGCATTTCTCCCTAGAAGCTTCTTTTGCAGGTCACTCACCTGTGCTTCAAGTAAGAGCCACCATTAACCACACACTTGCATAGAAATTGCTTCCAGCACAGAGACACATCAGAAGTGGGGAAAAATTCCAAATCCTCACCTTAGTACAGGCCTCACTCACAAGACATCTTCTAACAAGGCACAAAGAAAATGTCCACCAAATATTACACTAAGGGAAAAAACACAAGTATGTTTCTAATTACTCAAGTACAAAATTCACTCTAGTTTAAACCTTTCATCTCAAGGCTGAATTGCTCAGCAGAAAAAAAAATTTGCCATCAGCTCACAGAATTAAAAAAAAATAAACTAAATGCTGTTAAAGGGTTTTTACAAAATACAGGCTGCTTACAAACAGAGGAGTGTCCTTCCCTGTTTTCCTTACAGCAGCTGCGGGGGGTGGGGGGGAAAGGAACACATTTGGAGTAATTTAATTAGATAAAAGAGCAAGTTTTGAAACTCAGCTGCTGCTTGGGAGGGAGAGTGAGAAATGGATACTACAGAAATGATATCCTGATATACTAAAATCCTAGGGTGGAGAAGCCTACATTTATTGGCCACAATGTGGGGAACTATTGCATATACAAGTGGCCCCTAGGAATTGCCCATCCTATGCAAAATCAAGAGATTTTCAACTTCAGCAAATCCCCCAGTTTTCTTTGTGTGCAACTTTGATGCTGACAGAAGCATAAAATAAGACTCCAGCAATATTTTGCATATTTAAATAATGTTTTTTTCTTGCCCAATAAATACTTTACCTATAAAGGTGATCCTTCTGCTTGCAGTTGCTTTTGCCACTCAAGGCCACCCTTTTTCCACCTCTCTCCTGCATCAATGCAGAGAGTTGATGCAGAAGGTCCCAAAAGCTTCTTTCCCTACACCTACTGCTGGCTGCCTTCCTCTGCTCTTCCCCCGCTCGGAAACCCCTCAACCAGGCAAAAAAAGATGTGTTGGTGACAATAGAACAAGAGGAAAGAAATGCAGAGATGTGCTGAAAACCACAAAACAGTAATGGTATCAAAGAAACCCATGTGGGTCAAATAAATTATCTTGTTTTCAATCCATGCAAACTTAACAAAATCTGCCTAGTTCAAAGCTTTTCCTGCAGAAGATAATAACTTGAGTAGTTTTATAGAAAAACTCATTCAACTATTTTAACAAAACAATGTAATTGTTCTTTGCATTTAACTCGCAAAGCTGTCACATTAAACAAAACACTAGTTCTGTATAAAGTAAATTATATGCTAATACATGTATAATATGCCTAATAATATGATAAAAATTAACAGGCATCTCAAAACCAAACATCTTTTCTATATCTAAATGTATTGTGAATTTACAGTTTAGTGCTTTAAAGACTCACTGTTAGATATGAAAACTTGTTTAGTACACAACAGTGTTCTATTAGAAAGCTAGCAGTCCCTCCAATTCAGCTATAAAATGCTCCCAAGTTTTCCATGCAGGAATAGAAAATGGCAATCTTAAACATGTGACTTAATCTCGTGTAACATCTGTTGCTGTGTTTTCACCCACTACAGCTCATCTGTTAAAAAAATGCAGAACAAAAGGCAGAGAGAAAATAAAGAGTTGGGAAAATTAAACTTAAGCACATCAAAATCCAATATGCACAGGTGGGGAAAATATCTCACTACCCTGAATCAGTGGGAGCACAGAAGGAGATCAGACATTAAGCCTGTTAGAATGGGCTGCAAGAGGGAGTTCTAACAGTGCCTCTGTTACTGTGCTTCTTACAGGTCCTGTACTCTTTAGACTATTAAAGGAAAAAAGAAAATGGAAAAAGACACCCAGCAAGTTACAGCTTGCTCAAGAGAAAAAATAGTGCCTGGTACATTTGTGGTTTTAGTAATTTTGTGGGTACAGAGCACAAAGATGGGTAATTCATTTTATAAGAATAATACATATTCACCATAATTTACCCTTTGGAACAGCCCACGGGAGACACCAACCCCACTGGTCAACTGTCAAAGGGGAAGGGCAACAGCCACCTTCCCACATTCTGCAGGATTTAAGCCAGCAGAATCCATGAAAAGGCATTTTTGCTTGTATGTGGATATTCCTTGTTGCAAACTGACTTTTAGTTTTCATTTTGCTCTACAGCAAAACTTACTGCTTCATTTCATGGGAATCTGACACACTCAGAAAGGCCCTGCAGAGACCTGGCCAGACTAGAGGGCTGGGCAGTCACCAACTGTGTGATGTATGGACAGACTGGGAATGAGAGGCTGGAAAGCAGCGCCAGGGAAAGGGATCTGGGGTCCTGGGCAGTGGCCATTTGGACACGAGGCAGCAGTGCCCTGGAGCCAGGAGCGACAGCCCTGTCCTGGGGACCCAGCCAGGCCAGGGAGGGGATTGTCCCACTCTGCTCTGTGCTGGGGCAGCCTCACCTTGGATTTTGTGTGAAGTTTTGGGTGCCACGATATCAGAAAGACATAAAGCCATTAACGAGTGTCCAAAGGAGGGCACGAGGATGGTGAAGGGCCTTGAGGGGAAGCCGTGTGAGGACACTTGGTCTGTTCAGCTGAAGGAGCCTGAGGGGAGACATCGCAGGTACAGCTTCTGCTGAGGGGAAGAGGAGGGGCAGGCACTGAGCTCTGCTCTCTGGGACCAGGGACAAGACCTGGGAATGGCTGGAGCTGGGTCAGGGGAGGGTCAGACTGGATATCAGAAAAATGTTCTTCCTCCAGAGGGTGTTGGGCACTGAACAGGCTCCCCAGGGAATGGTCACAGCCCCAGGGCTGCCTGAGCTCCAGGAGTGTTTGGACAATGCTCTCAGGGATGCACAGGGTGGGATTGTTGGGCTGTCTGTGCAGGGCTGGGAGTTGGACTCAATGATTCTTGTGGATCCAACTCAGAATATTCAGGAATTCTGTGAAAAGCTGGTGCTACTGCTGATCTTGTGTTAAAAACATCTTGATAAAACACCCCAGAACAACGGCACTTCAACAGCAATCAAGAGCTAAGCAGAGAAAATGTCAACTTAATGATCAGCAATTAAATCACAGAGAAATTGCATTTCCCAATAAGTAACCTTATGTCACATTCTCATCTGTAATCTTTATGCTAGGCAAGATCTACTGTTCTCCAGAGTGCAACTGTACCCACCCAGGGGTGGGAATGCAAGAGGAGAGGTGTTGGTGTCAGCTGCTGCACGACTCCTTCCTAACCACTGACATCCAATGGTGGAATTCAGCCCTTTTTCCAGTACAGGAATTGTTTTCTTGGGATGACTGAGTGGAAGAATACAAATTGTCAAATTTCTCATCCCTCACACCACGCTTTTTTTATTATTGCTCTCCCGCTATCCCCATTTTATCTCTTTTACACCCAAAAGCAGATGTCTTAGCACTTGGTGAAACACTGTTCCTCTCCAGCATCAATGAGTTGTTTCTCAAGCTGACCGAGCACTGCATCTATTTGCCATCAATCTAAGTTCACAAAGCAACCATGATTCACTCTCTTGGAAGCATTAGTATCATTTTACTGAAGAGAAAACTTGTACTCCCAAACTTTCATAGTCACAGTCTTCAGGGTGAAAAAGACAGGGGCCAAAAGACAGCTTCATCCATAGGCAGCACTGGACACGACTGTAGAAAGCTTAAAACTTGTCCAAGCCATGCATAATTTACAGGTTTTGCTGTCTATTATTTCTGTCCCAATGCAGAGCATGGTTAATACATCTGTGTTCTGGATTTTCCTTTAAGTTTACATTTTTTATGGAAATACATAACATGCTCATACAACCCAATCCCTCAAAGTTTTGCAACATTCAGTGCTTGTAGAAAAAACATAAGTAAAATCCCATATGATGTGTGCATATGTATGGACAGATGCTCCTTACCTCAGGAGCTGAGTCTATGTCCACCAGTGATCAAATCAAATCTCAAGTGCAACAGTTTCTGACTGCATGCACTTCCAAAAAATTTGTCTTTTGCTCTAAATTTAATTTATTCCTTTCATATCAGGTCCTCTTTTAGTCTGTCCATCCCGTGGTCTGCTTCAGATAATACTTCCCTTTGTTATAAGTCATGAACAGTAATCCTTTCATGGTTGTTATCCAATTTTACCAAAGGCTTTAATCTGCTTTATTGACAATTACTCTTTAACTACTCTTCTCTGAACTGAACTGTAATAAAATGGATCTCCAGTTCTGCAACTGAACAAAAAACCCCAAACAAACCAACAAACAACCCAGAGTTTGGGATTACCACTGAGGACAAAAATATGTTTGGAAAATTAATTATATGAAGCAATTCAAACAGAGCAATTCTAATAATATACAGAAGTAGTGTCAACAGTAAAAATTTCCCCCAAGTGTGTAAGAAATATAGACAGTGATTTTATTTAAGGCACCCTTAATTCTTTAAAACCTTGCCCCACTTTGTTCCATGGACTGCTGTGAGCTGCCAGGATAGGTTGGTTTTGCAGGGTTAACAGTGAGGAGGCAGAGGACCAGCTCTGGATAACAAAGGGCACAGAGACCTGTGGCACAGCCAGGGACCAGGCACTCAGGGACAGGAGTGACAGCCCCAGACTTGTCTGCTCTTAAGGCTGTGAGGTGTGAAAGGCCAAGGTTTCCTTTGCTCAGGGCCTCAGAAGCACACAGCTCCAGCTGTTATTTTGTTATTTAGCTCCTGCAGTAAGATAAAATTATTGTAAGGATTGACACATCAGACACTCTGCTGTGGAAAATCGGGTCTGCCTGGGGGAGTGTGAGGTGTGCAGCTGGAAGGAGCTTTGGGCCCAGGTCAGGTGGTGCAAGAGCACCCACCAGAGTGGCCCTGGATGGTCCAACAGGGAACTTCCCTCAACACCTCAAGAGCTTGATAGAACCTCACCAATTGCAGAAAAGAGATAGCTAGACCAGAAAGAGATACTCTGTTAGTTGATAGTGGAAACATATGCATATTTAGCTCAGTTTTTCCAATTAAAAAGCCAAGAAAACAAGCACCACAGCTTCTCCACAGCAAAAGGAAAGTAAATGGACTTTTCGACAGCAGTAGATACCTCCTAGAAGCTTCTTCTAATCAACCCTCTTCCCATACAAGTACCAATGCCAATCTCTAAGTCACAATTCAGAAATCTGAAGGAAGGGGATAGGGGTATCAAGGTACTTTTTCCACTTCAGGTCTAACTGTGTCATTTCTACTGGTTCAGCTGAGTGAGCTGACATAACTAAGTTGCTTGAGAAGGGACTTTTCCAGTGCAGCAAGAACTCATTCTGTAAACAAGCCCTTTTCTAGGATAGTATTCAATACCATGCTCTGTACTCAGAGAAGCTAAGAAGCTGAAATTCTAAGTAATACATAAAATTACAGGGTTGTACATACTGATGACTTTATTATCCCCTTAAGATTTTCAGTATAAAAATCCTCTCTACTCAGAGCTCCTCAGTGCTCCTCTACACTGGGCTGCGATGCCTAAAAGAAGATTTTCCAAGCAAATTCATACATCAGTGCATAAGAACTGTGAGGAGTCTCTATAAAAGGGGGATGGGGAGACTCCCCACCCTCTCTGGACAATCTGTTCAGTGCTTGGTCACTGCACAGGGAAGTTCTGTCTCCTGTCCAGGTGGAACCTCCTGGGCATCAGTCCCTGCCCGTGGCTCTGGTGCCATTGCTGGGCCCATGGAGCAGAGCCTGGGCCCTGCTCTGAGCCCTCCCTGCACACAGGGACACCCAGGGCTCAGGGCCCCTCTCAGGGCTCCTCCCAAGGCTGGACACCCCCAGCTCCCTCAGCCTTTCCTCATCAGGGAGATGCTCCAGGCCCTGAATCATCTCTGCAGCCTCCATTGCACCCACTCCAGGAGCTCCGTGTCCCTCCTGTCCTGATGATCCCAGAACTGGACAAAGCTCTCCAGATGTGCCTCACAGGGCTGGGCAGAGGGGCAGGATCACTCCGGACCTGCTGGCACTGCTCTTCCTGATGCACCCCAGGGTTGCATTGGCTCTGTTGTTCCCCAGGGCACTGCTGGCTCATGGACAGCTCATTGCCCACCAGGAGCCCCCAGGTCCTTCTCCACAGAGCTGCTCTCCAGCAGATCAGTCCCAGCCTGTACAAGTGCCCAGGGTTGTTCCTGCTCACACTTCTCCTGATCTCCATGACCTCTCCATGGTGATCACTATGGTGTCCCACCAGCTCTCTCAGCACTCATGGATGCACTCTGTCATGGACTTGTGCATTTAAGTTTGTTTAAGTATTCCCTGACTCAATCCTCCTTAACCGACGGGAAGTCTTCCTCCTGACATCCCTTTACCCTGCTCTCCTGGGCCAGGGATCCTGGAGGGCTGGTCTTATCAGTGAGGACTGATGCAAAGGCAGCACTCAGTAACTCTGCTTTTTCTGTGTCCTCTATTACTAGGGCTGCCCTCCACCTACTAATGGGTTCACATTATCCTTAATTTTCCTTTTGTTATTGGTGTATTTGAAAAAGTCCTTCTAGCTATCCTTGACCAGATTTAATTCTAGATGGGCCTTGGCCTTTCTAATCTCATTCTACTTATCCTGACCACCACTCCATATACACTCCAAGTGGCCCGACCTTGCTTCCATCTCCTGTGCTTGAGCAATGACAGGAGCTCTTTACTCATACATGGAGGTTCTCATGCCTCAGCCTGACTTCCTTCTTTCTCACTGGGATGCATCATTCTTGAGCCTGAAGAAAGTGAGCCTTGAACATCGACCAAACTCTCCTGGACCTCTCTTCCCTACAGAGCCCACTCACATTGGATTCTTCCAAGAATATCCTGAAAGATGCTTAGGTTAGGTCACCTCATAATCTTGCTTACTGTCCTGCTACCTCTTCATTCAACACTGAATTCTGCAATCTCAAGGTCACTACAGCCAAGGCTGCCCTCAGCCTTCACATCTCCAGCAAGGCCTTCCATGTTGGTTAGCATGAGGTCAAGGAACACAAATTCCTTGTGGGATCCTCTCACTGTGACTGGAGAGTATCATCAAGGCTTCCCAAGGACTTCCTGGACTGTTTGTGCCTTGCTGTGTACCTTCTCCAGGAGATGCCAGGGCAGTTAAAGTCTCCAACAAGAACCAGGGACCTTCAGACTGCTCCCAGTTGCCTCATCCACTTCCCTCCTCCTGACCGGGCGGCCTGTGGCACACAGCCACAACAGTGTCACCCTTATCAGTCTGTCCTTTTGTCCTAACCCACAGGTTCTGAGCTCACCCTCCTCACCAACAGCTCAACACATTCTGAGTGCTGCCCCACCACCACTCTTTCCTGGTCTGTCTTTCCCAAACAGTGTGCAGCCCTTCACACCAACATTCCAGTCCCAGGAGCTCTCCCACCACATCCCCATAACCACAATGAAACCAAAGCCTTGAGGCTGCACAAGCATCTCCAGTTCCTCCTGGAAGCTCCAGTTTCTTGAGCAGAAACAGGAAAGCAAGATGACCCTTTTGCTCAGCCTTTTACATCATGTCAAGAAATTGTCAAATCCACTCACATTAATGGTGTTTGCTTTCTTGTAGGGGCATTTTAGTTTTTCAATTCAATAGTTAAACTATAGTCATTTTTCAAAACAAAAAAGTACATTTTTTTCCTCCACTATTTTTACAGTCCACAGAAGCAACTGCACTCAGCAAATTTGGCACTGAAACAAATAGTTATTAATTTGAAATAATCAGAGTCCTTTGAGGGTGACATTAATCAAGGTCCAATTTTAAAACCCTATTTCAAAGGGTGAGGTCACCAGCTAGGCTCCTCAAACAAAAGGTGAAAATAACTTTTTGCAGAGGTTACAATACTGCTCTGACTCAGCCCAAGGAGAAACCCACCTTTTTCCAGGGGCTGTAAAGGCAGCTGAGGTGGCTGTAAAGGGAGTTGAGGTGGCCAGTTCAGCTCAGGCAGCTGAGTACCCAACTATGGCAAAGGAATAACTCCCCTCAAGGATCACTTTCTGGCTGTCAAACAGGAAGAAATAGGATGTGTGCCTTTCTTGAGGTCCAAGATAACCGTGAAAGAAGTAAGTCTTGCTCAATTTGGCAAGAATTGAACTTTCATTTAAATCCTAATGCGACGTTACTATGTGGGGTTTTTTTGTTCTTTTCAAAGGCAAAGAGTCACCCATCCAAACTGATGCCACTGAGGCAGTTATACTTACTAAGTGAAGTCTAAGTGGACTAAGAGAAGTCACAAATTTCTGTATTTAGGCAGGGCCATCATCTCCTCTGTAGGTAGCTCTTTCTAGAGAGATGAAACTTCCATCAAAGCAGAGACTAGGGTTTTTTCAACACAAAACCCAAGCAAACTTTTCCTAGATAATTTAAATAAAGTTTACACATAGAGATTGTTGCAGGAAAATGTAGTACCAGAGATTATGTGTAGGTTTTCTAGTTGTGCATCCCTGCAATGAACTGGATGTTGACTAATGGGCAAAACCTCTGAAAACAAACAAAAAAAGCCCATAGCAACTTTCTCTGTGAACAACAGAATGAAGAGAACTTGATCATCCAGAAAGAGACACATCAAGTTGGATTCCTTGAAGTTTAATTAAAACAAAGGCACTGAATGAAGCATGTCCAGCAGCTACAGCACTTGGAGCAGGGTCTGCCCATGTGGGTGTCCTGTCACACACAAGCAGGATCCCACTGGGCTGGGAGGACAATGGGAGACAAAGCTCAGACCCTGCTTGACCAAAACTGAGTAACAAATTGCAAACGTCAAATTGGGAGTGACTAAGACACCTGCAGAATTCACACATGCATCATATAGGATGCTTTTATTCCTGTTTTTAGGCTACTGTCAGCTCTAGATCCATCAGTTTTTTGTATGTATGTGCTCAGTGTTAGTTTAACATAACCCAATCTCATACACTCAATGTAAAAAGCTGTGAACAGTGCAGCAGCTACACAAGATGCATAAATCTGGAACCTCAGAGGAGCTAATTAAGAGTACAACAAAGTTGTGCAGCAGTCCTTTCCTTTGCACTCTTACATGTGACCCAAGGTCAGGAGTAAAAATTGCCATCTATCACCAGCTAACAACTTTTGGCTTTTAACCACATTGGCAGAGGTAGCAAGAGGCTCTAGATATCCATGCATTAAATAGGTGGAAAGCTGGACAGCCAGCAGAGTTCTTGAAGAAACTTTTTGGACAGAACCACATTAGCTCTTGTAGTACCTCTCATGGGAATGACTTGCTGCTCTTTGGTCCAACCCTTCACGGGAAGCATTAATCTGTGCCCAGAGCTGTGCATATTTAAGACAAAATCATCAGAGAAAACAGGTATTAGTCTGCAGAACAACCTGTCACTAACTATGCCACCCTGCCACAGCAGCATCAATCCCCACATCACTAACCAGGTCAAACAATTAACATCTGTCTTGACAAGACTGGAGGGGTACATGAGGCCCACAAACCATTTATTTTGGCAGTACAATGACACTACTTCTTTTCTGTTCTCCCAATTCCACCTGCAGAAGCAAGAATGCATTCTGTGGTAGAAGCTGATGGAGCAAGAACATCTACCAAATGACAAAAAGGTCTGTTAATAACTGTGGATATTTCCTCTTTTGCATCTGCTCATATATTTAAAGACAATACAACTTTCACAAAGTAAGCTGCTTAGTGCTGAGACAAAAGATGAACAAATCATAGGGTGAATTAGAAGGCTGCTGTTGCAATTTAATGACATTGTTTTTGACAAGTAATAAAGAAAAATGTTTCTGCATTTCATAGTGTGAACTTCAGTAAGTCACCAAGAAAATCAGAAGTGCCCTTGAAATAGATATAACATAATCTGAAAAGTGTCTTAAAGTCTGTAATAACCTTAGAGAAAAACCACCAGTGAGCAACACTTAGAAAACTGGTATGACAGTTCAGTACCTATGAAAAAATAGATTGCCTATGAGAACAGCTAACAGATAAGTAGCATTCCTCTATGTCAACCAGATTATAGAGTAGAATTAAACAGGTCAATAAGCACAGGAAGCTAAAACTTCTGACATGGGGAAGAGGCTCCATTCCTCTTCATCTGCTCTGTTTCTGGCTCATGAAAAACGACCCCAAACCTATATTTTTAACACCCTCTTACTTTCTAGGGTTTACAAGGCATGGTTATAATTCTGGAGAGCCTAACAAGCCTTGATCCTACCTTCCATCTAGGCAATAGACAGTGTAGGACAAACCACAGAACCAGAATGAGGAAGAGCTGAGGAAGGAATGAGAATTGGGGATGTGGAAAGAGCAGTTGTTTTGGTTTTTTTTTAAGTAGGCGTTTCACTGTCATCTAAGCCTTGTTTAGTTATCACTGCAGTGGAACAGCATGTGACAATAACATTTAAAACTGAGATTTGTGTGGACAGAAACACCTAAGAACAGTAAGATCACAGGACTGCCAGAGCTGAAAATCCTCAGCCCTTTACATGCTGCAGTTACCTACTGTGGAATGGCTGGAACAGAACAAGAAGCTCAAGGTTCCAACCATGTGACCCAGGATATCAGCCTGATGGAATGCTGTCCTAACAAATGTTTCCACCAAAAATGTCACTTTTGATGAATCAGCATTTCAACTAAAATAAACGGTCAGATGATTCCACACCAGTTACAACTAACTGAAAATCCTTTAATAGAAGTGCTAGCTCTTATTTTACCATTTAATGTAGTTTATATGATTTATCTCCTCAAATTAATAAGTCAGGTCAGCCCCTCTGTTTCTTTATAGACAGTTCAGCAGCACATTAGCACCATATTTTTGACAGTCAGAAGGATGCAGCAATGGCAAAGAATGCTTTTATCACAATCATTCCTAGAGTCCATCTCAGAATTTCCCAAAATGTTCCCAAAAGTGTTTATACTAATTCTAGGTTTTGAAATAAATTTTTACATTTGCCCTTCTAATTAATCTAAATTGTTTGACAAGCAGGGCTGTGAGAATGAATATACAAAAGCACAGCTGCTGCTCCACACGTTTTAAAGGCTGGCACAGCTTTGGCCCAGGCCTAGACCATTCAGACAGAGAAAATCTCAGTACCTCTTCCAGCAGGAATCTGCAGGAGTGGGAGAAAAGGAAAAGCAGAGAACTGGGTTGTGTTCATAAATCAGCTAAATAACATCAAATATCTTGAAAAAAGAAAGTTAAGTCAGAAATAGTGATTTGCTCAGAATTTCTCATCAAAGCAAACACCAAAACCACAAATCACCACACAAAGAGGAACCAGAAACAACATCCTCAGTTAGCCACCCCTTGAGAAATGTTGCATGCAGTAAGCAGAGTTCCTGCCCAGTGATACACAAATCACTCATTCCACTCTACTGTAGTGATAAAGCAAACTGCATCACTTCTAAAACTCTTGTCTTTTCAGACATATTCCACCACTAAATATGTGATGCTTCTGTAAAGTTACAGGCTTGTAACTATTGCTGTTTCATGGCAAAAATCTTCAACTTAATCTGTACCTAAACATTGCTTATCTAAAGAATTAAGTTCTGAAGCTTGAATGATGCAACACTACCATATACAGTTATTATTTTCGACACACTGACTTACTTGTGTAAACCAGCTCTTGGCATTTTCAGAATGATTATTCTGTCTGGATGCCTTTTACTTTATATCATGGCCCACTCTGCTGCTAATCACAGGAGTTCAGCATTCATTATACCAAGAGCTACACACAGAAACCTTCCTTTGAGACATCATCTATTTATCTATGCAAGTGGTTTGACAGCTTTTAACTTTAAATCACATAGCATCTCACACTCAACTAAAATATTCAGTTGCTAGGTTTCCTGACTTCATTTCCCAGGTTACATTTAGACCTTTCCAACACAAAAAAACCTCCAGCCCCCTTTTGGGTAACAAACCAATTAACTGCTCCCTCAAGCAATTGTCCATTTAAGACTTTGTGCCCTGTTGTGATTTTTAAGCTATCATTGACATAAAACCACTACCCACCCACTCAGAACCATGTGCACAGGACAACAGATGCCTCCAAGTGGAGCCTGGTTCCAGCCAGCAGCCACTATTTCCACATGTTGGTGTACACATTACTCACACAAACATTCCACAAATCATATGGTTAAGTGTTTCTATGCAGAAAAGAACCTACACATTAAAAAAAAAATAACCATGAAGCACACTCCCAGTACAGTACATTTAACCCACTCACAATCACCTTGGAAATGATCACAGATTTTATTACTGATTATACAAAGTGTTAGCATGATTATGCCAATTCAATCAAATAGTAGTTTACTTCTGGCAGAAACAAAAGTTTGTCTGTGGGATCATTCAGCTTACTTTTGCTGACATGTTTTGCCCATTCTTGTGCTTCCAAAGAGATAAATAAAAGAACTGCTTCTCTAAACAAATTCATCCAGTGCATTCTGGAACATGTCAAGAGTGACACAGACAAAACACTACAATGCAGAGTAAAGGCAGAAAGAGCAAACTCTTAGAAGTGATTGGCAAAAAAAAAAAAAAAAAAAGGTTGCTTCCTCTTATGTGAAACCAACCCTACTTCTCACAAGAGGAATAGTAGCAAAACACTTTGGTTACAAAGAAGTGGTAGAAAGGAGGAAAAAGGAATCCTGGTGTCCATGTGTATTCGTGAAAAACACTTTATCAGGTCACCTTGTCTTCACTACCAGTTATTTTTATTTATTTAAAACTACTCCTTTTATTTATTTAACATCCTATCTTCCCACTCCACTTTTATACCTTCCCACTTGTTAACACAGTGATCGACACAAACTTAAATTCAGTCAAACTTGTGAAAAAGAGACCAGAACTAAAATAAACTGTATTCTGAAAGAACCCATTGAACTCTTCCACTACTAAACTGCATTTATACCCTCACTGAAAGGCAACTCTGCCCCAAACCAGAATGCTGCCCATGCCCCCTACTGCCTCTAGAATAACCAGCTGACCAAAGAGAATTTCAGTCTTTGAAGAAACTTCATACACTTTAAATCCTAAAGCGGGTAACAAATCTATCCACAAAAAAAAAAGACACTCTGAAATAAAACTGGGCATGGCCATTCCTGTCAACAGTTCCTATTGCTGAAACACTGAATAAGGTGGTGTAACCAAATTAACTATAAAACAGAGCATGTGACTTGCATAACTCAGTCTACAAATGTCTAGGTGGAGACTGCACCAGGCCCTAAATTACCACTTTCTTAACTTACATGATTTCTCATCATGCATGGAAACACAACTACATTAAAATGGTGTTGTCTTCAGTTATGCAACATGGGGTAATTCTAGGTGAAATAAAACCATTTAAGGTCAAAAGGTTTATGTACATGGTTTGCCTAGGAATTTTTGTTGACTCTCTGGATATATCAATTTTTCATATCCCATTATGACTTTGGAGCATTAAACTCTGCTTTATTTTTTTACGTACTTAGAACTTCACAGTTAGTGAAACAAAGAAAACACCAAACTATCTCTGTGAAGATTTGTACACAGCTCTCAACAGTACTGAGAAAATAAATGCCAATGACTTTGTAATTCCAGAGGGACAGGCTGAAATGAAGAAACAAGTCATGTAATATCTTCAAAGTCACTCATAAAAAGGCTAATTGTTCCCATAGATTTTTCTTATTGTTTCTAAAAAAAGGACCCAGAACTTTTCCATCATAAAAACATTAGTCAAGCATTCACTCAACATATGTTTGACAAGCTTTGTCTTACATTCATGTGAACTTCTTGACCATGCTCACACCAAAGAAAACCTATCTAGAAGCAACAGAACATCACGAAAATGGCAAGTTTCTTGGTTCACAAGAACCATACATTTGCCAGGAAGATACGTGTGCAAAACAAAAAGGTAGCTATTCCTTTTACTAAAATTAATTTTTAAAATATCAAGCATAGAATTAACTACATACTTGCTTCTCACTATGTAGCTTGGACATTTTTCAAATTCTCAGTTAAACTCTATTTCATTAACCAATTTTGGCATACACTTACATAGGGGAGAGCAGTCATCACTTACACTGCTTTAAATGTGATTTGGGTCTGTCTTTAGTCAACAGAAAAAAAGATGTGGATTAAGCTTAATAAAAACCTTGGAGTTCATATTCAGTTATTCCCAAAAAGAAGTTTTAAATGATATCTAGGTCCTGCACTAAGAAAACAATCATTTAAGTCTGGACACTGGAATGCCACAAACTCTTTGTGCAAAACCAGAGTTCTCTACCTAAGCAGCATGGTCAACACTGCTATGGCAAAATAACAATTAATACTGTGATTTTATCTGTCCAAGCTGCGTGGGCTACCACAAGACAGCTTGAAAAACCAGACAGTTCACAGGACACATTCTAAGGAGCATCTTAAAGATACTTTGGAAAACAGAACTTGAGAATGAAAAGCATTTAAAAGCCACAACCCCAGAGGATGTACCTAGTGCTTACATTACACACATTCCCTCCCAAAGCTGATGGTAAAGCAAACTTCCTTTGAGAGTCAGAAAACTGGATGGTGCATGTGGTGGGGGCAAATGGAGGGGAGAGAAAGAAAGAAGAGTGGCACAATTAGATGACCCTGATAAATATGTTTCCTAAAAAAGTCTCATCTCCTCCATCTCAAAACCCACATATTCGCTTCTATAGAGTTTTTTTAATGCAGAAACTTCACTGAGTACCCGTGTTTTCAAGTCTCATTTGCCTCCGTTTAGGAACTCAGTTTTCCAAGTCTCATTTCTGCCTTGAAATAGAAGAATTTTTTTTATGCAAGGAGACAATTCTTCTCAAGTTAAGTAACAAATTTCTGTCAAACCTCAAGAACACATTGTACTTTCATGCTTTCATAGTATCCATCATTTAAATCCAAATTTGGTTTGTAGTTATAAAATGTTGATTAGGACTATATAATTTATTTAATGCTAAAGCTTTTAGTGGTTATGAGCAGCAGGATTGGGTTGCTGGATGTGGTGTCCAAGCCAGCCCTCAGTGCTGAGCTGGCAGGCACAGGATGGCTTGGCCACCACATCCAGCAACCCAATCCTGCTGCTCAGTCAAGGGGCTGCCTTTACACGTGTGCAGAGAGAGGGCAGCAGAAATGCTCAGTCAGAACCTCCAACTATCACTGCTGGCCACAGTAAGCACTTTATAAAATACTGATGAAAATAGCAGGTCATCCTATTGCAATAAAACAGCAAATTGTTTAATCAGGAAAGCACGGTACAATTCCAGCACAACCTGTACTTTTTATAGAGCCAACAGAGCATCTCTGTGGCATCTCATGATCAGGTGAAGCACCAGTTTACCAACAGAAGCAGAGACAATAAAACCAGACAGTTCTGTGCTGTTAATAACTGCTCAAAGCTCCACCACATCTCAAGTGTTTACAGGAAGAAACAGGCAGGTTTTGTTTTGCATATCTGAAAGTTCTTCCAGGATGTTCTTACAGTTCAAGACCTACCCGAGTCCACTACTATATAAACTGTATATTCCTCTTGACTAATTTCCCTGCCCTGCTTAATTTTTACGCCAGGGTAGTCAGGCCTATAACCAGATCTAAGCATGCATTTCACAGATACAGTATTTTTTTTTAGCATATACAAGAAAAATACATGCTGAAAAATCACAGAAATATCAAAATAGTATCTTTTAGTACAAGAGTAGGTTTGCCAGAATTTAACCTGGCGGTTAGATCACGATATATGGTACAGTTTTATTCTATAACAAACTTCTTGTTTATAGTAAAATAATCTGCTTCTACTCAAGAATTAGACATTTATATGCTTTGCTGCAATACACAGCAGAAGACTCACACAAGCTTAATTTGTAAGACAGTTTTCTTGAATTTTAAGGGAATTTTTAAACAATGTGCTAGAGCAGAGATCTTACCTATCCTTTGGATAAGAAAAATAAGTTTCATACTTAACACAGATTTATTTAGAAAAAAGTTCTTTGACTTAACTGTGCTCTTAGCTGCATAATTTCCTATCTTTACTACTTCTTGCTAGAAGTGACAGAGAAAATTTAATACAACTAATACTTTATGCTGAAACATGGAATTAAGATGTAAAAGTGAGAAATGACACGGTTCCCATGAGAAATGAAAATGAGAAATGAAAATGTAAAGTATGTGTTAAACAACCCTGGGGAAAGAAAGGAGGCGGGGGAGGAGGGTGGAAGTGAGAGGCCCAGAGTGCTGACTTTTTTTTTTTTTAGAGTGGTATTAGAAGAATTCTAATTAAACTATTAAGGTCCAGAAAATGGGTTATTATTCTTTATATTTCCACTCATCAGTTCAAGGGGGGGAAAGGGTTCCGTATTTATGGGCGCTTGGGGTTTGCTGTTTGGGTTTGGTTTTTATGGTTGAGGTTTTTTGGGGGGAGGGCAGGAAGAAGATGTTCTGTCAGTTTGTTTGGATTTTAGGTTTTAAGGTACAACACAATTAGACTGTTTCAAGTATGAGTTACAATTAACTAGACACAGACACCACAAACAAATATTACATATACATTCTCACCCACACATATGCATTTAAAGTACACAGTTTAAAATCTAAAGCAATATTGTGGAACAGCATCACTGGCCCATCTAAAGTGACTCTGCTCCCACTGACAAGGCTCTGGTTTTTCCTATTACTTTTTTTCATTACAGAACACCCACAACTGGGCCAGACGTTTTAAAAACAACCTGGAAGGGGGAATCCACTGTGAAAGAAACAGACTGACCAGAAACTCACAACTTAGGCTAGTTACACAACAAAAAGAGTAAATTAAAAGGAGTAATTTCTTCCTCCAAGTGTCAAGCAGAAATCCAAAGCAGTAACTTTTGCCTTGCTCAGCTGATTTTCAGGACATATACACAGAGATCCTGGGATGTTAAAATAGTACTGGTTCAGATACAGGCTCAGCTATCAACGCTGGCACCCTGTAATGTGAACCAACTCTAATCTGCTCCTGGGGTCACTGCACAAGTTCTCAAAATGCTTATTTAGGTATTTTATTAGGCCACCTCAACATCTGTCCCTGGTATGTCCTCCTTTCTCACTGGCTGCATTTGCTCAATGTATTATCCTGTGACATTTTATCTGACCATTCTACAGAGAAGTCAGAACTGAAACACAGTCATTCTCTGCAGGGATAGTCTTATTTTTTTTTTCCAGGAATGCAGCCAAACAAAGATGGTTCTTGTACAGACTTTTTTTTTTGTTAATCATGCTGAAATTTCATACAGCTGAGTGCTCTGATTTTCATTTTTTAAACGAACTTAATCCATAGTTAAAGAATATTATCAGTCTGTTTCAAATCATGCTAGCAAAGGAATTTATCAGCTTTCTTCAATAAATAAGCCATAAATCAATCTTTTCTTGTCAAAAACATAAATCAAATTATCAATGTCCTCCAGAAGAACATAGACAAATTCTTGCTCCACTTTCTGCTACACAGACCAAAATCTTTGCTCTAAAGTTTGGACCAAACTTTACACTCTAAAATGAATACATTTCAGTAACTCCCCAAAACATGGATGGAGGACACACCCAATCCACAACCAACCAACCCCACCTTCATTTTAACTGAAGAAAATGTAAGATTTTTTCCATGTGTGCACCCCATGACAAGGCCAGACAGCACCATGTTCCTGCGACCCACTGTGACTCAGGCTGGGTCTGCACAGCTACAAATGTCCCTGTCAGCTGTACAGGTGTGTTGGCCAATACAACACAGCAAGAACTGTGAGTGTAATTTCATTTATGGCAGAAGGTGTGCTGGTGGCACTGAAGCCTATCAGGAAGGGCAAGAAGATGGTTGCAGAATGCACCAAGAAAGTTTAAACCAAACTTCAATGAGCTGAAATCACTAAAGGCTAATTTCAACTTCTAGTGCAGATCTGCCTTAACACACAGTGTCTGCAATGCTCATCATAAATTCTGAAAAACTCCCCTCTATAATATCCTGACCTTGAGATAGTAAAGAGATTACAAACAAAATCTTTCTCCAGAATGAATTATAAAAATAATTCCTTGTGACTATTAAGCTCAGATAGCTGCAGTGATTTTAATAAGCAATCACAAGCTCCCTACTACAAGTCTTAATAGCTGGCATGGATTTTGAAGTAATGATTTCCTGAAAAACACTGCCAAGTTATCTAAGTTACATTTGGGGGAGAGGGGGATTATTTGTAAAATTATTTTTTTTCCCCCTCAGGCTGCTTCCCCAGAAACTCCATGGACTTTTCTTTAAAGCCTCTCTGCCTCCTTAATAAGCAATGCTACTTTGGACTTCCCAAGCAAGAACATAGAAAGGACAACTTATCAGATTATAACTCTGCTGTAAATTAATATGGTCCCTCTGAGTTCTTGTTAAGTTATTAAAAGTTACCTTAGGACTATTTTAATTTTAAAAGTGTGTGAAAAAATATTTTTTAATTAACATCATGCACGCACAACAGAAGCTTAAAATCATGATTTTTCTTTTTTTAACTACAACAGGTCTTCATAGTCTAGACTTGGATGCTAAGTTATAATTGCAGGGACTGAAAATGCAGATACAGAAGCCTGCCCAAAGACTCATCACCAACATTATTCATGCAGAGCAGAAATTACCACCTCACTTTAAATACTTAGTTCTAACTTATTAAATAAACCCTGCATGCAAATATCTGAAGTATACTTTGATATATGGATACTTAGTTGCATGAAGTTAACTAATTCCTATCACCCTTATCACTGCAATGCTCACCTGTTAAAGGACAGGACAAACCATACTCTTTAAAGTTACCTTAAATTGTCAATAGATCATCATTTTGATATAATATTTACATGCTTCCCCCAAACAAGTCTGAAACTGAAGACAGAGTGAAAAAAAAAACCAAAGAATTTAAGTGTTCTGACAAACTCAACAGTGCTGCAAGATGCTGCTGACATTCACAGGAAGGTCTGCAGGAGGGAAAGCAGAGCTCTCAATTGATCCTCTCCACAATCTTGTTTTCTAGCCCAAGAACTGAATGAAGGAAGTGGGGATGTAAGACTATTTTCAAAATTGCCTACAGTTAAAAGCATCTATAACTCTGTTACATGAGTCTTGAAGAAAACTGTTGATCCTGCACTCAGCAATTCTGTGCACTCTAGTTTGATTTCTAGCAAGCCAAATCTCTCCCATCTCCTCCCACAAGGGGAAAACTACATAAAACACCTGCAAAATAAAGAAAATGTATTAGCAAGCATGTTCCTCCCAGTTCCTGGCAACCTCTGACAGTAGGGTGAGGACAGGCAGACTGTGGCAGTAACATCTAAAACCAGCACAGCAAGATTTACAAGAGAGGTCACCTCTCCAAGTCCTCACTGTTTTAAATATGTGGGTTTCTGGTTATTTTCCTTCACCTCCTCCTTCACATGAGGAGAAGAGGGATGATGAGGAAGAAAAGAACATTTTGAGCTGTGCAATAAAATGACACCTTCACAGGGAAACATCCTAGCATAGGACTGGCAACTAGCATCATATGGGCCATACAAGACCAATCTCAAACAAACTTTGCAAAGTTTTGCAAGAGAAACTTTGAAAATTAACAGCCCGTCAGTGAGATTAAAACTAAACAAAAAACCCTAAAGAAAAACAAACAAGCAACCCCCTAGAGTTAAAATTCAAGGCTATTACAGTAAATTAATAGAGCCTGATCTGGTTCCCAGTAGCCACACAGACCTTCACAGGTCCAGGAGCCAAACTCCAAATAGCTTATACTTGAGAAGCAAAGGGAGCTATGGTAGCTCTGGGGCAGGAGATGGCAGGGACACTCCAGATGCTGTGCCAGGCTCTTGCAGGATGCAGCCTGGCACCCTGCAGGGGTTTGAATCACACAGGATAAGCCTGGCCTAGGCAAACTCCTCTGCTTTGCAAGGCCATGCCTGGAGAGCCAGGTCACCCAGCAGTGCCTGCACAAGGATTACCCAGCCATGGGTGACAGCAGAGCTGCATTTCAGACCTTCCCAGAGTTTCATGCAGTCCCAAGAGGCAAGGTAGGCCACTCCTGATGCAGTTTCATCAGGACAACCTCTGCAATACTGTTGCACCATTAAGTAACCAAAAAGTGCCTTGTGGTTAGTTTAATATCCTAGCTATTACCTGAATTTAGTGATGTATTTGCAATTATCAACATCATCTGATCTACAGAGCCTCCTCAGGTGAAGAAAGATGAAATACACCTTATGAATCTCTGTGCCATAATCACAGGAGTCTGCAGATTTCATATCACTTTGCCTACATGTCACCTGTAAAACCTCAAAATTACCTCCTTAGTCCACAGGCCAGGAGATACAGCAAAGGATCAGCTGAGTGCACTGATCTGTCACCTGTGAAATGTTACTGACAGCAGAGGAGCAGCAGGAAGACTTCCAGTCAGAAACGATCTGCTCAAGGGAGAGGTGGCATCAAGAAGGAGAAGGTAAGAAGCAAAGCCTTCAGTTACTTGCATTATTTTGGGAATTTACATCCAAAGTGCCATTTTATGGAATAGTAACTTGCCTGCAAACAAAAATATACTGTACAAGTGAATTTACAGAGAAATTCCGATTTTTTAAAAATATTTTTCCCAAAATCAAAGGTACTGTAACTGTTGTTACTGTTCATTACCCTTTCCTTATGATGTTGTAGAATATCTAACACTGAGCAAAAGTACTACCACTTACAAAAATCTTTTGTTACAATGTGCAGATATAAGGCCTGTACTACAGTTGCTTTTGCACTTGACATGCTCAGACACCAACTTCCAAAAAAACTAAAGCAGATGCATAAAGCAAGTATGTGTTCCCTGCAAAATTCTGCAGGAAAAAATGCAAGTCTGCTGGGGGGAGGGGTACCCATTAAACCTGAAGATCTTCCCCTGCATTCAAAGTACTTCATCCAGAAATCAACTTCAGCTGCCATAAAAAGTGTTGCAGTTCTTTGTACTCTAATTCCATTCATTAACCAAAACCCTTTACAACCCAAAAGTTTTACAAGACCTTAACAATTAAGGTAACTCTATATAGTCACTTGATTTAAAACATGTCCTGAAAAGCAAGCAATTAGTCACCACTTCTAGGAAGCACTTAAAATTTCCTTTGTGGTGAACAATACATGTAGAAGTGAGAAAAGCCAGTTCATTCTGATAGTGCTTTTTGTGAAGAAAGCTGATCAAGTTGTCTACAGGGTAATTTTTGGGGAATTGAAACTATGATAATGAAGTCTTTGACATAAGGACAAAAGGGCAGCACAAATTAAAAACCAAAACCAAAAAAACATACCAACCCCCCAACAACAAAAAAACTCAACACCACGAGAAAATATAAATATACAATATTGCACTTTAAAGCAGTACTCACTCAAGAATCTGAATATGCTTTTTTTTTTTAATCAGAAAAATCTCTTTCCACTTGCTCGACTTTCATGTATGCTGCTCTTAAACATAGTGCTCTCCTGCACTTGGTGATCTAACACCTGGATTTCTCCTGGCAAAAAGCCACCATTAAACTGTCAGTGTCATCCCCAGCTGCAGATCTTATTAAAAAGGGTCTCGTGTTTAACTTCAGTCAGGAATAAACAGTTCCAGAATGGACAGACAGGACCAAGAAGCCTTCTTGAAACCTGCCAGCTCACTTCAAAAGAAGGTTGAACAAATACCCCATTCCCCCTCACCTTCCTCTTGGGGCTCTTCTCTCTCCTGCTACACACACAGCATTTTATTGAATATCAAGAGAATTGAAACAAGTAGCTCATAGTGTATGAACATGAGCAATGAGAAGCTCAAACCTCAGAATTTACATAGGAGATGGCCTCAGAATATACGTAGGAGAAGAATACAGATGTTTCAGATTTTAATGCCTTCCTACAGTAAGTAAAAAAAAAAAATAAAAATCATACTTGGCTCCTGTGCCGCAGCCACCAAATAAGAAATATTTTCCATTAGTAAATCTATGGTATTTCTTATTACTGATAACAGACATGGGAACCAAGTCTAACTTTCACTCCAGTATCTCAGTTATACATTGAACCTCAATCACAGTCACCTGATGGTTTTGGCAGTGAAATAAAGGCTACTGAAACACTTATTCTTTAATGCCTCAACTGTTTCTGTAACGTGCTCTGAAAGAGCCCAAGGACATTCCTCCAAAGCATCACAGCAGCTCTGAGCAGTGACCTTCACAACCCTGAGTATCCAACAGCAGCAGTGAGAGAGACCAGAGCACTGGTGAAACATTTAGTTTTTACTAAATTTCACCACATGGGACACTTTCAACAAATTGTATTATTCATCACTATATATCTCTGCTAGTTTATACTGCAAACATTTAGTTTCCAAGTAGGCATTCTCGTGTTTTCAAGCAAGACAGATAAATTTAATAAATACACATACAATTCCAGAAAGGACTAGTTAGGGACTTAAGTCAGCTTTTTCATTAAATGCTTGATGCATTCTACTTTATATCAACTAGTTTTCACAATTTAACTTTGATGAAAAACTGAACTTACTGGTAAAGATGACCTTAGTGTAAGTTTTGATGCTAAATTATTTCTTTTCATGAACTGCAAGTTTACAAAATTTTATCTGAAACAAACACCATCTGAGCATAATAGAAGGTGGATTAGGCTGCAGCAAAATGAGAGAGGGTTTGCTTTTCCAGGTTTCAGAAGTTATTAACTGCTCTTAGAATTTTTTAGGGCTTACTCCTAGCACTATTTACCAGGCGACATCTTGAAACCAAAAAATCATTACAGGGCTAAAAAAATGTAAATACTAGTGAAAGAAGCATGCATACAAGAACAATTTGGGGAATTATTTCTCTTTTTAAACTTACATCTCTGTGCCATGTCACCCTTCCACCCACATTCAGGCTTTGGAGGCTGTTCTGAAATGTAATCAAATTTATTAAAAGCTGAAAGGTTTCCCATTATAAAACTGCATTTGAGAACTGCAATTTTTGTAACTGCAATATGATAAACCAGAAAGTGGGCAAACCACTGTTTTACCTTCCTAAAACATATCCTTCATGTAACAACTTAAAAAGTGACCTATTCAAAAATTCACAAGAAAGAAAATATTTTGTCCTTAAATTATTGAAGGCCTTTTTTGTTTTGCTTAGAGGGGTTTTGTTTGGGTTGGGGAAGGGGGCTTGGTGTTTGGTTTTTTTGCTTGAGTTGTTTTGTTTTAATTTTTAGCATACTGAAGTGTTAACTTCTACTGCTTTAACAGATCAGCAGTATGGAAAAATATATAGGTTTCCTTTACTTTTGACCTATTTAATTTTTCTTCTTGTATTTTCCTCAGAGTAAAAAGTATTAAGAAAGAGTAAAGAGTATGCAAACATCGAGTTGGGACTGAGCCTATTACTCTGCACATTCAGAAAATACAAACACTGTTCTAAATAAAGACCAACTGGCTTCACAACAGAGCTTTACTCCTACTCAACAAGAATCTCAGTCTCTCTGGTTACAAGCCAAATCAAAGCCTCTTTGACTGTGTTTCTCTTCCTCTTTCTCTCACTTTCGGGATGGTGAGTAGAAAAAGCAGGAACTTCACACTTTCCTTACACTCTAAAAGGGTTTTAGAATCTAATAAAATAAAAGTAATACTATCATTGCCTCCGATTTACGACTTGCAAATACACAGAAAAAGCATACATTCATCTTTTTGTTATTTCCAAAGCTTGAAATATATGTACTGGAAAATAAACATATTTTCTGTTTATAAAAGGACTATTAAAACTGGAAAAGAAAATATTCAAGATATAGTATTTCTATCAAGTTCAGGAAAGAAACCATGTTTTGCAGAGATTTTCTTCTTTAGGAGGAAAAGAGACAAGTAACAATTATAATGCAAAGAAGTGGCAAATAGTGAAATACAACCCTCATCTTTCCAAAGAAACAAGGCATGATTTCTGCCCCCCAGAAAAAGGAGTTGGCTGAAATGGCAGTACAACCGATTAACTTTCTTGCTTGCTCAAGGAAATAAAAAAGATAGCAAAAATAAGTTCTATACTACACATACAAAGTATTTTCAAAAGTTACACAGCATCAAGGACATTCCATTAGCATTCCACTTCGGATCTCCCAAATACTTCATCACAGAAGACTACCAAACCTCACTGAATTTTCCATTTTTGGCAAACAGTGTTTTCTCCCAAAAATAGAGCAAAAAAAGCCACATCCAGGGACTCAAATGGGACCTGAGAAAATAACATCAGTTCTAGAAGGAGCTCAAGACAAAAACCACAGGATTTTTTAAAACAGGAGTTCCCCCAAGGGTGGGGAAAGGAGCCTCTCATTGACATTTTCTGATTAGGCTTCAAAACACATCTCAAGTTGTTATTAATACAGTATGTTGACCTCTCTCATTTCTTCAGATGCTTCAATAAAGCATAAGTATAAGCAATTAATAAAGTTCCAAAAATTTTCATTTCCTGATGCTTCAGAGAGGCACAAGTCTGTTTCTCCACCAGCAGCTGACATCCTTTTGAGCAAAGCAGACTGTATTAGGGTTTAGGTTAGAACTTCACTGTTTCTGCAAATCTTCTGCACTACAGCCAAACTAAATTTCTAGTACTGTTTTTTAAAGTCTAAGGATTCCTGATTGTTCACAAACCAATATGAATGGAATTTCAGAAGTTTGCAAATCATACCAATAGAAAGAGAAACAAATGATGCAAAGTGGTTTAGGATAACTCCCAGAACAGCATTTAAAATTGATGCCTTTTTCCTGGTGTTATGAAAATGAAGCTAGACACAGTTAAAGGGGTTGAGGTCTTTACCTCAGTATTTTAATCAGGACCCTGTTTGATGCATCCACTTCACCCAGGTGATGCGTGGCAAATGCACCCCCACCATCAATCACACACACCAGTTATAGACTTTACACATCAGCAGATCTAACAAGGGGGCCCAATAATGAGGTTGGGGTGGGCTAACCCCTGGTTTACAGAATCTGTCCTGCTCGGAGACCTTGGCTTCCTGAGACAGTAGGAATGTTTGGTCTCCCTGGCTCTGCAGCTCTGGGCTGTTCAGTCTCAGGCCTGCAGAACACTTACAAAACATTATGTACTAAACTAAGTGAAGGGTTACAAGCGCGCATACTGCTAATACTTGTGGATATAGAGAACTGTGTAAAAGGTATATAAAAGAAAAGACAAAAATCATTCTGTCATCAAAATCATTCAACAAACGAGAAATAGTAAAAATTTTGGTATTTGTAACTATTTAAAAAAAGACTTACCCTCTTGCAGGATCTAAGGCGATTGCTCTGGGTTGATCCAATTCTTGCCAAAACAAAACTTTCCTCAGTGACCCATCTAAGTTAGCAACCTCAATCCGATTTGTTTCCGAATCTGTCCAGTACAACTTCTCCCCCAGCCAGTCACAGGCCAGCCCGTCGGGTGACAGAAGTCCAGAAACAACCACGTTTTGTACACTCCCGGATTTGTTGAACTCTGTCCTTTTGATGGCTTCCTCACTGACATCACTCCAGTAAATCAGGCCCTTGAGGAACACGAAGTCCACGGCGGCCGCGTCCTCCAGGCCCCCCACGATGACCGTGGCGTTCTCCTTGCCGTGGGCAGCGTCCACCAGCCGCAGGTCCCGGCGGTTGGCGTACAGCAGCAGCGGGGCAGCTGGACAAACAGGGGACACACAGGGGACATACAGACAGGTGTGTTAACATTCCTCATATCAGCTACTGATTCAAGGGTAGCTTTATAAACATAAAAAATACTGGGGAGATGTTTGGAAGTTTGATTAAAAAGCAGCGACTCAAGAGATTCTCAGCTTGGTTACGAGTTTTCATAATGGGCAGATCGCTATTCTGGGTTGTGCATTATTAAACTAACATTAAAGAAGAAGGGAGAGAACAAAGAAAATGGAGGTTTGAAGTGCCCAAATGACACTGCTCTGTAGAGAATGATCAAAAAGACAAGGGTAAAACAGTTTTCTAAGTACTCTGTACTGGCCCACCTGAGCAAGGATTATTTTTCTTGTGAGAAAAATAATACACACCCCACCTCTATAAAAGCATAATTTACGTCAAGCTATCAGAGCCAC
The DNA here is from genome assembly GCA_025920805.1 of Petroica traversi. NCBI lineage: Eukaryota > Metazoa > Chordata > Aves > Passeriformes > Petroicidae > Petroica > Petroica traversi. The sequence continues at coordinate 5,203,676 of JAHLSL010000042.1, read as the reverse complement.
CTGCATGTTAATACTCCCTGAAATTCTATATCTCAGACATTTTACATATAATACATAAAAATACAAAAATCCATTGCACAGCATGAGGCAAATGTTGGTTTAGAGTGTTGAAGGTGGTATGAGGAGGTAGGGAGGAAAATAAACCTACAGGAATGGACAACACAGTTCTTTCAAACTCAGCTCTACCATTCCTGCTTAGTTCTCTAACACAAAGCCTTCATTTTATATGCTTTATTTACTTACTCTGTCAGTCTGTACTCTGCACAGTCTGTGTATTTTTCAGAAACAACACCTGAGATGACTAATTTAAAGTAGTAACCGTGAAAAAATACAGCTTCTTGAATGTAATATGCCTGCTTAAATGTCCTTAACCACAAGCTATATATAGCATTATGAAAATTCCAGCTTCATTCCTACTTCAACAAAAGGTTCAGAAAAACACTACATTTGTATAAGGCAGACAATGACATCCTTTTAAATCCACTATCAGAAAACATTTCTACCTTTCCCTGCATTTACTCAGAAACTGTAGCAGCAGAACTGTACAGCAGCATTTAGATCCATAGATGCTCCTCTACCTGTCACCACACAAATGTCACAGGAATCTTGCAGATTCATTCCTCAGCATAGGCTGGCATTTCAGATTTGCAGCAGGATAGATGGCCTAACCAAAAGGCCAAAATTTACAGAGTTAAGGACACGCATGACTCAGTAATGCCAAGGGTCACACTGCCAGAAGAGATACAGGTCCCCTTATGATAAATTCACCCTGAAATTAGAAATTCTGACAGACTTCAGTAATTTCAAAAGCTGGTTTCCAAGATCAGACTTCTCCCCTCACTATCTTATCACAAAACAACTTCTCAAAGACTCTGACATGTGGGAACTGGGACAAGCTGAAAGAACTAAGGAAGTTCCTTCATCTACCTGCAATTAAATGAGTTTGCTATATATGTTTTGGGGTGGCAGGAGTTTGGTTGGTTTTCAAGAACACTAAGTTGCTTGGACTGTCACCCAAAACTTAGAAACACTGAATAAAACTTGATTTATGATGAACTGTAAATACAACAAGAGAGGGGTGAAAACTTTGTTGGTTTTAATAATGCCAAATTTGTATTTGTATGCCCTTCTCCAAAAAGCAATTTTTTATTGCGGAAAAACCCATTCAGTTTCAAGATTATCTTCCAATGGAGAAGGGGTAGACTTTTTAAAATTAGATGGAGAATCTTTATTTAAGAGTTTATTATTACCTTACTTTGCTATCTCCTTCCCTTCCTTGCATAATTTCCCACCTCCAAGATTTAAAATTAATTACAATACATTTTCATGAAGCACAGGTTGCTTATGATGACCATATGTTTCAGAAAAAAAATATTCAATAAACTGCAAGGTGTAAAAAAATTTAATACAATAAAACCCTCTACTTTTTAAAGCCTGCCTACAACTGTAACCTGAAAAATCTAGTTAACAGCCAGCTCACTGTCATCCAGTGCCCACAGGAGACCGTGCAGGCAGCTGGCACAACTTTCTCTAACAGGACAGCGTGCCCAGCATTTGGAAAAAGTAAATCCACACACCAGTGAGTACAAGTCCCATTATTATGTGCAACATGGAGCCATGCACACAGATACACTGAACTGGAGCACCAGGTGATCAGCCAGGCCTGAAGGCTCTGCTGAGCCCAACACAGCCACGCTGCACAGGTCACTCACTCCCTGCTGGAGCTCAGACTGCCTGAGCTGGGACTGCAGGCAAACACCTCTGCATCAATGAGACAGCTTAGCTGAATGACATCTCAGGAGAAATACAGCTCCACTGAGGATGTGTAGCTTCATGCAGATTGATTCAAAGCCACAGCTCGTAACACATTCCAAAGAGCTGGCAGATGAGGACGTTAAGCTTTCCAATTTGTTGCGACATTCAGGAATGAAGCCTGCAGCACTGAAATAATAAAAACCAGGTTTGCTCCCCACTGCCTCCAGCCCTTCCCAGAAAATACGAAGGCTTCAATGTGCTATAAAACCCAGTTACTGAAGTTGGCAGCATTAGGACCAAGCATCATCTCTGCATTTACTTCACTCAGGCAGCAATGCCAAGAGCAAAACTGTGCCAGAAGATCCCACCCTGTCCCAGCTTCGAAAGCACAGGACACAGAAAAGATGGCTTTCTTGAATAATGAAGTTATGAACTGTACTAATAACCTGGGAAGAAGTGCAAGAGCATCTCCTTTCAAGGCTGGGCAGATATTTGGCAGTTTAAGTTATAATGGGGCAAAAAGATACAATTCTGGGGTTTGCTTTAAGGAGTTGAACGTTTTTATTTCTTTCTATAGACATCAATAAAATATAGCATTAACTGCAACGGACTACAATACATTAAAGAGAAGCAAATATTCTAAAAGATAAAAACACCTATCCTGGAAATCAAAAACAGAAATAGCTGTGAATATTACCCTGTCTTCTATGACCTGAGAGGTCTACATACAGGTAATGCTTCTAAATTAAAGTACCTGATACAGAGTAAAAGCTATGCTTAGTTATAAAATAAGGGAATTTTTTTGTAACTTTTGTGTTCTTTAAGGAAGCAAAATGCTTCCCTAAAGAACACAAAAGTTACAAAAACTCAAGTTTAAGACATTTCAAGAGCAACAAAAATAATTTACATCGTAAGAAACTCCTGCCAGTAGTGGTCACTGAGCCTGTAACTGTTTCGTAACTCCAATGTTCACCTAAGACCTTTCCTAAGTTTACCACATGAAGTATTAAAGTCCAGACACTGTCTTTTTTGCCTTACTTTTACAACTAGAATTCTACCAGCATCCTTCTTCCCACAGCCAAACTTCAGTTCTTACACCACATATTTCTCTTGGCTGCAGCTCCTGTCTCTCTTACTGAAAGTTGCTAATCCCCAGGACACTCAAGTCTGGTTTCCCTTACACTTGTTTACTCAGGTCTAGATTTGTACATCTGACTTGTGAGCATCTGTTACAGGCATAAAAATGCTGCTGCCCACAGGATGCAAAGTGATGAACCAACATAAAACAAGCACTTTACCAGCTAAAATACCAAAAATATTAAAAAACTTTTTAAGTGGCAACTTCAAGCTCTCAAAAATTTTCATGCTTTTCTTAAACTAGTCCAGTGGCCTTTTCCACAAATTTTCACTTTTTCCTTTCTACCTTCAGTGATCCAGGACAGCTCTGGGTGCCATGAGGTGAGGCCAGTGTTACCTTCAACACGCTCATGCTCTTCCTGACATGGAGTTTAGCCTGGCTAAAGCAATCAGCCCAGTCTCATTTCCCCCAAATCCTTTTTTCTCATTCCCAAGCCCCAGCAATGCTGTTCTACCCTCTCCCTCAGTTAAGAGCCCCTCCCAAGCTGATTCAAATCCTACGTCAGCAAAAGGTTTGACTGGGTTAGCAAGTTGATTTAACTCGAGAAGTGGTCCAGCAAACTCTGAAGCTGACATAAGGCAAGCAGCAGGGAGCTGGAGGGGGGAGAAGCTCTCCCCCTTCACTGGCAGCCTGCTGGAGCTGCTCAGGATTCGACTGCTGCCATCTCCTTTCTCCTCAGCTTCACTCCAGCTGTTGGTTCCTCACCCCTCTTTAACATTGGCTTGAGCACTTGTCCCATGCCATGGCAAGACAATGCATGGAGCTAAACCAGCAAAAGGTTACCAAGCTCTCCCCACCACCAGCCAAAAAGCAGTTTTTAGCCAGCCATCATCCAGAACCCATGTAGACCAAAAATCAAATCAATATAAGTACTAGCACACCAGGGAAATGAAGGACTGCATCAGCTTTGACTAATTAGCTGAACCAGTTCCTCATGAACCTCCAGTCCAGGAACAGGACTCAGAGCAGAAGTGGCCACTGATAAGCTGTAGGAACCTGCCACAGAATCACAGTGTGGAAATCACTGAGCAACAGCTGACACTGTGGGAAGAAATATCCACGTAGAAATCACTGCTAAGAAACCCCATGGATTGTCACACTGGAAGAAGACGTCGTTGAGTTGGGAAGGAAACACTCCCCATCTTTTAAAAGCCTTGCTGAAGAATTCTGAGCGTCTCAACTGAATTGGTACTGCCAAGCACTCTGCTATGAGAACAGAACACATGAGGACTGTAGAAAAGAGGAGACACACTGATGAGATGTGCTAAACACATACATGCTGACCTGGATGAGGCACAGTAAGCAAGGATTCCAAATGCCTTCACAGAATGACACGCACTGACATTCAGCTCACAAGAGAAGGAAAAGCACAGAAATGGACATATTTAACCAGCAAAGAACATCAACTGCAACCTCCCTAAAACCAGTCAATACACAAAACTCCTTGAATGTAATACAATAATTATCCCCAAGATGTCCCACGGAGAACCAACTCAAGAACATAAGGAAAAGTTTCTGGACTGGCTCAAGAATTCTGGAGAAGCCAGTTATGAGAATTGTCCCTTCACTCCCTGGGTTTCAAATTTATTCATCAATGCTCATGCTTATAAGGAATTCTGTATATTTATTTTCTGCAAATGTTTGAGTTTCGCTGCTCAGTTTGGAACGCAAGAATGAAAAGATTGAGGTACCATTGGGAATAAAGCATTGGGAATAAATAAGAGAAACAATTTGAAAATTAACATATATTTTTCCAAATAGCAGGGAGCCAACCTCAAGAAACTCACACAGAGATGGTTTATATATTTCACCAGGAAATGCATAAGAGTTTTAAGCACAGCAAGAAACAGGCCAGAATTTTGCACCAAGTTCTCCATCACAGAACTTCCCCGATATTTTCTGCACAATACTCAATTCCATACATCTTTTTCAATAAAAATAATGAACTGACTTACCAGTGCCCATCATTCCTCTTTCCCAGTGAACAGAGAGCACTCTTATCTCTGGACCTCCTTATTCTCACAAATATACTTACAGGACACAGCAGGCTACCAGGAATTTAGTAAATGAGCATGAGGCAGCCCAAACTCGGCATAAAGGAGCTTTTCTTCTCTTTTCAGCTAACCTAAAGTATATTCCTCAGGCCAAAGCCATGCAAGGGCTGTTGAGACAGTAACTCAAAAGGTCAGCAGGCTGGTGGAGGAGATGAGTGGCCATATCAGTGCAATAGCAAAGACACCAAGCCAGGCAATAACAGCATTTAGATTCTGCACTAAACTTTGCTGTTTTCAGGCCTTTGGCCAGGTACTGGCTGTAGACATCCTGCTAGCTGGTACAAAGGCAGAAAGTCATCCCTTAGCCTGCTAAATACAGGGAAAGAAACTACCTTAGAAAGAAGGATGGAGACATGAGAATGAGAGGAGGAAAAAAAACAAATAGCACGTCCAGGCATAAAAAGCCAACAGACCTGCCAGATTATAGCAAAAGCACTCATGACTGAAGTACACCATGAAGTCCATCCCATGACAGGGAAAAATCTTTCTGAATAGCAGCCATCACCTGCCAAATCATCCCGCTAGCAACAGAGCCTTACAGCAGGATTACCAGATGTGGCTCTCTCAGTGCCAGGTAGCACATTCACACGGATCTTTTGTCCACCTTTCTGTTAACATGGACTCCCCTGTTCTGAAGATCTTTTGACTGCTCTCTCATGGGGATGGACACAGTAGTTTAGCTCTGATGTTTTTTCTAACTTTATATTCTGAATCCACCTGGCTGACAATAGGATGAGCAGAGAGCTGATGCTCTCTGGTCAGGCACCAGCTTGCAGCTGCACTGCCATGAAACACAACCACCTCCTTCCCTGACCCTTCTGCTTACAATGCAGCAGCAAAATAAAGGTGACCTGGCACTTTCCAGGGCCAACTGCAGGCTATGGAAAGCAGGAAGACTCCTTAGGGACTTGTAATCAAGTATTTCCATGAGCCATGCTAACTCTGCAGAACTTCAACATTATACAGCTCATTTTCTCAGGTGTCCTCATAATCTTCCTTCAACACTCTTCCAGCTTCTCAAACAGTTGTCAGAATAACACAGAGTGCTGCAGATGAAGTCATACCAGTTCCACATACATTGGCAATACTTCCCCAGTTCTACTGGCAACACCCATGTTTAAATGGACACGATCTGTTTAATGAAAAAGTCAGCTAGCAAGCACCTCTGCTCCTGCAGAAAAGAAGTCTTGTTTGGCTCTACCAATGAGAGTCTCACACCTGAATAGAGAGGGTATTCTGCAATCTAAACTGAGTGCAGTGATGACCGGGAAGACAACTGGACCCCACTGAAACAAAACCCTGCCCTTCACACCTTCTGGCATTACCTCTCCCTACAGCACTTTTAACAGTGAGAAAACAAAACAAAAGCCTCGACTGTGTTCCTCAGGAAGCTGTTGAAGATAAGTCCCTCCAATCAAGGAGAGCACCAAGACACAACACTGTGGTGCTGTGACAGCAGGCACCCATTTCCCAAAGCCTAGGAAAGCTAAGGGCTGTGAGATACACCTTGTACAGCCCAGCAAGCCAAAGGTGTTTGTAGCTACTCTGGAGCAATGGCATTTCATGATATGTTCCAGCCCAGACAGCACATCCAGTTGGGAATTGCCTGGGAATGTTATTCTCAGTCACCTCCTTGGCTGGAGTGTAACCCAAGCACATGGGAACAGCCCCAGCCACAGGCTCTTTCCCCAACTGCTGCTAGTTCCACATGGATCAAAAAATTCCCACCCTCAACAGCAGCACATTTCCTGCAAACCAGGCTTTTCTCCACACTGACAAGATGTTCACAGGCACTGAACTACTCTCAGATGACTTTTCCAACAATTTATCCAAGGTTGCACACCAGTCTAAAAGATACTCAAAGAATATTTCTTGAAGTGTGTCAGTTTGTCTCGCCAGGTAAAAACCCCATCAAACAAAACAGCTTATTTATTCTGATTTGAGGCTAGGGGGTTTTGTTAGTTTAGATTTTTTAAGTCCTATCAGGAAGCTGTTGTAAAGTAGGAACATAGAATCTAGCACAAAAGTCCCCAGTTCCAATTAACAGTTAGGTACTGTTTTTAGTGAGTAAGGAAAGATGTGCACATAGTTCGTTAATTTTGAGAATTACTGGACATTTAATTTTTACTTTGTGAACTAACTGTTGTACTATACTTTTGACTCTCATACTTTTAACATCCCAGCACTACTAAAGTCAAATGTTCACCAGGCTTACATTAGATGTAATGACACACAGGGAAAAAAAAAACCAAACCCCAAACCACCCCATAAAGCATCACATCACCCTGAAAAAGGTGAACAATATTGTCTTTTTATACTGAATGGGACTAATTTCTGGAAATAAAAAAGAAGAAAAACCCATAAACACAAAACCACCCAACCTGGAATTATCTTACTTATTCATATTACCATTACCTACAGGGTAACTGTTGAGCTTCAGTTAAGTTTCTGAGTTATAAGAACAGCACTGCATTTTCTAAATGGGCATAACAAGAGCCACTACAAGGGCTACAAATTCCTACTCCTTAATATTCCTTGTCTATGAATCTGTGTGTGGACAAGAGGATTATGAGATTTCCAAAGTGAAATTTTCCAAAATCTTAAATTTGTTGCTTTCCACATACCCTTAACTTCCAGAATTCCAGCAAACCTATCAGCTACTTTCTAGAGGCTGGACAATGGACAGAGGAGAATCTTTGTTACTAAGGAGTTCTAGAGGCACAAACAGTTAAAAAATCCCAGCACATTACATGCAAACTATATTTTTCCTCTGGGAACAGACTGGGAAGAGAGGGGAGGAATAAGGGGAAAAATATAAAGGTATCATAAAGAAAACAAAAAATTTTGATTAAGCAACATTATAAAGCTAGTTGATTAAAATTTTCTGTCTCAAATATGATTAGTTTTCAAATCTGACATCAAGAGCTCACACATGGCCCTCATAAACAGAATTAAAACTATAATCCCATTATTGCCACATTGATTATATCACAAGGGAGTAATTCTATTTAGGTAATGCGATCCTGTAACAAGATACTAAAAAAATCTGTACGAATGTTGCCATTTTCCATGTCTGTTTATATTAAAAACATTTCCTTATTGTTCTCTCCATATAAATACTGAAGCTCAAAAAGCATTCCATCTTTTAAACTGATATGTGTCTTTCTCCAAGTAGTTTATAACATTTTGCAAAGGAAACAAAGTATCACCAATTAAAGCATTGTTTCTTTTAACCTAGACTTTGACTGGTAAATTTCTTAAAAGTATATTAAGAATAAAGTAATACAGACAAAGGTATTAACAATATTCCCATTCTATTCATAGACTGGTATGTTTGACTCCATTTCAAAATTGGTGGGGAACTGTGCCAACTACATGGAAATTGAAAGGTCTGTAGCAAGATAATAATGAGAGAAAAACCCCACACTATTTTCATAATCATTTCACCAGACTATATATCAAAAAGCAGAAATGACAACAAGATCATTTCTACTTGCAAATGTGTTCTAAGTTTGTCCTGTGGAGCAAATAGCAAGCCTTTCACATTGTGAATGTCCTAACATAAATATTTATAAACTACAAGGGTATCTAGAGAGTTTAATGAAGGCTCTCTATGTCAGCTTGCCTGGCAAATACATAAATTGGAAAAGGTTGATTAATATTTAGGGTGTCAATACCCAGTATTTATGTACAAGCCATTAAACACCCAAAGCTTTCCCCTTTCAAGCCTTGGACAATTACCACAAAACACTGACACAGCCTCTTTGTTTGGAGCACTGTGTAACTCTGCAAGTGCTACACTCTCTGAAGCCACACCTGACGTGTAAGCTGAAATCCTAAAGGTTATTAGGAGAGCATGTACTTCATTCACTGCACAGCAATTACACTTTAGAAGAGTCATCACTACAAAGTGCTCGGCACAGAAGAAGTGGAAGCACTGGCTGCCTGCTCATCCCAAACCTCACTTGCTCACACCAAAGTCACCCCTGGTGAGCCACAGCATTTAAAACTGGAGAGCTCAGTTCCAAGTGGTGAGCACCAACTGTGAACACCAACAGACCATCCCTGAAGTCTGCAGGGCATCTGCATCCCCCACACACCTTTCTAAGCAACTTACACCACTTACTGGGACAAGTCCATCTCAGGGAAATTCCTTATCAACCTAAACTCTACGCAGAGCTCTCAGGTGAGTGGGCTGAAAAACGATGGCTCCCCAGAAGGAGCTGAGCACACCCCCAGGCACAGCAGAGCCACCAGCTCAACCAGAAGCAGGAGGGTGCAAAGCTTCAGCTCCAATTACATTTCTGGTGCCATCCAGCAACAGCAGCACCCCTCCCTGCAGTACAAGGAACTGGACTCTTTTGAAGATGTCACCAGCAAAGCAATCCAAGTATTTAGCATTTCATAGGAAATTAATGAGGTTAAATATGTTGACGACAAAAAATATAGTATTTAAGTGTGCAGATGGGCTGCCAGACTAGAAAATGAGACCTGTTTCTCCCTGTTTTCCTGCCCTAGCCCACTCGGTCAGAAGGAAGAAAAAATATCTTCACTCTATTTGGTTTTAACTAAAAAGTAAATCCCATATAGCATGCACTGCAGCAGATATTTCTAAAGCTGGCATTTTTGAAATGCGACGTCATCATAAAGGTGGATTAAAGATGACCAAAGGAATCAGATTTCTCCAGCTGCCAAAGACAGAGCTGAAAAGGTTCCTCTATGCCCAATCCTAACCTATCTTCCTGGCAAAAACAAAACCCAAAACAACCAAACAACAAAAAAACCCCAAAAAATCCCAAAAACACCCAACAACAAAACCTTCCTACATGTTCTACAGTTTGTAGCCAAATTCCTTACCTAGAACTCTGGGAATGCAGACTGAAGTCAATCACTAGGAAAAAGGAAACATGAATACAGTTCATGCCCCTCTAATCAGTATTGCTGTGAAACAAGAACAAAGCTTTCCACCTGAATATCTTCACATAACTTACACTGAAGGATACAAGAAGTCCTTTACCTGCATATACCACTCTCCAGAACTTCTCTATATTTTCTTGTCAAAAACGCTACTTTATCTTACCTGCAAGCCGTAGCAAAAATTGCCACCAAACTTTTTAAGTGCTAATTTTTCAGTTTTAAAAAAAAGCCAAAGCAGTCTGATGATAAGTAAACTATATCACAGAAATGCAATTGGAAGAACTATGAAATTAACAGTGGATTTTGGAACACCTTAGATCACGCTAATTTTAGACTATTCTATGAAAGGATTAAAGAGGAAAATGGCAGACAAGGGCATACTGATTTCTGAGAAATCACACAACGAAGAAACATGACTAGGAAATAGTTGATTCAAGCTTGGGTGAAGAAATAGTCCATTATTATTTTAAAAAATTTAAAAAATAGATATATTTCCAAGTCTCATTGTCATAGTGTTGTACAGTCTCTAGGTGAAGAGACCCTTAACTCAAACGCAAAAACAGCTCTAGGTGGAAATGCCACACTTCATCTCCAACCTGAGTGCTTTAGGAGTAAAAACCTATTCCTTATCCCCTTCTCTGACTTCTGGTAGAAAAATATGTGCACACACCACCAGTCAGCAAAGTTTAGCAAAGTTTCAAACACACCACAGCTTAGAAAGTTTTCAAACACTAAACTCTTCTAAAAAACATGCAAATGGATCTATCTAAAAAAACACACAAACCAGCAAGGATCTGTTTATGAAAACAGAAACAACAGATTAAAGCAAATTAAAAGCGCAACAATATTAAAACAAGAATAATGGACTCAAACTCTCTTGTGAACTCTAGGAAAGTGCAGTTTTAAAATACCCATTACCAAAAAGGCATTTTCATTTCTTTACTATCTGACCATAAATATAGAGGTCTGCAGCATTCAGTGTAGGTTTGCACAAACATCCTTTATAAGATTTCTATTCAAGCAAGAGCTTTATGCATTGCCTGCATGAACAGGGTTTAAAGCCAAAACAAAACAGCAATTGCATCCTGACTGGAGAGCTATTTCAGGAAGAAAGCAAGCAATGAACACTGGAAGAACTCTCTTAATCACTTTTTAAGAAGCTGAAACTCAGTTTCACACTTATCTGTAGCACTCACAGATGTGACGACACTGCTTTTGCCTCTTTGCATCTGTCAGTTATCCAACAATTTTCTCTATGATTGGTTTCACAGCTGTCCTGAAGAGCACCTCAAAGTTGCCATAGGGCAGCTCTAATTCCACTCCTCTGGAATACCCCAAGGGGCTGGCCTCAAGAAGCACTGTTGGTCAGAGAGGTAGAAGCCAAATCCCCCAAATCAAACCATGGCCAAGAGGAGAGAACAGAGAGCAGTGACATCTTTCTTCCAGCATAACATTAAAAAAAACCCCAAGCCCAAACCACAGAACCTCCATAGCAAGCTGTCATGATGGCAACCTCCTGTCTCTTAGAAATTCAAACACTTGCCCTGAAAACATCAGTAGGATCTAGTTTATCTCAGTTCTTGGATGGTTTCTGAGGCAGGTGCCTTGCCCTGTGCATCCATTTCTAGCCAGTAACAACCTTATACTTCAAGTCCTTATGCATTTCCAGGGTGCTGATTTTATTCCTTTCCAGACTGGTAACCAAGTCTATCATAGTTTCTTCAGCGTAATAGTTCAGTTGTCATAAACCTTTGTCCATTTGCCACTTCTACGAGAACAGGGAGGCTGGTTCTGGAAGCAGGGAGATGCTGCAATCCACAAACACACAGTACTATATTTGCTGAGTTTGTCTCAAGCACTGTCAGCTTGGCATCTTCTTCAGCACTGAATTCACAAACCAAATAGTGAACTTCCTAACTTCACTCCACTTGCATGTATAAGCTTATTCATACTCATGCTGGCACTGCCTCTGCCTCATTAAGGAACTGCTGACACCTCTTCTGAACTCAACACATCTCACTCGAACCTACTCTACTTGCACAGACGCTGTTTATTAGGGAGGATGTATGCATTAAAATTTGATTTTTGTTTCTTCACGGTTCAGCTGTTCCTGCTGTTTATCTCTATCTAAAGTAACAATTAGCCAGTAGGAAAATTACTACCATGTCACAAACAGAGGATTACAATTTCAGGTAGGCAATCAAGCAGCAGGGCACTATGAACACAGAAGAAACAGAAAGGCTGTTGGGATACAAATGTCCTTAGCAATAGACACAGGTGGGAGATGAGAAAAGAAATGACAGTCATATGATTTATAAACTGAATGCTCCTTCAAGGTGTCCCATTAAGCATGAAGTAGACAAAAATTTCCAAAAGCACATGGCCACTACTTTGAGATTAATTTGCAGAAATTACTGTAACAATATTATGTGACATCATTTACAGCAGCTATTTTTGTGCTGTAGTTTGAACTAGACTGAACATCAAATTAAAGCCAAACACATGGTATATTAGGAATGGGTATGATTGTTACTTATTAAAATAACTAATCAAGAAACAGTTTCTCCCTGTACTCCAGAGTCAATTTTTGAAAATTGGGGTTTAACAGCCACAACATAAGTATGAAAAGTTACACATGCCATTTAAATAAATATATTTGTATCTCTGCAAACAGGATACAATATGGCAAACAGATGCACAGGGTAAAAAAAATAGGCTATGGATGAGACGAAAATCTTTGTTTTCCAGATTACTGAGCAATTGCAGACGAGTAGTTACTTCAACCTACACCACCTTTAGACTAACTTTCATCAAAACACTAGTGTGGATGAATTCTCTAAATCAAAATGTGGTTGATTAACTGTTAGCAATTAATCTCTTGCCCATCTGGTATGAAAAAAGTCAAAATCAAGTAAACCGAAAAATTATGTATGAAAGCACCACAGGCGATTTCTTCCCAGAAAATCTGAACACAGATAAATAGTTACTGTAGTTAGGCTTACAGTATTAAAAAAAAATCCTGTTTTCTTCCAGACTGTGCCCTGCAAGACAAGAAATTTTGCTGGAGCCGGGAAGTAGAATCAAAATTCTCAGCTACTTCAAGTGACATCCCCTCGGTAAGGCACTCAACTGCTCACTTAAAGCTGCATGAACATCCGTGGTGGTTCACCAGAGAAACACAAACTTCCCTCAAGTCCCAGCGCAGCGCCAGCTGAGAGCTGAGCATTCCCTGCTCCCCTGGCTGCGAGGAGAGGGTCGGTGCAGCTCCGGTTCCCGGGCATTCCCCGCTCCCGAGCACACGGAGCTCCCCCGCAGGATGGAACCCCCAAGGTCGAACGAGACCAGCCCGGCGATGGGCACGGCGGGACCAGCCTGACACCGGCGGGGCCGAGCGCTGCCCCAGAGCCGCCAGCACCCCCGGGCTGCGGGGGTGCAGAGAGACACGGGGGGAGCGGAGCGTGCGGTAGCTTAGGGGGATCCTTAAAAAAAACACAAAAAACAAAACACCACCACGAAAGAAAGAAAGGAAAAAAAAAGAAAAGAAAGAAACTTGAAAACAAC
>JAHLSL010000042.1:5171366-5189851 GCA_025920805.1 Petroica traversi | reverse complement strand
ACGGGGCGAGGTGGGGGGCGGCCGCATTCCAGCGGGACTACTTTGCCTCCCCTCGCCCCCTCCGCCGCCTGCGATGCGGTGCGGCCCTGGCCCGTGAGGACGGGACTACTTTCGCCACAGAGCTGTGGCGGCGTCCGGGCGGCCGCACAAAGGGTCCCATCCCGATGCCAATCCCCATCCTAACGCCGACCCCCCTCCTGGAACGGGCTGGAACGCCGGAGCATCGCCCGGGGCCGGGCGGCAGGCAGGCAGGGTGGCAAAATGAAGTTCTGGTCCGTCCCCACGGTGAGCAGACTGAGGAGCAGTAAATCCCGGCCTTTCCCGGAGCAGAGGGAGCAGGCGTCCCTTATCAGCAGGGATTGCTGCCCGGCTGATGTGAAGATGTGTGATTTATTTCCCAGCGCTTTTGGGGGTGCCCCGCGTTATTGTCCCCCTTGCTAAATTAAATGGGGTGGGCTGGGTTTGGGCTGTGTAGAGCAGTGTTACCAATAATATGAGTGATCAGTGTGCTGTGTTTAAACATAACTTAGTCTTTTCCCCTCTTGCATTCAAGTGTACAAACCCTTTTCTTTCTGAAGCGGCTAAAAAGTTAAGATTCTGTGATACACTCTCAACTACAGATCTTCTGTCCTTACCTTCTTTGTTCATTCCTAATAAACAATATAAAATGCAGCTTTCTTGCATTTCTTTTATATTAGAAAATCTACTTCATTATTTCAATGTGTCTAAACATTTTCATTGTCTAAATGTCTACATCACAATCTCCCTCTCTCACAGAATGTGACAGCTGGTGAGCAGAATAATGATATGAAGGAGAACAACTTAGAGCAACATTTGAGGTACTTACATTCCAAAATTGGTATTATTTTCAGGATTATTAGAAACTCACAGAAACGTTTAACTTTTACCTTCATATCTGTTCAACATATATTTTCATAGCTTTTCTTGTTATTACAGTAGGAGATAACATCTGGGCCAGATTAAAGGCATGGGCATTGTAGGCTGATTCTAAAGGGCTCCTGGTGTCATGTGATATTATCCGAGTCTCAGCTTTTGCTGCAGAAAAATTTTTAAAAATAGAAGAAAACAGAGCTTTGTTTTTTTGTTTTTTTTTATGAAGTATATTTCTAATCTTCAAGGTTGAAAAAAGATTTTGAAAATGTAAACAATTCAACTCAACAGCAATATCTGCCCGAGGCCAGGTCTACATTACAAAATTTTGTCCTTGACTGTGTGCTGGGTGAAATAGCCTCCTCAGCTACTGTGCTGTTATTTGGGAGGATCAGTCACCTTGAGAAAGATCCACGTGGATAATGGATGGGAAGACTTGCCATACAAAAGTGTACCCTGGAGAAGAGAGAACTCGCATCCAAGCCTTGTTTATCACCATTAGATTTTGCAGGAGCAAGCAAAAGGAGCACACTTTAATATTTATTTTCACTGTTTAATTAGAATCCAAAAGGAAAATGAAGTTGTGGTTGATTTAGGATTTTGGGGGTTTTTTCCCTCAGTGTTTCCTTATACTTTTTCCATACTTGTAGCGTTGCACAATCTGTCATTAACCTCTTGAGAAGTATGGCAGATCTGTAATGAATTCTTTGCATCTTAATCATATAGGGCACAGCTCAGGAAAAACTCAAGCCTGCACCCTTGCATCACAAAAACACATTTCTCCACCTGCCATTCCCTCTCACATCTTATCTGTTTCTGCTGGAAACACTCTGGTGTCTTGACTATCTCCCTTGGGAGCCTGATCCCCTGCCTGGTTGCTCTGACTCTTAAAGGCATCTTCCCTACTGTCCAAGCTGACTGATTTAATTTTAGCTTTTGAACACTTATATGCTGTCACCCCTCACACTGATGCACTTTGCCATTTTTCTGTAATTCAAACCATTCCCTGCTTGGATTTCCTCTGAGCCAGTTGATTTTTGGTTGCACGTCCCTCAGCCTAGCCCCTTTCCTCTCTGTCTATTCCAGCCCAAGTGTCATAAAATCATAGACTCACAGAATGGTTTGGATTGGAAGGGGCCCTAAAGAACATCCAGTTCCAACCCCCTGCCATGGGCAGGAATACCTTTCACTGGCCCAGGTTGCTCCCAAGTCCAACCTGGCCTTGGGCACTTCCAGGGATAGGGCAGCCACAGCTTCTCTGGGCAGCCTGTCCAGGGCCTCACCCTCCTCATAGAGGAGAGTGTTTTCCTGATATTTGACCTAGATCT
The DNA here is from genome assembly GCA_025920805.1 of Petroica traversi. NCBI lineage: Eukaryota > Metazoa > Chordata > Aves > Passeriformes > Petroicidae > Petroica > Petroica traversi. The sequence goes on along the minus strand of JAHLSL010000042.1, from coordinate 5,187,632 downwards.
GCCCTGTTTCAGTGTGAAGCCATTCCCCCTTGTCCTGTCTTACTTGTTGGCTCCCTGCAGGTACTGAAGGCCCCAGTTATGCCAGGTCATGGTTTAGGAATGGTGCTCCCAGTTCAGTGCTCTCATCGAGATTCTCCAAACCGTGTCCTGTCTCTCACTCCCCCAAGCTCCCTCTGCAGCAAAATGGAGAGGACAATTGAAGGCTCAAAAGGTAAAGATCATGGGTTGGGATAAGAACAATTCACTGAAAACAGTGATAAGAAAACAAACAGTAACAGCACTTTAGTAATGACAGAGAGCACAAAAAAGAAACATTATTGCTCACTCCAACCCAGGCCTCCCCACTTCTCTATTCAGCTCGGTTACTCAACTGGAAGGACCCCCTTCTCCTCAGAAGAGACTCCCTTCCCCTCACCCCAGCTCAGATGAGAAGTGGATAGAATAACCTCTATGTCCTTGCCATGTTCCCTCCTGGCTACTGCAAAAATTAACCCTCCTGGATGGAGGAGCCTTCACTTTTCTAGGCTGAACAATCCCAGTTCTCCCAGCCTTTCCCCACAGCAGAGGCGCTCCATTCCTTTAATCATCTCGTTGGCCCTCTCTGGACCCATTCCAACAGGTCTCTGTCCTTCCTGTGCTGGGGCAGGGCTGGAGCAGCTCTGCAGGATGAGGTCTCTCCTGAGTGGGGCAGAGGGGCAGAATTCCCCCTCCCCTGCTGCCCACGCTGGGGGCTCAGCCCAGCACAGGGGGGGTTCAGGGTCCCAGTGCTCATGGCCAGGGCATGTCCAGCTCTCACCACCAGCACCCCCAGGTCCTTCTCCCAGGGCTGCTCCATTTGCTCATCCCCAGCCTGGATTGATCCCCAGGGGTTGTCCAGATCCAGGTGCAGAACAAGACTTGATCTTTTTCAACTTCATAGGATTCCCATGGGCCACTTCTGGGGATTGTCCAGGTCCCTCTGGACTGGCCTGTCCTTCAGGTGTACCACTACACCCTCAGATTGGTGTCATCTGCAAACCTTGGGTGCACTTGATCCCTTCATCTATATTATTAATTAAAATATTTAAAGAACTCTAGTCCTGTGTGGACTCCTGAGGGACACCACTTGTCACTGAGGTACACCATTAATCACTATTCAGTGCAAAAATTGCCTGTTTTGAACTCTTTTCCCCATCAGTGCTTAGGATTCAAGACCAAGTCTATCTCCTGAATGTTTGCTTTACTTCTAATTCATACATGTAGAATGAATTCTGTAGTAGAGGCTTTTACAAAGTAAAATGGGAGGCAAGATTAGCACACACAAAAAAGCCTCCAACAGGCATGATTTCTCTGAGATGATTATGTTCCTTTATTTGAGCTTAAAGTCAAAGTAGTGGAGAGGGAATGTCTCTTTTATTTTACTAAAAAGCTCCCCTTATTGGTTGCAGTTATTTTCATTCACCTTAGAAAGAGAAGCCTTGCTTTGCTGGCTGGAATCTGGCTGAGGCTGAGAAACCTGGACAGCTTTACCCTTATTTCTGAAATTGAATGGTGGCTCAATGACACCAGAGCTTTCACGGGATTATTTTTATACTTGGGTAAGTTCCCTGATTTAGTTGGTGGCCCAGCTTAATAAGCAGTTGTGTCAGCCCCCAGGACAGCCAAGGACAGCAGCTGGAGCTCATGAAACCAGCAGTGACTGCCAAAGTCACTCTGCTTTTGAACTGTGCCTCGAGTTCGAGTGGAGTCAATGGGATCTTCTGTAGATCCAGAACCAAGGTCCCTAAGGAGCAAAAGCTGTTAGAAGAAGATGGATGCTCAGCAAATGAATTTGTGGCTGCCCACATCACAGATGCCACTATAATAACTTGCTTTCTCACTGAATGTTTCAACAAGAATTAATGGGCATGGCATGCTGAAATTCTGGTCCCTCTGAAGGCAATGGTAAAGTTCTCACTGATTTCAAAAGCGCCAGGGTTTCTTACTGAAACTGGAGCTCATGTCCTCATGCCCCCAGCAGGAAAGTCTTCAGTACAGGAGCTTGGGAAATGGGATATAATGTTGCCATCCAATGGTGCTTGTTACAACCATTTCACTGAATAAAACAGGACACTCTAACTTGTGACATCATCGTCATCATCTACATTGCCTAGGTCAGTTTATAAAGAAAATATACAAAGAAAAATGTTTCATATGTTGTAAAGAAAAATGTTTCATCCAACTGTTCCTCAAAACAAGGTCAGTTTTAATAAATGTGTTAGAAATGCCTGACACAGTTTATCCTATTCCAAGAGTGCAGTGAGTTCACCTTGGTGTTCCTTCTTTGATCAAAAGAGGACCGGATCATTTCTTCCTAATATTAGCCCTCTTTCAGTGGGTACCCATTCTCCCTTATCCTATCACTAATGCCCTTGTGAAAAGCCCCTCTCTATCTGTAAGCTCCCTTCTGGCACTGGAAGGCTTGAAGCCTCCTCTTCTCCAGGCTGAACAACCCCAGCTCTCTCAGCCTGTATTCCTGGCAGAGCTGCTCCAGCCCTGCCTCACCTCTGGATCCAGCAGGTCCACATCCCTCCTATGTGGGGGGCCCCAAAACAGGATGCAGGATTCCAGGTGAGGGCTCATGAGAGCAGAATCACCTCCCTCAGTGATCATGTTTTCCTTCTTGAAGTTCAATCACAAGCATCAATACTTTCCCCCTCACTTTTCTTCCCATACCATATCAACTGCACCTTTTTCCCAGGATATAGCTGCCTTAGAAACAGATTTCCTTAAACAAAGGGTCATGTCTCTAGACCAGAAATTTTCTCCAGGAATCACACCTGACCTGTTTTTGCCATTACTATCACCACAGTCAAACCATAGCAAAAAACGCACTTCCACTAATTCTGGGGCAATTTGCCCATCAAATAGCCCATCAAATCCCCTTTTTTATCACATATGGAGTTGCCTTTTCTCCTTGCATTTCAGTACTATTTTATTACTCTCCCCAAATCTCACCTCCCCTTCCCCCCTTAACACTCATTCTTTCTTTCCCATCTTCTCTACCTGAAGAGGCTGCCTGGTGCCCAGGATGAGAACTGTGTTTCTTTGTGGCTAAAAAAAAGGTCCTTACAACAAAACCTTCACAGAGGAGAAGGTTGAGTTCTGCTTGAGTTCAGCAGCCCATATAGGCAAGTTAGTATAACAGAAATCCAGCAATATCCCCACAGGGAAATATGAAATAAGATGACCTGGAAGGCTTGGGCATTTTCTTTATGCCTTTGGAGGAGCGTTTGGATTCCTGCTGATGGTGCATTCAAGGTCAGGCTGTCTACCTACTATCTCTTTTCTCTTCTTCTATCTCCCAAGGAGTTGAAAACAGCACTGCCTGAAGATACACTTCTTCAGTGGTCATGTTTTTCAGTGTGAACCATGCAGGATTCTGATTTTAATTTGGCACTGCCCACCAGACCACAGGGCAAGACCAAGACTTTCCTTAAGAATATTTAGCCGTGGCTACATTTCAAAGCCATATTATAAAAATGTCATTTGAGAAAGTTACTGTTCTAAAATTTGTTAAGTGCTTTAATGCTATGTTGATACAGCAAAAATATCCTTTTAAAAGAGCTCACATTTCAGGCTGACAGACAGCAAAACACTATTTTGTTTTAGCTTGCTCAGCTTTTCAAAACCAGTCAGCATCTGGGCTCTATTAACCATAACATGCGTGCCTTTTAAGCAACAACAATTTAAGAATATTTCCTTTTCAACCCCCTTTCAAACCCCTTCAGCATTTTGCAATATGCATAATATTTAACAATTCTGCTTTGCACTGCAGCCTTTGAAGTTTAAAAATTAGTTACTGGTAAAGCCTTGTACATTTTCTTGCACTCTTTTAGTCACAGGGATTAGTGACTAGAATTTATGCCTGTGGTCAAGAAAGGTAAGTCAGTATGTCACAATAATTAGCAATCTTTCCTACAATAGTTTTTAATCTTTATGTGATGTGCATCTGTGTGATGCACCATTTGTGTGTAGAGAAGAACTCATTTGCCACCTGCAGTAGCCACTTCTGGGCTAAAGTACCCTACCATAGAATGCAGTCTTTGGCAAGCAAAGAGACCCATCCCTCTTCATTCAGACTTTGTGAGGAAGAGTCATATTTGTATTTCCTATTTGTATTTCATATTTATAGCCATGTTCATATTGTATTTATGTTGATATTTCTATCTTTATTTTTATGTTCAAATACAAATTAGTCTGCAGTTCAGCAAAGACACTAAGCACCTCAAGAATGGGTGTGGAGCATCAACCATGGTATCTCCTCAGGGAGATATCTTTATGAGCTGTTAGTCAAGTTCTCAAAATAGGCTAGAAAAGCATGCTGAGTTCCTCAGAGCAGGAAAGATTGCCCTCTAATGGTTTAGGTTTAATGACTGCAGTGTTTTATGAAGTGCTTCTCTTCTATGTCATTTGTAATGTAAGGCCACACAAATGCAAGATGTTGCAACAATTTATTATTTCAAGGAAAACCCAAATCTTTGTTATCCTCTTAGCCGATGAATAAATAAATTATTAAAAACAAAGATGAAGGCATATTCTTGGTAACGTTTTCATTAAACTACCATTAACCAGGGTTTCTCAAAGGAAGAGGGATGCCTCTGACAATTCAGAACTATTAATCATAGTGGATTTGACAGATTTTATATTTCACTGTGGGAAATGTTTCAAGATCTGAAAAATAGCATGAAAGATATCCAGTTTATTTCAGTATCATAAAAATTGTTGTGAATGCCCTAGAGCATGGTGCCTTGAGTAAACTTCAAGCAACTAAATTCTCACCTTTTAAAAAAAGTCTTTAAATCAACTAATCACAAGGCATTGCCTGTTATAGCAGGGATGCTTGTGGGTCCTTATGCTGGCACTGGCTTTATATAAAGGTTTCTGTGGCTTTATATGAGTCTGTAACTCATTCTTAATGTGATGATGGGATGGAAGAGGGTATTATAGTGTCATTCACTGCCTTTCCATTTTCATTAGTTTTTTGAATCATTTCCTTACAGTGTAGATTTTGATATTCTTCTAATAGAGCTGGCTACTAAATGTAGATAAATGACAAAGGAAAACTCAGAGAAAGTCAGACCAAGTCTACAAATATATTTATTTTAAAAGTAGTGGCTGCTATAAAGATATTCTTGAAAGATGATAATATTCTATTTTGGAATAATTCGATTATATTTTCTCCTCTTAAGAAGAAAGAGTGATTAGAGTGAGGCTACCCAATCCATTCCTCATCCTTTCTTTTTCTACCCTCTCCCCAGTCAAGCCCACAAAGACAGTATTTGGTCACATGGATCTTTGCATAAAAGACAGGGAATTGTGTCTGAATAGCCCTGACTCATAAAGCTCCTTCCAATGCCTTTTTCAGTGTCAGAGCTCTGCAGTTAATGCAACTTCTACTAATTCTTTTCCTTACTGCAATTGTGAAAAATCTAATACCTTTACAACAATTTGAAAAGGGCTTACACAGAGCAAAATCCCCATTTAATCTCAGCATATTAAAAAATCTTTTTTTTTAACAATACATTTAAAGTGCTATTTTCCCAAAACACTTTTTTTTTTTTTAAGATAACCAAAACTCTAGGTGTCAAAAGGAACTATGATTTCGAGTCCTATCTTCATGGTTTAAGAATCCTGACACTTTAGCAGGAGGAAACAGGATATGTGTGGCCTAAGGTACCCTATAGCAGTAAATAATTCAGTGTAGGAAAAGGTGTTCCAGACACCATTTAAAAATCCAAAACAATGGGAATCACAGACCCAAACCACTTAAAGATAGGAGACAAAAATGTTTGCAGCCACTTGGCCTTGCTGAACTTCTGACTCTGACATTTCTGGTTTAGGTACCCATTGCTTTCATCCCTTGCACCCCAGAGACTACAGCAGGGACTCCTTGGCATTACATGGGAGAACTAAAAAGCTTTTCCAAGAAACAAGGGTAAAATAAGTCAGCTTTGGCTAAACCAAGAGCTGATTCCAGCTGATGCTGGCTTTAGGAGTCAAAGCCCACTGTTGGGTGGAAAAGTTTGCAGGCTCCCTGCAGAAAAATGAAAAGCAAAGAAAAGTAAGAGAAGAGAAGCCTGAGAGAGAAGGGGAATGCCAGCCAGATTAAAAAAAAAAAAAAGCAAACCAAACCCAAAAAAACCAAGCCAAACAAACAACAACAACAAAAGGAAGAAAGAAAAAGAAGGTGACTGCAAAAAAGCAGGACCATAGCCCTCACAGACGTCACATCCCTCACAAACTCAACAGCCCTCACAGCCCTCACTGTCCCCAGAGCACCCAGAGCCCTCAGGGACCCCATAGCCCTCAAAGGCCTCACAGACCCCAAAGCCTCCCAAGCCTTCATAACCTCCAGAGTCCACAGATCCATCTCTGCCCTCACAGCCCCCACTGCCCTTGTAGTTCACATAGCCCTCACTGCCCTAAGAGTAGGCACAGGTGGCATTGAAAAACTAGATTGGAAGTTTCAAACATTCAACTTTTTAATTATTATGGTTTTTTTTCTGGAACTGAAATTTACCATGCATTGATAAAAGCTGATTAGTGTCTCATCATCACATGAACAGAAGCAAAAATAAATTAATTTACATTACATTGGAAAGCTGGAGTCTCCCACAAATTCCATGCATCTCTTTTGTATGGTGACTTGCTGTATCTTTCCACTTCTACTCTGTTTGCTGCCCAGGATAACCTTCTTCTATGTTTCAAATGCTGCATGGTTTAGAAAGTCAGAAGATGCTCCTGGCATGAGGAAGTAAGCTGTTCTGTACCTGCTGGCAGCACACAGACACTTCTTTGATTGCTGTTTTTGCTATTGTCAATGCTCCTCAAATAATTTTCATTACCATCACCAAGGATACCCATTTCTGGTGGCTGCAAAAACATTCCAGCACTTAACTAAGCTTAAACTCACCCTTGAGATGGAGTGTCCAGCATATTTCTGGAAGAGCTGCCAGATGTAGCAACTCTGCTAGATGTAGCATGTGGATGGACTGCAGCATTCAGGCTTTCACTTTTCAAACTCTACCATCCTTTATAATATTCACTTGAATGGGGTGTACCCTTGCTTTATGTGTAGGAGAGCCAAATGTGTATCTTGTTTAGCAGTGAGAAACATAGAGAGAGCTGTTCTCATGGGTTTAAAACTGTATCTCACAAGCAAATTATGTTTTGCCCTTTCTAAACCAGAGCCCTCCATGAAGGCAATACATTCCATACAGTGTGTGCCCAATCTGGAGTCTTTCCAGAAGTTATCACATGGTGGAAAAACATTTGAACTCCTTATTTCATATCCTGGAACAAAAGAAGGGCAACACTGTCATAGTTAAATAATCAGAAGCAGCCGGGAAAATGTTCTACTGATTCTTTCAGAAATTTTACCTCTGGGCTGAGAAGTTCTGTCATCTTGTAAGGCAATTGGTTTGAACAGTTAATGAGCCTCTAAGTGGGAAGACTTGACTTATAAATACGTGCTGGAAGACCTCCCACTGACACCAGTGGAGCTGCACTGACAAAGACACATAACACATGACCACTGAAGCAAAGGGATCATCTCATTCACAGCTTACTCAGAGGACTCAAACTAACCTGGATCCGTCCTTGGAGGATGAAAAAAACCCTGCTTGTAGGATCCAAATCCTTACACACAAAGATTTCAGTACTGTCAGTGGAACTTGGGTTTTGGGGTAGGGAAAAAGGCTCTTTCATAAAAGCAAAGAGAAAAATTCACTCAGAAATTAATTTAACAGCAGGCAAGCCTACAGGAAATCAGTGTCATAGTGAGGGGGCTTCCACCATCCTCACAGCACAAGAATTTATGTTTAAACTTTGTGCAAATTTTCCATCTAGGTGTTGTTGAGAATTGTTGCAAGAGTCACAGTGTCAAAATCTAAGCTCCACTCACATCCTTTCTTCAGTGCAAGTAGAAGCACAGAGAAACCCTGGTTTCAGCCAAAATTCAGCTGCTACTCTGAGGTAGCTGGTACCAAAGCATCTTACAAGGAGTTATTTTACCTCCTGTCCTTTGTAGCATTGTGATGAAACACTTTTGTGGTCTTCAGAGCGACTGTTCAAATCAGCAAATGTTTCAAGTATTCCTTATGGTTTAGGCAGTTGTTCTGGATATTTACTGCTTGTTAAATTTGAGAAAATACAGAGTGCACAAATTATCTGATTACTACTTCTGGGTGTTATTGGTATGACAGAATTTTCAATTTCCTTCATCAATTTTCTATTAAAACAAAGGGAACCAAAAAGAAAAGGGATCAGAACGCTTGAATATGGCATATCTAAACTCCTGCCACTTAAGAAAATGACATTTTATAGGATGTAAGGAGAGGAGTAAAACTGAAGAGAAATTAATGCATGACCCTCAGACTTTTTTTTTTTGAGTTGTACTGAAACTTAAAAATATTTTAATACATTGTTTATAATACCAAACACAGAGGAGACAAAGAGCAGCAGTTTTATGCTTTGCACTTTGACATCCTCAAGAAGTGTAGAGACCTAAAGGAAAAAAAGCAAATTTAGACTGTGAGATTAAGAGTGAGTGTAGACTTTCTGAAGATGGAAGAAAAATGTTCAGTATATCCTAGCCCATCAAGATGCTGGGAAAGCATCTGGGAGCAGCATGTACACTCCTGAGGGGATGTGCAAGACTTTTCAAGGATGAGGGGATATCCCACAAATATCAGTGATCAGGAATGCAGAGAAATATATTACCTGTATGAGAGGATGAGTAATGCACAGGGAGAGCACAGCTGTCAAGGCCCATTTCAGGAGGGTGACAGAAAAAAGTCTCCAAAAGTATAGCTCTGTGTATGATGGGACACTGAGGGAACTGCCAACTGCAGCACTGGCACTTTAAACCCCACGTTTTTATCAGCATGGAGTGTGGGATGGTAGGATCAGAGCATGTCATCAGATTCAAATCCATTGAGATGGTTTTGCAGGAGGCAGGAAAACAAGATCCAGTTTTGAAACTGCCTTCTCATGCAATTTTTTTTTTTTTCTGGTTTTATTTCCTTGTTTGTTTGGTTTAGTTAGTTGGTTAGTAATTTACTTGAAATAATCCTGAGGATAAGCATTTCCTACTTCTACAGGAGTTTAAATGAACTGAAGCAGCATTTGCAGAGAACACACCATGCTGAGTTTGCAGCCCTTTGAGGTAAGGACTTTGCACCCTTCTCATCCATCTCAAATAGATTTACAATTTGTTTCTTTGTGATTGTTTGCAGTGCTTATAAAATCTGGGCTATTTGCCCTACTGTACAACACCACAAAACAGTTTTGTCCATGACAGTCTACATTTACACACCTTATGTTTGCTCAGCACTTTAAAGCAACAACATGAAAACATGAGCTACAGAATTTATTACACTCTCCTGTGACAAAAGGCAATCAGCTTTTTGGCCTTCTGTGGTAACAGAACTGGTTACCTTCAGAAAGAGCCACCCCAATGTGAGGCTTGTCATCAGGGCAGGGTGATGGATGATCCAGTTCCATGTGTGGTGCACAGTGAAGACCACAGGAGATGTTGGGGAAAAACAGAAGAGTGCACAGAAATATGTTGGAAAGCAGAAAGAACTGGATGGATTTTTTTAGTTACTTTGTCTCACTCTTTTTTGCTTTATAATTCAAGAACATTATCCAGGCAAAGAAGTAAGCTCCAAAAATGCCTATAATAAAGCATCATGGTCTAAAGAAGTTTGATGGGAAATCTCTCTCCTTCTCTGTTAATTCAAAATGCCAATAATGACTAATAATGCAACCTGATTTAATGTTATTAAAACAGAGAGTATGCTTAGTTTTGTTGTCTTCCATATTATATGCTACAGTAAAAAGTTTAAAAAATGTTCATACATAATCCTCCACCCAGAACCTTCCAATAAACAAAAAGCTTTCCTACAAAACCTTTTTTTGCAATGAAATAGCCATTACAATAGTTTGGAAAGTTAGAAAACCAAACTAATTAAAACTTTTTAAAATCATCAAAAATCCTCATAACTTGACAGTTCTATTAAATAAACTGTTGTTGCCCTCTAGTGTTCAAACAGAGCTTGTAAAGGCCCCTCCAGAAAGATCCAAACTTGTCAGTGTCAATTAATTCCCTGCTAGTTCTTAACCCAACATGACAAATGGATGGGAAAAATAATTTTTTCAAAGTGTTTCAGTACACCTGCCTAATACCTTATTTTCTTTACTCAAGCATAAAAGGAGATTTTTCATGTAACCACATTTAAAGTTGCTTGTTTTACTCAAATGTTGTGCAAGGCCACTGAGGTCAGCATCCCCACCAAATCAGTCCTGGTGCTTGTGCACCTCCCAGCTTTGCCCTGCCCTTCACTGTGCTGGGTGTGCTCTGCTGGTTGGGCTGGAGGGCAGCTCCTAAAGAAATGGCCACACTGCAGAACCAGAAACTGGTTTGGGTTGGAAGAGATTTTAAGGATCAGCTCATTCCAACCCCATCAAGGGCAGGGACAACTTCCACTATCCCAGGGTGTTCCAAGCCCTGTCCAGCCTGGCCTTGGACACTTCCAGGGATGGGGCAGCCACAGCTCCTCTGGGTAATTTTTGCCAGGCCTCACCACCCTCACAGGGAACAAATTCTTCTCAATATCTAATCAAAACCTTCTCTCTTTTATTTTAAAGCTATTCCCCCTTGCCCTATCACTACATATTCCTGTAAAATGCCCCTGTCCAGCTGAATACATGGCCTGTGCTCTGAACAGCCCTGAGATACATCTGCTGGTTTCTCTTGAATATTTTGCTATTGTACTGTATCCATATCAATTAATACCAACCACCTTTCCCTCCAACAAATTTTTTATTGCAGCAGAAATGCAGAGTGAGCATTCAGGGGCTGTTCTCAGCACCTCTCCTGCATTAAGCTGCTGTGATGACCCCAGCAACATAGAAAGCTTCTTGTGAAGGTTGCAGTTCTAATGAGTGAAAATTATGGTCAACCTCAAATCTGTGTCTGCATTTTTACAGCTAGGCCTTATCATTCTATGAACTACTTTCCCAGAAATGTGCCTCCTTGTCATGTTTCTTGACCAGAAACCTCTGAAAATGGCTATTAAAAAAAAAAGAAAAAAAAAAAAGAGAAAATTAGGTTTAACACAGGGCAGTCAACAAACAAGCTGATAAATCTGAAATACACTTCTTCTGTAATTTTATTCACTTTTAAGAGGTTATCCACAATGCTTTTAACCATTGTCAGTCTTTAATAATCTAGCAGACCAGCTGGTTTGTATATATAAAACAATTTGCAGCCCCCCATATAGTAAGAATTCAAGTTCTTGACAGAAGGAACAGTGACTTTTCTTTGATCTCTGAATAATGGAATTTTCAGAGAATTTCCTGCATTTAGTTATTAAGAGCTTTCAGAAGACTTGCCTTGAGGCCATTTTTTGGATCACGCCTGCTTCCCACCACACTAAGCTTGACAGATCTAAGAATCTCTTGGATGTGAGTCAAATTTCATATTTTGTAATAGAATTGTTTCCTTGCATTCATGAGGAACTCTTCCTTCTCTGCCATGACGTTTGTTGTTGATTATGCCACCTGACATGGATACTTTGAAATCTAGTTTTTCGTTCTAAAATCAAGTTTAGACTGAATGCACTGGAGGGACATTTAAATAACATGAACTGGAAGTTGTGTCACAGTAGATGCTCCCGCTTTACTCTCCCTGTTGAAGAGTCAGGGAAACATAAAATCATAGAGTTGTTAAGGTAGGAAAAAACCTCAAATATCATCAAGACCAACTGTTAATAAGCAGCTATGCTTATTAGTCACATGAAGGGAACACAAGAAGTGAAGAGGGTGTGCCTTAAAACCACTCACATTTGCACTATATGGTTTTAAGGATACCTGTGAAAAATAACTTTATGCAGTAAAAGAACTTTAAAGATATGTATATAACCATAAACTATATTTAGATAAGGTAAATTAAATTATGCCATATGTAATATATTTTTTCCCTGTTTGTACCTAAAACCATTTGGCTGCAAAGCTCTATTACTAAGCATTCCTTTAAAGCTAAAAATAGGGCAAACAGGATTGCCAGGCAATCGTGTAACACTCTGGCATTTGGTGCAAATAGCACTGAAAATGCCCATGTGCTTTGCAGGTACTCAATTTATTAGGTGTATTTCTATTTCACTAATCTTGTCACAGTACAGATTAAGCTCATGAAATGCTTTTTCTCCTTAAATATAAGACCCTCTTAGCTTAACGTGGATTTAAGTGTTTACTCTCAGGATTTAGTAATAAAGCAAAAATGACAGACTTTATAGTTCAGCACAGAGCATTCCTTCTCCCCACCAAACCCATCTCCTGTCTCCCGCTTTCCCATTAGAGCCCAAAAAGGGAATCCCTCCTCTTCTGAGATTTCAGTATCTACTGTTCCATTTCAGAGTTCTCCTCTCAAAAGTCAGAGGTGCTCCTCAAAATTTTATTCCCTCTCCCAGTCAGACATCAGCATACATTCCATTGATCAAGTAATCCAGCCTGGTGTAATGCCTCTTCTGAAGAGATTCGTGTACTTTCTTCCCTGTCAGCACAATAACCAGCAGCAAGAATAACACCCCAAAAAGCAAAGCTGCTACAAGGCTGCTTTTCTCCCCCAGCTGAAAGACACTTCTCCCTCTCAGAACACCTTCTGACAGGGAGCTTTCTGAGTCAGATGGCTCAGAACCCTGAAGGTCATTTTGGGAAGATGTGGGGGAATCGCTGGACAGAATGACACCTGGAGAAGAGAGGAGGGTCACATAGCTGGTATCATTGGAAGGGACAATGGTTGGCTCAGGAGCCATGGCTGGAGTCCTTAGCCCTGATGGGGCAGTAGCAGATCTGGAATTCGTGGTCACCTGCTTGGTTGCAGCAGTAGAAGCAGAATTTGTGGGCTTGGAAGGAGGAAGGGCAGTAACAGCACTGCTGGTGACAGGGACACCAGGTTTAGCTCCAGTGGCTGCAGCAGGCAGAGAGGCAGCTGAGGAGGGCAGGGTTGCAGCTGCTTCAGCAGCACCAGGATGCAGAGAGGCTGCACCAGGCTCCAGCTGGGCAGCACTTGTGGGCAGAGGAGTAAGAGAAGCACTGCTGCTTTCAGGAGCCTGAGCAGTGGTGGGGAATGAAGCAGTGGGGTTTCCAGCTGGAGCAGCAGAAGGTGTGTTGGGTGGCAGGTTCATTTCCTTCTGCCTTGAGATGGGGTCTAAGCTCTCAGACTGCTTTGCTCTTTGAGATTCAGGGAAAACTGTATGAAATTCCACGTTGTCTAAATGCTTGGCTGTGTGGTTCAGGAGTTCAGCTGCCTGATGAAAGACAGGTTGTTGCAAAGTGGCAGTGAGATTCTGATAGATATTTTGACTGTTAGAAATAATGGTTCCAGTGTCCAAAGGCAAAGAATGCTCATTTGAAGAGAAGTTCTCAGTTTTGATGGATTTATCCTCTGCGGCATGGATATCTGGAAACAGAAATACTGGTATTAAACCTATTTTTGACTAATGGAGGCATACTATATTTGTATTTCTTAGAAACATTTATATAAGGGGGGAGTCTAAGAGATAATCACTAATGAAACTTCCTTTTTTTAAAATTTAAATTCTATGTTATAAAAGCTGTCAGCCTCAAGCCTAGTCATATAACAATGTTCTGTGGCAGAAATACCATACAAATGATAATCCTAAAAGCTACCTGATTTTACAGTACTTTTTCTACAGTATTTACATGATTTACAGGTAGTATAGAAAGTATTTGGCTGAGCATGAGCTCTTGGAAAGACTGGTTAATTGTTAATTCATTATATGTATTTATCTTTATAATTTTATAATTATATTTATAAAATATATAAATAAATATCTAATATATTCATAATAGCCATTCAGCTGCTGAACAGAACATTTAAAAGGGAACGTGCTCTCAAGTCATTCTGACTCCCACTCATCTCCCTTTATTACTGAAAGAAAAAGGTTTGTTAACTGCACTGGAATGGAAATTAATAATTTAAAAAGTATCTTTCCCCCTTTTAGCTTGGTTTTTCAGTGTAACCACAAACAGATTCACATATGAAAGAACAAAGTTTGAAATATTTGTTGGTACCGACACTGCTCAGCTGCTACCTTTGAAAATTTATTAGAAACATTAAACAAGCTATCATAATCTTTCCACAATTAAATGTTCACAGAAGCTAAAACCTGCAAAATGATAAAGTGGTGGGATATACAATTGAGCTGTTCACTCAGCATTGCACTACATGCTGAACAAAAGCACAAACATGGTTGCATTTCTTGTTTCTTTGTTTGAAACCCCGATGTTCTTCTAAGGAAGAAAGAGCTGGAGGAAAATTTAATTATAGTAATAATTTTACAGAAATGCAGTTCATTAGCAGCACATTACTTTTGCACAATTCCTGTGTGATTGTGCTGCCACAAAAATACTTGGTAACACTATATGAGTAATCTTTCTATATATCTATATATCATACTTTTGCTCCTTGCATAGTTGCTCTTGGAAAAGTTCTCTTTTTTAGCAAAAGTTTGGTCTCTCAAGCACCCATGCAGAAACCATCTTATAAACTCTTGGCAGGGCAGTCTAATTATCAGTTTCTTATCTGAGCTGTTCAAAGAGGTCTGGTGCAAGTCAACATCAATCACCAAGTAGGCCTTGCTGTTAAAAATCCCACAGTGTAAGACTGAGAGCAGGGAATTCCTGAGTGTGCAGCCCACATGCCATGAAGCTCTGAGTTTAGAGAGTTTGCTTCTGCACTTCAGGTTCCCTAACTGAAAGCAGAAAATAATGATTATCACTGCCAGTTATTCATCAGTGTAGCATGGGTCCTTTAAATGTACAGCTGGCTACAAGAGCATGGTACTTCCACCAGTTTTGCTGATACTTTTCAGCACCATGTACAGGAAATTTTCCTTCTTGACTATATCTGGATGGAAACAACTCATTTTTGTTTTAAACAAGGACAAATTATGAGGAGTTCTGAATGTAATGTGAAGGAATTTTATAAGGGTTGGGACATTATTCCAAGCAGGAAGCTGGGCCCACAAAGGAGCTCACCACATTCCTGCCCATCCATTTTCCACAAAGGAAAGAGCAATATTTTAAAATCATAGTTCTTTGCTTAGAACACTTTAATAAAATATGACCCTCAAACAGTTCCTGGTCACTACTGAAAGTTCACAGGTGCAAAAGTCATCTGGTGCTGGGGCTGGTGGCTCTCACTATTATTTACCTGTAGTTATCTTGTAGCTCACAAGTCCTGGTGCAGGTTTCATTGGACAAGCCTCAGTGCTAGGACAGTAAAACAGGTAGCAGTTTGGACGTGTACTTGTTCTTGCAGCATAAAAAACAATCAAGTTACACTTCTTGTCTCCTGCAAAACAAAATAAATGCCCGTTTCAGCAATAAGAACTTCCATAGCAGTATGGTAATGAGATCTAGTTCTTACTCAGGTGAGTAAGAGGAAAACTACTAACACATAACATTCCTAAAGGAAAAACAGCCAAGGACTGCAGCATAATGGCCCAGAGCCAAAATATGAAAGGTCACACCTTCCTTTTCCTGTACAAATAAAGTTGGGGAAATTATGAGTTTAATCTCTCATCCTCCCCTCACCCAAACCACACTGGTATCACTTTATACAACAATTTCTGACTTACAAATCCTGATAAATCTGAAAATCTCCTCAATACACTCGTGGGAATAAAATTATTTAGACCTTTTTCCTCATTATATCCCAGGAATCACTTGGCCAGTTTGTGCTTCGGGGGGTCACCTTCACCACTGTCATTTCTACTCGCTGCTCTGCTTCCTACTGCTCCAAGAGCTTGACTCAAACCAGCTGTCTCAGAGGAGGGTGAGCATTCTCATTCTTGCTAAAATTAAATACAGTGTAAAATGTCAGTTACTTTTAGCGCATCCACAGCTTATGCACCTTCGGGGATCGAGATTTGCGAGGTTTCAACACTTTAAACTAACGCTGTTTCTGTGATGAAACTATTTTCCTGAACACTACGGGGTCTTGCGGTAAGATCTAACATCTACTGGCAAAAGAAGGCAGCAGCAAGATGCAACTAAGCGCAGCCTGAATGAGAGGGTAAATTCTGTGCAGAATACAGAGAACAGCCGAGCACCCCGAGAGCCCAAACTCCAGAATTATTCTCGCGGGCAGTGGCGGAAAAGGACGCCGAGGTTACCTGCGAGCGGGCGCCCCGAGCAGCAGGCGCGGGCACACGC
>JAHLSL010000042.1:5132232-5170966 GCA_025920805.1 Petroica traversi | reverse complement strand
GCTTCCTGCTTACCTACGTACCCACCTGTCCTCCTGCTGCCTGCCCTCCTCCTGCTGCCTGCCCTCCTCCTCCTGGGCTTCCTGCTTACCTACATACCCACCTGCCGTCCTCCTCCAGCCTTCGTGCCTACCTGCCTACCCACCTGCCCTCCTCCTGCCTGCCCTTCTCCTCCTCCTCCAGCATTCGTGCCTACCTGCCTACCTACCCACCTGCCCTCCTGCTGCCTTCCAGCCTGCCCTCCTCCTCTCTTCCTTCCTTCTCACTGCCCGCCACTCTCCTGTCTCCTTCCTGCCTTTTCTCCTGCCTTCCCTCCTGCTCCCTTGCTGTCCTCTTGCTTCCCCCTTCCTGCTCTCTTCCTCCTGCCTGCCCTTCTCCTGCCTTCCTCCCGCCCTCCTCCTCCCTGCCCAGCGGGGCTGCGAGGGTATTCCCACTCCTCCAGCCACTCTTCCTGAGCATCAGGTGCAGGGGCAAAACCAACTAGTAAAGCTCTTGGTGGTCAGGCTGACATGTTTTTACCCATAGCCAGACTTTTCCTCCATCTGAGATCTGTTTTTGGAAGCTGTAATGAAAGGGATTAATATGCATAGCCTGGGCTAAACAGATATGGACATATTTCCGTGTGTATGTAAAAGACTCGTGGCTACCTGAGTAATCCTGTTCAAATCACAGCCAAGCACAAGATGTTTGTGGAATGGGAGTTACACAGAAAAGCCTATCTTGGTCATTCTTGGTCTGTCTTAGGGCAATTCATAATGTTTGGTTGTGATTCTTGCAGTCTTGGTAGGATGGTTTCTTCTAAAATTTTCAGCTGCACTTGTTTAAGAAAGTGTTCCTTTCTAGCCCAGCTTTTCTCTTCTAGTAAACTTGGGGCATTATTTTCACTGTTAAAAGAAAAAATCCTAAGAGAATGAGAATATTAAGGTTTTGCCTACTAACTGCATCACACAGTGAATGAACAGGAGGAATGAATACTAAAAGCAATCATAGATATTGCCCCTGCTATGTGTTAGACAAAGTTGCAGCTGCCACCTGCCTTTGCTTAGGTAGAGCTGGTGGAAGAAGCTGAACAGAAAAAAAGCTGAAAAATGAGGCAATAGGTCTGTCTGGGGTGGTCAGAACTGGAGGGTGAGGAAACTGGTGTTTTCTCTGAACTGTTGGGATGGTGAATGTGGAGAATATGAAGAATGGAGAATATGCACAGAGACTGCTCTGGTCAGACAGACATAGATGAGAAAATGAGAAAGGCTGACGTGATCTGAATATCAGCAGGGCAGATGAGATACTGGGGATAACAGGCCTGCTCCACTCCAGCCCGAATGGCAAATTTCTGCTTTTCCTGCCTCTTCCTGGTGGGGCAGGCACTCAGTCTCCCTGGGAAGCAAATTGGTCAGGCTGCTGAGGTGCAGGGAAGCCAAGGTCCATCTAAAGCTCTGCAGAAACCACATCAGCTGGGCTAGGAGAGAGCCAGCCTTGCCCTGCTGTGTTCCCTCACCACTGCATTGGGAAGAAAGGGAGACAGAGAGCGAGAATGGTGGGACACCATCAGCTCTTAGACAAGGTGCTAGGTCACTAAAGGTGTTTTCTGCTTTGGAGCCAGTGCCCTACATGTTGAAATGCTCAGGATCAGATAAAATGAACTTCTATTTATCCTATTCTATTAGGTTACAAAAGTACATCTTGAAGTATACAGCCTACAGCTAGCAGCAGGTTCTGTTGGATTGGGATTGCCTTCCCGTGGCCTGGATCTCAGTAACAGTGCTGAGGTGCAGTTCTCACCTCAGGAGCATCATTCTTGTGTGATTAGATCTTGGTGGCAATTAGCACAGGCAGCCAAGGGAAATGGTGCTGAGTTCTGTCCAGAGCTTTGGATGACGTTGGGCTTTGTGTGTGAGCAGAGAACTTGTTCAGCAACCAGCACGGACCAGTGCTGTTCTTATTTATAGGCAATTCTTCTGTCATACACAACTGCGTGGCGTCTTTGCTGATTTGACTGTCAAATATGAAACAGTAAGTCTCAAATCTCAAAGTATGTTTTCTTCTCATTTACACTTGTGGGTTTTGGAATTTATTTTAGTCTTGTTTTTCCTAAGCCTGAGCTGCCTGTGGACTTTTGATCTGGGTTGCTTTTCCCTCACTCCTGGCACACGTGTGTAAGGGTTACTGGTGTTGCCCACACTACTTTGCTCTGTGCCAAGCACTCTGGGGTTTGGCAGGTTTGCCTTGGCACAGAAGAATTAATACCTTTCATTTAAAAAAAATACAGAATCACAGAATTGCTAGGGTTTGAAGGGATCTATGGAGATCATCTAGTCCTGCCCCCTTGCCAGGGCAGAGTCACCCTGAGCAGATGAAAAAGGAACCCACATTCCAGGTGGGTCTGTGTTGGGGTTTGGATTTCTTCCCTTTGTTTTTTTTCCTTAAGGAATTTTTTTCTCCCATAAGTCATTAAGGAGCTAATAGTTGGGTACTTAAGAGAACAAAAGAAGGTAGCCAAGCCAGAGAGAGGCAAGCTTCTTCTCATGGGACAAAGATAATGTGAGATTTGGGTGGAAAGAGGCAGGTGCTGCTGCCTCTCTCTGTCTCTCTCTCTCTCTGTCTCTCTCTCTTTTTTTCTCTCTCTCTCTTGTTTGTGCTTCTATTTGTGGTTTATGCCACAGTTGTTGTTGTTTGTTAACTTTGTTTTACATACTACTAAAGAACTGTTATTCCTATCCTCATATCTTGTAATGAGAGCCCCTTGATTTCAAAATTTTAATAATTTGGAGGAAATGGGTTTACATTTTCTATTCCAAGGGAGGCTCCTACCTTCCTTAGCAGACACCTGTCTCTCAAACCAGGACATTTGAAATGTGTCCAGAGGGGAAGACTTCACAACCTGCCTGGGCAGCTGTTCCAGTGATCTGCCATCCTTAAAGGGGAGAAGTTCTTCTTCATGTTGAAATGAAACTTTTTTTTTTTTGGTTTATGGCCATTGTTCCTTCCTGTTGCTGGACACCACTGAAAAGAATCTGGTCCCTCCTCTTGGCATCCTCTTCAAGATATTTATCTGCTTTAAAGAGATCCTCTCTCAGTTGTCTCTTCTCCAGATTAAACAGGCCCAGCTCCTACAGTCTCTTTGTAACAAGGCATCTCACCCCTCACAAGAGCTTATTTGTTGTTTGTTTAACTGGTCAGACAACTCAAACAGGACAAGCTGTCTTGTACTGAGTAATTTTGGGGCCAGGGGGCTAACACTGGTCTGGCATCTCCCAACTGCCAATAAATATCTCACTGTCCAAGTGAGATCTGGAAGGATAAGCTGGATTTCTGACTGACTGACACCTCACTTTACAACTATAAAAGCCACACCAAACTTCCACAAAGCAGAAATCTTCTGCACATTTCCCTGGAAATGTGTTGAGTTTCTCCCCTGAGCAGGGACTCTGCTTTGCAGTTACTGCCCTGGAGGCTGAGTGAAGGTACCTGTGAATATTTTTGTCCTTTCAGTGGGAAGTTACATTTGATTCCTAACACTATTACTTTATTTTTGCTACCTTTAATAGAGGTACCTTGATATCATGCACTGTTTTATGTTATGCTGTAATCTACTGCTAGTTGTTTTCAGTTTTATACAGTGTAGTAAGCAGTTCTGATTAAGATATTTTGTCTGTTTAATAAATAATTCATTTTTATAAATAGACCTGATCTACCATCATGAGAACATGTGGGCCAGAGCAAGTCCTTACATTTACACTGCTGCCAAAATCTGAGGCTGGGGCAGAGCTTGTCTGAAGTTCCTATTCCTCCCATGTCACTCTTCTTACAAGAGAGGTGCTCCAGACCATCATCATCTTTGTGGCCTCCACTAGACCCTCTCCTCACCAAAAACTGGAAAATGAGCTCTCTAACTCAGTTTGTTAGGTTAGAAAGCTGACATTCTTTATTCAGCACAGAGGTACATGGGTTTTGCCTCATCAAATGTAGATCGGTTATCAAAACTTTTGACTATTTCTACATTTTGGTTAGCAAAGGAATTAGTATTCATTGATTGCAAATTATCCTATTAAATAGTATTCAGTCTTCTATTGGTTAATGATTCTCTTGCTTTTAATGTTAATTAGTCCACATGTTCAGTTTCTCTCTTCTTTTGGGCCAAGTTTTGGGTTGGTGGGTAAGTGGTTGCAGATCCCCCTACCAGAATTACCTTTTTCGACTTGGAGCTGATTTCAGCACAATTACTGAGGGGATTGTCCCGCTCTGCTCTGCACTGCGGCAGCCTCACCTTGGATATTGTGTGATGTTTTGGGTGCTACAATATCAGAAAGACCTTAAACTATCAGAGAGTGTCCAAAGGAGGGCCCAAGGATGGTGAAGGGCCATGAGAGGAAGCCGTGTGAGGAGCAGCTGAGGACACTTGGTCTGTTCAGCTGAAGGAGACTGAGGGGAGACATCGCAGGTACAGCTTCTGCTGAGGGGAAGAGGAGGGGCAGGCACTGAGCTCTGCTCTCTGGGACTTGGCTGTAGGAAATGTTTTCAGTCTCTCTGAGTCAAGTCTACAAACTTGAAAACACCTGGCAAGAATGGAGCTCTTCTCAGTGCCATCTGAGAAAGCTCTTGCTGCCTACAGCTTCCAACTGTACCTATTGAACTAGCAGCACCCCCTGGCATCTGCAGCTTCCTTCTCAGCTCTGGGTACCACCTGAAGCCTCTCAGTCTCACAGGGTGAGGATCCAAATTGAACGACACCTGGCATTGCTCACATGCTAAGGGTGCCAGGACAAAAAGCTCAAAGGCTTGGATTTTGCCTTCCCACTGCAACAATTCAGCTGCTCTGGCCCACAGAACTGCCTATTAGGAAAAGTCTTTAAAGTCACTATGACCACCCAATGTGCACATCCAAACTTGCTTTCTTTGCCAAAGAGAGGAACTAGAAGCCCATCTCAAAAGAAATGGCATTCTCCCCCTCCAAAATACAAAACATTCCAGGGACTGATCGACACCTCATATTGCATGTGTCCAACAATTGCTCCTACGCAGAAGGGGCAAGGGCAGAAATATCAGATGGTGCTGAGAAGAGCTCCACTCTTGCCAGGTGTTTTCAAGTTTGTAGCCAGACTCTGCGAGACTGAAAACATTTCCTAGGGCCAAGAGACCATGCTGCATTTGTGGTGCAAACAGGACTTAGGACGTAGAAGGGGAATATCTGCGAAATCTTTTTGTCCTGGCACAGTGGATCGGAGAGCAGTGCCGTTTTCAGCTTGGCTCTGCCCTCCGGGTGCTTTCGAGCTGGGCTGGGCGCGTTTCCTTCTTTTTCAATCCAACAGCGCTATCGTGTGGTTTTTCTGATGAGCGCCGGCAGTGCCCAGGAAAAAGCCAAGCGATTTTCTGGCCCGGCCCCGTTCGTGTGGGAGCAGTTAGTGGCTCTTGAAGACTGAAAGAATGTGATCCTACATCTAGCCGGCAAGGAAGAAGAATCATTGCCTTGCTGGCGGTGCACTTTATAGGCTGCAAAAGAAAAGGCAATTTTCCAGCATGGCCTCTTTCTTTTCTGTGGTGCATTGCTCAACTGGTAACTCACACCTACCAAGCTGCATCCTCCTCTCTGGAGACGTGCACTTTCCTGTGAGCTCTATGTACCACCCTACACTCTTAGGCTTGGCTGATCCCAAACCCCTGAATGATCTCAGGCTGGAAGTGTCAGGACAGACGTTCTTAAAGTACCCCTTTTGGCGGTGTTTCAATTAAGCCCAACACACTGAGGCTCTGTATCTTCTTTCCCAGATAGACCTGCCATCCTGTTTTTCACTCTCACATCTTTTCACTCAAACATCCAGTAGCTGCTCCTATAGATAAAGGCTCTAGAATAAAAGCCAGTGCACGGCTGCACCTTCCCCTAGCCATATATAAGACACCTCAAACTCACCGGTGCACTCTGCATATCCATTCTCCACTGCATCTACCATTGTGTTCTCTGGGTCTCAGATGTAAGGGCAATTTTTTCATTTGGAGCCAGAAAAGGCATAGGTAGCAGCACAAGCAGCGCTCGTTGAACTTCATCCTTCTGGCTTCTAATGTGAATTTGGTCAGCAGTGGCTGCCACGCTCCTCTTGCAGCCTGTAGGCTGTGCACACCAGCCTGCTGCTCTCACCAGATTCCTTATTCACCTCTTGAAACCAGTCATGCTTTCACTCCCCTGGAGGTGACTCACTGTGTGCTTCTCACCCAGAACACTGTGCTGGCCATGAAGGGCTCCAGGGCGCTGCTGCTGCCAAAAGATGCTCGGCCCCTGCACTTACCTTCTCAGCACTTCATAGCCCTGCTGCCTCTCCTGTTGTCTGAATCTAAAAGGAAAGTTTTTCAGCTCCATCCTGCACAGAGAACTGTGCCAGGATGACAAGCTTGCCCAGAGCTTGGTCCTGAAACTTGTGGAAACTCATATTGCACCACATTCAGGAGTCAGTCCTCTTTCCTTTGCAATCTGCAAACTGCTGTCAGATCACCGTGCTCTCTGCATGGTCCTTCTCAGCTCGAAGCAGCACCGTGCTCATTGCAGCCTCACAAGGACTAAAGATCTGCGTAGATGTGGGGCACAGAAAAATGTGCCAGGACAAAACCATGTTCTTCATGTCCCCTTCTCATTGCCCAGATTGGGTTGCTGTGTTGAAAGTCTTGGTCTTGGGATATGATTATAAGTTGAGCTGAGGAAAAGCGATGCACAGCACACAGTGGATATGTGCAGTACAGATGCTGAAAAACAGCAAAGCTGAATACCATCTCTGGGTTTCAGTTCTGACTGAGTCATATATGGCAAAGAACAAAGCCGCAGAGCACTGGGCTTGTTTGCACAGTGAACCAAGGTGCAAAAGTCCAGGAAAAGCTTGTTCACAATTGGAGTCAGCTGAGAATGCTCTTGCTGCTTGAAAAAGTAAAGCGTAGCTGTGCGACTTCATCACAAAATGTGGAGATAAAGCACTTTTTTACACCTTCAGTGTTGCAGACTCTAACTACCTAGAGCTTACACAGAAGAATGCCTCAAAGCAGAAGGCATTCTTAAAAGTACTCCTCTTAACAGCATTGAAACCACGGACAACATATTCCAGCTCTGTACCTTCCTTCTCACATTTATGAACTCTCACATTTTTCACTTTCCTATTTCCACTGCAAATGTCCAGTAGCTGTTGCCAAAGAATAAGTTTCTAGAAGTAAAAGCCAGTGCAGGTAAGCCACACCAAACTCACTGCTGCACTCTGTATTTCCCATCTCTGCTATATCTACCATCAAGTCCTCGGCATCCGAGTGTTGAAAGCAAAAGGCCACTGTTTCAGCAGGGGACTGGAAGTGGAATAGGTAGCAGCACAAGTATCTGCAGTTGAACTTCCTGCCTATGACAGCTAAGGCGATTTTGGCAGGCAAGCAAGGCCTTGCACTTTGTACACTGTGCAAAGAAGCACCGTGTTCTGCAGCTTCATTCTTTGCCTTCTCTATCATCACACACTTTCATTCCCCCTTGCTGTGACTAGTCATCTGTTTCTCGCAGGGAACACTGGGCTGGCAGTGAAGGGCTCCAGTGCAGTGCTTCTGCTGAAAGATGCCTGAGCCATGCACTTCTCAGTGCTCATACCACCACATCCTGTCTCTGACTCTAAACCAAAAGGTTTTAGTCTATGTCATGCACAGAGAACTGTGCCAGCACGAGCAGTTTGCCAGGTGCTTGCCTCCAAAGCATAGAAACTTGTATTTGCAGCACAATCGGGTGGTAGTCCTTTTTCCTTTACTACTGTAAACTGCTGTTAGATGGTGGTGGTCTCTGCACATTGCTGCTCACCTGGAAGTATCGCCATGCACATCATGACCCCGCCAATAACCAAAGATCCAGACAGATCTCTTATTCAAAACAAGATGCCAAGGCAAACCTGTGCATCATTATCCCTTCTTGTTGCCCAAATTGTGGTGGTTTCTTGAAAGTCTCCAATGCAGAAAGACTAATGCAGCAAATGCTTCTCTCTTGGCACATATGGCTGATCAAGAGGGAGATAGACCCCTTGGACTCTGCGAAACAGAAAAACTGTGCACAGCACACTCTGGGTTTTTGCAGTGTACATGCTGAAAACAGGCAAAGCTCAGTGTCATAGGTGGGCTTTGCTTCCCTGAGCTGGGAAGAACTGAGTGCTCTTTCAAGGCTAAAATCGGGCATTTGCAAAAGTAAAAAGAGAGGCAATGTAGGTAGCTTAGAAGGAAGGAGCACAACTGCCAGAGCGTGCTGTGTACTTGAAAGGCTACCATGAGAAGGGGCCTTGCAGCCAGTGCTTCTGTCCTGATGCCTTTTTCTCTGGGCAAAGTGGTGGGCCCTTGGCGAGGCTGAAGGTACAGGTACCAAGCTGAGCATGAAGGTGAAGCAGCACACCATCAGCAGTTTACAGATGGCAAAAAGCCATGAAAGTCACATGAGAGAAATCCAAGTTCAATCACGGTGTTCTGTGGCTGCGTTCATTGATAGCTGTGCCAGCACAGTGTGTTCTGGGCAGGAAGCAGATGGACAGTTCCACTCTGGAAGAAGAAAAGTGTGCAAATTTCTTTTGATGTCTCTCCACATTACAATTGCTAACTTGCACTCGGATGGCTTTTACGGCTTTCTGCTGTCTGTAAACTGTTGATGCTGTTCTGCTATGAAAAGACATGGACGTATTGGTCTCTGCAAATCTGGAATTCCGTGGCCTTACCTGAAGATGAGCCGAAAATTGGAGACTGCAGTTCATACGACACAATTGGAAAGAGCATTCCACTTGAGGAATGAATAAATGTTTCCACCGTTAAGGTGCATGGTTTGATTAAGCTCCTTGTCTTGGCTCATTGTCTGTGCGAGATGTAGCCAAGAACCTTTCTGTTTAGATTCAGACTGCAGGAGAGGTAGAATATCATGGAAGGTAGAACTGAGAAGTAAAAAAAAAAAAACAAACCAAACCAAACGAAAAACCAGAAAACAACCACACAATGGCGCTGTTGGCTTGCAAAAGAACCAAACGCACCTCGCCTTCCTTCAACCACCCCTCGTGCAGAGTCAAGCTGAGGGACGGACATGAATAGCAGCGAAATTTTAGGTTATGTAGGAATGGAGAGGCAAGGTGAAGGAGGAATAGGCAAGGCAATGAGAGTCATAGGAGGAGCACGAAAGGGAAGGCAAGAAAATTTGCTACGGTTATCAAGATGGGGGAAGGGTGAGAAAATCAATGCAAAGTGATGGAGTGGTGGGAAGGGCAAGGGAAGGACATGAAGGGGTCCATAAGGCAAGGGAAGGTGTGGCCAGGAAAGCTGCTTCCCTTTTAACAGAGTGGGTTTCAGTAATTAAACTGCTGCTGTTCAGAGCAGGGAAATTGCAAGAGAGGAGAAATCTGGAGTGTGATTTTGGAAATGGAGTTCATTTTTGAGCTAACCATCTTTGGACTGTTGTTGCCATCTGTGTGTTGTTAGGTAGAATTATTAATAGGATTATTTAACATTTTTTATATACTGCTGTCAAAATAGTGTCAGAATCTATTATCACAAACTATTCACGGGGCCGTAAGTTATTTCACTTATCTTAATTATCTGTTCTCTGCTTATTTTAACTTTTAATGTAGTATATGGATTTTATACCACTCTACATGTCACATAGATATTTTATTATATTTTATATATAGTTATATGCAGTTAATGCAGTATGTGCAGCATATTCTAGACAAAAAAAAGAATCTAAAAAGATACTATCAAAACTTGCAAATGACTCAGATTTTTCTGCTTAAAAACTGACATGCCCTCCTCTGAATCTGGCTCCCAGCTGACTGACTCACCCTGGTTTCTACAGAAGTAAGAAAATATTGTAAGACCAAATTCTCATACTTGCTTTAAATTTTAAAAGCACATTTTGCAGACTTCTGAGACTGTTATTCCTCCAGTAGCACTTTTAGAAGTAACATTCCCTTGATGGAATATGCATGGCTGGCCTATGACTGTGATTGCTTTGAGGGAAAAGCTGTTAGTACAGCTTTTGACACAAAAAGTTATTGTCATGGGTGCATGATTTTACAGCTTTGAGTCAGATTAGGATGTCATACAGTGTTTTACACCATCTGCTCAGTGATACTGCTGTGGAAGATCAGGCTTCTTTAGGCTACACAATAACAGCAGTTTCCTGAAAATCGTAAATCTTCAAATAGAGAAAATGAGATACTCTGTCCTTGTACAACATTCAAAATATTCATTAGAGAATGTATATGCTACTTGTTGTACTTAGTAATAACCATCTTTATTTAAGTTCCTCAGGCCACCACTCTCATGAATACACAAATAATCAGTGAGAACAAGCCCAGAGGGGATGTTTTCACAGAACTAAGAGAGCAGGATGAGGCTTTTCCAACCTAGATGGTTCTATGATTCTGTGACCCTTTGCAGAACATGGCTATTTTCAAATATTGTTTTATTCATCTTGGAGTGGTATTTCCTTATAGTACTTGAAGGTTTGCTTTTGGGTTTTTAGTGAAAAAAGCAACTCATGATGAACATACAGTCACTTGGCTTTCAGAAACAAGGTCTGTGCTAAGCAATGGCTGCTGTGCAGGGCTTCATTTTGGAAGGGAATAACCCTTCTGGCTTAGCAGATCAGAAGCACATGCCACAATGGAATAAAGGTAGTGTTAGAGCTCTTTTCTCACCCTTTCTTTTGCAGTACAAAGATCGCGAGAGGCAGGATAATGGGGTAAGAGTTGCTCTACTTATTCTATTAGTAGGACATTGTTTCTGTTCCTGCCTTGGCCACTGAGGTGCTGCACGGCCCTGGGGTTCATCCCTTGTCTCCTTGTATCTTGTAAAATTGTCATTTGGGCACTGAGCCATGAGAAGCACTAGCAAACCTGGTTTTACCTGACAAAGAAGGGGCTGAATGTGAGCAGCCTTTGAATTGAAAAAAAAAACCAAACTTAATATTAATTAGAAGCGTAAATGATTTTGTTGTGTCTGCCCCATGCTGTAATAATTCTCAAAATGATTGTCACTACAGTGTGTAGTTTAATGATTTTTACCTGAGAGAGAAATTTCTTTTCCCCTCAGACTCTTCTGCTCTGCACAGCAATTTGGAGTGAGAATGGGTTTTTCACAGCATCAGATTGTACTCTGCCACAGCAGAAGTCATTTCAGAGGGGCAAAAAGCAGTGATTGAGGTAGAGAGACCTCCTTGGGGGCAGGCTGAAGCTGGGCTGGGCCATGGCTGACCATGAGGGCAGGTGTGCCCAAGGGGACAAAAGGCCAGTCCTACCTGGGCTGTCCCAGCTTTGGGGTGGCAGCAGGACCAGGGCAGTGACTGCCCACTGTGCTGGGCACTGTTGAGGCCACACCTTGAATTCTGTGTACATTTCTGGGCACCTCTCTTTAAAAAGCACATTGAGGTGGGGCTTGTCCAGAAAAGGGAAACAAGGCTTGTGAAGGATCTAGAAAACATGTCTGGTGAGGGGAGGCTGAAGGATCTGGAGGTTTTTAGTCTGGAGAAAAAGAGGCTCAGGAGGAACCTCACGCTCTCCAGAACTCCCTGACAGGAGGGTGAAGTGAGGTGGAGCTGTTCTTTGCCATGCCTGCCTTGAGAGGACCAGAGGAAATACACTTAAGCTGAGACAGGGAAGATTCAAATTAGTTACTAGAAATTCTTTTTCCCTGTTCAGAGATTCAGGCACAGTAAGGGACACGCCCAGAGATGTGTTGGAGTCACCATCCCTGGAGGTGTCTGACCTGGCACTGGGTGATGTGGTTTAGTGATTTAGGTGTTACAGTGGCAGTACTGGGTGGATGGTTGGACTGCACAATCTTGAAGGCCTGTTCCACCCTTGATGACTCTGTGACTCCCTGATTCCATGGGACAGCAGGTTGTGTCTGGACCAGAGCCCAAGTCCACACAGGAGTGGCAGGAGATCCATCCCCAGTTCAAGGCTGATGGCGTAGCTGGGGACAGCAGGGGTCAGAGTGTGGCCATGCCACCCTGCAGTCAGGACAGCCTGGACAGGATCTTCAGGGTCATGCTGAAACCAGAACCTTTAGCAAGGCCTTGTGCAGGGCTGAGGCACATCTAAGAAAACATCCTGACTGTTCAGTGTTATGTCCTTCCTTCTGATTATTTTTTGCCGTAAAACATGTACTACTGTTCCTAAATCTTGTAATGAACATCAGTTACGTAGATCAGAAAATAAAAGTATTTTCTAGTAGATATCTAGTAGATACCAGTAAAACCGCTTCTACTCTGTGCATCACATTTTTTTTCAGGGAAAACCTGCACTGTTGTTATCGTTACACCAAAAAAGGTGTCACAGCTGTGTGCCAGGATAACCAAAGAATTGACCTGACCTGCCACAATATGCTAAATCTACCATCAGACCCACATCTCCCTGTTGCAACACCAATGGATTCACTGCATCTCTGTCTGTACTACTCAAACATCCTTTTTCTAATAAGGATCTTTCTGTTCTTCTATTTTCCTTTTTTTTAGAGTACAGATGCCTGTCCTGTCTTTGCTGCATCAGCCCCTCAGGGTTTGCAGAGTCCCACTTGCCACTGTGTGCTCTGGAAAAGGTTGTGTCTGCCAAAGCAAATACCCGAGAGAAATAGCTGGAGTGGGATAAAGATGCTCAGGATTTGTCAACATGAAATATCTTTTTTCCACTACAAATGGATAATTATGAAACTAAGAACACCTTTTCCCCCTTTATGAGCTGCCCTTAAAACAGGGGATAGGAGAAT
This sequence comes from Petroica traversi, assembly GCA_025920805.1. Classification (NCBI taxonomy): domain Eukaryota; kingdom Metazoa; phylum Chordata; class Aves; order Passeriformes; family Petroicidae; genus Petroica; species Petroica traversi. Next base: position 5,158,230 of record JAHLSL010000042.1, on the reverse strand, counting down.
GAAAACCCCCTTCAGGAAGGTGAGAGAATGGGTGGATTTTAAGTGGTTGTTTTGGTTTTGGTTTTTTTTTTGTTTTTTTAAATCTTTTGACACACTGCCATAGTGCAAACACCAAATCAAATGGTGACAGAAGTCACCATAGTAATAAAACCTTGTTCATGTAGCAGAGAATAAGATCCTCATTATATTCAATCTTTGAATACTTTAATTTGCACTTCACTTTAAGGGAAAAGGCAAAATTAAGAGTGAAAACAATTGGTAGAATTGCATTTGTTCTCTGGAGTGGATGGTGGAGTGCAATAACCTGGTTATCCTACTTCCACCTCAGACAAAAAGCAAAGGTAAAATATTTCCTGATGCATTTTTAAGGTTATAAAAGATTAACTACTGATGGTAGTAACATTCTTTCTTCCTTTTAACGCTCTAGTCCCAAATTAAGTCCTTCTGAAAGGAGAAAAACATTGAAAAATCCTTTTTCCACAGCATATGTGCCAAAGGACCAGAGAACTCTTTTCTGAAGAGCCCGGGGCTGGGAGGTGTCCCCCTGCCAGCACATGGCAGAAGGTCTAGGTGGGAATCTGAAGGACCTTGGGAAACTTGCTGGAAAGCTGAGGTTATGCTGGGTTTTGGGATAACAACACCTCAGGCTGATGGAGCTACAGCCCCTGAGAGGCTGAGCCATTTTCCAAAACAGCTGGACTTGCATGCTCCCAAAAATGGGAAAAATGAATCAATAACACACACTTCTGTTGGTGCCTGATGAGTGAAAATTTTGGTAACAAGTTATTTGCAATGAGATATTTATGATCTGAAGGATCTCTATACATTCTTGTCCTACAGCAGAATTAAAGTTTATTTGAATGGATAAGATAGCCTAATAATAGTCAGATTTAATATCAATCAAGCCTAATTCTTTTAAATATCGCCTTGAAAATATTTTTCATGAACATTTGAGTTTTTGAGAGGAAAATTGATTTGTATTTTAAAACTTTTCCTTTAACCAACTTGAAAAAACAATTTGGGGCCTAAGTACCAGCTACCACCTAGCTTGCCAAAAGGAAGCAGCTTTGAAAAGTGCTTCAGACCCCAAAACTCAATGGAGCAAACTTTCTGGTGGAGTGGAAACTCTCTAATATGTTAAATTAAAACAATAGGCTTTGGTATTTGATGCAAAATTACAGTAATTTGTGTGTTTCTTCTCCTTTATTCAGCTCTACAAAAAACGTCAAGACACAAGTATGAATTCAAAACAAAGAAAGGTTTAATCTTTTGGAAAACCAGACAAATGCTTAGAAAGAACATTGTCTTACTTGATTTTCCTCTTACTAAACACATTTAAAATTCTCCTCTTTTGTGATATGACATCACAATGCCTTTTGTGTTAGGCAGTCCATGATTAGCATTTTCATCTTCCTGTAATTCAAAATCAAGATTTTCCTACTGAGACTGCACAGATAAATTATTCAGCCTGGAAGCACAGTGTTCTTATAAGAAGTTACAAAACTGATATCTTCCACTTCCACAGAACAATTCCCATTCTTTCTTCTGATTTATCATTTGACTTTTGCATTGGTTTTGTTTAATTCTGTTGGACCAATATGGCTAATACTGAGTGCAGTTCCCAAATGTATATGTATAATATAATTTGGGTTATAAGTGTACAAAAATGGTTGATATAGTTGTTTTCACCCACAGCTCACTGAGCTCAAATAGGTAATCTACAGCATTTCAGGACATCTGTCACTCCTCTGCACTGCAGATGTGATATATAAAAATATATACATTTCTCCACAGATGGAAAGTAGAACATCCTGTACAGGACCAGTTGTAATGGAGTTCCTGTCTTTTTGGGTAAAAACAATGTGATTTTAACAGAAGTCAGGGGAGTCCTATGAAATGAATACTTTGATGTAATTTTCTTGGGTTTTTATATGCCATTTGTGGGGAAAGGAACAGAAATAACACTGTTTGTACAGGTAGAGTTGTCAACAACCATTTCCTCAGGACTGTGTTTAAAGGCTATTTACTGGGTCCATAACAGGGGGTTTCTCACTTGTTCTTGACTAGAAAATAGAAGGTATCTCCAAACTAGGTGTTTCATGATTTCAGCAGTACTGTTTTTAGATGCTCTGACTTAACTAGGTCTGTTATACTGTACTTATCCTACTGCATTGTGGATTTACTTAAAATGCTATGACTAGGTAAATCCCTTTGAAAAGATCATCAAATGAAGTAGGAGTAGCGAAGTCAATATTTTGTATGAAATAAATGTTGCTTTTATTGACCAGAAGAAATTCTTTCAAATTTAGGGAAGGCAAAAAGTCCTGGTTTCTTGAAGTATCCGATTTAATTATCAGACAATTGATTTTGCACTCTCCAAAATACACGGGGCTTCTGAGCCAGTTACAATGGGACGTTTCTTCCACTCTTTTCCAGTTGGGCTCCCCTCAGCTTCCAGCAGGGTCAGCTGCTGTGATCCTCCCATCACTCCAGAAACAGAAACCAGTTCTGCCCCATGTGTCTCGATGGGATCAAGGTGCAGTGCACACATGTGTCAACCAAGGCTTCATATTTCTGTGCTCCTCATGTGCCAGGCCATCAGACCCACACTGTCCAAAAGATGCGATTTTCCTTGGCCTCTACCTGGAAGAGCCCCTCTAATTCTGGTTATCAGTTGAAATTTGAGCCACTTCCCTTCTGGTGGAACCCCTCTTAGAGCATTACCATCCTTCAATTCACACACCTGTGCCACCAGGGCAGAAGTTGGTTTTCCATCCCACCTCCTCCTGTCTTCCCCATGGTCACACAGGAAAAAACACAGTTCAGCTCTTGGGGTGTACCCTCTCTCCATAGGTGTGGGGCGCCTGTTTCTGGTAACAGGGCCTCTGGTCTCGACTGATGCAGTTTGGAGAATGCCCTCTTTCAGCTCCTTCCTGAGCTTCTGATGAGTCTTCTCCATCCTATCTGCCATCTCCTGTATGGTCTCTGACAGACTCTTTTCCACAGCTGCAGTTCTTGCTTGTGCTGGACCATGCACAGTGTCTGCATACACCCAGAGCCTCCTTACCACTGTCTCATCCCTGTCATTCCACATCATCCTTGCTAAAGCAGGGGCATACTCTGCTGGTGCATTTGTGCAAGTCTCAGCCACATCACCCGTGCACATTTTACCATATCAGGGCTCCTAATTGTTTGGTCATCTGACAATAGGATCTGTCACTGCCAGTTCCCTCAGGCATTGAATCCCTTGTCCCATGGTCTTCCAGGGGTTCAGCTGCAGCTGGAGATTTTACCAGCACAGGTGTCTTTCCTTCACACTTCCTAAGAGCCATGTCCAGAGACTCAGAGCTTCAGGTCCCCTTGTCATCCCTTGATTGATACTTGAATCACGTGACAGAGATCCCAAATGCCTCACTTCAGTGCCATCCACAATTGTACCAGTGCCTGCAGTGTCCCAGATTCAGACATCTAGCTCAGTAGAGTTTCATCAGGCTGTCAGGTGTAATCTTTCCTCATGGCACGAAGGCTTTCTATGGACAGGGACTCAGTAATGATTCCAGTTCAGATTCCTGTGCTAGGTGTGAAGCTCCTGGCTGCCCATCATCATCCACTGGGTGAATGGATGTGGTTTTGTGTTTCTTTTTCTGGACAGGGGCAATTGTTATTGGTTCAGGCTCCCCATCTGTTTTAGCTGCAGCTGGAGTGATTGAGATGTCTGCTGACTTTTTGTCTGGCCCCTCTGCCTGTGTCTTCTGCCCTACAGTATCTAGCAGCATGTGGTAAGTGTTAGCTAGGACCCAGCACATTACAATGAGCTTTTTCTTTTCCTTGGTGTTGTTATTGCAATTTTCCTTCAGATACTTCCTCACCTCAGCTGGATTCTGAATTTGTTTAATTGGGAAGTTCCAATCTACTGAGTCAGAAAATTGCTTCAGGGTCTGGCCTCTGTCCTCCCATACCCCACACCACTCAGAATCTTCCACAACTGAGGTGGGTATCTGGGCAACCCCTCTGGAAATCTCAGCCCTTATGACATGTGTGCAGCAGAAATGTGACTTTATGTGATTAATGTCATCAGATACATCTATAACAACAGAGTTTAAGTACAGGAGGAGACTCAGTGAAAAGTGACCACAGTGAAAAGGGGTCACATTCCTGAGGAATGTTTAAGGAGTACAAACCACAGGAGTTTTATTTCATGTCTCTTCAGAAGATTTGGAGCTCCTCAATCACACCGTAGCTCTTTGTGTAGAAATATGACAACATTCTGGAACTGCAGACAGAAAAAATTCAGCTTATTCATTCCTCATAAAAAATACAGGTTACACAGTCTTTGATAAGATCTGTCACAGCTTAATTGCAAGGAGGCAACTCTATGCTGCTTGAGGCTCTAGGCATTTTAAACAAGCTTCATGTGTCAAAGATTCTTTGAACATACCTTGATGTAAAGAGAAGAAATATATACTTGGTATTCGTGGTGTAACTGCATGATAATATTGCTTTTCATGGTAATATAACTCATATTGCTTTCATGTACCTTAATGCTGGTTTATTAAAAAATGTAACTGCCTTCTTTACTTGTTGTAATGCAATATTTCATGTGGTTGGTTATATTCAAAAGTGATTATTTCACCTCTTTTACTGTTCCTATATTTCACACCCTGTAAGACTTGATCTGAGACATGTTTATTAAAAGTGACAGCTGGGAAGAGCCTGAGCACAATGAAGATATTAACTACCTTTCTCTGAAGTTCTGATCAGATGAGTCTGCTTCCGACAGGATTTTATCATTTGAAAAGTCATTATTACACAAATGTATCCCTGGAAGCATTGATAAGAAAATAGGTAGAAATTAATCAGTATTTTAAAAATTGGGATATTTTTAAGCCCTTTTCAATCTACAGATTTTGAAAGGAAGTAACTTTGTGTGTCCATCAAAGTTTGCAAAACTTTTCATGTGAAATGGTCTTTTGATTTCTGCCTAGTATTCTCTCCCTCATATGCTTTTTATCTCTCCATAAATCCTTTCCCCATCTTAGCATACTTCTAAACAAAGGGAAAAATAAAGGAAGAAAAAAGGTGCAGAAACCAGGTTTTTAAAAGAAAGCAATGATGACAAAAACTCATCAAACACATCATTCTCCTCCCCTGCTAGAGAAAAGGCAGAAAATTGAGATTTGAAAAAGAGATAAATTCTTTCTTTATCAAAGGATTTTAACCAATAATTTGCACATTAATAGTAATTAATTAATGACATTAGTTCCTCCCAGCACCATCACAGCCTTATGAGCACATTCTCATTCATCTCAGCAGCAGAGTGAAACTCTTCTTCCCCATTCACAGTGGCTGGGAGGGCAGGTAGGGGTTGGTAGCACTTCCTGCTGAGGGATGTGTAAAGCCATTAATGCCCTTCTCCTGCTGCCCTGTGACAGTACCAGCTCCCCCTGGTGACAGTACCAGCAGTTCTGAGGCCATGGGGACTCCTGGCCAAACATCAGCTTTTTATGTACAAATGCAGTCACAGCAGAGGGAAACTACTGCATCCAGGGACAGGCCATGATTGCAGCAGATGAGGGGGATCATCAAGGTGTTCCCACAGGATGCACCAAGGACATCCCTGCTGCATTAGGAAGGGATGCAGGGATTCATGCTCTAAATGCAAATGCTTCAGTCATGTTTTGGATGGTGCTGTACCCTGACAAGTCCTGGTGACAGAGGTGGGTCTAAATCTGAAACAGTACCAGCCCACAGGGAAAGGAGTGATGCTCCTCATCCAGTGAGGATTGGGCACTAGGAGCACAGCCCAGCTGCTCCTGTACTCCATGTCCAGCACTCAGTTTGCAGCACTTCAGGGGAGAAATATATGTACCTTAGAGCTGGTTGTTTTGGAATTACATGTCAGCACATGGGGAACATTTTCAATTTCACTTTCTCTCTATGAGAATTACTAGTGTATTGCTAAGCATAAAACACACAAACACAGATTTATGGATGGTAGAATGGACAAAAATGCAAATATTCCTCAGCAGAAGCCTAAAAGAGAAGTGATGGCCTCTTCATCTGCCCAAAATTGAACAGTTGGAGGAAGATAGGAAAATCTGAAATTTTAATGTACTGGAGAAGATTTCTGTAAGGGCACTGGGGACAAAAACAGACCTTAATTACCCTGATCAGTCTCCCCTAGGGCCTGCACCCACATCTATGGGTGCTTTTTAAATTCAGCTCTGAGGCCTTTTTTCCCATCTGAACTACACTGGAGAAGTGTTGGTCTAAAGTTACTGCTACAGCCACCCCTGATCTGGATCTCAACCCATGAACTGAATTCCTGGCCTGGCCTGGGGCTTGCTTTGTCTGTGTGGATGTGCAGATGGTGATGCTCCTGGAAGAGATGGGCTAGCAGGATAAGGAGTGAGTAATGCAGGAGAAACAGCTCATGCCAACAGACCAGTGGTATCTTGGATCAGGTCTCAATGCCAAGTGCCACTTGACAGCCCCAAACTGCAGAGCACTTATTTCCCACAGGTGAGGCTAGACAAGGAAACAGCCTGAGCACAGCAGCTGTCCCTCCAGAGGAGAGAAATGTGGGGTGCTCACAGCTGTACCCGAGGAATTCGGTGTTCTGTATCAGACTGTTTGGTCTCCTTGGAGGCACCGACACTGGGACTGGCTCTCGAGTAAAACATGAAATCATTAGAACCAGAATGTTCAGCTGAACTTTTCCAGATCTCTGCGTGAGACTTGAACCACTGTTGTATTAGTGATGCTTTAAAACTTTATCTATAGCTGTTGTCTCTAATGAAGTTCTGGCAAAACCTTTTGTTACTAAGAGTACAGCTAAAAAAGTTTATTCTGCAATTGACTTTCCTTCAGGGGAAGGCTTTCAACAGTGACTGTGGCAAGTTTTTAAACAATTTATCTAGAAAAGAATGGTCACAGGTGTTAAGGGTGGTTAGGTGCCAAGCACCTCATGAATAATGAAGCAAGTGCAAACTGGTTATGTGGATCATGATCAGCTCCTGCTTTTCTCCAATAAACTCTCCAGCTTCGGTCATGTTTAGTACTGTGGCCTAACCAGCCTGCATTCCCTCTCTGCAACCAATTCCTGCTTTCAGAGAGGCTCTGGAGAATCAGTCCATGTGCTACTCCTGACCTTTATCTGAAGATCATGGTGAGGCTTGACTGTGAACTCCAGCAGCTTCTGCAAATGTTAATTTGTGGCATGATGAAACCTCAAAGCATCCTACATTTCCCATTGTGTTAGAAGAAAGATGATTGCCTGAGCCATGGACTAGTCAGCTGTTTTCACTGTGATAAAGCCATTCCCACACTTATTTCTACTCAAACCAGCTCTGCTGAGTATTGCTGACTAACTCTTACAGAGGTGACTCAGAAGAACTCATCCTGGTTCAATATTTTAGGGTAACAATGTTTTTATTAATGTTGATGCAATGCAAAAATACTCTCTCAAGTCTCCATATGTTCAGTTAGAACAAATGTTATTGCTGCAAATGACATATCTGTACCAAGTCACACAACTGTAGTTTTTTTCTCATGCCACTGCTGTTCATTTTTGCCTTCCAAGTAACTGTTTATACTTTGGAAGATGAAATGAATCCATCTGTGTGTTGCCAGTAACAGGCCCGTGTGTGTGGTGGGGGTCAGTTTTAGATGTGAAACCATGGGAGTTAAGATGAGCAGTGAAAGCAGCAGCCTCTGTGCTGTCTCAGGGATGGCAGACATTAAATTTGATGTATAGCCAAATGCTTTTCCAGACATTTCCAGACATGGCAGGAAGTGCTGATGAGTGTTGGAGACATTATCAGAAAGGCAGAATACTCCATTCAGCTGAATGCTGGGAATATTTCATTACTTGCTGTAAATATAGGAGTAAAGGGAGTGTTGGAGAAGGGAAGTGTGATGATGTACTGAAATGAGCAAAATGGTGAGGCAGAGCCACACTTGTGCTGGCTTGCAGGATTCTAAATTTCATACCAACCAAATCCAGGTTTTCTTCTCCTTTAGGTAGACTGAGGTCTGCTTTCACTGAGTAGGGCTGTCACTGACATATTTTTTACCTCCTTAACTTCTCTATTCCTCATTTTCTTCACTGAATTGAGTCAAGCAGTGAGGACTGTAAGTGTGGTCACTTCCAGTCGCTTCATCATCCAAGTGTTGCATTTGATTTGGATTTTGTCTTGGGGAGATTACTGAGCCTATGGCCAGACTTGCTGTTCTGACATCTTTGTTTATTGCCATCGAAGAGGTGGACTAAATTATTTCCAGTCCACTGTTCCTCTGCACAGTATAAGCTAACATTCACAAATCCAACAGAGGGCTATGTCCCCCCCAGTCAACTCCAAAACTTTCATCCACAGCCTCATCACCCTCACAGAGTACGCAGAAACTGGAAAATGTTTAAGGGAAAAATGAGAATTCCCAGATACCTATCACCAGTCAAAATGCAATGAAATAAATTTACCCTTGGAGAATATATATTTTGTAGATAATGGACAGGCTTTGCATACTGGCTTGGTGGTTCCACAGTGCTGGTGTTCATTCCTTGTTCTGGGTACAGATAAAGGAAAATACAGGAAAGAAATCTGATGTACTTGATGCAATCACAGCCATAACCAGCATGCCATTCATACCTTTCTATGTTCTGGGAATACGTTTCTTATGATGAAGTTCCATCATTCTGTGGGATGGAGGCAGGCTGCCCATTCAGAAATCATCTGAATTTCAGCCAAGGCAGTAAACTTGAATTATTCATGAATGCCTGTTACCAGACTTGCTTTTTGCTTGCTTTTTTTTTTTTTTTTTTCTTAAAGGGAAGTGCTTAAAATCTCTTTGCTTTCTTCAGCACTCTGACTTTGGACAGCTGGAAATCTCCAGTCCAAATCAGCAATAATTAATGCAAGTCACAGGCTAGATAATCATGTGGCATTTTTCAGGCACATATGGGTGTCTATTATCAGCGTTCTTTGTGTTTTATATAGGAGTTTTCTGAATGTGCTTGGTCAGCAATAATGAACAGAAAAATCAGTCTGAAAAGAAAAAGACATTTCTAGAAAGTTGAGGTTTATTTGTAAATAAAAGAAAAACTGCATATATTTCATGCAGATCACTCATAAAGAGATGTAGCAATTTACTTTTAATGCAGCTCTTCTGAAATGCACTGGACCCACAATTATATATTTCAATTCATAAATGAATGACATGGGAACTTATCATCAATAATATGGATTTGTTATAACCATTATTTCTGTGACCCAAACCAAGGTATTTAATATTTTTATTATAAGTCACAGTCTCTATTAGTATATTTTCTAGGTGTGTTGTAGCTCAGAGTGGCAGACAAATGAATACAACTTTGGATCACAGACTGCAGTTTGAAAACCTTCAAAATATGTGTATTGGTGACTATATGCATAAAGACATCCCTATTCACCCTGCCAAATTAAGGCCCATCAGAGTTGTTATTCCTCAGCAGTTACATACTACTGTGAATAAAATAGGCAATTTATTTAGTCTGTTTAATCATTCCAATTTCATAGTGTGTTAAAGCTCTTCCCTTTTTAAAACATGTTGGCATTTTACATGGGAGACATGCCTGTGTTTGAGTTGTCCCTGACAACCTATCTGCAGTTATTTCATTCTTTATTTCTTTGTGATTACAGTTGTTATTCCAGTCTAGTTTACTCATTGCTTTAATTTCATGCTCATCACTTAGGTGTTGTTGAAAGCTAATAGCATGATTACTACTCTGTTGTAAATAGGAAAAGACAGATGTCTTAAGGAATTTATAATTGAAAATAGGTTGACAATCATAGTCACTGCATTGCATTCCATTGCATCCTCTCTGGCTTTATTTTTTTTTTTTTCCCTTTCTGGCTTCCAAATATTTCACAAAATGAATTCAATTTAGAGCTCTGGCTCTGTGGTTCATAACTGCTCACCAAATCCTTTCTGCTTTTGCAGCCTCGTCTATACTGGGTGTTGATGTAAAAAATTTTATATGGGTTTTATACTTCTACTTTCATGGAGACAAAAAAATGTGGTACCCAGGCCACATGTAGGATTTAACTCTGTGGGATTTGGTTATGAGGGTAAAAGAGAAATGAGAGATCTTTAAAGATGGGTTTAGAGCATGGGAGTTTATTGTGAAAGAGCGTGGGTGTGAGGGGCTGCTGGGCTGCAAGACGCAGCTCAAAGCAGGCCAGAGAAAAATAGAGAAAGAAGTAAAAAGAGAGAGCAAAAAGAAAGAGTAAAAAGAGAGTGATTTGCCATTTACAATAGAATAAATCATCTTCTCTGTTGAATATTCTAATTCTCTTTAACCAATCTGAAACAAGCTACAAACTCTACAATATTTGCATGCAACCTATAAGAATCATTACATTACCATATGGGGTTATATTTAAAACCTTAAAAAAACTGCTTTTGGGAATCTCCTACCAGGCAGGCAGGGTTTGCTCTGACCTTTGGACCTGCCTAGGCAGAGGGTATTGTTCTATCAAGAAGGAGGATTCCCTTCAGCCAGCTATACCATTGTTTCTTAGTTACTCTTTAACTCAAACTTTGTCTTCATCTCAATTTCAATTATACTTTCCATATTTCCAGCATCTTTTGCAAGGTAATCATATCTATAAGGCTTTCCTATTTCATCTTCCCCAACAGCCACATAATTTCCATTCCCTCCCTGGATATCCACTGTCTGATCTGATGTGCTGAGGAGAAGGGCAGCCTTGTCCTTGTTGGCCTCTCTATATCCCATGTGCTGGTCAGCAGCCTCACTGGCAGGACATCACCTCACCTAAGCCCAAGATAATGAGTTTTTTTCTCTTGTTTCTGCAAACTGATCTGATTCAGCCCATGGCTGCAAAATCTGTATTAGATCCAATGAAAATAGTGGAAGGATACAGCCAAGAGAGGAAAGAAAAGGTGAGGAATAATATTAAACTACACCACTGAGTAGCACTGAAATCATTAACATCACTGGTAGGTTTAAAGGCAGTTGTTCTGATGAGTTGCTCCTAAATCCTTGAACATGAGAATAAAATATGGAAAAATAATTAATAACAAGTGACTAATGTAATTATTTACTTACTCATAATAAAGTTTTCCAGAATGCGAGTTCAAGTCAAAGATACAAGTAGACCATAAAAGGAAAGATTGGGTAAAGTTATGCCATTTCTTTTGGAGAGCTCATTGTATGAAACATGTATCTTTTATAATTTTAATTTCAAACAGGTAACATAAAACTTTCTTCATTTTTTGAAAAGCAATCCTTTCTTCCACAATTTTTGAAAGTTTTGTATCAGCCAGTATTTTTATTGTTGTCTAGATTTCATTTATCTCAAACTTGCCTCTCTTCAGGTAAGGAGGCATGTCCTCAGGTCATGTCTGCATCCCAAGGCATGAACAGTGCAGCTCTGCAGGCAGATCAGTGTCAGTATTCCCATTCATGATCATATTTCTTCTTTGCTTTTCTCTGTTTGTTTGGTTTTTTTGTTTTTTTTTCCAATCTAATGATAAACAGCTTAGATGAAGAATGTGTTGACTTAGGAGAGTTTGGAGGTCCCCTGCATGAAGTGATGTAGGTCTCTTAAAATATATACATCCTGTTTCTTTCATCTGCAAATCTGTCTGAAAGTGGCTGCCTCAGAGAAGTCTAAACAGAGAGAAGAGCAAAACCTGGCACATGTAAAGAACTTGCAAGTGTGGCAAAGATTTAGGACTGTCACTTGCCATATGGGCTTGCCAAGTAAAGAAATGCACCAAAGTGTTCCTGCCTTCTTTGCTGTGGAGGAGGCTTAGGACAAATACCTTAATTGGTTTCTCTTCTGTTGCATTTGAGTTTTCAAGCATGAAGATTTATTTATGTATTATTTATTTGTGTTAGAAAATTATTTCTGAAGCCTGCTGCTCTCACTGTTTACTGTCTCCTTCTTTAAGAGAGAGAAAAGCAGGTAAATATGGAGCAAATTATTATTTGACTGGTATATCATTAGAATTTCCACCCTGGCTGCAGATGGCTTAAGGCCTTAATTTTGGCATCAAGAGAATGGATCAAAAGGCCTCTTTTTCACATCCACATCTAACACTTCAATAATCTAAGCAGCTACTCCCATGAAAATGTTAAATTTTTTTTTTCAGTTTGTGGTGAGAAACTGCATATCTTCAAACAAGCAGAAGGGAAAAAACTAGCAAACTATCCTGTACATTCAACACAACTCTTTCCGAGGCCAAAGAGATGTAAGGATTAGAGGTGTTAGAAATCCCAGTCAGGAATCTGTCTTCATCTTGTGCCCAGAACTGCCTGAAAAGAAGTGCAATGGAACACCATAGTTGCTCTCTTTGACTTCTTCTTTGCTTGGAATTGTAAATGCAAGCAAATATATTACATTCCTAGTATTTTTGTAGGGACTTGTGTAGATTCCTGGAGAGGTAGAGGGTTTGATGAAGTAGAGAAAAAAGCCTTGCAGAATTTAAGAGGTGAGGGTGAAGAAACTGCAAGTGATGGGACAAGGTGAGATCTCGGTTAATGCTACAGTAGATGGAGGAAGCTCCAGGAGAGCTGCACCCCTCAGTGCATTATTTTAGTCCCCAAAAGGAGAAAGGCTCAAGCTTATCAAATGAAGAGTGTTCACCATCTCCTTGGGCCTTGACAAAGCCCTGTTGGGCCTACAGACATATTAGTATCATCTTGGAACAAAATTTGTATTTTTAATGCTAAGGTTTAAGGAGTAGTTTATATTGGTATGATGTTTTTACAAGGCCAAGGTGCAAAGTTTCCAGCAAGTATTAAAACATTAAGCGAACCAGCTGACGGGAGCAAGGTGTGGAATGTGTAATAGATTTATGTGCAGATTGCTACAATGCCCACCCTTAGAAAGATGAAAAGGTCTCCAGTATTTGTACTCTTTCCCCTCAAATCAATGACCTCAAGTTTCTGTCAATAGACAGTAAATTGAATGAAATAAAAATTCCCTGTGTTGAGGCTTTTGCCACTGATCTTGCTGGAGGACCTGAATACTCAGGTGAAAGAGAAGAACAAAGGCTCAAAAGAAAACGACTGAATAGGAGATCCTGGGTCCCAACTAAAGAACAAGAGAGAGCAAGGAAATGAGGCAAGGATGGTTATGGGGTTTACTCCTTTGTTTAGGCCATGTATTTCTTGGCTAGAGCCAGGAAAAGCAGTAGTACTGCAAGATTCACATCTTTGGGTACATACCCATGTGATGCCTATAATGCATCCAAAATGTTAAATAAGCCAAAGATAACAATCATGTGTCTGGGGGGTTGGAATGTGTTTAGGCCACTGCAGAGCTGGACCTGGGAAATGATGCTAATGTAGTAGTTCCCTCACTGGTCACCATTTTAATGGTGTGATACCTCAAAAAAAAAAAAATCTTTTGTCTAGCTATGAACTTTTTCAACTTTCAATCAATGCGTTTTGTAGAACTTTTTACTACTAGCTTAATTATCCATTTACTATCACAGGTCTCCTCTGTTGGAGATTGTTAAATCCCTATCTATTCAAGCACTTATCTTTTGTGATGGAATGAGGACAGGCTTTCCAGTTCTCAAGTCATACATTTCATCCTTATGTATGTAAGGCTTCTTTGAAATGTAGTCACTGGCAGATAAACTGCTGGCTTGTAAATGGGAAAGGGGAAAGTTGAGAGACCATGAACTTTGAGTCTTTTCATCTTTGATACTGAATTTATCTTTTTCTGAAATCTGTGTATTTGGAAAATACCAGATTTAGACTAGAAATATCCATGGTTCTCAGACTTGTTTTATACAATCCAGGTATGTTTTCTAAGAAGATTTTTAGAAGTGGGTAGGTTATTCCTACAAGGATTAGGAGCTGTCTGGGTCTATTCAGTGCCTTAAAATTTCCTGGTCCTTCACAGCACTTTAGCTGAAAGTTTTAAGGGAAGTTTAATCAAATTGGCTGCTTTTGGCATGAAAAGTCAGTTTTTTGAGTCATCCCTTCCCCACCAGGAAATGCAGTCTCTGTTACTCACTAGCTGCATAGGCAGCATAAGCTTTACTCCAAATAGGGAAGCAGCTTAAGCTGAATGCTTGAGGAAACTGGTGTGAATTTTCCTTTCTGGAAATGGCTGTGTGAAATGGTGCAGTGCTGTGTAAAGATATTCTTATTTTGATGCAGAGTCCCACTGAAGTCAGTGTATTGTTTGTATTTACAGGCTGTTCGAAACATCAGGTCCACAGCTTTGGCTGTTAAAAACACAGATATTCACTATAGCCTAGGTTGAAGCAAGATTAATATTTTTTATATGTGTACAATAATGCAGAGGACTTAATTCTTCTGAATTCTTCTATGTGTGCACACTTTTCTGTCAATAGGAACTACAAGAGAGCAACTGCAGAGCATGAAAATATTAGAAATACATCAAACAATACATTTTTATCCTAAAGCTTTAATATATTATGTGATGTGTATTTGGAAAATGAGGTATTGTGATTTAAGGCCTATCCTGGTTAAGTTAAATTGCTGTGAGAAAGAAGAAAAGAACCGAGAATGTAGAATCAAAATTGGCTTTTCTGAAGCTTTTCTGAGCTGGAATGAGTATCAGCAATATGATACCTGGAGTAGGCAATTGTCAGGATCTGCCTTATTGAAGTAGAGAAACTTCACATAAATCTCTCATTAATGTCACTAAAGTTGCACTTACTATTCTGGTGTATTGTCATGATTGTGTCTTCGATGCAAAAATCTTATTTGTTCTCTCCATTTGCTCTGCAGAGTGGTAGGAGTAGGATCAGGCATTCGTTAAATACTTTGTTCTGTGCTCTGTCTGCACCTCCCTGTCTCATACACCCTTTAATCTTTCTGAGCAATTTTCTCTCTTCTTGCAGGGATGACTGAAATGATCCTTTGAAGCAACCAGCTTTGACGTCTGGAAAAAAAAAATCCAAAAACTAAAGAATGCTCTGATTAAGGAAAACATCAGTTAAAGCTCAAGAAGAATCTAGGATTTGGATCAGTTCTTTCATGCATGCCTGACAACTGCACAGCATTAGCAGAGGGCCTCATTAGAGGGTGCTCACACAAAGCCCAGATGAAGGAGCAGAAACACCCGTGAGTGATATGCAAGACTGCTGTGTGGAGGAAAACTAAATATTTGCCACCCTTTCACATAACACAGGTTGTGGTCTACTGCCCAAGTAGTTCTGGAAAAGAGAGCTTTTGTTTACAGCGGGGCTATTAAGCACTGTTTCAGAAGGGTCAAAAGGGTGTGTATGTTCTCCTCTGTTGGTTTCACTGAGAATCAAATCCTCTGGCTCCATGTGCTTGCCCATGTGAAAGCTTAATTTTACCTGTGTGAGCTCATGAATATATGGCAAGATCAAGAAAAAAGTTTTTCAAGGCCATTTTCTTTTTTGTTCAAGTTTTTTCTTCTCCCCCAGTGTTATCCCTGTTGTAGGGGTGAATACTGATACCTTGATGCTCACAGAATGGTAAACTGAGGAAGTTTTGAGAGTACAAACTTCACCTTGAGTCTCCATGTTTTGTGGCCACCTGCTACAAAATGCTGAATTTAGATGTTGTGAGAGCTGAGTCAGTGCTTCTGCACACAGGATTCCCCCAGCTCATTGCTCCAGCTGTGATGCCCTTGTGGATAAGCAATTAATTTTATTATGAAAATGAAACATATTGAGATGAAATTTCGTGAAGAGTCTCTGCAAGGCTAGGGAGGATTTCAGGAGCCAGCAGTGCCTCGGCCAGACAGTTCACAGAACCCAAAACAGTGTTGAGACACAGTTAAAAAATGAATAATTGTGGCATGCCCCCACAGCACCCTTTGAAAAGCTATTGAAGCAGAATGATATAAATCACTTGCATTGTTTTACTCACTTCCCTTTTTTTGCTGAGTGAGAAGTAATTTTCTGCAGTGAGGCTGTGTGCTGCTGAGGCTTTTTGAAGATACTTTCTTAATTAATTTAGTGGTTTTGGGTGAAAATGATAGCAAGACGGGTGGAACTCAAAGAAGCCTCTGGTTTCAGTTTTGGGTGTGTCCAGTTCCTGGCATGAATGGTGCTCATTTAGTTACAGGGTTTCTTGCTCTGGGCCTGTAGACAGTTAACTGCATCTTTAAAAATACAGCCACAAGCCCTCCTACTGTAAAGCTGCACACCCACAGGAGGCACAGTGGATTAAATGAACACAGAGGCAGAAGCTGACAGCAGTTTGGCAGACCCAGGAGTTTATTGCCTGCATTAATAATGTCCCTGCACAGGAGAAATAAATTTTTAAAAGTGAGGGCTTGTGGAGATAGTACTATGGTGTGAAGACTTTTCCTGCAAGAATCCATAGGATTTATCCTTCAGTGGCTGTTTGCCATCAAACATCATCCCAGGGGACTGGGCAGCTTTTGCCTGGCTGCTTCAGGTTCTTCTCTTCAGATGTTGCTGACCTTGCCTGGCTTTCACATGGCTGGAACACACTCTCACCATGGAGTGGAGAAGGAGCCTCCTCAGTGTGGAAAGACTCTTGAGTGTTGGAGAGCATTGATGGTTTCTGGTGTCCTCCTGCTCCTTCAAGGGCACCTTGCAGAATTGCACTTCTGGGGCTGAGCAAGACCCTTTTTCCCTGGGCAGAAATATCTTTTTATGGATGTTGTTTTGCTGAGGACAGCAGATGAGAGAATTCCTGACTATCTGGTCATGAGACAACACAGTGATTGTACAAGCAGAACAACTTCTACCCCCTTTGCAGTTATCATTCAGAGCAGCTTGAGAGATCTCCATAGCATAGCTGAGATGTGGATGCCTGTGTGGCAATTATTTTCCCATGAACAAGTACAGCATAGGTTAAATAAAGGCACTTTCCAGAAGAAATGTGCTCTGAAGAACTGAAATCCTGAACTGCTAACAGAACAAAGAAGAGACTGTTCTTTACTTCTTCCGTAATCGGGCTTTTGCTGACAATTATTTTGGCATGCATAACACACACACACACACACACACACACACACAGAGTGACTGACCATACATTTATACAACCTCCTGAAAAAATGAGGGATGTGCTAGTGTTGTGATTCTGATGCCCACTGGGACAGAAAATAAGGTCTAATAGAGTAAGAGTTGTTTTAGTTTTATAGCACTCTCCCAGAACATTTACTGGCAGCAAATATGGTGATACCATTTTAAAGCTGAGTCCTTTGATACCTTCCATCAGATCTGAAAAAGAAGTCTGTTCCCAACAGATATTTGTTGGGGCTTCTTGGCTGAAGCATCTTCCCAATCTTTTGACAAATTCAATGTCTCAACACTCTGAATCTAACACCCACCACCCCTAAAATACTGTCAAAGCAAGTGTCTTTCTTTAGAAATGCCATTTTTCCAAGTTTGGGATGCTGCAAATCCCTCTTCAGATGCTTTAAGTCTAGCTTGTGCGAGGATGTGATGATGTCCTCTCTTTTTATCTTCACCTGCAGCATATCAATTGCTCCTGCCCTGTATCCTTGATGGCTGATCCCCTCTGCACACACCCCTCTAGCCTGTCTATGGGTATTAATGAGGCTGGAAAGGGAGTTTATTGGTGCTGGTGCTGGTCCTGGAAGCTGCAACAAGCAAAGGGTGAAAAGTCAAGTCATGTCATTGGATCATGTAGTGATCAGAGAGTAACAAATATTTTTGCCATCTGCTGACTAAGAGTGACAGTTCTGTGTTACAGGCAGTATCTATTTTGATTATCCTTGCTTTGTAGATTTCCTTCCTGTAAGAGGAGAGTAAATGGGTAAAGAGGTCTCTGAAAAAAGAAAGGATGTTCTGTCCCTTAGGGAGCAATTGAATCTGGCCAAGGGAGAGAGGTATTTGGATCCTGGGGTAAATCAGAAGAAGTAGCAGCAAAGCAGCAATTTGCAGCACAGTGGGGAAACGAAAGGCTGCTGAGCAAAGCTGTGAGCATACTCCCAAGTTCTGCTTATGTAAGAGAAAATGTCTTAGAGAGCTGAGTGTGCATAGCTGCAACCCACCAAAAAACCCTAAAAGACAGCTTGGGAGCAATGGTCTGCTTTTCTAGGACACAATGGACAGGGAGAGATTTGTTTATAAATCTCTTAAATTATTCCTCTGTCCAAGTGACTCCTTAGACCCTTGTTATCATCTGACCTAAAAAGTCAATGAGTCTTTTTAGTATTTTTGGTGTGGGGAAGACTAAATTTGAACACCATCTAGCTTGTCTTTGGGGAATTCTCTGTGAAAAAAAAAAGTCAATGGATTTGTATAAAAGCTGGGTCTAGTCTGGAATTCCATCACACAATCCAGTGATTTTCATAAAATGAATTAGCAATCTGACTGGCTTGAGAATAAGTTTTAGTAGTAAATGACACTTTGTTCTCATGTTATCAAACGTTTTGAAAAATCCTGGGACTGAATCATCAGCTTTACCATAAAGGTAAAGTGCTTTTCCATCCTCTGTGCCTGGTCTGTGCAGATCTGCTCTGAGGGCCTTGATCTTTGCACAGCACTTGACACCTAATTATATTCTCCATCATGGTATTGTACCCCTCAAACACTGAGAAGCTGCCTCCCCAAAATGTTTCTTCTCATTTTGCAATATCTTGGGGTGGGTAATGCTTTCCTCTGTCCTGAGGGGTAGAGGGTACATTAATCACGTGAACCTTTCCTTGTAAGCTTTTCTCCTCTTCATCTCTGTTCCACTGGCATCTCCTGGGGGAAGAACTGACTTGCACTGTGAGAAAGAACCACAGGAACGGGAAAATAGGTACTTTCCACAGAAAAAAACCAAACACAACCCAACCCGTTAAGAGTACACAGCTAAACTTGAAAAATGTCATACAAATCACTTTGAAACTCTTCAGTGGATTCGTAGCTGTTCTAACCAGTCTTCTACATCATGGAATCTTCCCCTACATATAATTCATTAAATAAAGTTATTTATTAGAGCAGCATGTGGCATAGATAACATCTTTAGTGCAGAGGAAAAAAGCTCTAATGAGTCTTTAGAACACACCTTGCATTTGTGTGAATGGCAGGTACAACATGTGCCTGAGGAGTAGGTGCAGGATTCCCACCATGGCAACAGGCAGGAACCAGCAAATGCCCTACATTTGCTCCCACCCACCTCCTTCATACCTGGCTGTTGCTCTTGGGCTGCTTTTCTACCTTATTTTTCTTGGATGCCCCATGCAGCAAACTTCCAGCTGCTCCTTGAGGGCAGCTATTTAAATCAGCTCCTTTCACTTCTTTCCTTGGGGGCTCCTGAGTGTCTGTGATTTTCAGGGGTCCACCCAAAGGTACAAACACAAAAGGCATCCTCCTGGCAGGTGAGTTTACATCCAGCATGTAGGAGGCTGCAGAGTCACTTTGAAGAGGTTTCAACTGCAAAGCTAAAATGAGGTTGAAAAACCCAGTTTAGATAAGAGCAGGAAGGTTATAGTTGTAATCTTGTATGTTTTGGCTGCTGGATAATGGTAATATTAGAGCAAAGGCCTGCTCCAAAGAAATTGAGTACATTCTGCATTTCTGATGACACACACAGACCTTTCCTTGAGTTATTTGGATAGGTTGTTCATTTTTCTGTACTGATAAGCATTTTTCTCTTTTAAATTTCTTTGAACTTTCTGTCCTCAGGATATCAGCATGAAAAAACACCTTAATGACTGTACCTGGCTCCATGATCAAGGACTTTCTCTCACACAGAGCTGTTCTTTGCAAATGTCCTGATGTTTTGACCAGGAAGCTGACTTACTCATGATGCCAAAATTGTCCTTTAGGCAGGAATGGTACATTCCTATCTATGTATGTACTTATCTGCATGGATATGACTTGGCCTTTCAAAAATATAAAACCTACACACTTTGGATCTTGATGGAGTATTAAGCTACCTACTGACATTCTGTTTTGTACAACTTCCAAACTCTTCAGCTGTTTCCTGAAGGAAGTAAAGGTCATAAACAGCTGTGATTTTCTCAATCTTTCATTATTTCATTATTGCTCCTCTCCCTCACAGTGAGCTGTTCAAAGGTATCTGTGCTGATGTCTCACTGCTTTATGGAGCCAGTGCTGGCAGCTTAAGCTAAAAAAACCTTCAAATAGATAAGATTTGTATTTGCTGTTGGAGAAAGGTCAGCTACAGGTGCTGCTGCAAACAAGTGTTAGCCAGAGGATAAATGAGGTGGGACAGATCTGAACAGTTCTGGGCAGCCAGTGATTGTGGGAGCAATGTATCTGGATATATTGAGAGATCAAACACTTTGTTGTTTGTTTTTTTTTTTTTAATTTGGAAAAAGCAGGGGCTGTTCAAAGACAAACAGGATATGCTGTTGAAATCCTACAGAAATTTCAGATCTTTTATGGTAATTTTTTTAAGAATTGTTTCAACAAACAGGAAATATGTAAAGATTTATGGTTTCATTGCTTTTAGTCTAGTATCAGAATCTTAATGTTGTTTACTACGATCATTTTGGATAATGGATTTTAAAGAAGATATTATAATTCCCTACACCATTACTACTGATCTGCTATTAATATTTAAAATCTCTAATATAGGGCTACCGTAAGTTTGTTCTTCAGGGAATTCAAAACAGTAGTTAAAAAAGAAAACAGACTCCTTTAAGGAAGAGCCTCAGCAGCAATAAACAAAAAAAAATTGAAAATGAATAATATTAAAATTAAAGTATTTTTGTAGAAACTTGGAATCCCTGCTAATGATACATGTGGGCTTTTTAGCTGAAGAGACCACTAGCACTTTTATTGATATGAAATGTAAGAATCCCTTTTTGTATTTAGGGCAATGCAGCCAATACTGGCATGGAATGTGGCAACCCCTTATTAGCAAAGCCAACAGCAGTCACAATTTATTAATAATTTAAAATCTTAGAAAGATGCCCAGAGAAATCCTATAACTAATTCCCTGGACAGAGTAAGTGTCTGATTTGGAAGGGCAAGAGCATGACAGCAACAAACCACCTGCATCAGTATGTGCAGCAGAGCACTGCAGAAACAGCTTTTACCTCCTGCAACACTTCAAGATTCAAATTATTATCTTTAGCTTGTTTTGAATTCTTTTTTGTTGGTTTGTGTTTGTTTGTTTGTTTGGTTGGTTGGTTTTGGTTTGTTAGTTTGTTTTTATTAGAGCTGCTCAGCTTTTGAGGAGGTCATGAGACAGTGTCCCAATACTTGCTGACCAGGAAGAGGGACAGTGTGGACCTATTTGAACATGAGGGAGGTTTGGGAAATAAAAGGACAAAGGGGCAGTGGTGTGTGAAGCCCTTTTGAAGGGCGAGGAAGAGTGACCCACTGTCCAGAGGCCCTGCCAGTATGGGTGGGAATGGGGTGAGATTCCTTTTGCTGATGGATTTTGTACTTGGGACTCCCAGGATTCAGGTTATCACTGTGCAGGTTTCTCATGTCCAACAGGAAGGTCACAGGACAAGTTCACTATGCCCAGTTCATAGTGTACAATTCACACCAAAATGAATAACTGCAAAGAAAAGACAGAGCTAGATCCTCCCTCAAGCAGCCAGTTACTGCTGTAATTTTGTTGCTACAGACACTGCAAATTCAGCATTTGAATCAAAGCAGGACTTTGGGTCCCTGGTATTCTGGACAAGCATTTTCAGCCCTCAGGTGCATTGTGTATTCTCAAGGCAGAGTCACTGATCGGAAACAAAAATTTCAGGTCTTCCTAATGAATGCTTCACTCAAAAATTACTCAGTCCTGGTTAGTTTACAAGATAAGATTGAACCCAGGAGGATCTCTCTTCCCCACTGTGGCTCACAGTCAGCTCCTGTCTGGGGTGGGGTTTGTGGCTGTGGGCCCCTGCCAGACTTCACCGAGTGGGTGTTTAAGCAATGCTGTGTGCAAAGAGAGCAGAGATCTTGGCCACCATCTCTGCAGAGCTCTACAGTGCTGTCACAAGGGGTTTTGTTCATGCTGACACTGTACTGAACTGCATCATCAAAGATGCTGGGTTTTAAAATGTCAGCTGAACTGCAGTTTCTTTTCCTTTTTTGCTGACTGTCAAGTTGAAACTTTTGGCTTATTTCACATATCCTTCAATGTTGGCCAAAACAACTCCAAAACAATAAAAAAAGTGGTTCTAATGTTCAAACCTGTTTGTGCCAAACCTGTGGTGGCAGCCGTCTCCTGCTGTACTTATCCTTAACTTAACAGGACACCTGGAGATACGTTGGCACTGGAAAGTTCTTGGACCTCTGAGAGCAATAAAAGATGCAATATATGATATCTCAGACACATCAGTGGTATGTCACTGATTTGCTAAAAACCCTCATGCAACTCATGCCACCTCTTTTGTTGTAAGTATTATATTCTTTTTGGTGTTCTAGCTATTGCAGCTATTTTGCAAAATAATTATCAGCATCTCAGCTCAGATGCTATGACAGAGCCAATTAATTAACATTAGTGAAGCATTTGGTATTCTTGGATAAAAGGCACTATAAAAACCCAAATTATTGTCCCTTTTCAAATCAAAATTCCACTCCATTCCTAAATACTTTTAATATCTTTGGCTGACAGCAAAAACCAACGAACGCATAAAAAAATCTAAGATAGAGTTGCCTGAAGGCACCCTTAATCAGAGATTTTTCTTTTTCAGATAAAATCCAAACTTCTTCTGTAGTGAACATTTTCACTACCCAAGAAACAATAGAGAGGTTTCCATGCTAAGGTGCTAATTAATTTGTGGCTAGAGAAGGGAAGAAGACTGAGAAAAGCATCCAACTTCTAAGCTATTCAGTATACGGAGGAAACCAAAGGCCTACAGCTCCATTAAGAACTAGAAGTTAGAGGTTTTTATCTCAGTTGTCCTACAGTTGAGAAATTTATTTAATCACTTACTTCTGCCTTGGTTGCCTTGGTGGGTTCCCTTTCCCACTCATTGTGAGTGTACCTTTGTACTATAAACCCTATTTAAAATGTTGTGGTTATAGTTCCTCTTGACATCCCTTGAGCTTCCCACCTTCAGCTTCCCTGACAACAATCCCTTGTGTCCCTTGAGGAGATGCAACAGCAGAGCCATGCAGAACAAGTGTGCACACAAACACTGTAACTGTGTCCAATAAAGTAAATCCAGCCTTACATTCATTTTAACCAGCTGGTGGAAACTGAGCTGTCTCTGCTCTTACTCCAGTTTTAAAAAATGACCAGTTGTGAGTTATTGTTCAGATGGAGGGAAATATCTGCCTCCAGTAACACCTGTGGAATGAAGTTGCCTGGAGTTTGCATTTTACAGCTTAACCAAAGCCACTCTGGCAGTCATATTCTTTCACAGTGTGATATGGTACTTTTCACAGCCTTTACCCACTATCAGGACATCAACCTTTTTCCATTAACTCATCCTTCCTGCAGCTCTGTGGTTTCCTGTGCTTGTTCTGGTGTGAATTTCCTTCCATCCACAGCTTTGTTATGTAGCTTTTACTTCAGGAGGCAAGAGGTTTGCCTTTGTTTAGATAACTGGGAACTTTGATAACACAAAAATGCACTATTACCTTTCACTTCCTAAAGCCCTACAAACTCTTTCTGCTGTACTAAACTCTGCCCATCATCTCCTGCACTTACACTAGCAAGAAGTATGCAGATTAGACCCAAGTAGGAAGATGCTGCTAGTGATGTGGTTTTTTCTAAAGCAGCTGGATTCATTCGACTGGTAGTAAAGTATTCTGACTGATGTGACTCCATCTGGCACCAAGATTTATTTGAATTCTTTGGTGTTTTTTTCCTGTTGTGAAAACTAAATATTTCTCACACCAAGATACCATATTGGGGAGGTATTTCAGCATAATCACAAATTAATCCAGCAAAGCAAGACTCTGATCCCATAAGAGGTTCCTAACAGAGGTTTATTGCCCATGCTAGTTTTGATGGAAGCCAGCTGAGATGTGGAGAGTTTTAGAGCTTATTCAGCTCTAGCTGCGATCCTGCAGTCATCACTGAAGTTCATTGTAAGTACCAATTTCTCTCGGGTTTTTGCTTACCTGCAGTTTTTAAAGCAAAGCTCTTGGAAAACTTCCAGAGATAATGTAACCTGTGCATTTTTGCTTTTTCGAATAAGCAAATGAATGGTTTCGGGGCTTCTGATGACAAATTCAGATACCCATTCCTATAAAAAAAGTATGGCCCAGTAGTGATTCTGTAACACTTGCATCCAACCCAGATTACTTTGCATGATACATAATTGTGTTTTAATAATTTGGTTTAGATTTTATAAAACAGAGGCAACTTAAAAGAAAGCAGACAGCAATGAAAATGCCTCTTCCATGGGCTTCAGTTTGTCCCAGGGACCTACTGTTTGAAAAAATGCTAGATTTGGAGAAGAAACTGCTCCTCAATTAACTCTTCCTTGCATTCAGGGACAAAGGAAACCAGGGAAATTCCTCTCATTCCTCCACTGAAGATTTAGAAGCGCAAAGTTGTTTATCCCAGATTTCTGGGTCACTTAAGCTGATGAAAAATAATGGCTTACTTTTATGCTAGATTGTAGCTTTATGGTTTATGTGACACTTGGACTACTTAAGTCATAACTTGGTTTTTCACCATTTAATCATGAAAGACACAATGAATTTGGCTGGTATATATGACGACCCAATAACAACTCATACACTGCTGCTATTTTCTTTGCAGTCATAAATAGACAACAATTACTTTTAAAGTGTAATAACTTGCCCTGAACATTGTCAAGGACTGCTTTATATGAGCCTTACTTCTCCTCTATTAGATCCTTCATATACTGACACCATTTAAAGTCATTGTAGTTTGAATGCAAACTGGATCAAATTGTTCTAGTAAGTGGTGATGTGGATTCCACTGGAAGTGGAAGACTGTGAAGCATAGCAGTCTCTAAGACCGTTTAGGTTGAAACCTATGGTACTGTGACATGATCTAGTGGCATTAACATGCAAACATAGCTGTCATTTGAACTTGCTTCCCAGCACTGTCAGTCCCTTAAGCAGGACAGCTGAAGCAGGTGTGAGACCAGAGCCTGCCAGATACCCCAGCCAAGCTATGGTTTGATGTGGCTGAAAGTCAAGGTGGAATTGATTTTATAAAACTTCCTTTGGTTTAAACCTTTGAAAGGTGTACCTAAAAATCCTGTAACTCAGATCAAAACTACCCCTTCCAGCCCTGGGGAAACCACTAGTTTTGAACGATACAGGGGCTGTGAAGCGCACTCTGGCCAGCCCCACCTTGCATCGTGTGCTCCAGCAAAACCTTCGCCTGGACTGATGCCTTTTTCCTGGTGTTAGGAAAATGTAACTCGATACGGTTAAAGGGGTTGGGGTCTTTACCTCAGTATTTTAATCAGGATCCTGTTTGATGCCTCCACTTCACCCAGGTGACACGGTGCAAAATGCACACCCACCATCAATCACACACAGCAGTTATAGACTTTACACATCAGCAGATCTAACAAGGGGGCCCAATAATGGGGCTGGGGTGGGCTAAGCTCTAGCTTACAGAATCTGCCCTGCTAGGAGACCTTGGCTTCCTGAGACAGTAGGAATGTTTGGTCTCCCTGGCTCTGCAGTTCTGGGGTGTTCAGTCTCAGGGCCTGCAGGACACTTCCAAAACACTAAGCACTAAACTAAGTAAAAGGTTGCAAGTGTGCATACTGCTAATACTTGTGGATACAGAGAACTGTGTAAAAGGTATGTAAAAGAAAAGACAAAAATCATTCTGGCATCAGGACCGCTGCACACCCGGGTCTGTGTGCCAGTGGAAGAACGTGTGATGCTTCCCTCCCAGCTCCCTGGAGCACCTGGAGCAGCATCATTTCTCCTTGACACGCGTGAACGTGCTGCTGCCCACACCTGCACTTTTCTCGTGGGCACGAAGTGTCTGCGCCGCTGCCTGGCCGCTATTTCCTCGTTTCTCTGTGGCTGGAGCAGGGAAGGGGCCCAGGGGCTGCACCACAAGCCCAGCGATGCCCGGCCGCGGCACAGGACCCGCCGCATCCCAGCCCGAGGTGAGGGGCAGCC
>JAHLSL010000042.1:5068953-5131832 GCA_025920805.1 Petroica traversi | reverse complement strand
GGAGGTGATGCCGGCTCTGTCAGCCCGGGGCTCGCCCTGCAGGGCTGGGAGAAGGGAGAGGGGGTTCGTGCTCGGCCCCCGCCGCCCAGGCGTGGGTGGCGGTGCCGGGGCTCTCGGTGAGAGCGGTGGGCGCGGGGGCTCCTGGCTTTGTTTCTGGCTGTGAGCTGCGGGGAGACACAGCCCTGGCTGTCGCTGGGAAGGTCCCTGGGAATGCTGGAGCTCGGGCTCGCAGGGTTTGCTCCCTGCGTGGATATTCAGTGTTGGTGCAGACACTGCTCTTCCTTCTCTTCCAGTCTGGACTCTCAGGTAACTGGAGTAGCTGTAAATGTGATTCCTGTGGTCTGACTGCTGTGAGCTTTATTCATGCAAGTGAGACCTCCATGCATGAGCAGAACATTTTTTGCAGAATGATTTTGCATGTTTCCACCCTGAGGTGCACAGTCGCCGATGGCTTCTGCAGGAGATGGGCTTGTCCCTTTCAGTGTGTGCGGTCGCTGTTAGTTTTGTGTTAGTAAGTGATCATTGGTAAAGGTCGGATGTCTTCATGTTCTTCGGAAATGCATTAGGCTGGATGTGTGCCTGTGCTTTGATATTACAGAAGTAGCGAGAGAAAAGCCTTATAAAAAGGTTAAAGGAAATTGTTTGGCTTTCCTAACACTTATCATTTCCAGCTAGCATACTTGTAAGCAAGTCATGGTAAATTACAGGAAACAATCACGTTTTGTATTTACTAGCACGTTGATGAATAATGAAAAGAGAGGTCTAAAGCTAAATTTTGATGCTTCATTTAAAATAAATTCTTGTAATTTCTTCTGTCTCTTGCACCTGTTAGATTTTAGGAAAAGACAATTACTAGATGATATTTAGGCAGCTTTCTTACTACTTTAATTAAAGGAATAGTTCAATATAGGCCAACTGTAAAATAATGGACTCACTTATCTTCTAGTATGTAACTGAATGTAGTGCTGTGGTACTGTCTGGCAAAACTGTTCTTTGTCTGTAACTTCTCCCATAGCCAGAGCAGAGCTAAAACTTCATTCTGGGAGTCAGGCGAATACAGTGTGTAAATCTAGTTTCTCTGTGGTAGACTAGTGATAAGTGGCTTATCATGAAACATGTATTGACAGGGATTTCATACATATAATATACATCCTTGATTGAGTGACTTAATGCATCATCTCTGTTTCTTATTAATAGTCTAATTAGGGGAAAACTCTGGAAGGAATATGGAATTAAGACACGGTCCCAGTGGGACTCTGTAAAAAAGACATAGCAGACAGAGTGTAAGAGAATTTCCAGAAGTACTTACACATCACCCAAGACAGAGCCAGATTTTGAACACTCCTAGCTTGTATTTAGGCTCCAGAGTTAATTGCTAGATTTTCGGGTCTTTCTTTTCAGTGTTCAAACTTTTATATCGAGAGTGCTTTGGGAGACAGTGAGGGAGATGTGTCTGTGTAAGCCAAATTTTCAGTCTTCAATGCATAAGAAAATCATAACCTGAGCACTTGAAAAAAATCTGATTCCTGGGTTGCAGTCATAACTCCTGCCACTTCCATTCTGGAGGCACTTGCATTTAATTTTTACAACAGATAGAATTACAGTTGTAAAATCCACAATAGGGCGTTCCAGTAAAATTTCTTTAATTATTCTTTTTTGTAATGTAGAAGCCATTGGGATTGTTGAATAACTGTAAATACAGTAATGGAACTGTATGTGGCTCTTAATCTCTGAACAAAAGTAATAAGTAATGGCTAAAAATAGTATTTCCTCTTTCAACAGTAGAGTTAAATATGGATATTAACTGCAGCAAAATAGATTGGTCCAGAGCTGAAGGCTCAGATCATTCATGCTTGCTGACCTGGCCTACTTCTTTATTTTTCCTTAAAGTATCACTATTGTGTGTGCGTTTGATAATAAATCACAAATGCAAATAAAAAAGCTGTTCTTTAAAGTGGAAATTGGAGCTGGTTTTGCTGCACCATAAAGGCACTGTAATTTCTAGAATGTGTTCTGATCCATTGTAGCTCAGCACAAACTGCTGAGCTGTGCTGAGGTTGTGCCTCCTTCTTCATGAGTGGCTGGTCTCACATGTGGGCGACAACATCTTTGCACCAGGGGTGAGCTGTTAGGTCTGGTTCTGATCATTTTACTCTGTTTGAAGTGGTTCTATGTCACTGCTCAATAAATGCCTTCATAAAAAGGTCAGTGAAAAATCTGCCTCTCCGATAGCCCTGTCACAGCCTTTCAAGGAACTGTTGAATTATGAGAGCTGGTGATTACCTTTCTACATCTGTGGCCCAGCACTCATTGACCCTGAGCACAAAAAAGAGAAAAAAAAAAGACAAATGCTTGTCCAGCAGCATATCCTGTCGGAGTGTTTGCTTTCCCCCAGTTTCATAGGATAAGACAGGTGAGTTTGAGGTGTGACTAAAAGAGTAATTAATTAGCTAGTGCTTATTTAGCCCTTGGAAGATGGAAAATAATGTATGGGAATGATTTGAATAAAGTCCTGTTATTCCCTGCTATTAAAGAAATTCCTTGCCTGCTCCGTGTCTCAAATGGGAGCTGTAGGCAATTTTAAAGCATTATTTAAGCTGTGGTTTAGGTTTGTTTAAACAGAAGGGTAAGGGAAAGTCTTTCAGTAGGAAAAAACTGTAGGTAAAGATTTTCTTGTTTAAGCCTTTTTTTTAGTAGCAACAAATCTCTGTATATGGGAATGAGGAAAAGGGAGTTGAATGGAACTGAGTGAATAGCTGTCATACAAGGTAAAATTCTGATATTGTTCTCTTATGCCATCCTGGAAATACATTTGCATTTAAAATTTCCAGGCAAACCAAGCCATGGGACCAGTGCAGAATGCTAAATGGAACCTGACAGCTAACTGAAAACTCCACACAGTGGTGCTGGGCGTTCCTCTGCTCACACAATTGAGTTGAAGATTGTTTCTTTTAATGATTATGGATCTGAAATGAAGACAAGTTTCGAAAACAAATGGGATGTAAATTTTATTCTAAGCTATTTTCACTTGAAAGATGCTTACTTTCTGTCACTTAACCCCACAACTGCTTCAAAACTCGCAGAAAATATAAAGTCCAAATCCCTTTCTGCCCATCAGATAGCAACAATATACTCCTTTGTGTGGCTCAGGCTGAAATTCGATCTGCTTGGGCGGCTGATGAGTGGTTTGGGGCATAGTTGTTGTCCCAAAGATACTGGGTATCACCACAGAGGTGCCTTTATGTTGCTTGTGAGAGCAGACAAAGCTCTTTTGGAGAATGTGGTGATGCATTTCCTGTACAAGAGCAAAACATATTTCTGCTCAGGAGTAGTGGGATGTAGGAGCCAGGATGGTGGCAACTGGGGAAGGAACGTGAAAGGGACCATGAAAGGCATCAGAAGAATTGGTGGGTTTTACCTTTTCATGTGTCTGACTTGGGTGCCTGCAGTTATTGGCAATAAACTGTCCCTGTGCAGACAGACCAACGATGTGGAACAATCTGAGGAGACTGAGGGTTGGAAAGGGAGAAGAAAATGAATGATAGGTTAATGTGTGTATTGGGTGTGAAAGAGCACCTCCAGTCACAGGGCTGGAACAAATCATGGGCCTGTGCTTGGCTGTGGCTGCTGCAGTGCAGCAGCAGCATGGACAGCACAGTGGTCTGTGATATCCCAATTAGGAACAGGAGAATAACAGGCTTTGCACATGCAGTGTGGATGCATTTGGCTCCCTGTCATAAAGGTACTTGCCCTTGGAAAGCTTCTGAGGGAAGGGAAAGAGCTGATTAGGAGAGCAAAGTGACTGATTTCTGAGGAATGATTAAAAATGCTTAATATAGATTATCTGAGAAGCAAAGACTCCCATTGATTTCAGGTATTACTCAAGAGACATAATCTCTTAGCCTTTGCAGGAGGCTGTGATTAGACATTATGGGTTGCAAAAGCGAATGTAACTTGAACATCAAGAAAAGCTGCTTGCAGTGAAGCTAAATAATCTTCCATGAAAAATGGTGGTAACACTGTTTGGTGTTGTGTAACCCTCACATAGAGCTGGGGAAAATGTTCTGCAGGGCTGGTC
Organism: Petroica traversi; assembly: GCA_025920805.1. Lineage (NCBI taxonomy): Eukaryota > Metazoa > Chordata > Aves > Passeriformes > Petroicidae > Petroica > Petroica traversi. The sequence continues at coordinate 5,127,754 of JAHLSL010000042.1, read as the reverse complement.
ACTCCAAGTCACATCCTCCCTGGCTGAGCTGAGCCTGGGGATTAGGGTGGAGGTTTTGGAAACAAAGCTCTTTAGTCTGCCAGGTCAGTTCCTCTGCTGAGAGTCGGCTGCTAAGCCCCCTCTGCAGACTGCTAGAAGGGCAGGCATTCCCTGGTAGCCTAGATTTGTACAGATGAGTTAATAGGTCTCATTCCACCTCTAGCCTGTGATCCAGGAAATACATGACCATTTGCTGGCAGCTGACATATCTGCTGTTAATCTGTAAAACAAACACTGGAGCATCTTGAATTCTGTTCTGATCATGTGCTGAGGGTATTCCCCTGAGGGAAGGAGGCAAGTGATGGAAGGTGCTCCAGTGGTGAGCACAACAGGCTGGGCTAGAAATATTACTGGGTTTGCATTGACTTTGTTAATTTGGGCCCTTGGACCCATGCTGAATTCTCCTCTTAAAGAAAACCTGAAAAGCAACAGGCTTGGGGTGTTTCCCTGTTTTAAATTTCAGCCATTACTGGCAAAAAAACCTAGTGGATGGTCTTAGACAGTAGTTGCCAGTAATAGGTACAACTCTGTTGCTAAAAAGTGAAGAGCCATTTCAGAGGCTTGTGCAGCTCTGGGTTTTATGGTATTACTGCACAGTTTTGATACTGTTCTGTTTCTCTCTTCAGATATGAGGTGGGTTGGTTTATGAAAAGTCTGATCAGACCACTGAGAAGTACAGTGTGTGAAAATCCATGTCTCCTGGGTGGTTTGACGTTGTGACAGGCAATATTTCCTCCACTAAATTTATTGTATCCCACAATAAACTAAAGTTTATATAAATTAGACATGCTCTTCCTGCAGAACTGGTGGAGTTATAAGGGCTCCAAGATGGTATGTTGTTACTAGGTAGGGAGGAGTGTTTTTATTCTGATTCATAGTGGCTGCTTTAAAAATTGGAGACAGTTTGTCTTCAGCGTGAATGGTTTTTTGAAGGGCAGGCAGATAATACCCAGACAAGTATTTTCAATGCTGGTTTTCAGAAGAACCTTTTTAAATTAACTGTAACTTGAGTCACAGAAGTTCCTTATCTGGTGACTTGGAATAAGCTTTTCACTTCCTGCATCATCCATTTGTAGTGAAGATTTAGAAGACAAGAAACTCTGAAATTTCATTGTCTTGATTGCAAAGGAAATCAGAAAGCTGAGAGAAGTTAAGTGACTTCCAGAAATGGTGTTAACCCAGCTTGGCTGTGCTCATCCAGCCCTTCTGAAAGCCAGTACTGCTGGTTTTCCTTTCAGTGCTATATTAACTCTTATTTCTGTAAAATGCTCTGTTAAGGCTCTCTCCAGGAAGAGTGGAGGGCCATTTCTTTTCCTTTTTTAACCTCCTATATCCTCATCTAGAGAAATACCAGAAAACTGTCTGGATTTGGCGATGATCAATGATTCCAACAGGTAAATAAATTTTGCCTCCTGATTTCCTTTAAAAAGGAATATGCACTGTAGTCTTCATAGCTATGACTTGGGTTTATAGTAACAATTAGTTCTTAAAATATGTGCCCTAAGGACTTCAATGCAGAGTCTTGGTGCACTCCTGACTGCTGCACTGATGGTTACCGTGATTGTGTTGGCATGGTTTTGCTTGTTTTACTGAATTTTGTGGTGTTTTGTTTTTTTTTAAATTTATTTTCATATTTGCTGTGGAGGACTAGGCAAAGGCTGCTGTCAGTAGGTTATCAGATGTAACAGAGGATTTGTTTGGACTGGTGGAACAAAACTGCTATTTCTAAATAGTTTGGGGTATGAATTATTCTGTAGTATATCCTATTGTTGAAGGCTAGGATTTTTCCTTTTTTTTTTTCTTTCTCTCCTGGAATTTTGTCCCATCTGTTGCCTAAGAGATGGTAATGACCAGTACTTAAGAGAAAGAAAAAGAAGTGGCTTGGGTGGGCAGAAGGGTGCAGCTGGCTGCACTCTTGTAGCTGAAGGGCTTTTGTGCCAGAGATACCAGATGTTAAAAATGAGATCCTTTTCCTGGTAAAGTTTAAAGGTTTTTAATAAAAAAAATCAACAAGAAAAGACAAAGACAAGGCAAAAGAATTACAGTGTCCCGGGAAGCCGGGTGTACTGGCAAAGAGCCAGAGCACACCTCTCCTAGAGAGGGACTTTCTTTATATATTTTTTTACTGTAATAGTTTGTTGTATAATTCTAATGAAGTTTTTTTTTTTTTTAAAATTCAGTAATCTGTCGATTCTTGGTAGGCAATCTTCTCTTCTGCATAGTCGTTTGCCAATTCCCGGCAGAGGGGTCTCTTATCCAGGAATATCTTAATAGAAGTCAATCGCCTTGCTTGAGGGGTAGTTTGTGATTTTTTTTTTTTTTTTTTACATAGTAATGTTAGTTATTTCTCAACTATTGAACAAAAAGAGAATGGTTACATTTCTACACAAACACTGCTTCTACAAGGATCAATATTATACAGATAGCATTCATTATTTGTGAAAAACCAACACTATAATATACATTTTTAACACAGAGATTTTTTGGCTGGGAGGGGAGGGACTGGGCTCGGCTCCTTGCTTTCTCATTCTCAGATTGGAGGGGAGACGGCCGGTCTGAGGTTGCTGTGGGGGGGAATTCGCTGCCACTGCCTTTTTCTGCATCTACCATGAGTGAAGCTCTGCTCATGAGAGCAGCCTTTGGACTGGGACCTCATTACACCCTCCCTCACTAGAAAGGACCCTCACCATCTCCTCGGGTGCCTCAGGGGAACACCCTGAGCCCCTTGAGAGCCTCTCCTGGCCGTGCTCAGGAGCCGCTGCCGCTGCCCGGCCCCGCCGCTTCTCTGCTGCTGCTCCGGGTTTCTCCCTGCACTGTAACCCCGCATCCCCTGCCTGCCGGGACACCCGCAACTCCTGCCACCCCTGCGGAGTTTCTGCTGCATTTTGTTTGCTGCCCCAGGTGTGCCCGGCTCTGCCCTTCCAGTGGCCGCTCCGAGGTTCCTGCTCCGGCCCCTCCTGCCCTCCTGAGGGGCCGCGGGCCCGGCTGCCCCTGGCAGTTTGGAAAGGAAGCCCCTTTTCCATCCCTTCCACCCACCCGCCATTGCCCCTACAGAGAGGCGGCCACAGCGCCCCCTGCAGCCGCGGGGGAATTATCGCACCCGCCCTGCCCACAGGAAGGCCCCAGCGCCCCTGCCGGCTGTGACTGGAACTGCACCACAGGGAAAAGGGCAGAGAGCCAAGAGGAGGCTGGGACTGGGTTTGTGCTTCTGGTTCTTTGCCTTGTTATACACACAGCTGCTATTGCTTATCCCATATCTTTGCCTGAAAGCCCCTTAATTTCAAAGTTATAATAATACAGAGGGATGGGGGTCATATTCTCCATTCCAAGGGAGGTTACTGCCTTCCTTGGGAGATACCTGGCCTTCAAACCAGGACACCTGTCAGTGAAGTCTGAATCAGTCCAGTTTACAGTTCCAGGAAAAATGCATTCTTGTGATAATTCTGGCATCCCTGAAGACAGAAAGTATTGGAAAATTTGAGAGAGACTTTGTTCTTATAAAATATCCAAGCCAGATTTTTGTAACGGAGCAGCAGCTTGGAAAGTTCAGATAAGAAGCCAGATGTTGGCCCAAATTAGTGAGATTTCCTTGCATGAATGAAATTTGGCATTACAGTATGCTTCCCAAATTAATTCTGTCATGTATCATTTCAGTGTGAGTTAATTTTCTCTTTTATTCTGCATGACTTCTGTTCATTTATCGTTATTAAGCTATTTCCTGGAGATACTCAGGCTTAAGTGTGTGCTTGTATGACTATCAGAATTGTCTGCAGTTACACAGACAGAAAATATTAATCCAGGTCAAAAGGTATATTTTTCCCATCTACTGTGTGTACTCTGCTAGGCAGGGTAGAAACACAAAGCAAAATTCATTCCCTGCCTTGCACATTAACATTTTTGGTTTGTGGCTAAATGAGGGAGATTCCTCTTCACTGCCTTGTACTCAGACCTCTACAGTTGCCACTTCAGCAGCATTTAGAAAGTAAATTGTTCATTAAGGGTAAAAAATAATTAAAACTGAGCACTACTGTTGCTGAAAAGATTCCTGTTCTTGTTGGAAGATACAAGAATTTAGGTTTATGAAGACTACCTATCATCTGTGTGCATAAGCAAAAAGGTGATTCTCTTTCCTCTCTTTTCTGCCTTGCTTTTCCTCTCATTCAAGCAAATGGGCTGATAAATACTTGGAAGGTGTGTGTCCCTCCTATCATCCTTGTTGCTTGCTTGCCTTCTTGAAATAGCTTCTCCATTCACAGTGTTAACAGGAGAAGAAAAACACTTAAAAATGCTCTAATACTGTGTAATCCTGTGAAGAAGGATGTCCAGTTTCCCGCACCCTTGGTCAAACTAGAAAGGTTCCTTTCTTGTCCTGAAATCTGTTATGGCAAGAAAAATGATTAAAGCACACTGAAATTGCAAGTCATTGCATTGCTGAACACAAACTCCTGTGTGTGGAGCACTCTGAACTCTTTGAAGACTTCAGTCTGGAGTGAGATTTTGTGGGTTCAGAGGCAAAACTTGTGGATGTCAGGGTAGTTAACTGAGCTAGGCTCTTTCCTAAACATTTCTTAAGCATTCCTTGTTTTTCCTTTGGTTTTCCATGCAGGTACACAGATGTGCATGGATAAACATGCTGGCACGTGGTGTTTACAGATTGAGCATGATAGCTGAAGCACTACTCTTAAACCACTCTTAAACTCTTCTGGGTGTGCAATGTGTCCTCCCTAGGGCCTGGTGTTTCCTTGTTTGGGGAATAAAGTGGAATATGATTCCCAGGAGGACACATTATGTACCTACATGATGTATTTCTTGTTCTGACACAGCTGGTGGAAAAAGAATGTGAGGCTTGCCATTCTTTTCAGCCAGGAGAAGGCATGTCCAGCCAGAGCCTGGGTGGCTTCTCTGTGGTGATCCCATCAGCTGCTGGGAGTGTTGGATGCAGCTTAAGCTCTGGGAGACACCCTTGGATGCTCCTTGCTTCATGCTGTTGTAGGGAATGTGGAGAATGCTGCATAGCCATGAAGGCCAATGGAATAGCTGCCACATCGGCTGAGATTCCTGCTCGATCCACCTGAGTTTGCAAAACCTTGTGAGAAATATCTGGTAGAGAGCTCAGAATGGCTTTCTATCCACAAGCCCTACTGAACAATAGAAACATAACTTGGGGCAGTGATCTGATCTTTGGGTATGACCAAAGACTATGGGCCTTATGGGCTCCCATATAGTCTGGAGGCAGGTTGTGGTTTGGGATGAGCACGGTGATTAGGACACCTCCTGGAGGGATGTGAGGGAGCTTAGGCAGTCATTGCTTCTGCTTTGGCAGGCTGCTGCGCTCTGTGCATGCATTCAAAGATATAAGCAAATAAAAGCCTTTGCTTTGGTTCCCCTTACTGGTATATTTTTATTTTTTTTTTTCACTCCTGCATCTGCTATGATGCACAATCTCCTGTCTGCCCTTACAAATGAGACAGCAGTGGAGCATATTTATTAAGCTGATAAAGAACAGGAAAAAACTGTGGATTCAGTGGAATTTGAAGACAGTTCACACCACTGAGGAGCACAGTATCCTGTGCTGGGATAAAGTGCTGCAAGATGGTCCTTGATCAGGAATTGCAAGGTCATAGGGATATTTGAAGCTGTTTAAGAGAGACTTGCTTTGATTGTGCTTTAAAAACCTTTTCTTTTGCTGACTGCAGCAAAGCCCTTATCTTCCTTCCTTGGGAATAGAAATCTTTAGCATGTAAGTGCTGCAGATCATGCTCAGATCAACATTCAGTTTTGTTCTTAATTTAAGATGCTTTTCATTTACTGTGAGGAAGTTAAATGGATTGTGGCTCTTTGGGTAAAGAAAGGAGATGTCTGGGAATAGTGACTCCAACCCTGATGCAAACAGATCTCAGTGTTCATGTCTTGCTTTGTAGCTGCTGAGGGGGTGTGATGGACTGGGGCTTGCACTGTCCTGATTATATTTTAGTTTCTTCCATGTAAGAACTGTAAATTACTAGAGTAAACTTGTTACTCTCTGGGGTTGTTTGTCTGTTGCCCATTTTAATGAATGGAAGTATGCAATAGCCTAAAAGATAAAATCATGTGAATTAAGGTACTAGGTCATGTTGGATGCTTTTAGTTTCTTCTTAATGTAAGAGCAAATACTGCAAGCCTGAAGAAATACAAGAAAAATGTTTACTTCATCCTTTATGCATGGAATAACTTAGGGAAGGATGCAGATTGGCCAGCCCTGGTGTATCTCACCTAAGTGAGGTGCAGTGAAGTTCTCTGGTAGCTCAGTGAAAGGTGGATGCTGGCACAGCACCGCTGGATGCAACTGTGACCTTGTGCCTTGTCCCATCAAGGTCGTGCAGTGGGGAACAGTGGCAGCAGGAAGCAAGGACAGAAAGGATTCCCAAGAAAACCTGTGTCTTCTGAAGTCACAGTGAAGCTCAAGCAGTTTAAAAACTCACCAATTCAACCCACCACCTTTGCTGGAGAACAGAAATCTGGCCTTTGTTTCAGTTATTTATAGTTAAGCCACCAAAATGCCTTTGTGTATGGGCCTGAAGTCGGTCTGGCTAATGCCATCTTGGAGGAAGAGCCTTCCTCATATGGGACCCTGGAGGTCCTCTGGTTCCTCAGAGAATATTTGTGGAAAAAAAAAGCAGGGCTTTTTACTGAATCAAAAATTCTTGACTCCCTCCAGTATGTTTGCCTACTTCTGTAGCAATGGGGAACAGAGACACATGGACTTCCTTGCTTGTCCTGAAGAAGATCATTTATGGTAATGAAATGAACCCTTTTGTGTTCTAAACTTCAACCCAAAACAAGCCCCTGGTTTGTACCCGGCTGTTGGCTGAACCTTTCCCAGAGTGCTTTCTCTTGAGCCAGGGTGAACAGGATTTCTTGTCACCCACATGCTGCCTCCTGCAGTCTGCTGCTAGCTGTGCTTTCCTGGCGCCCTGGCAGTGTCTCCACTGTCACATTTCTTTGTATGTTTTCCATGAACACAAAGGTATCAGTGTTAATCTCTCATTTTGCAGGTGATTTCATGCTCTCTTCCAGCCTTCATCTGCCTCCTTTCCTCAGCTTTGTCCTAAGGTGGAAGTCAAATTTGGTAAAGATTAGAAACAAATATGTGTAAGAGGGATTGACCCAAGTTTTCAAGGCTCGAAGATGACTATTAAGGCAAGTAAAGAGCATTTACACCCTTCTTTAATTCTGTTGGATTTTTTTTTGCTATCAAGCCAGATTCAGCCCAACATGTTTCTGTGTCTGAAGTAGGAGAAACGGGGCAAGAGGGGCTCTTGCGTTTTTTCTTTAGCAAAACTTGAAGATGTCTGGTCAAATCCCACTACCTTAGAAAGGCAGCATATTAAATCAGCCCTTGAAGGTCTGCCTCCAACTGCTCCATCCCTTAAGAAAATGGACTTGGAGGGCTTTGAGGGAAGGGAGTGTTCCCTTCGCTTTGTCTTTCACTTTTGGGGGCTCCTTTTGTTTATCTGTTTGGTTTTTTTTTTCCATTGCCTTAAGCATCACTATCATGACAGAAACACAACCTTTTAGAAAGACTGTCTCTCTTTTCCTGCCCTTTAATTAGCAGCTGAGAGCTACCAAACATCATCCCATGAATATTTCTGTGAAATCAGCCTATTTCTGGTGGGTATACAGAGTAAACAAATGGAAGTAAAACACAGGATTTAATAGCAGCCATACAGTATTCGTAGTAGTTTTTCAGCTTCTTCTAAGGCTTCAGAATTAATTTTGAGGCAGAGAACTAATTTTTAAATTCCTTTTAAGTAAAGTGCTGCTGAGGAGTTTAAAAAGCTGCCTTGGCCCTGTGTGGACAATGTAGCACCAAGGATCTGGTCCATCTGTCTTTTCTTGGGAACCTCTGTCTGATTATTATCTCAGTGATGTCTTTAGCATTTAGTGAGATGCTGACTCAGCATGGCATAAATGGAATGCACCAGCCTTTTGTGACATCTTGTAGTGCCTTTTTCTCCCTCATTGTCTGAAAATGAAGGAATATAGGAGCTTTGAGATTTGTTTTTGAGTCATCTGGCTTTCTGCTGTGAGATTTTGTGGAAATGCTTTCACTGTTCTTTAGTTACCCATAAATGATTGAGCCTAGAATGTATCCTGGGAGAACAGGTGCTTCTCTTTCTGCTTAATGCTTAATTCTCTTTTTTTGTGCTGTCTTGCCATAGCATCTACCTCTATCAGATTTTGGTCTGTGAGTCTGTGACTGAGGTTCCACAGTTTGGGAATAATTAAAAAAACCCCCAAGAAATAAGAATTCTAAATCTTTCAATACAGCTACTTTTATGCTATTTGGTAAATGCTTAGGAGCCTGCTCAATAAAGCCTGGGGGAAAATTGCCTGTCTTGCAGTTAATTTTTACTGAAGTGTGATTGCCCTTGAAGGTCAGAGAGAGTTCTCCCTGAATTACAGTATTACCGAATCACAGAATCACTAGCTTGGAAGAGACCTTCAAGATCAAGTCCAGCCAATGCCCTAACACCTCCACTAAACCGAGTGCCACGTCCAATCTCTTCTTAAACACACCCAGAGATGGTGACTTCACCACCTCCCTGGGCAGACAATTCCAGTATTTAACCACTCTTTCTGTAAAAAACTTTTTCCTAATATCCAACCTGTACTTCCCCTGGTGCAGCTTAAGACTGTATCCTCTTGTTCTGTCAGTCACTGCCTGGAGAAAGAGACCAACCCCACCTCACTACAACCACCCTTCAGGAAGTTGTAGAGAGTGATAAGGTCACCTCTGAGTCTCCTTTTCTCCAGGCTAAACAACCCCAGCTCCTTAGTTGTTCCTCGTAGGGCTTGTGCTCCAAGCCCCTCACCAGCCTTGTTGCCCTCCTGTCTTAGTTTGAAAGACAGGGAGGCAGGAGCCTCCCTTGGAATGGAAAATGTAAACCCTTTCCTCCGAATCATGATAATTTTGAAATCAAGGGGCTCTCAGGCAAACATATGAGAATAGAAATAGCAGTTCTTTACTAGTATGTAAAACAAAGCTAACAAACAACAACAACTGTGGCATAAAGCACAAGCAGGAGCACAAACCCAGTCAGTCCCAGCTGCTTGGCCCCAGGCACTTTTCCCTGTGGTGCAGTTCCAGTCACAGCCGGCAGGGGCGCTGGGGGCTCCCTGCGGGCAGGGTGGGTGCGATGATTCCCCCGCGGCTGCAGGGGGCGCTGTGGCGCCAGCCCAGGTGACACGAGGGAATGGCGGCTGTGCCCGGGGCAGGGAGGGCTGGAGGAGAGGCTTTGCTTCACAAACCCTCGGGGCAGCAATGTCAGTGCACAGGGTGACAGTGTCCAAGCAGAAGCTTTGACTGGTTTAGATAAATCCATTTAACTGTTCTGGCAGAGCTGGAGGGTTCCTGTGAGCTTGGAAAATGTGTTTGTCTGCAAAATGTTCACCTTTACATTCTTCTCCAAATAGTATTGTTTTTCTATCATGTCTTTTCCTGTATCTTGCCTGGTGAGAGGCAATGCTTGAGGGTGAGTGGTTTTTTTGTCCATGTACCTTTGAACAGGGTCACAAAGCTCACAGAATGCTGTGTTAGTAGCAGGAGGCCTGTGTTCTCTCAGGAGGTCATAACTCTTCCTTTGCTGGAAACAAACTCATCCATCCATTTATGTATGAAAATTTCAATGGTCTTGGAAATTTTGGTAGGAATGACAACATGACGGTGAAAGTCTCTGAGGCCAACCTGGCAAATGAAAATGGGGAAGCAAAAGACACCATCACTCAGACTGAAAAGGGCTTTATTTTAAAAAGCTGAAGTTGTGTATAACTTCAGCCAAGCTGGCAACCTGTTGGTCCAAGATAACTTATTGCTTTATCAAATGAAGGAGAATGGGGAAGAAGTCTTAAGTTGTTCTTTATATTGATGAATTTGGGTTCCTGTTATTATCTTCTTTTTGTGGTAAGGTTATTTATCTTTAATTCATCTAATGCCCTCAAGACTTGCCCTCAAGATGATCCTGAGACATTTGTGTATGTATGCCACAACCATGGCAGCTGAATATCAGTGAGGATCTGAGTGTCTCCTTCAGTCCTGTAATAAATGCCCAGTGCCAGCTGGCATGATCCAAGAATTAGTGGACTCATCCATTAGGCTTTTCTCTGCTTAAACCAACAACTCTGCAGGAACAGCTTCCAAATCACACTCCCCTCTGCAACAGGCAGGGATTTCTTCCTTGATTTCTTTGCAGCTCATGAGCCAAACCATCATCACACCTGCCTGCCGTTCATCTGCCAGTGCTGCTGGTGCCAGACCAGCTGTGCCACAGCAGTTGCTTTCTGTCTGGGGTGAGGACAGATCGCTACTGCAGAGACTCAGGAAGCAATTAGATCGAGAATATAATTGGCTCTTGAAGCACACTGAGGTACAAGTAGATCTTCTTCCCCCTGCCAAAAGAACTGGGCGGGGGGAGGGGGGCTGGAGAAAAGAAGATGATAGGAGGGAAATAAAGGGAGGAAAGAATTGAGCTGCATCCTCACCATCTGTCTGCTTGGAGTGGTGCAGCTGCTCTGCCACTGACGGGTTGCTTCTCTCCACTCAGTGCAGACAGCCAAGTGACTTCTATTGTGAACACAAATGGCTGAATACTGTTAAATAACCTGGTCAGAAAATCTGCCCCGTGACAAAGCCTTAGCTGCTTGAAAAACCTTAAGAATCCTCTCCTTCTTGTTTTGCACTTCTCTTCAAGGAGTTTTAGAATTTGGGAGCCAAACATTTCAGCACACTTGATTTTTCTGGATCAAATCCTGTGTCTTTGCAGCATGGTCAGTTTTGGAACATTGATAGGTTATCTGGAAACAAAGGCGAATGGCCAGTTGGAGTTACAGTGTTACTGCTACTGTGCTTAAAATTAGTTAAGGCTGTGTTTAAAAGCTTCATTAGCTCAGGATCTGTCTGCTACAAAGGGCTGCACAGTTTCTGAGGGTCACAGCTCCAGGGATATGTGGAAGATGCCCTCCTTTTAATTGTGAAGAAAATGTTCTTTGCATCAAGTGCTGTGGAAAAGGGCAAGCATGAACTGCAACAGACACAAAACTAAATAAAAATTCCAAAGGTGTAGTGTGCTCTTGTGAATAGCTATAAATACCTTTGTTGAAATCTCAACTGTGCACTCAGGAGGTATCTGAGGGGTTCACCCACCACTAGGAATGTGGGGTTTACTTCTCTGCCAGAGCCACAGGCTCTTTGAGGTGATCTTATGCCAACCTGGGTCCTGATCCGGTCATGTTGACTTCAATAGCAGAATACTTTGTTTACTCAACCTAAAAAAAAAAATAATCCAGCACAAGACAATTTTGGATACTCCTGATGTTACTAATGATGATAAAGTTTTTCTGGAGATGAGTCACTGGCAAGTGTCCATTCCTGAGCCTGAAGGACCATTCAGGCAGTTGTTAATCCCTGAGAATAGCTCTGCAACAGAGTCATTACTGAAAATTTGAATATGTTTAGGGACTCAAGGTGTCTTGCATAACTGCTCAGAGAGGTCATGATGGGATGGCAGTCTTTACATCACATGTATTTGCAGTGTAGGACTATAAATTAGTGATGGCAGGAGCACAAAAATATAGCTGAGTTGAATCTAAGTGCTTTTTGTGATAGCCCTGTAATTGCTGCTACTTTTCTTTAGCTTTTCGTTTTTTGTTAGTTTCCCACAAAATCATTCCCTACATTCTGCCTCCACACCAGTCCCAGCTTTGGTGCACAGCTTATCCATCCTCTGACTGGTTTCAGTTATGGAGAATCCATGGAACTTGCCAACTTCTGTATAAGTCCAAGCCCTATACTCACATCTCCCCAGACTTCGTGAACTAAGTGACAAGAGACCTGCTCTGTCTCTTCCCACAGTAATTTGTTCTCTGATGTCCAGGCATATCACCCTCACTGAAGAGGAGGCAAAGGCTTCATTTATATCCTTTTCTCCTGTTATTCTCAAGGGGTTCAGGCAGCAGTGTGTGCTCTGAGAATGGCAGCAGATGCAGGCTGTGTTCTCATATTTCTGGGTTTCCTGGGGAAGCTTTTGACTAAGCAGCTGCCATCTCATGCAGAGTCAGAATCTGAGTCTGAGAATGTGGTAGAAATGTCAGAGGAAATACAAGGAGTTGCTGCCCCAGCTATTTGCTGCCTTACTTCAAAATCTGCGGGGCTGCTGGAGCAGAAAGTATCTTAGTATTGCATCTGGCAGCTTCAGCAAAGCTTCTCCTCCCTTGGCAGCAGAGCTGACTCCACTAAATTTATACAGCAAGAGTAAAACGCAGCCCCTCAGCCATCCTTGCTTTGGTAGGGCAGGAGGAGGGGCAGAAGGGATAGCAGCAGCATAATTTCTTATATTTCTCTTTGCAGACTTGAAAGCCATCTCTAATGAGCTTAGATGAGCTGCCTACTTAATATTCATCGTTTCCCCTTTTTCCCGAAATGCAAGTGACAATTGCTTCTGTTTTCAGGATTCATGACGGTAGAGTACTGTCTTTGTAAGAATTGAACTCTTTGTTTTCCCTTTTATTTTTTTTTCTAAGTTTCCCTGTAGTCATAGTGGAAATTGAGAATTACAGTGTTTTCCATTCCTTTTGCCCAATCCCTGCCATCCACTCTCAGCTTTTGTTTGCCACTGGGGACTTGTGAGCATCTCTTGTAAAACTCCACTACAGATGCTGCATAGCCTCTATCTGGTGCCCTTGCTGGCATCCTCAGCCCCTGCCATCCCCACCGTGGAAATGAGTAAGCCCAGCTCTGCTCTGAAAATAGAGCCTTGTTGCTGTTGGGGTGGACACAACACACATGGATGGTGCCTCAGACAAGGGCAAAAAGCTGTTTATTCAAAGAAGCAGCCTCCATTATACACTTTTACATGTTATCATTCATGTCACATATTCATTGGCTACTAAGCAACTACAATAGATTAATTGTCTATTATTTAGATACAATATACTACTATTGGCTACCTACAGCATAAACATATAAGCATGTAGAAAAATAAGAGGTGTGGATGTAGCATGGTTTTTCTCTTTCTGTTGTTTAAATTCCTTGTTCTGTTTATGCTACATTCTCACAGGTAGTGATGCGGGAATGATTTTTGTCTCTTCTTTTATATCCCTTTTACACAGTTCTGTGTATCCACAAGTATTAGCAGTATGCACACTTGCAACTTTTTACTTAGTTTAGTCCTTAGTGTTTTGTAAGTGTTCTGCAGACCCTGAGACTGAACAGCCCAGAACTGCAGAGCCAGGGAGACCAAACATTCCTATTGTCTCAGGAAGCCAAGGTCTCCTGACAGGAGGATTCTGTAAACCAGGGGTTAGCCCACCCCAGCCCCATTATTGGGCTCCCTTGTTAGATCTGCTGATGTGTAAAGTCTATAACTGGTGTGTGTGATTGATGGGGTGCATTTGCCACGCTGTCACCTGGGTGAAGTGGCTGCATCAAACAGGATCCTGATTAAAATACTGAGGTAAAGACCCCAACACTCTTAACTGTGTCTAGCTTCATTTTCCTAACACCAGGAAAAAGGCATCAGTAGGAACTGATTATTTCTCTTCTCATGGATTTTTCTCATGAATAGAAGCTAACTGGATTCAAACTAAGGTCTGTGAAGCTTTCAGGCTAGCTGTCAGCCTCAACAGAGCCATGTGAGAGGTGAATTTCTGAAAGGTGGTGTGCCAGAAGCCTGGTGGTTTGAGTAGAGATGTTCATGATAACCTTGGTGATCCTTAGAGCGTGTTCAGCAAAATCTACGGAAGTGTGAAAAGAGACAGATAAAGTTGTCAAGGGGGTTCATGTGTTGTGACATTGTAATTCTTTTTTTGCCATGCAGACTATAAATTCCTGCTGCACTCAGCAGCCAAGTCACTCTTGGCTCTGCCCTGCTCTCAGATGCCTCTCTCCCCCCTCACCTCAGGCTCCTTCCAAGACTTGCTCACTGCTGGCCGTGCCAGGAGCAGTAGCTTGGATGAGAAGGGTGAGATTTGTTTCCCTCAGCTGACTGTGAGTCCAGGTTGCCCAGGATCCATCACTGTTTCAATTTTCTTAGAGGGTTGCTATTGTTCTAAATAGGAAGCTGCTATTCCTGAAGACATTTTCCACATGTGGTCTGACACCTCAGCAGACAGGCTGAGCACTGGGCTCACTGGGTGAGGATGACTCTGGGCAGGACATCTCCACCATGCAGGAATTGCTTATAAATAGAAGGACAAATTGACGTGTTCTCTTTTTGTTTTCCCACCTGTGACAGTTCTTGGGAATGAGGAAGGAAGCCAGTAAGAAATGTTGGCATTTGGCATTTCAGTCAAAAGCGAAGGAAGATGAAGTGGAATGCCTTTCATTTTCATTTTTTTTTTTTTTGTGGTGGGCAGAGAAGTGTTGCTGCAGAGGTGGTGCTAGGCTGCTGCACAAAAAATCCTGTTCAGTTTTCAAATTCAGGGGGAAAACAGTTGACAGTTCTTGTCAGTGAGATTCATAAAGTGACTGAGTCAGCAAAGGACACCCAGAGGGTTCTCAAGTGAAATTCTTACAAAATGACCTCGTTTACACTCACTGCATCCTCTAGCTGTAAAACCCTTTAAATGCTGCTTCAAAAATTAATGAGTTCAAGTGCTTTAATGGAAGCAAAGGAGAGACCTTTCTGTTTTGTCCTGAAAGAGCTCGTGGGGAGTTCAAAGGGAACTTCTGGTGCCTGGTTGTGCTGTGCCCGTCCATCCAAGAGCTCTTCTCCTTGAGTTAGCCTGAAGCTTTAATGTTTTATTGAAATCACTGTGGGATGTTGACTTTAATGTGAGACATGTAAATGGGCAGCCTGTAAACCAAGGCACTAATACATCAAAGGTGAATTTAACTTCAAATTATGCACACTATGAATAGGATTTTCTAGTCTTTTCCAGATGAAATTGTTCAGTATTTTTCTATGGATTTCATTAAGGTAGAGCTAAGGCAGTGCAGAAAGCTTTAAAAATCTCAGTCTATAAAGACATTTATGAATTTGAGGAACATTGCCATCACAGTGGTTTTTTATCTGTTTTGTTAAATTGTAGTTCACCCCTTGAAAAATATGTTACTCTTCTACCTCTGGGATTAAATTCTCAGCCTGCTTGCAGTGGGAAGATGCTGGCAGTGATGCAGTTGCATTTGGAAACTTTGCTTCCAAGGTATTTTCACTTAGCTGAATATGAATTAAACCTGAATTAAACAGTGGTGCTGTGAAATGCAGTTCACTGGTGCTCTCTGCAAAGTAGAACATCCCCACTCTCATCACACAAGCAGCTGGCAGGGATCTGTGCATTATTGTCCCTGTGATCAATTAGTCCTTAATGTTTAAGAGTCAGTCTATGGGAAGTGAAGAATGGGAGAATTCTAAATATGAATTCCTGGAGCTGTAAGTGTGGAACTTTGAGTATTGAAAAAGTCATAATCTGAGATAAAATGGGGGGTATATTGATGCTTTTAAACCATGTTAATCCTGTAATCAGCCCATAAATTTTCATTTTTGTTTTAAGTATAGTTTTCTCTCTGTCTCCAGAGTTAAATTTGACACTTTTTAATGCAGTGCTTTCTATAATTTTTTCATCTATCTTCTTTTAAGAGTAGCACAAAGGATTTTCAGAAGAATTATTTCCTTTAGGTTTCAATCTTCATTAGTTTATGTCCTCAGAGATAAACAAGCAGATCGAGTGTCACTAATTCAGCAGAAAAGAAAGTCAGCAGCACATGCAACAGAAACAGGCTGTCAGCAAAAAGAAACCTAGTATGAAATGTCAGCCTTAAAAACAATCTAATTATTTGTCTGAGGTACCATGTTGCCCCAGGGAAAGTCAAAAGGGGCTTTTCTGTCTTCTCTAGCCAGAACTCACCAGAATCCATCCTTTAGTTGTAATTTGAATTTGTAGTAAGAACTTTAATTCCATTTAAGTGAAATATTGTTTTAAAGGTGAAAAATCAGGGGTGTAAAGTCCAGAAGACATACTGTCATCTTTTTATTGCTGGTAAAGAAAGAGAAGAAAAAGTCTTTCACAGGTTTGAAAAAAGGGTGAACCATGGTGCTTGGGAAGCCAAGCATAGGCTGAACCATGTGGTTCATTTTGTTGGTACTGATGCCTTTTTCCTGGTGTTAGGAAAATGAAGCTAGACACGGCTAAAGGGGTTGGGGTCTCTACCTCAGTATTTTAATCAGGATCCTGTTTGATGCAGCCACTTCACCCAGGTGATGCGTGGCAAATGCACCCCCACCATCAATCACACACACCAGTTCTAGACTTTACACATCAGCAGATCTAACAAGGGGGCCCAATAAGGGGCTGGGGTGGGCTAACCCCTGGTTTACAAAATCTGTCCTGCTAGGAGACCTTGGGTTCCTGGGACAGTAGAAATGTTTGGTCCCTGGCTCTGCAGTTCTGGGCTGTTCAGTGTCAGGCCTGCAGAACACTTACAGAACACTAAGTAAAGGGTTACAAGTATGTATGTTAATACTTGTGGATACAGAGAACTGTGTAAAAGGTATATAAAAGAAAAGACAAAAATCATTCTGGCATCAGTACCAGCTGTAGGCTGAGTAGTTAAATGGCAGGGGAGGGGAATGCCAGGAGCACAAAAGGCCATTGAAGGAAAATCCACATGCATGTAACCTGAAGAATAAAGCAAAGAGTATGGATGGCACATTGTATATTAATGATTTAATATTTATATTCACTTCACTCTTCCCATGCACTTTTTCCACACTTGTAGTTAGTTGAGCTGAGCTGACAAAATTTTGTTCTCAGTTGCCAGCCATCGAAACACTGCCCTGTCATTGCAGCCCTAATTAAAATTTTGCAGTAGGGAAAGTCCATAATAGAGCCACAACGGGTTTTAACACAACAGACCCTGATCACATCAGCCTGATGAGAGTTTAATTGCAATCATCATTTGCAGCCCGAGCTCGCGGCACAGCGCCCCCTGCAGCCGCGGGGGAATCATCGCACTCGCCCCACCCACAGGGAGCCCCCAGCGCCCCTGCCGGCTGTGACTGGAACTGCACCACAGGGAAAAGGGCTGAGAGCCAAGAGAGGGCTGGGACTGGGTTTGTGCTTCTGCTTGTTTGCCCTGTTATACACAGACAGAGTAGTGAAGAACTGCTATTGCTTATCCCATATCTTTGCCTGAAAGCCCCTTAATTTCAAAGTTATAATAATACAGAGGGATGGGTGTCATATTCTCCATTCCAAAGGAGGTTCCTGCCTTCCTTGGCAGACATCGAGCCTTCAAACCAAGACATAGGGTTTATGTGTTGGCCACTCATGGCTGGATTGAAAGACAGTGACAGCCAAAATTAGAATATGTGTGACTGATTTCTCAGGGTGTAGCTGGCTGAGCAATAGATGATGAGTGGGACAACTCTTGTTGGCCACACTGAAATACTGGTTTACAGCAGCTCTTGTTGTCAGTACTGAGGAGGAACTGATATTCCCTTCAATGAGCAAGTTCATGTTGTATGAGAAATCAATTTCAGCCACACAAATAATTTAGTTTCAAAACACAGTAATTTGGAAAAGGAGAGTAGTTCTATTACTTGTAATGCACTTGTGAGAAACGATCCTGTGGTTTGCCCTATATTTTTGAATGCATATAACATTGTATGTCCAATAACACTTGGGCAGCTATCATTTCTGCCAGGAGTAACATTTCGGTTTTGAAAAAATTCCCAGACAGCCTCAGTAACCACAGTACACCTTCTTCTCTGCCTCATATGTAGAATTTACCTGGAAATTGTATTGCCTTGTGGCTCAGAGCAGTTTGAGATACCTCTGGGTTTTGTGGCAGCTTTAGGGCCAAAAAACCTCTGGAGTTTCTTTCCATGCTGGTCAGGAGGTCTCTAAGGCTACACTCTGAAGGTAATTTTGGGTCGTTCACAGGGATTCTTCTGAGAGCCTTTTGTGGCTGCTTTCCCTGGAGTGAAGTGGAGGAGTGGGCCACCACTGTGTGCCTGTTAACACTGTCATGCAATTCTGAAATCTGCTTCTGGGAAATGCCTGATTTTAGGGATTATATCAATACTTGATGACAAATGAATTCTTTATTTGCTTTATCTGCCATAGAATGCACTGATTGCTCAGCTGGAGAAAGGAAAATCTAATTACTGTCTCCTGGTAGTTTTGTGCAACAGCATCATGGGTTGGGTTTTTTTTAGGCATTCTCTTTTTCTCTTGAACCTATACGTAGTTTAGAATATACTGAATATTAGATAAAATCAAGATAAATGTATTTCACAAATAAAGAAAAAAAAAAGGATCACTTCATGCTTGCATTGATGGAATAGTTGAGCTTTAATCAGCAAAGTTAGGTCAGTTTAAGTAAAAAAAGACGGTGGAATTTTATTCTGAAAAGACCCCCTCAAATCCTAAAAAATAGCACCATGATGTAATTTTTATTTTCCTGACTGATCAAATTATCACTGGTTATAGGCAAAATGGACGATTTTTTAAATCTGTTAGCATAGAAATGTCAAAGCAGGTTCTCCAAGCAAAACACTATTTTCATACCCATAAGCACTTCATGTTTTGAGAGCCAATTAGCTGTTACAGTGCTTTCTGTTGCTAATATCTGTCTGAAGTTAGGAGGTATTCTCCCAATTGATGGGGCAATTTAGAGGAGACAGACACCAATGGAAAGAATGGTCTTATTTTACTATGACTATTATGGCAACACAAAAGTAAAGTGTTACATCCAATAAAACTACATGCTTGGCTTTAGCAACAAGCAAAAATAAGCAAGGTGATGCACCTAATCATTACTATACAAGAGAAAGCATAGTGATTGAGAAAGGTACATCACCAGTCACCTAAATACTATCATCTAGAGTTCACAGTTGCTGGGGAGCCCCATTTCACAGCGAGGACTTGGAGAACCCTTCCCAGCAACTGGGAAAATCCTAGAAAGTGTGTCCACGCATAGGTGAGGTCTCCAAATTCACCCTGAAAGTGGGTTCAGCTTTTATAGGCCCAGATCAGCAAGTCAAAGTGACTTGATTGTATTTTTAGCACAGAAACCCCTGGATCAGATGGGCACATTCCTGACTAGCAGGAGCCAGGGCTTGGCTGGGAGCGTTTCCCATAAAATGTCCTACAACGGGGGGAACATTTTTTAAAATGCTCCATTTCTTGCAGAAAAATACACGAGGTTGTGTGAAAGTTTCTAAAGCAGTTGGTTTGGTGTTAAGCAGGTAGCATAAGTCTCAGTCATCTATTTTTAGCTATTTACTGGTGGTGTCAGTCACATATTGCCCAGGGTCCACATTATAAGTCAGCTCTGGCCAAGCACATCAGGGGCATTTCTCATACAATTAGAGCAGTTTTTCATGTACTCATGCAATGCCCATCTGTGTCCACAGGAATTATTGTTGCTCTGGTGTGGCTGTGTTTGTACCTTGAGTTTTTGCACCACATCCCTCATGTTGGTTTTGTTCATGTGTTATTCCCCACATGCTGCTGAGAGGTTGCTTTCCCTACCTTGGCCCAGGTGCTCAGGAAGCAGCTCAAGGCTCTGCAGCCTCCAAGCTGAGAGTGATTTCTCCAGTTCTGCAGCTTTTCACTGAGCTGCTTGTGCTTGTGCTCCTGAACACTTTGCAGGCAAAATGCACTGACTTTGCCCAACACCTCTAAGTTTGCCTAAAATAAGTGGTAACAGAATGAAGCTGATACCCGTGGAGCAGACCAAGGTGGGAGTATAAGGGGATTATTTAGTTCTCTCAAGCACAGGAAAGATTAACTTTAAAATACATATTTTTAAACACATGCAGTCACATCCTTGCAAAGTATGAAATGTCACAAAACAAAAGCAAGAGTGGTTTATACCAAGGATGAGCTAAGCAAAAAAGGACATCTATGTATTTTTAGTTAAATTTAGCAGTGTGTTAGGGCTGGTACTAATGGCTGTGCAAGGCATGAAGAACTGTACTCAGAATGTGGATGCATGTGAATACCACTGTGTATCTGTGTGTATGATACATGTAGGTATGTGTGTGTGTGTATATATATATATATATATACACACACATACACACAGACAGACACACAGACATGATTTTCCTAGGAGTGTTCTATATTTATTGACCAGTTATTTGCAAAAATAATCTTTAATTTATGAAGGTGTTTATGTTTGGGTTAGAAGTCACATAATTCTGGGCTTGTTAACTGTGCTAATAGTCACCTCAGAGAGACACTTCAAGACCAGCCCAGGGCAGGCAGTGGTATTGCATCCATCATTTGAAGCTCCAAAGAAAGAATTTCCAGTATTTCTAAGTGATGCATTTAAGACTTTCCTGGGCATTTCAGGAAATGCTCTCCAAAGCTGATCACAGTAGATCATGCAGCATATTTCAAACCTTTTTCAGTCACCTCCTTAATGCTGGGGCACAGAACTGCTTGCACTGTGTGTGCAATGGGAAGTCTCTTGCCTTCTTTAGAGGCAAGTGAGGCTTTTAATGTTGGTGCCAATGAATTGTTCCCCATGAAGAAAATAAAACAGAAAAGGGAAAAATGCAAGGAAAAATATTTGAGTGAGCAATGAGGTAGAACAGCACTGATCATTGTACTTATTTTACTTCTGTATGTGTATGGGTTTATTAGTGCACTCTTGAAACATATTGTAGAATAGCAGTATTTACAATACTGATCTTTGGTTCATCTTTTGTTGCAGAGCTGGCTTTTTTTTGCAAGGGCCCGATTTTTTTCAACCAGTTTGTATTGCCTGTGAAGAATTTTCATGTTGACTCTTGGAAACCTGCTGCAAAGTCCTCCCTGTTTACTATTCAGTCCTGTTTTCTTCTTCCTTTAGCAGGTAAGCACATGTTTCTGCAATTCCAACTGGAAAATGTTTCCAAATTCAGACACCTGGAGAGTTCATTTTGTTGGACTCAGTAGGGTTTGCATCTCTCCTCCAAAATTTCTGTAGTTTCTGTCACAGGAAAATACCTGAATAACAGTGCAGTACTTTGGGGTCTTTAGCATCAGTGCATGTCAGCCTGCATCCATCTAGCTTTAATGCAACCTAAAAAATGCTGTGCATGAACTTTCAGCTGGGAGTCTATTTACAGCTGAATCAGGATTGTGAGTGAGCAATATAGAAAATTGCTTGAATTGCCACTGTCTGAGAGGAGCCTTGAAATAACTTAATGTCCTTGAGGAAAAAAGCCCTGGAGAGGAGAGCCAGAGTGGATGATGGAAAGGCTGGGGGGTTGCCCACCACAGCTGAATGGGAGCATTCAGCTGCTGTTCCCCAAGATCACAGTCAGTGCTGCAGAAACACTCTTAGCTGCCCTGGCTGGCTGTGCACTAAAGCAGTGAGGGATTGTCAAATAACCCACATATTATTGATAAATAAATGGGTGTGACAACAAGGGACATTAAGTAGCTGAGCTGTAGGAATGTCTTGCATAGCTGCAGCTTTTCTGCTGGGGGGCCTGGCCAAATCCTTAATATTCATTGTTAGAATTGGATTTGTGTTTGAGATTCAAGGTTTTCAGGAAGAACATTTTTAATGATTTCTTGAAATACTTTCATTAAATACGAGTCATCAAAGGAGAGTGTGTATGGTGGTGTGCAAGTGCATTTATGTGAAAGGGAAGTAAGTGTGCTTACTCTGTCTTTGATGTTGTTCTGTCTTCCTTTTAACATTATCATCACATGTAGGAACTCTTGTTTTTTTTCAAAACAACTTAGAAATTTCCCCAGAAAACAATTGTCATTTTCCTCCTGCAAAAATATTTTCTTTCTGAACGTATAGAGATTTATTTACTTTATCACTAAACTGCAGAATCTAACCTCTGGCTTTGACTTCATTCCTGTGGTTTTTAAGGAAAGAGGTCTTTTTTAAAAGACTGGCTCTTAAAAACTTCTATTTCAATTTACTTGGTAGTAAAGCATCCTTTCTTCCCAATATGTATGGAGTGGGAATGATGTAAATTCCTGTTCTGTGCTACTTTTTTACAGTGGTAGCTGGATTTTTCATCAGTTTTACTTGGTCTCATCCCAGGCTGCAGGAGTAAATGGTCCCCTATAAACTGCAATTTGCCAGCACCTTGCATGGCTCTAATCATAGTCAGTGTTGGGTTGGAAGGGAGCCTGAGGATCATCTTGTTCCAATCCCCCCTGCCATGGGCAGGGACACCCTCCCCTAGAGCAGGTCACTCCAAGCCCTGTCCATCCTGGCCTTGGACACTTTCAGGGATGTGTGCAAGGCTAAAACCTACAAGAGAAATGATCTTGTTCTGTGAACTGGGCATAGATATTTCAAACTGAGAGAAAAATGAGACCGCTCATTTTTATTTGTGCTGCACTTTTTTTCCCTTAGGATTTCCAGGGTGCTGTTTAGGTGCTGCCACTCTGGATTCCCTGACATGTGAGTTAAGGATGTCAGTAGCAGAGAGGGAGTGTTTTACAATGACAACTTAGTAGTCCCAAGTCATGAGCAGTATGGGCATCACTTTTCTCTTCTTAAGTAATTAATCCGGAAAAGGTGAGGGAAGAATTACTCAGGCAGGAAATCCCTGCTATCTCTGCCTGCATTATTTCAAGCATACCCAGAAAGTTTCTGCTCCTGAGCTTTACAACCCTCCCTGAAACAAATACCCATGTCTGGTCTTAGCTAAATTAACAGTCTACCAACTAATCTGCTACCAAACATGAGTTCTGTCAGCTGCAACTCCAAATACATCTCCTAGGAAGATTCAGCCACTGCCAGCAGAACTAAAAGCTGCTTTCATGCTTCACTGAAATATTTTAAATGTTCACTGTGTACAATCCATCTTTGGTTTGTTCCTCATTAAACTTTTTATTCTTGGTATTGTAAATGACTTATAGACATGTACAAGTCCCCTCTTCTAAGTGGAGCATTTGCAAACTATCCTGTTATTAGCTGTTTATAGATTGCCATGTAGTGCATAACTTACTGTGATGGACAGTCAGATGAAAGTTCTCACCATGTGAGGAGGCATTATTACACATTATGCCTTGAGCAGCTTACCACCACCCTGACAGAGTGTTTGCTGACGAGAAATATCAATGTCTTATGAAAAATTACTGCCTTCCCACTGCAAACCCAGTATTTTATAACCACTTGGGATTTTTGATTTGCAGAAATGCATTACTTGGCTGGAAATACAGTAAACTTTAAGCAATGCTTACAGTTATTTTGTATTCAAATTTTATATTACAACATATTTTTATAGCTATAAGTATTACTTGTTCTTCATTGTGGCATGCTATAATTTAAAGGTCTTAGGACTTAGCTGTGCTGTAACAGGGGCCATGGAAAACAGGTATTGAAGGCTTCAGGCCCCCATCAGTTTTCATCTGCAGGCCACAGCCCTTGTAAGTGTTTGTACATAGGTTTTACCTTCTGGATGTGTCCTGTGTTATTTTGTGGAAATGTCACAGATTTCAAACCCAACACATGCAGAAGCCTTGGCATGTCAGGGCCAGTCAGAAATGGCAAAGTGACACATTTGCTGTCCTCATGAGGAGACAGAAGTCAGTAGGAAAGTGTTGAGATAATAAAGGAGGTTAGCAGGGTTTACTGTGTCACAGCAGAGGAGCACTCCTTTTTATAGTAATTAGTATTACGGGAAACTGCTGGCAAAATTGTAATTTTTTGCTCCCTTTTTCTTCTCCTCCAAGTACAAAGAGGAGAACCTGACATTATTTTTATTTTTTTTGTTCAATTGTTGTTCACTGCTGGAGGGAGTAATTCAGAACTGAAGGCTCCCTCAAATTTCATTTGATTCCCTGGCCAGAAGATGTTCTTAGCCAGTCTTTCTGTTGAGGATATCTCATGAAAGCCTTTGTCCTTTTTCTCTCTATCTCTCAATGCCTTTGGTCAGCAGCAGATTCTCCTAGAAATACTAATATAATATCTCCCAACTTGAAATACCAGCTGAGCTTATACCAGTGGTAGCTCTTGAATATTTCTTCATCCAGGGTCAGAGAATGTACTTGAGGAAATAAAAAAATTGTTTATTGGATGCCAGATTATTTACACGTGTATTATGATCAATCAGGTAAAAAAAAAAAAAAAAAAAAACCAACAAAAAAAAACAAACTGGGGATGACATTCATGTAATCTAATTTTAGGTATTTGCAGCTTGTAATATCCATATCCATATCTGAACTACTCACATTATAGTCTCTTTATAGCTGGTGGAGAGAACAGGCACATACCCAGCATGACTTTCCTGACCAGGTTGAAATATGCTTTAAAGGATGCAATGCATTGCACCCTGAATGTGTCCAGTTTTCTCCAGCAGTTACAGAATGAGATCTGGGTTTTCCTGTACATATTCTAGTAGCTAGAGCTGAATGAGCTTAAAAAAAATGGAGGACCAAACTGGAATGACAGAACTTTATCTCAGGAGTGTCTTAAATGCATCTTCCAGTTCTGACCTCCTGGCCACCACACTCCTGTTGCTGTGGTCTTGTCTCTCTTCGTAGCTCTTAAGTAATTCAAATGGTGTTTCCAGTTTTTATCCCTTTATTTATTTGGCATCTCACAAATACAGGCAGTAGTAAAGTGTAGATACAAACATAAATATTCTATCTATAGATCTTCCTGTTAATACTGTGTGAAATAATTCTACGATATAACAGCTTAATTCTTACTTTTATTACATTTAATTTTGTTGCAAATAAAGAAAGGTGAAAGTAGTATCTTTCCATCCTCTTCCATTTTCTCCAGGAATAGAGATCACATCACTCAGGTCTGAATAATCCTCCAAAAGTTAAATGATGAAGATTACTGAAATAAGGCTTAAAAAAAAATAAATTGTGACATGGGCTTGAAAATTGATTGGGTTTTTTGTAATGTCTTTAGAACTGGTGATCTGCATTTGATGTCCCCTTGTGCACTTTGTAATTGCATGCAGCTATGATTACAGTCCCACAGAAGGTATTTTTGCATTTTCTTTTTTTTCATTCACTGGTGATTCACTGCCTAGAAAGGATTCACCCGTTTTAGGAGAGAGAAAATTGACTGGTTTCATGGCCTTTTATTTCTTTGAGTAGAAACGTGTGAACTCACTTGGAATAAATATGAACCAAGCCAAAACATTTCACAGGATAAAATGAATTCTAATTCCCACCATTCTGAGACTGAGAGGGGAAAAAAAGAAACATTTTTTTCACCCTTTTCTATCTTTTGACTGATGCCCCTACAATTTGAAAGCCAAAATGTCACAGCAGAGACTAAAGCTTTAAAGATGCAGCAAAACTGGAAGACTCACAGTGGTGCAACTGCTGTTCAGGTATGTACGAGGAATGTGGTGGAGAAACCCTGTGTTCCATATGTGGGGGACACAGCAAAAGTGCAAGGCAAGGAGGTTCTATTTGTTTGCCAGGATCACAGAGTGTCCTGTGGGAAGCACCTCACTCCAAGGAGGGGTGCTGGCCCCAGATTTTTGTCCCATCTAAAGAGGGGATTGCACTGGGCTGCTCCCTCAAGCTGCTTTGGGTAGGAAGGTTCCAGGGATTCCTGCTGTGTTTGCCCTGCTGTCACTGCCCCTTCTATGCCAGCTGGAAAACCCAGAGAGGGGCATCTTTTATTAAAAAACCCATGTTTGACAAACAGCTGTTGATTTATAAACCTTTGTTGGGAGTTAAGCTCTTTTGCCTTATGAGGGGCTCATCAAAGAGTTGAAATGTAGTTAAGAGCAATGTTGTAGGAGACGTGAACACGTGCATGTTTCATTGGGGTATTTTTGTGTTTTAGGTGGCTGTTTTCATGGCTCTGTCCCCACTCACCTGAGGCGACACAGCCCCAGCCCAGCCACCCTTCCACGTGGCCTCATCACCTCAGATATCACTGTGTTCCAACCTCACACAGATGGGCCTGAAATAAAATTTTAGATAAAGTAGGTTGACACAAACATTTTAATGTTTAATGATTTTAAAAGATTTTAAGAGTCAGGGTGAGTAAAGGCTGCAGTTTTATCACAGGACACTTTGTCCATCCTCCTGCGGTCCTCCCCTCACTGTGAAAATGTCAGGTTGGTGAAGTTTGGTGTAAACCTCTTTATAAAGACCAAAGTATCTCAAGAGGACTTGAAACAGAGATTTGAATGTGGAGCTTACCACACTTCAGGCTTTTCCACTCATTAGAGGTTTTCAGTGTATTTCTTTTTTCCAATCATTTTCCCAACATGCAGCATGCTCCACAGGATCAGTTCACACAAGTGCTGCCTGCAAGTCTGGGATTACCTGGCCTGTAGTTGTCTGTATGAAGGAGTTGTGCATTCCAGAAACATTGCTTTTTGTAGCAGGATCCCAGCAGAACATCTGGGAGCCTTGCTCAAGTTAAGTCCTTCAGCTTTTCTGTTTCGGGAGCTCAGCCCAAGGGGTTTTTAAAACTGCTGGCCCTAGAGCAGCCAGCCTGGAAGGCCCTGGATGGCTCAGTGCTTCCAGTGCCATGAAGCCTAAAATTTCTATGGTTCCAGCAGTTTTCTGAGGGGAACCCAGGAAGAAAAAGAGCATGCCTTTAGAGAGCTTGAATGTAAAGTTACTATAGCCCAGATTTGGAGAATGGATCATTTGAAATGATGAAATGTAGCCTGGTGAACATAACAGCAGGACTCATCAGGAGAGAGACACAAGGGTTATGCCAAAACACAGTTGAAGGCACACAGATCCTCTGAATGATGCCTCTGTTCTACTGCATCCTCCAGTAGCTTGAGTAGGCTGGTGTTTATGCTGACTTTAGAGGAGTCCCTCAATTAAGTATCTAGTTGTTCCTACCTTGTGAGGAAAAAATGTTTTCTGTAAGGAAATATAATGGAATGTGCTTTGTCTTCTTGATAATGAGGCATTCCTCCTAGGTGATAACTCAGATGTTGATGTCATGTTGTGTCCAATTGAAGACTGACTGGCTGATGAGCTGCAGTGACAGTGAATAGTTCTTCCAAACCTTGCTGTGGAGTCTAAAAAATTATGTAACTCTGTAATTTGAGATAAATTATTTCCCAGAGCATCCTGAGAAAACACTCAGAATGTGATACATACTGAGAGGTCATAGAACTGGACCTGCTGACCCAGTGAAATGAAGATCTAAAGGTACAAGTGTGAAATAATTTGTACAATTAAGGCTTTTTATAGTCTGGCTGTTTCCACTGCCCAGTATCTCAGTCTGCAGGGGCTGACTCAGCATGAGAAAGTGTGAAGGATGTGTGTGTGAAGGATAGCAAAAAGTCCCCATTTTTACGTTCTTATGAAAGTTCTGTCACACTGAGTGCTGCAGAGTCCAAGTACACAGATAAATGTTGCAATTTTGGATTGTCTTTTAAATCTCTCTGGCAGTTTTTCCATTCAGAAAGATATCCTTGAGAGGCAAAGGGAGAATGATGAATTTCCTGAAAGAATCCATTTGTATTGAACTTTTGTGATTCTTGCAGGACTACAGGGTTTGTTTCAAAGAGCTATAGAACCATGGTAATAACAGCAGTGTAATACAACCAGAGTCAAATGTTCCCCAAGTTTGCAGAGCTGGCTCTTGAACTGCTCGGGTCTGAAGTGACCTCCCTGACTTAGGCACAAGAACAGTAATCTCAAGGCACAGTTCATGTTTCTAACCATGCTCAGAGAGAACATTACCCAAGCTTTGAGAGAAAGACAGGATATTCCTTGTAAATAACAGCTGCCCACCAGAGCAGTTCGTTAGAAACTCAGTGAGTTGCTGAAGTGGGTTCTTTATCTTGGTGACCTTCCAAGGCAATCAGAGCCTTCTTGGAAGACCTTGAATCAGAAATTTTTGGATGTAAGAAAAATAGCACTGTGCAGCACACGCTTCTGATCTCTCAGGGTTCACAGATTTGGAAGGTGCAGTACCATATGTAACTGTAGAAGACAGCACTGACATGCTGCAGCTGCTGCATCAAGGTCATGGTGTTCTGGGATACAGTTAAAATTATGCAAGATAGGCAGTTTAGGAAAGAATTCACATAGAGCTCAGGAAGGCAAAATCATGTGTATTGTGAGCTCAATTACTTTGTAAGATTAATTTTCCACTATCTCATGATCTTGTAATAAGAGCACAAAGTATTTTAAATGTTTGATTTACTTATTGATCAGAACTCTTGAGACCTTACTTTCTAAATCAAAATTTAAGATTTTACTTCCATTTAAGAGCAAAGTTGTGAGCTTGTCTTGGAGTATACCCTGGTTACAATGGGTTATTAATTCACTGTGTGGGTGACAGTAATACCCAAACCAGGTACATTTGGCACTCAGAATCCCATCTCCTTTCCTGGCATCATGAGTGGAAGGTGGCAGTGCCACAGGCCATATAGTCTAGAGCATTGGTCCTCACTTCCTCCAGCAGAACCACTGCATTTTTTTGGACCACAGCACTGTCTTTAATTCCCAGAACCTTTACAGAGATAACCAGGAGCAATACCACAAGCCAGGAGAATTGATGTATCATAGAAAGCTTGATATTTTAGATGGGGGTGCAACAGGCCCATTCTTGTCCTAATTGTTTCCTAGTGCCTTTCTCCTGAAGAATAAGAAATAAAAGATGTAGCTGTCTACTGTATTTTAAGAACTGCTTGTATTTCTATGCTCTGTAAAACCAAAAGCTACTGCTGGCATGATTTCATGGATGCTTTCAGCAGGTATTGCTCAATTTATGACTTGTGTGAGATTATGGTGGGGCTTGGGATCTATATCTGAGCTCACGGCCCTGTTTTGCTGCCTGAGGAACACAGAGAATCCCCAGAGTGAAAAGGGTAAAGAAGAGCTCACAGTCCAGACAGGCGGATTGAAGCCTTGATGCTCTGAGAGCCAGCTGATGAGTGGTTTGCAAATACTGTGTTAGTACCAACTAACTATTTTCCTTTCCCTTTATATTTAAAAACTGGCTGAGGAAGAATTAGCTAGCCAAGAAAGATAAAGGAAGAGGGAGTACAAAAGCAAAGGGTGAAGGAGAAGCAGGGAGGGAACAAGGTGAGGAGGCTGAGGAGCTCAGTGTATGTATAATAAATGTCATCCATCAGCAGACTGTGAAAAGAAACTAGAATTGGGTGGTTGCTGCAGTCTGGATGGTTCTTTGCTCAGATGAAGGTCTCTCTGCTGAGAAAATCTCCTAGGCTCACTCATGCTGCTCTGCCTCACACCGAAAAACTTCTGGAAGGGAAGGTCCAGGAAATGGACCCTGATCATCTGCAGGTTGCCTTGACATGGATGGCCATGTTTGGTGGAAACCAGTGTATCTCTTAGGCAGGCAGTGGAACTGCAGCAGCCAAGGATTGCCTGAAGGTCAGCTCTGAAGCTTTGCAGGATGGACTGTTAACTGCAAAAGTGGTGACAGGGACAAAGCATCCCTTTGACAAGGGGTCCTCTTGGGTGGCACCTTGTGATTGCTTAGGAAGGAGATACTGTCATGAGAATTTCTTTGTCACAGCCTAAAAGACAAATACCATGTGTGAATCCCACGTGGAGGAGAAGGGGCAGAAAGCCCTACGCTGTCCAAAGGGAGGCAGCTGTGGCCATGTGGGCATGGTTGGTCACAGGATGCAGAAGTACAGGAGGTGTTCCAAAGGTTGGGAAGATGTCTAATTAAGGCCAAGTCCTCTCTTACAGATCAGTAGTTGGCTGTGGGGAAGGCAGAAATAAGATAAAGCACTAACAAAACCAAGGCTGTCCTAGGACTGACCTCAATAAACAAAAAGGCATCCTTGAGAATGCCTCTTTCCCCAGAGGTTGCAGAGTCAGTGGGATGGAGGAGGAAGGGTGTAAACAGACCCTGTTTGGTTTCATACTTTCTTTATTCTCTTTATGCTTTGTTTTCTGATGATAAACAAGCTTTATGTAGATCCTGTAGCAAAGGAATTGATGACTCATATGGCTTACAACTTCATTTCCCCCAGCTCTTTTTGTTTTTTCCTTATGGTTGCATCTCCTTCCTTTCCGCCTCGCCCCCCCACCTGCTGGCGTGGCAGGATGTGCTGTGCCTTTAAAAGTGTTCTGTCAGAAGATGAATTCCTGAGCTTTGGCATGTGTCAAGGCATGCCCTAAGTTTTGTGGTGTGGTTTATGAAAAACTAAAATGCATTTTTCTAGGGAGATTTTTAACTCCTTTCTGCCACAGAGACACTTTGCCATTCTCTTCTTTGGTTGCAAAGTGTACACCACTTAGCATCATTATAGGAAGTTCTCTTCTCCAAAAGAGATAGGGAGATGAAGTAGTGAGCTGCTTTTTTCTTTTCCAATTAAAATTTTTATTCATTGAGTTGTTTTGTTTCATGGCAAAGCTCTGAATGGTGGATAAAAATGAGATGGCAAATCCTCTTCCTGTTTATATCCTGCTACTGGTACCAATACCAATGCAGTGTTCACCTGTCATTGCAGTAGCAGAGTGGTGTAGTCTAAAACATGTTGACCCATAGCAGTCACAGCTTTATTATGAATTATATATATTGTGAATTTTGGGATGTTTTCCATTGTGAACATTACTTTTGCTTCTTCTTCCCTCTAATCGTGGCCAAAAAGAAACTTATAAGTAGACAATACAATTAAACTGCAAAAATTAACATAGCAGGTAAATAACATGTAAGGTTCTTTTTCTTTTCTCTTTTTTTTTTTTTTTCCCAGCAAATATCATTCTTTTGAAACCAAGTGTATGCTTAGGGAGGACTGCCCAGATTTTTTTTTCTAATGTTTTCTAGGCACAGCAATACAGTCTTTAAACCACAGGTCCCAGCAATAATGTTGCAGACATCACTGTCATATCAGGAGGTAACCGTGGAGTAACCCTTGTGATTTTAATAGCTGTGTTTGATATAAAGTCCTGAATCTGTCTGTTAACGTGGTTTTCTAGTAAAAGCATAAATCCTCTTCAACTTCCAGCCTGTATTTATCTACCTATATATTGTTTTAGGCCTTGAGACAGAAGTAATCAGGTGAGCAGAAATTCCTCTATGACTCCAGCACTCTGGAACTTGCTGTGCAGTCACCCACAGGATTTGGGCCCTACAGATGAAAGCATTATTTCTAGTAGAGACAGGCCAGTTTTTACAAGGAGAAATGTTGGAGGGGAAGAGAAGGAGCTAGGGCTGGCAGTCCTTCCTCACTGAGGTGGTTGTGTGATTCTGATTAAACTACTTAACCTTTGAGCTGTAGGTTTTGTGTGAGCTAAATAGTGGTATTAGTACCATGTACGGCGTGCTGGGTTTAAATGAATTAACCTACCAGTATTTTACAGGCTCTGGGATTGTGCTGAGTGCAGTTGTTCTATTTAAGAAGCTTGTAGTGCTCCTTATTGAGCTTTTGGGAGGTCACCTCCCAATCCCCAGTCCTCCCCTCCCTCCAAGTAAGTCTGGTGGTGCTCTCATCCCTCTCCATGGCCAGTGGCAAGCAATCTGTGCTGCCAAGGCTCTCTGGAAGCAGTTCTTTTTGACAACTCTTCACCAAGGGCCGCAGAAACACAGCTGCAGCACAAGCCCTTCCGAGGAGTTCTGTCTCCTGCATTGCCCCCCTGCTCACCGGGGCCACAGAAATTCCCAGCTACCTATTCCCTGCAGCATCTACTTGTTCCTCTGCTGGAATGGGAAGCAGAGGTCCAGGATCTCCTGATGTCTCTGCTACCTGCTAATGCAGTGGCCTGGGCAAGTCACACCACCTCTCTCTTCATCACTCTTAATGCTGAAGTGCAGATTTTATCTTCTCCCTTCATACTGAAGTTCTTAGGCCAAATTAATGAAGTGAAGTCAAGCATGTCCGTGGACTCATAGCATGGAATAAATATGAAGTATCACTCTGCAATCATGGGTGGAGGTAGCCCTTGTTGAAAGTTATTTATTCTATCATAAATCAACATTTGTTTGAGTCTAAAATCATAGGAAGGACAAAGGAGTTAGAGAAAGCCTGTCTCCTGTTATAAATTTTTCAGGAGATTGGAATGCTGGCTCACCCCTGTTTTTGGTGCATGCATTGACTCTGAGTCTAGTACTGGTTGCTGAGATTGATGGGGTGGCATATAAATAGAATGACTTGTACAGGTGTAGTATTTCACCATACAGACAGAATCAAAGAGTTAAAAAATCCAAGGCTTTAATCAGGTATAATAACATTTTGCAAAACCTATCAAATCCACAGAAAGCGAGAAGCAGAAAAGGAACTGAGCTAGGTGGAGTATGAAATTAGAGGGAATTACATTGCCACTTGTTAATCTAACTAGTTGTTACACTTAATAGGGCAGACAAACATTTTATTTGAGCCTTTAGCAGAAGCTTAGACTGAGTTGTGTTTCCCTGCTCTCCCCTGCCATACTGTCCACAGAAATGGAATGCCCTTCATCCAGTGTTCTGCTGGAGCTGTGTTTGCTCCCTCATTTGTGTGCTGTAGAAGACATCTCATCCCTCAGAATATGGAGATATATTTATATATGTGTATATATATGTATGTGTGTATATATATATATATATGTACATATGTATATGTATATTTGTGTTTGTTTTCCTTTTGCTGCCATATGCATAATGGATTGCTGTTTGTTTGAAGGACTTAAACAATTGGAAGAGACTGGGGATAGTAATGTCTTTGTCCATAGGTTGGATGTGGAGCTGCAGGTCCATTCCAAAGTGAAAAGTTATATGCCATCTACTGTGATGCTCATTTGTATTCTTGAGAATTTTGGTGTGGGAAGGGCTATTTCAAGCAGCTGGATAAAACCACTATGGCTAAAACTGGTACAAGGTAAAAATAGATTTATTTCTCTAAGTAGTTCTGCAATTGATTCCCGTGGAGCTAACACCAAATACAGATTTTGAAAGTAAATATTTATATACAATAATCTTATCTGACCTCAGCAGAATAGTGAGAGGAATTGTTTTTTACCAAAACATGTCAGTATATGATGCACATAGAGCAGAGCTCTGTGAGAAATTGAGTTTTCCTGTAATGTAAGCTTTATCATGTTATTTGGACACCAACAAATCTGGTTATAGCCTGAATCTAGACAACAGGCTATCACAGAGGAGAAGAATAAGTAGAAAACGGGAAGAAAAAAAAAAAAGGATAAGTTCTTCTATTGCAGCTCCTGTGCAGTGAGTGGGAGGTTGCTCTGCAAGGAGCCTTTGTGGCTTTCAGCAGACTATTTGCAGACCAACATCGTAGCAATAGAAGCCCAGTTGGTACATTCTGTCACAATCTGTTGCAAACTATCCCAGAAGATTAGCCAGGTACCCCTGCATTCAAAACAACTGCGAGTGAGTGACAGCGAACTAAGCATAGGGTGGAGTCTTGTAGCAGCATATCCTTCAGCTCCAGTGCTGCAGCCAGAGAAAGGAAGATCTTTTCTTTGAAGATAAGACACCTGGGGCTTTTGTAAAAACTCAGTATGCCCCAAGTTGTGCAGCTGCTATCTCAATTTAAAAATAAAAGAAAACCAATAAAAGGCAGAGAAAGACAAACCATCTGGCTCTTCTGGGCAGCACCAAAAATTCCTGAAAATGCTAAACCCCAGACCAGCACTTTTCATTCCACAGTTAGGTTGCTTGTGAATCCTTTGAGTGAGGCTTTGAGCCAGAGCAGCCTCTGAAGGTGTGGATGTGGATGTATGAGTGAGTGTGAGTGTTCAGTGTCGTAACATGGCAGGGCACAGGCAGTTATGAAACTCCCCAGTAAAGTCTCAGTGCGTCAGTTGTGGTTACTTGGGTATGTTGTTTTTTGTTTTTTTTTATTTTTCTTGTCTGTTGCCCTCCAGTTTCGTTTTCATTTATGAGTGCAGAAAGAGGGGGACGAGGTTGGGAAATGCTGCAAGACCCCCCAAGCTGCTGGAGGAGCCAAGGCATTCCCGTGACAGGTGGAGCACTGCAGTGCTGAGATTCCTGGGACACAGTGCCCGGGGCCACGGGGAAGGGAAGCCCTCACGCTTGGGGCAGCTGTGGTTACAAGGGGCCCCTTCAGTGTGCTGTAGCAGCAGCCAGAAGTTTGACTTATTTTTTGAAAGGACTGGAGAAATTATTAACCACAGTTGATGACGTCAGAGTTGATCTGATTAAAGGTTTGTTTTCTCGCTGGCAGAGGTGTGCTCCGTAGAGACTGGTTCTCTCTTCTTTTTTTTTTTAAGTTTCTTTTTTGAACAGCAAACGGAGGGAACTGCTCGCACTGCTGCCGCTGCTCCAGCTGCGTGTGTATGTGTGTAAACAGGATGGTGTATCTGTAGCTGCCACACGCAAACACACATTTGACCATGAGGACTCTTCGCAGGTTGAAGTTCATGAGTTCGCCCAGCCTCAGTGATCTGGGCAAGAGAGAGCAGGCAGCCTTGGATGAGCGGGGGACCCAGCAGCGCCGGGCCTGCTCCAACGCTACCTGGAACAGGTAAGGTCACAGGGGCTGCCGAGCCCTGCAGTCTCCGCGTGCTCCTGCCGTGGGATTGGCGTGCCAGGGGCTGCTCTGTGGGCTCCCACCTTGGCGGGCTCACAGGCTGTCCTGGCACTGGAGCTCCCGCTCAGATAAACACAGGAGTGCCTTTTCCCCCTTGCTCTTAATCTTTCTCTGAAGGCTGATAACAAAGAGGCGTTCCTGCCTTCCCTTCAGCTTTCTTTGTGACAGACAGTGATTTTTTCACAGGGTCCAGCTACAAAGGTTTTTTTGTGTCTGTCTAGATATTCTCATTCAAAGTTTATTTGGCTTAGTTGTTTTTTTTTTAAATGACATGTTCTCAACCATTAAAATACATACTTTTAATCTGCATATCTATGGCTGTTGCTGGTAGTTAATATAGTTATGACAAAGTCTACTAAGTTTGCTCATGTTAGTACAAATAGACGTGTGCATGTGTTTGTACACGTGCAAGCACTTGCACTTTGGACAGGGAAAATAAGCCCTGATTGTTTTCTTTATTGTGTTTATACATTTTAATTCTATGGCTGTTTTACAAGAAAACCTATGCAAACATTTTGTTGCGAATGTGTCAATTAGCTCAGCTGTTCAGAAAGCATCTCAATGGCCATTTTGGTGACAATCTTAAAATACTAATCTAAGTCTCTAAATAGTTAGGAATTAAATTCTTAGGTCATTTTTGAGAATTAAATGTCTCCTCCTGGATCACAGCTTGGAAAGTGTCATCTGTAGTATTTTATAATTGTATGGCGGTACAGTTGTAGGAAGAAAAATACCAGTGAACTACAGACACATTTGCTAAAATTCTGAGAAAAATAAAATGTATAAAATATCATACCTTCTGTCCTTCTCGCCACTCAATTTGTGGTTTCATGGCTTTATTAAGAATAAGTTGTTGAATGCCTACAGTGCACTATTCTCTGATACTGTGTTGATCACAAAAAAGACTGAGTTTTTTTCAAACTGCTGTTTGTATGACTCTGAGTTGTGCCTGATGTGTGGATGGATGGTGTTGGTAGTTCGAGGATAGATTGGGCCACCTTAAGTTATGCCAGTTGAGACTTTATTGGCCAGTAGCCCTAAGGGAAGCAGCAGGGAGTAAGAAACTCCTGGGTGGGGGTCAAGGTGACAGAATACAGTCCCCAGAGCCTTTTTGTGATGGTGGGCTGACAGTTTTTGTTGGCAGGGGTTAGCTTTTCCAGGTCTTGCATGTGGGGAGGGAGCTGTGGAGGCAGATGTAAATGGAGAGTGGGTCAGCCACCCAGCTTGCTGGGAGGCAGAGAGTTCCGGGCTTGGGGCTGCTGATACTCTAACTAGAGGATTTTCCTAATTTAGGTGAAGCAAGAGTTTCTTACTTTTAATTTGGACAGGACAGGTACAGCTCTGGCCAGAAGTGCCTGCCAGTCAATGAGCTGGACATCTGCAGGTTTCATCCAAACAATTGCACAACTGTCCCATTGCCTGTTCCTTGAATAGCTGTCCGTGAGTGTCCTGTCACTTTTTTTTGCATGAACTCAGACCTAACCATGCTTTCCACCCCTGGGTTGCCTTTTCCCAGTGCTGGATTGCCAGGCTGTCCTTTTTGGTGGCACGTTCCCCTGAAAGTCTGAGAGCTCTGGTGGGGTTGTTGTGCAGGTGCAAGTCAAGGGGGCATCGTGTGCCTGCATTAGGAGCTGCCTAGAGCTATGGCAGTATTGCAGGTATGAGCTGGATGCATGACATAGGCAAAGGGAAGGCCTTTTATTTCTTATTTAACAGTGCAAGTCTTTCTTCTGAGTGAAAGAGGGAGTGAAGGTAATTCTTCTTTCAGGCTCAGAAAGACTTGTATCATCTGTTGATTTTAAGAAACTCAGATATTCTGCAGGCTGTAAAACTGGGTCTTTATCCTGAGGAAGGACAGGTCTTAAATGACACTGAATTAGATGGATTAAGAAATTATCCACTGTAGCTTCTGCCTATCACCAGTGAGTGCCCATCTTGACATATATAGCAGGGCCTGGTCTTGAAGAATCTGTGTTCATCTCTCCTGAGGAGACTGTAATATTCCTGGACATCTAAAGTTTGACTCAGAAATCTAGTCTGTTTTTTTAAAAACTTGGGCTATGTAATTTCTTCTATTTTTCTGCTGCAAAATTGAAACAACCCAACATAGGACGCTTTGCATGCTTTGGTTTACAGGAATATTTTTCCTTCCAAATGAAAGAATTGCTTGTGTTGTTTCATTCTGTGTAAGCGTAAGAGCTTGCTGATCAAGGAAGTCAAGATGCACCAGCAGAGCTCTCCCCTCTCACCAAGCCTGCCTGTTCTATATTTAAATGTCTGCTGTTTTCTTGCCTAATGTAGCAGCTGTGCCCGGGTGTGGCATGTGTGTATCTGTATTTCAAAGAAGCTTTGAATCAAGTTCATGAGAACTGAAGTGGGGAGACAAAGCACAATAAACAGCAGGTTTGGCCCTGCACAAACCAGCCAATCCCACGCTGAAAGACAGATTTTGGAGGCAGAGCAAGGGTGCTGCCCCTGGCCATGCCAGTGACTGGAAAGTTGAAGTGCTGCAAATGGGTTTTTTGCAGGACAGCAGCTCTGTCACTCCGGGTGTTTTTGGAGGAGGGGATGGATGCATGGCTGCCCTTGTGCACTTGTCCTGTGCGTGGCCACCGAGTCCCAGTGATGTCCCCTCTGCCACCTCTGCCCCCCTTCACACCAATCTCAGCTCAGACTGTTCATACCTGAGAGTTCCTTCTGCATTTTGACACCTGGGGAGGACAACCTGAAGGAGCCTAATTCAGCTTACTGAGGGAACTGTGGTAACAAGGAAGGTCACTTCCTCCCTGATGACTTCACCTCTGAACTAAAATGCAGTGAAACTTCTCAGCATTGTTACATCAAAGGAAAATTAGTGCCAAGCTGCTGTCTGCTATTAGGCAAATGAGACTTTAGATCATGTTTTTTTCAGAGCTTGCTTTCCCATGAACCCCAGATCTGTGCAGCAAAACACTCAGTCAGTTAACTAGCAACCAACAGCAACATAGCGGAACAATGCACTTCATTACAGCTCACAGAATTTGCATTGGATTAAAATAGTTCAAATTTTTTCACTAGCACTGTCTTCAGTTCTTGTTCTTCCTCCAGCCCCCATTTCAGCTTCAGGCAAAAATTGACGGCTGAATGCTGACTAAAACAATTGGACTGAGAAACCCAGGGGTTTTAATCTTGAGCTCACATGCCAGGAGGAGGCCCACTCAGGCCAAATAAAATCCATGGAAGGGTTTTCATTCTGACTGAGCTAGCACAGACTGCCTGATCAGGAGCTGATACTGTCTGAGTTGTGCTCTGGGAAAGCCTCTAGTCAAAGGCTCTTAGGTCCTCTTTGATGTAAGAAAATATGGAAAATGCACAGAGACATGGAGGAGTAGGAGATAGCAAAGAAAAGGTGAAGAAAATAGCTACGTTGCTTGTGACTTTAGTGAGATCAGCAGTAAATTTGAGGAGACATACCAAATTAGAAAGGATTTTATGGCCTGGGCTAATTTTTTACAGGGTTGTAATAAGCAGCAGCTTGCTGTAAAATAAATTTTACAGCCATGAAAACCATATTTTGTCTCCTAATTTAAGGTTAATGTTCTTTCAGATCACAGGAAGACTTTTCCAGTGGAGAAAATATTCCAGACCAGCATATTTTTATCTTTCTTCTGTTAGTCAGGGTTTATTTAGAAAAAAATTTGAAATATTTCTGCCTGTCTGAGGGTCACCCTTTTTATCTGACCCTTTATTTGAAGCCCTGTGTGAGGTGTTTGGTGCTCTGTGTGCATGGTGGGCAGACAGGATCTCACTGTGGGGTGGGAGGGAGGACAGGGCTGGTGAAGGAGACTTCCCACTGGTCCAGCCACCACTGCTCCATGGAGCATTTTCCATCCATGACTGCAGTAACAGAAGGTGGTGGTGGTAGTGGGGAATTGCTGCTTGCCTTAGCTCTCCAGAATAACTTACACTTCCTTGAATGCAGGAAATCAGTTTTCTTTGTCCTATAGTCCATAGAGATAGTAACTCTTAGTAACACCTCCAGGAATTTCTTGGTGTGTTAAGAGCAGTGATTGTAGTTGGTGGAGTGAGTGAACTAATGCCTCCCAAACTCTTTGAAGAGGGAGTTTTCCAGACCAGCCTATTTTCACTTGTATGACCAAGTGCTTAATTGCAGCCTATCCCTTTTTGCAGGTTGCCTTACCTTGGGTAGAAATTCCAGGAACATAAGTGAACTAGCATCTGCAAGCTTATTTTGGAAGGGTCAAGGCCTCATGGAAAGCTGGTGGAGTTGCAGCTGGACTGAAGCTGTGCTGAAAATGGGCTCTTCTCAATTGGATTAAGCTAATTCAGGAAAATGGTGTTTTACTCTGGAGCAAGGGTGTCTTCAGGAAGGTTTTGATGCAAGTATATCAGGTTAATTATTGTTAATTAGCTGTTCATGTAACTATGCAGAGGAAATTGCCCTAACTAATTTAGTCCCTTTTGAAAGTAAAAATGTTGTCTTTAACTGCCTGTGATTATTCACACAGCATTGTTTTTTCTTCTGGACTTCACCTCGGAAGGGGAGAATTTGCAAACGCTACATAAAAATCATTGTGATATTTTCACCTATGCTGTTTGCACACAAAGGCAGTGATTGCTTTAGAGAACTAAAATTATCTGTGTGATGTTTATGAAATGCAGACGTTGGCCAGTCCTGCTGCTTTGCCAGGAAATGCTGAGCTGGGAGGGCCATGGTCATGGTTGAAACACCCAGAAGATCAGGACTTAAAAGACTTGCAAGCCTGGCTTTGGTGTTGTTACTCATCTCTGTGGCCAATCTGATTCTGACCTGGCAGAAAACTGTTCCAACTGCAATTCCTTCTTGGCTTCCAGACGTCAGTAAAAGAACAGCTATGGGTGCTACTGGAGGGAGCCTGGCTCCTACCCCAGGGGTGACTGGGTGGAAAAATAGCAACTCAGGTGAAATGTATATTTTGGTGGTATTGAGCTCTACAGGCAGTGGCCTATAGTAGATTGATACTATGCAAAAATCAGAATAATCCACCCCACCCTGTCCACCTTGACCCTGGCTCTGTTGGGCTGGTTGGGAGTGCCTTCAGCAATCATCCAGCTTTGTGCTCCAGGGATTTACCCCTTCCAGATCCCTTCACAGTGAGGCTGCTGGTGGGGAAGGTTTGTGCTGTGTGTGCTGGAGCTGCCATTCCCCATGTCTTGGACAGCTGGAGCCACCTCCTCCTCTGGAGGTTCAGTAAAATGTGGAATGTGTTGCCTTTTGAAAGAGGTGATGATTTGGAGTGATTTTGTTGATTTTGAGTTGATTTTCTGGCTGTGAGTACTGCCTTGGTTGTAAGTAGTTCTCTTTGGCAATCTGTAGCTACCATGGGATAGATAAGTACAGTGCATTGCTGGAGCCATCTGACATTTTGTTGTCATTCTAACGGCAACCCCAGAAAAAAAGTGGTCTCTTCAATTTTCTCATCCTGATTTCCCACCCTCCAGCGAGCCTGCTCTGTAGGGTTTTTCGGGCTCTATTGGGCTCTTTTTTGTTTCCTGCAGTATCGTGTTCCTGTGCACACACACACAAAGCAACTACAGGGAAGGTGTTCACAGCAATATTAGTGCATGAGTGCACCCATTATTAACTTTCATGTTATAAAAGAGTTACAGAAGAGTGTTTACAAGGCATTTTCAGTTCAAGTTAACTATTGCAATATAAGTTTAATTATGTACAATACTGACTTAAGCCTCAATGAAAGTTGGTTGCAGGCACAGGTAAAGTGGTCCACCCACCTCAACTACTTTGTAGGACTTTTGTGTGTAAGCAACATCTCAGATTTTGTTTACACCAAAAGGTTGAACCATTCTGACCAAATCTTTTTAAAAAATTACTTGTTACAGAAACCCATTGATTTAAACAAGGTCTGGGTTTATTTTTTTCATTAGCTTAAGGTAACTTAGAAGATTTAAGCAAACTTTTCATTATCCTGACACCAACTGAGGCCAGCAGCAGTGTCCTGGTTATTCCAACTCCTCCGTGTCTGCTTTTAAGTGTGGAGGGCCAGTTCTAGTGCCATTCCCACATAACCTGCAGGCAGGGGCTGTATCCTGCACCCTCCATGCAAGCACTGCTGGCTGTGATGGGACGGGAAGGCAGGTGGCCAACTTAATGAGGCCTTGTTTTCCAGACAAGGATATTGTCCCTCACTACAAGGGAAATCCCAGGCATATTAGAAGTTCACTGCTAGGGTGTTTTATGTAGATGCTGTTCTGCTATACAGACAATAACTTAAAACCTTTCCCCCTTAATTCTGCTTTAAAAAGCTTGCTGTCTCCTATTTCTTTGAGGAATAGTAATGGACCTGTTAAGCTGGAGAGAGAAGACCTCGCCCTCATTTAGAAAGGGGTGCCAGAGAGAAAGAGAGAGAACAAATTGCCTTTTAGGAGAGATATTTAGTCATTCTTCTGTGCAGAAGTCTGGCAGGGAATATTGCAAAGTCAATTTCTGAATCAGCAGAGTGTGTAAAGACTGCTTGTTTTATTCACTACATTAATCTTATGTCCCATATTACTCATAGTATTAAAATATCCAAGTCACTTCACTGTATACCAGAGAAATTTATCTGCCAATTTTCAAATAATCATAAACTGAGTGTGTGCTGTATGAGCCAACCAAAATAATCTGAGTTAGATCAAGAATGTATGTCTGTGCTGGTGGGTGTAAGGGGGAAAGAGGGACTGCTGTGGCAGCAGGAGTATGTAACAACTCAGAAACATCTTCAAAGGAATGAAAGAGAGAAGAGGATAATGGTCCTTATTTCTGTATCTGCATCTGTATTTCTCCGTAGTGGGTCAGACCCTTCACCTGCCACTTTTGGTTTCCTTTTTGGTTTGATAAAGGTGGCTGAGCTTTTCTGATAGTGCATCTCTTTGCCAGTGTGTGCCTGCATTTTAAATCTCCCAGTGAGCAGTGTTGAGTTTACCTTTCAGCCAGTCCTCTGCTCTCAGCAGGCATTGAAAGAAGCTGTCTTTGTCACCTGCCTGGGAAAATGTAACGTGGACACTGACATTCCTGAGGCACTCTCTGCTGCTGCTTAGCATAGCTCCTGCAGTGACATCCCCTTGCAGTCCCGTGCAGTGGGATCTGCCCTGGATCAGGCCAGAGCTGACCAAGTCTTCCAGCACCTGAGGGGAGCCTACAAGAAAGATGGAGAAAGATGTTTTACAAAGACATGTGGGGGGAATGTCTTCAAACTGACAGAGAGTAGGTTTACTTGGATATTAGGAAGGAATCCCTCCCTGTGAGGGTGGTGAGGCCCTGGTATAGGGTGCCCGGAGAAGCTGTGGCTGCCCCATCCCTGGAAGCATTCAAAGCCATGTTGGATGGATCTTGGACCATTCTGCTGTCATGGAAGGTGTCCCTGCCCCTGGCAGGGGGTGGGACAGGATGATTTTTAGGTCCTTTCCAATCCAGGACATCCTGAGATTTTATGATTAGCTTTTCCACCAGTAGGAATTAAGCTTCCTTCCCCTAGAGACCTATGAACAGATGCTGACCACCTTCAGGTCTTCTTCATGAGACACAGCAACCCCACACCCTCGTACCTCCAGGATGGACAGATCTGGTCCTTGTCCTGCTTTCCAGAACTCTGAAGCTGATGCTGCTGCCTTGCACAGACTCCAGTGCAGTGGAAGCTGTTAATTGTCTCTGCAGTGAGCCATAGTGATAAAAACTATACTTTAAAATTCTTCAATTATACCTAATATATGAATGTATTAAAAATTGTACTTAAAGGGCTTAAAAATATTGGCCTAAGTTTTTGGAATTACGGATTTCAGATGTGCAGCTGTTGAAGTCACTGAGTTGGAACAAATCAAAAAGAACTGATTTTCAAAGAGGTTATCTATTTTCTAGGCAGTAATTTCCTTTAAGGCATCTGGGATTGGTGCAATACCAGAAGTCATTTATGACTTTTAAGAGTTCCTGAAGTATCTAGACAGAAGTGCTAGGATAATTGTGGAGGTGATACCCTTCTTGAATCTCACTGGGTGCTAATGACTCCTCATGTCCTCTTTCAGTATCCACAATGGAGTGATAGCCGTATTCCAGCGTAAGGGGCTCCCTGACCAGGAACTTTACACCCTCAATGAAGGAGTCAGGTAAGAGACTCGTCTGTGCAAGGGGTTCTCAGCCAGTTCTCACCACTGTTTGCCAGCCCTCAACACTTAAGAGCTTCTGCATTAAGGTTTTCTCCCAGTGGCAGTTTCAGCACAGTCTATTTTGCTTCAGTAATTGCTGCTGCTGATGTGTCAGCATCTCACTGTGGGCAAAAGCTGATCCCTCCTTCTGCAGGAGGAATTCAGCCCTGAGCAGTAGGGGTTATTTCAGTGTCTCTCTTGATGTGCTGGTTTAGAATTAAGGAAGGGACAACCTGGACCCCTTGAGTGATTCAGCCCTATTGCATGGCATTGATAGTGCCATTTCCAGAGGTGCCACGCTCAGTGCTCTCCTTGCCTCCATGGAGGAGGTAAAGCCTCCA
Organism: Petroica traversi; assembly: GCA_025920805.1. Classification (NCBI taxonomy): domain Eukaryota; kingdom Metazoa; phylum Chordata; class Aves; order Passeriformes; family Petroicidae; genus Petroica; species Petroica traversi. The sequence continues at coordinate 5,084,766 of JAHLSL010000042.1, read as the reverse complement.
TGCACTCAGTAAGACATGGCAAGGAAAGATGTCCTGCCTGGTGGTCCCTTAGATCTGCTGCTCCTTCCACACAGCATGAATGTATGTGCAGTTACAAAGCTGCCCTGTTAGCTCCATGGCTGGAGTAGCAGTTTATGTTTCCAACTTCTTTCCCATATTGTGATGATATTGTCTGCAACAGACTAACTGTAAGCCAGTGAGATAATGGAAACTTTCTTCCCGTTAAAAAAAAGTGAAAATCCTACCATTTGAGTTACTTAAGTTAGAGTTGAAGAGAAAGTTTACCAAGACATAAGCTGATATATGGATTTACAGCACTCCACATTTTGCTACTTTTTCAGTACTTATTTTTACTTACCAAATCTTCTCACTGGCAAGGGCAAGGTAGCAGATTTCCATATAGAAATTTGTCCAGTACTTTATTAAATAAATGGTGGAAAAGAATCTGCACTTAAAAAAGTCAGCTTACTACATTCCCTGACTGTCTTCAGATATGATCCTTAGTTACTTCATTTTCCTTGCTGCTTATTGCTGCTCTGTCTGGACACTGGAGTCTGACTCTCCAGTATATTCTCCAGAATACCTGGATATTCTGTGTTTATCTGTCCGTGTCTGGTTCCCAGTCTGGGATAGTTTCCCCAATCTGGTTCCTTTAATTCTGAAAATATCTTTAGAAAAGTCCAGCCAGATGATACTGGGCCTGTGTTTGCTCTTTTTGAAATGAAAATAAACTTACTCTTCACTTATTTCTTACTTTGCTGGTGAGAAAATTACATACAAAGAATAGTTTTTCTAGGATGGCTGTCAGTTAACATGATCCATCAGTCATACTGGGTTACTTACTGTAATAATGGTTAATCATTATTATTGTAAGGTCTGTTAGGAGTCTTCAGCTTTATCTAAATGACAAAAAAATGATACTTCCAGACTGAGATTTCTTGGCCTAATGCATTTCCCTTAATGTGCTCATCTGCTGGTGAGGGACAGGGGAGGAAAAATTTTGTGTTGATGTGTCAGACAAATATTTGTTGATATGAATCAACAAATAGATAAAAATGTGCCCAAATTTTGCTTTAATTTACCAGGCTCTAAACCCTGCACCACAATGATGCTTGGTAGCATAGTTGAGTTGAATTTATTGCAGCATCTCACGTGGCTGAGTAGGCAAGCTGACTAGAAATACACTGATTTTTTTTTTTTCCATTTTATGAAGGGCTTTGTTGCCACATTATAGGCCCATTTCTTTTTGTTCAGGTATGTAATGCTGCTTTGTTGGTACCTCAGCTGATAGCTCACTTCAGGGAGAATGCCTGGGGCCTCATACCTGAGCTGATACTGAAATTACTGATTTGACACATGCCAAAAATGCTTGTCTTACTGCTTTTGCTATTTAAAATAACTTTCTGTGGGTTAATGTTATTATGAGTGCAAAAAATACCTGATTCATAAACATGACCTCAGAAGTAGAACAAGTGTATACTTGCCTTACGATTGTTTTAGATGCATTTTCCCACAAGTACAAAATGAGAAGGAAATCCATTATTTCCACTGGGCAGAATTCAAATGTGGAAGTGTTCAGGTAAATGGTTAATATTAGTTAAGTTTTTGAATAGTTACAGGACAGTAAAGTAAGTTATTTTACTTGACTGCTTTAATTAAGGCAGATTTTGGAATATTTTTCATATTAAACTCCTGAATATCCAATTTGACTCACCGATCAATTATAAATATTCAAACAATATTTGCACACCATTGTTTTGACTCAGGAATGTCACATATATTCAACTACCATGTGTCACATACGTGCAAACAAATAAATAAAACTCCTTCTGAACACACATCTTGAGGTTTTGAACCCTGATTATTTGAGGAAACATCAGTGGGTACAAATCTGTACAGTACCATTTACTTTTCTTCTAGTTTTGGCTCATAAGAGCTGCCACTTGTTTACACCAGTGCATTTTGACACTGTTCTTGCATTCCTGTAGCATTAGAAAGTGACCTTTAATATGGAATTACATACCTGGCCCTCAGAATCCCTATTGCAATAAAACCAGTGTGGGAGTTGAGTCTCTCACAGTGCTGTAACTCCTGAATTCCTCTGCTACAGCAGATGAAGCACAATAAAGTCCTGGCAACTTGGAATTTTACCCGTATGTGGCCTGTGCATTCCTTCTGGGCCCTTGAATAGGTGATTGAATAGGAGATTGAGTCAAAAGTCTGGCAATAAAAATCTCCATGTGTATATATACTGTTTAGTTTTCTCTTGGCTCATGTCTGCAATATTAATAATCAAATAGTGTTTTCTCCTTTTTCATTTAATGTACCGTATGTCATTTCAAAGTGTTTATTTTGGCCACTTTTAAAACAGGGAAGAAAAAGCAGCAAGGGGAAACACAGTGGAAGCTGGATGTCCTGTGTTCAAGCTAATGCATATTTATAGATGCCTTTTTTCTGAGTTTCAGGATACAGATGTGATGCAAAGCACATGTTAATGGCATTTCCTCTTTTGCAGCCAGAGTTTAAACCCAGTAAAATCACTTGTTTGCTTCATTTAACTTTATTTAACATCTATTATGTAATGTTACACTTTTCATTCTGAGTAATGTTGTAAGAGTTAATTTTAAAATGAACCAATGAAGCAGCATCAGGGGAAAAAAAAGTCAGGAGCTGTTTTAGCACATTTTAAGGGAATTTATATTATAATTTTAATTTATTTAGTCATTAAACAGACATGAAGACCTGATATCAATGATAGAGAAGCTTTATGAGTGCAAAATGCCTGGTTTAAAAATCAGATGTACTTGAAATAAGATCTGCTATCTGGTCAGGGATCTCTGTTAGGTTTAGTCAGATTTTTATCTGGTTTCTATCATGATGTCCACATGTCTAGATAAGATTGGTCAGAAATTGAAATTATCCAGGATCTGACAGCCTAACTGTTTTTTGTTAAAGGAAATTAAGCAAGGATGAAAAAGAAATTGCAAGGAATGGCTTGGATCCAGTTTTGTTGTGGATCTCTTTTAAATGAATATATACAAAGAATATCAATCATCAGTGTTCTGACCTGGCCTGAGGGCCTCACTGTTTCACTATAAATTAATTAAGTAGCTTGAAGTAGCTGTATTATTAGGGATTCAAAAAGCAAGATGCATGAATTGTACTGTCAGTTCTTCTGCCCTGTAAACAGAGATGTTAGTGTAGGCATGGAGCTGCCTGGTGTGTTGCAGTCCAGAGCATATAATTACCTACAAGCTGGTTGTTTGATTTCAGCTGAAAAAACAGAAATGTGGTGGGATCCTGTTTTATCAGAGAGCTGGCTATTGGATAAGTAGAACATACATTTTTATTTCCTGGCCTAAATACCAGAATTTATCAGTAAAACCTAAAATACTAAAAGAGAAGGTAGTTGCACATCACCTCTTCAAGACTGTGAGGAATCCATCTGGAGCTGCTAGCTTGAGGAGGGGGCAGAAAATTAAGCAAAATCTGTCAGCATAAAGTACCAGTATTTTTTTGAAACAGTGGCACAAAGAGATACATGAGAATAAATGTCACTCTCATAAAAAAATTCAAATCTGCAACTTTCTTGTTAGTTCAAGCTAAAAATGGTCTGTCTATCCTTGTTCAAAGTAAGATGAACCTTTGGTGTCATGACTTGTGATCTAGAAAAGTCACCTCACTGGACAGTAGATCTCCACTTGGAGTGAACACACAATTTTGCTGTCTTGATCTTTTTCTCCTTGACTTTTCTTAAGGCCCTGGAACTTGAGCAGCCTTTGAGAGAGGGGGCTTGTTACTATTACTGTTGAGGGCAGAGTCTCAGGGTGCTGCCAGAGCCAAGTGCCAAGTGGGGCTGGTCATCCAGCAGCTCTTCATGACAACAGGAGATCTATGGAAAATGCCTCAGCTGGCCTTCAGAACTTTTGTCCATAAATAGTTTGTCCAAATTAATCAAGTTTCTAGCTGAAAAGGACTTTGATGCTTAGAAGCATCTGAAAAGGCCCTTCATTCTGTTCATTTTTTTTCCAGTTTCTGCCTAAACCTCCCAGCACTGTGAGGTCAGTGTGAACATGTGCTTAAGGATAAATAAACCAAGATATCATATTTCAGCCTCCTCAAGACTGACATGCTCCTCTCTTCCCTGAACTTTCAGGAGATTTCGAGAGGCTGTGCTGAAGCATTTGTTGTAACAACATCCAAATCAAGTTCTGTAGACTTTCACAGAATTTAGGGATATGCTGGGTTTGATGTCTCTTTGTTTACTTGTTAAAGAATTTGATCAATCAGCTGTCAGTTAAAGATATAACACAAAAGGATAGAAGACATCCTATTGAATATATAATTCATGTAATTTCCCTAATTGAAGTGGATGTTTAGATTTTAAGTCACATTTGACCTCAATTCTTCATGGGGCCCAACATGGTCACACAGACAGATTTTCAAAAGAGATTTAGATGTGTTCAGAAAACCCAGCTGGGGCTACATTTCTGTAAATGATTTCTGAGCTATCGTTTATGCATAAATAGTGACCTGACTGAAGGAAGTATTATCTAGTATTATCTGTCCAGTGTGTGAGATTTAAATAACACACCTTTTTAGCCATGTAGTGAATTTTACCTGGATACAAATAGGCTTATGGACTGGGTTGAATTCAGTTTCTGAATCTGAGAATTTGTGGGATTTTGTTTTGCATGGGAGTTTCAATTGCTCTCTGAGATTGCTCTGTAGCTTTTAGTGTAGAGGAATCATGAAAGGCAGAGCTAAACTGTTAAATTCCTACCTGCCTTTTCACTGAAACCGTATGAAACTTCAGCTGTATCCTCAGTGCATGTAGGATGGAAAGCATCCTTTTTTCATCAAATCTTATTTTCCTTTCATATGTGCAATTGAGGCATCTAAAATGACAGCAGATATTTTTCAACACACAAAAATGCTGGTTTGAGCCTTGGTATTGTTGACCCTGTTTGCTCTCTTTTCAGTTAGTCATTAATGACAGTCTCTCTGCTCATACTAAGGTAATTTGCTATTAGTGACTTCCCCTCATTCATGCAGTGCACAGCTAATGTGATTTGCTGATTCTTTTCTTGCTCTCTTTGAAACAGGCAATTACTGAAAACAGAACTGGGATCATTTTTCACTGAGTATCTGCAGGTAGGCCTGTGTTTTCTTTATTTAAATAAAATTCTGTTTTATGCTACTGAGAAAAATCATTTTGCCCACTCTAAATTATGACCTGGAGACCCTTGAAACAATTCAGAGATGTCCACTGACTTCTCTGTGTTTTTAAAATTAATGAATTATTGAGATTTGGATTTTATATACATACATATAGTTAGACAGTGAAAGTCCAACCTGCCTCTGTGTTTCTGTAGTTCATTGCTGTCTTTCCTGAGGTTTCAGACATTCTTTTTTAGCTTAAATTTGAAGTCATTGAGTAAACCAGTGAAGTTCATTGCAGTAGTTACTGGGAAAAACTTCTAGAAGGAAGTACCACTGTCTGTTGAAGCAATATTCTTTCTGCTTCTCAAACTCCAAATGACTGACCTACAACACATATAGTTAGAGAAGCACTTTGTACTGCTCTATCCTAAAGGTACATCCTTTATGCTAAAAAGAGCAGGTGACTACAGCATCATTTCACAAGTGTCCTAAGTGATTTAAATAGATGGACACAGCAAGAGCCTTTTGATGTTTAATTTTTAAAATAAAAGACCCCTTTCACTGTCTAAATTTAAGAATGAATAAAATGTGAAATATAATGGCTGTAGGAAAGTACAGCATTGAGTAAAGATAGTATGTATTTTATTTACAGAATCAGCTGCTCACAAAAGGCATGGTGATCCTAAGGGACAAGATCCGGTTTTATGAAGGTAACTTGGATTTTAGCATGGCTCTGTATGTCACAGGAGCTTTAGCAAATGCACTCTGGAGATGTGGCATGCTTTCCACTTTCTTCCAGGGCATGTGGATTAGCTTGTCTCCATCCATTCCTGCAGTCTGTTGTTGGGTCCTGCCTTGGTGTTCTCGTTAACCTTCACAAAGTGGAGGTGATTGCCTGCACTGAGGGAAGGATTGCCTCCAGCAAGGACGCTTCCTTCTCCTTCAGTTATATCCTGCTCAGGAGAGGTGAAAATACACTGAGATATGTAACAGGCAAAAAACTAAGCATAAAGATCCCAGTTAGTTTGTGTATCTAACACCAAAATAACACTGTAGCTTGTTGTAAGAGTTCTTCTGGAGTCATTCTGACATAAATGAGGTCAGGCCCTGTCTCTCTTGTTTTAAAGTCAAGGCTCCATCTAACTGTCTGCAGCGTCTGGAGGTGCCACCTCTGGAAGTAACATCAGGATAAACCTCCACCTGGTGTGTTGCTTTATAGTCACCAATATTTTGTCTTATGCTTTTATGTGGTGTTTGGATGTGTTGTTAAATATGCTGTCTTGTCCTGGATTTGGCATGCAAGTTGTGCCAGGGAGGGTTAGATTGCATGTTAGAAGAAAAATTTCTTCACCAAAACAGTTGTTTTCTCTCTAAAACTGGCAAGGTACAGGAGACCAGCAGTAACTCAGGCATCTGAATCAGTGGTAAAGGTGTTTCTGACATACAGCTTTCCTGGGGAGTTGCTGGTGGATTTGAGTTTTTGAGGCTGGAATTTGTGTTTCTTGGCAGCAAAGGCAGCCCTGTCTCAGAGTCCATCCTGTAGTCAGTGGCCCCATGGCGCTCAAAACACCCTAGACAGAGCTGAAAGCATGGAAGTCTTGGAGCTCCCATTCTGAGCAGGGCTTGCTTCCTGAGTCTGCAGAAGCAGCAGTCCTGCCCTCAAATCTCAGGCTGACCCCATCCCACTGAGTTTCTCTCTCCGCTTTGTGTTGAAGTTTTCATAAGAGAAAAAACCCCACACTTTGGAGGGGTTTTGTCCTGCAGAAGGTTTTGAAAATCACAGAATCACAGAATTATTTGGGTTGGAAGGGACCTTAGAGATCATCCTGATCCACCCCTCTGCCATGGGCAGGCACACCTTCCACTAGACCAGGTTGCTCCAAGACCGTCCAACCCGGCCTTGGACACTTCAAGGGTGGGCAGCTGTAGCTTCTCTGAGGCAGGGCCTCACCACCCTCAAAGGAAGAATTTCTTCCTAATATTTAATTATTTATTCTTACATTTCTTTCGTGATTTTCAGTTAACTTTTAGAAGCCCTGTGAAAAGTACCACATGCATTTTTATGCCACACAAAGTTTGCTATATTGCGCATCATAAAAATGAGCATTTAGAGTAACCCAGTTTCCTGGAATCCAGCAAATGCTTATGCTAAATGTATAAAGCAATCTTTGCCTGACAGTAAGAAAAGGATCTATCCTTGATAGCACATGTAAGTTACATTCCTTCATGTGAAAGATACTTATCATCAATAAATAACAGGAATTCTTCCACAGCCCTCAGTAAAAGGCCTTCCCACCTAAGTCATTCAACTCTGCAGCCTTTTTGAGTTGCTGTGCAGAAATCCCTTACATCTCAAAACAAGCTGCCCACAAGATGAATAAGTGTTTGATGGTACTCTGTTTATCTCAACAGAGTAATTTAACTTCATACTATTCTAGCAGCAAGATTTGGAAAGGACCAGATTTATAAGGGCTTTGAACTTCACCTTGTGGGAACTGAAACTAAATTTAACTAGAACTAAATTTAACTCTTTAAAACTCTGCCTTCAGGGTACAGTTGTTGGGCTTCTCCTTCATGATCAGCTTTGCATCTTGCAAGCATTTTGGTATTTCAGCCACTAGTGTTGGATTTTAAAATGCAAAGTTAGTTTTGTGATTTAACCCCAGCCAGCTCCACCCCTTGGAGCCACTCACTCACTTCCCTCTGTGGAATGGTGGGGAGAGTTGGAAGAGTAAAAGTGAAAAATCTGGTGTGTTGAAAGAATGATAAGTTAATAGGCACAGCAAAAATAATGCACAACAGCAAATCAAGATAGCATTCACTCCTCACTTTTCATGGGCAGGCAGGAGTTCAGCCATCCCAGGGAAGTCGGGCTCCATGAAGCACAACGGTGACTTGGGAAGACAAAACAATCACTCCAAATGTCCTGCCTTCCTCCATCTCCCCCAGCTCTGTATGCTGAGCATGGCACCAGATGGTCTGGGACATCCCTGTGGTCAGCTGGGAAAAGCTGTCCCAGCCATGTCCCCTCTCAGCTCCTTGTGCCCCCAGGCCCTCACTGGTGGGGTGGGAGAGGAGCAGAAAAGGCCTTGGCTCTGTGCACGCCCTGCTCAGCAACAACTGAAACATCCCTGTGTTATCAGCACTGTTCCAGCCACTACCAGCTGCTGGGAAGAAAATTAATCTTATCCCAGCCAAAACCAGCACATGTTTATTATTATTACTGTTACTACTACTACTGCTATCATTGTTATTATTATTACTACTACTACTTCTACAGCTGCTGAAAATTGTTGGACTTGAGTCCCTGCTGTATTTCATTAGAACTAAATCAAAACAGATTTTTTAAAAATAACAATAGAAGTTTTAACAATAGAAACAGAGAACACCCCTTTCAGTCTTGTGCATGAGTGTGCAGGACAGAGAGAACTACTGCCTGGTGGTGCTGAAGATAAGACATGTTCCACAAGCCAGCAACTGCAGTATAGCATGGTCATCCACATTTGTCACTGAAAGCACTTAAAGTCATCAACCTGGAAATAATTCAGGAGCTGCAGATTCACCAGAGCTGATGCTGTTCATCGTGTGCTTAAAAAGGCAGGAGGATCAAGTATCCTATAGTAAAGATTGGCAGCTGGCTAACTTTGAGTGTAGTTAGTCTTGTCGTTGCTTTCATGCATAATTGCTTTGTGATAATGTGTGCAATTCTGGGCAAAATACTCCCTGGCTGAGGGTCAAAGTAATGCTCTAATATAAAAATTAAGAATAGAATCACATTCTGACACCAATAGTAATACTGATTGACTGCTACTGAATTTGCTTCCTGGTAAGTCATATTGTCTTGTCTGAACACCTCAGAATCTCTGATGTGTTTATCTCCTTGCTGCTGGAGGTGCAGGGGCATTGCTCTCCTCTCACAGTTGGGCTGGGGACATAGGGATGGTAAAGAGCTTGTCCGAGGTCCTATGGACCATTTCAGGGAACAGGGATCTGAAGCCAGAACCCATCTATTGAACGAGATTTCCTCTGTGGATCTTGGCTCCTGCATTTGCGTCTATGTTGTGTAAAATATTCTGTGAGGAACTCAATGTCCAACTTGGTTGTATAACCTAGCCAGAGCTTCTCCAGATTCCACTGGGGAGAATTACAGGTGGCTGCAGCTGGGGAAGGAATGGACATGGAGGTGGCCTTGATGGGAGGACCATGGGGAAGTCGCCCCATAGCAAATTCTAACTGCATTGCTTGATAGTTACAGTAAAAATTAGAGCCCTGACACAATTGTTCTTTTCCCTAGATCTCGAGTGAGTTTTTCTGTGTAAAAGGGAACAGTGGAAGAGCTACAAGGCATTAGTTTGAGGGGATTCTTTACAGAGCATCTCCACTGTGTGGTTTGCTCTACTGCCCTGCAGTTTGAAAGGCAGGAGGGAGCACAGTGGGGTAAATTCCTCTGCAGGAATGCTTCCCCATTTAACCTGCTGTGTCCTCCCCCTTCTCTCCTGCACAGTCCTGTCTGGCAAGAATTACTGCAAGAAGAGGACGTAACCTGGGCTACTACTCTGTTCTTCACAGGGTTTTCCTGAAGAACCTCAGACTCTGAGTTTATTAAGAACATTAGATGAGTCACCTGAAAAGACACAAATGTGGAAGGTTCTGATACAGCTGTATGGAAAACTTATTCCATACTGGTAATAGGAGCTGCTATATGATTCATCTTAGTGTATAGTAGCAGATTCACATTGTTTCCTGCATGTTTTACTTTTTGTAGCTAGTTGATTACAACCAAAACTCTTCACTAGTTTGTTTTGTGTTTTTGCAGGGCAGAAACTACTGGATACCTTAGCTGAAACCTGGGATTTTTTCTTCAGTGATGTCCTGCCCATGCTGCAGGCTATTTTCTATCCTGTGCAGGTGAAAAAATTACTCTATTATCATAGAATCTTGAAAAACTGGAAAAAGCAACTTTACAGGTTCATCAACAGATTGATGCAATCCTTAATTCTCTTTCCTTGAGCCAACCTCCCAGTGCAGCTGTTCTGTATAGTCATGCCATGCAAATAATATGTAAATGGTTTGAAGTGCTTAGGTGGGAAAGATGAGGAACTTTGAAAACAGAAGTAGAGTGCAGGGAGGCTGGTTAGTCCATCTGCCAATCACACTAAAAGTCAAAAAAAGTTATGAATGATAAACTGAAGTGCACAGTGAAATAAGTGCAGCTGTATTGATTTAAATAGATGCATTTTCTTCTCTGCAATGGGAATTTTGTCTTTGAAGTATCTCTGCTTTTGAAAAGGAATTGTGTTTCTGAGATCAAATTCTATGCTGTGGTAAGTGGACAGCAACAGTCAATGGAGTTTGACCAGTTTAGATGAGCACAGATTTTGACTCTAGTAATTTTAAATACACTGTAGATACCTGATCTTCTAATGTTGTGATAGCCAGGGAGTTTTGTTTATCACTGAAGACTCGAGGAAATCTGTACCAGATAGATGCAAATGATCTTTGCAGTTTGCTCATAGTTGCCTACAGATTTTAGTGGGAACTTGCTGCCTGAATATATTTGGGGAAACTTCAGAAACCTTCTCCCATTTTTTCAAGTGGACTTTATGCCTAAAGTGATTGCCCAAATGTTAACAATATTACCATTTGCATCTTCAGACAGTTACAAGTATGAAGTCTGAATTTAGAGGAAAAGCTGTTCTTTCACACTGAATTTTATTCTGAAAGGAAAGAGCTCAGACAACCTACAGGGCTACTTTACCCACAGACTTGTGTCTTACCAGTAGAAACCCTAAAACAATAGAAATAAGATGTTTTCCAAAACATACTAGACCCAATGGGAGATTTTTTAAGTGCCCTGTAATTTAAATCCAAGATATTTGGACACTTAGAGGTAGGCTCTAAGCCTTTTTTTATAAAGTACTTGACTAAATTAGAATCAACAAGTTGTTTTAGAAAATTGCACCAAACATGCTCTGTTGTTTTCCTGAGGCCTTTGAAAATATTTTTGTGACACAAGTCTTCTCCCCTATCAGATGGAAATAATTACTTGAATATCCAATGAAACCTTGAAGTCCCAAGTAAATTCAAATAGATGTAGTTGCTCGTGTTCTGAGATTTCTTCCAAAAGCCCAGGTGGTGTTTATGTGCTCTTGTAAATTCTATTAATTAGAAACTGAAGCAGATTTGGGGCCTTCTTTACTTTAGTTTAAATAATTTAGAAAGTGAAAAGGAGTGGGTAGGGTTGGGTCAGGCTTCTTTATTCCAGACTTAAGTCAACACCAGTTGAATACAAACCTTCCATGTGTACAGCTATGTATACCCAAGGAAAAACCCCTAAGGCCAGAAAGAGAAACAGTTTCACAACTCTACATAAGGTGGGCACCCTTAATCTCTGCAGCCAGAGCTGGAGTTGCATTCTTCAGCTGCAAGTCTTCCTCAGTGAGAAGGGATTGTTGAACTGAAAATAGATGGCTTTGAAAATGCAACGTGAAACTTCAGCTCCTGCCTTACAGTAAAGTCCCTCAAACTGTATAGAAAAGAGGATCCACAGGTGGGCTGAGTCAGGATCCCTGTCAAATTTGAAGACAGTAAACAGGGAATAATCAAAATCTTACAAAATAATGGAAATTCAACCAATTTGCAGCCCAGTTGTTAGGGTTTTTTTTTAAACTTACGATACACTTAATTTCTGATGTACCGTTAAAAAAAATATTAATATATCATCCAGCTCTCACCCCACCCCAACCCTTCATCCTCTCAACACACAGTCAGACATGATCACCATCTGTAGAGTTCATTACTGCCAAATCAAATTTACTGTGCAGACTTGGGGGCTGCTCTCTGTCCTTTGTTATGTTTCATTAGTATTTCATTTAGGTTTGCCATTCGTGTAATCCCTCAAGAGTGGAGGAAGGAATTTGAACAGATGATTTTGAAACTTATTCTCACACTGCTCATGATCTGTCTTGCTTTCTTTCTGTTTCCAAGGGAAAGGAGCCCTCAGTTCGGCAATTGGCTCTTCTGCATTTTAGGAATATAATTACCCTCAATATAAAATTGGAAGATGCATTATCCCGTTCCAGAGCCAGAGTTCCACCATCTATTATTCAGATGCTGTTAATACTTCAGGTAAATTGGTTACTTTTCTCAGCCTGTCTTTTTGTACTGAATTGCTGAAATCTTCCTAAACAGTCTCTGATTTTGCTCATTCATTGAAAACTTCCTACCCTGAATGCCAGAGCTTCTGTGCTCCTGTGGTCATAGTATCTAAATCCTAATAATCCTGTATCTAAATATCCTAATAGTGTCAAAAAAATCTAATTACCTAATATCTAAATTATCCAATATAATAATAACAACAACGATGATGATGATGATAATAATAATAAACAACTCTATAGTAATATTTCATATAGTATAGAATATCTAATAATACAAAATAATAATAAATAATGTGACATATAATGGTATGATAAAGTAATATAATTGTAATGTAATAATTAAACTATCTAATTATCTAATATCTAAACGTCCTAATATCTAAAAGTAGGGACTGCAGAGATGCCTAAGATCCAGAGAGTGGGAGAGTAAAGACTTGTTTTGAAACTAGGCCTTGAAACATGAAGTTTTGCTAGTGTGTGGTGATAACATGATTTCCATTAGATGCTTTGTGTTGCTGCATTAAAAGTTCAGGATATGACACTTCACATCTGGAATAGGCAACAAAGTGAATATACAATTTATGGTTGAATCATTGTCATATTTGGTCACTGAAACCAAATTCTATCAAAATTGGTGATACAAAAACATTATGACCAGATACTGGTATGTGCATTGAGTGTTAGATTTTGTCTGTGTGTAGTAGGGGGAGAAACAAAATGAGGAATTCCAGTCAAAAGGCAGTTTTAAGATATTTTAATTTGCTTAATTAAGGAAAAGCATGATGAAAAGTAAGGGAAAGCATGATGAAGTGAAAAGAACTGAGGCAAAGGGAAAGAGAGAACCAGGAGTGGATTCTTAAAGGGTGAGGAAATTGAGATTTTCATGGCTTCTGATTTTTTTATAAATGTTTCTTTGCTCTTCATCACAGTATGAACTAGTTCTATATCTGAAATTTTTTTGAAGGGCAGGATAATCTGATGAGGCCAGTTTTGAAAATGGAGGAAAGGAGTAAGATTCTGTGTGCTGGGTCAAGAAATGATATTTCACCTCTCAGTGAAATCAGTGATATCTCAGCTATCTCTGTGTGCATTTGTTTGAGTGTTTAATGGTGCGTTTAACCTGATTGTCACACAAGAAGATCCTTATGCTATAGAAATATCTACTTGGTCTTGTCTCCCTTCTCATAGCCCCCACCTTCCAGAAGCTTCTTGAAACTGCTGGCTGTTTGTGACAATGACAGCAGTATGGGATTTTCATGGAAACTTTTGTCTGGAGAGAGGAGAGGAGCCTCTCCTCTCCAGGGAAAAGCTGGAGCATGGACTTAACTGTGTAATGAGGCATCAAGGAATTCACAGTGACTGAACCATGAACCCAGCAGTGTTAGCAGACACCAGACACACGAGACAGAACCATTGCAAAAACCTTCTTCACAGGAACGTTCTTAAGGCCTCAGCCCTTGTGAGGTGTGAGGCAAACTGCCCATTCTAAATCAGGCTTCAGCAGCGTTGTTGCTGACAGGTCTGCAAGCTTTTTGTGATTACTTTAAGGAGTCTGTGTTGGCTGTGGGCAGGATCTGGCTTTGAATGGATTCAGTGGTGAGCTGGCAACTCAGTAACATCCTGATACCGCCGCCTGAAGTGTTAACACCATGGATGCCTGTTTAGGGCAAAAGGTCAAATCCATTCTTGTTGCTACGCTGTTCATGGAAATCAATAACCGAGTGAGAGGGAATTTGCCCCTGGGTGTTTATTTCTGCATACTTTGCCTATGGTTGTGTGGTGGGGATGATGAAAGTCTTTTCTTGGTAATAGCTCTGCTAAACTTGTGGCTTAAAATCTAATGGGAATTGTGGGAAAAGGTCAGGAGAAAATCTGGGAATTAGCTATTTACAGACTTAGTGGTGTTAGTTAGTAGTTGGAATTCAGAGCAAAGACTTTTTTCTGAACTCAAATGTTATGTTAAACAAAAGCCAGTTTTATACATTAGTGACATAGTGGAATTTTCTCAATTTAGCTGAACTCCTGGTGTTAATAGGGCTGGAAGAGAGCAATTCAGCTGTCCAACAAGCACACGGTGGTCTTGTGGGCTTCGATTTCCTGGACTGAGAGATGATGTCTTAATGGGGATGTTGTCTAATCCTGATTTGTGTTCACTGTGAATACCTCTTCCACAAGAAACCTGGTGACACTGGAACATACTCCCATGGTGTTGTGGTTTGATGCTGGTCAAAGGCCAGTGTGCTCACAAAAATCATTCACTCATTCTCCTCTGCTGTAGTTGAGCAGAGGATGGGGAAAGAAAACACTTCAATGGGATTCATGAGTTGAGGTAAGGATTGGGAAGAAATACTCTAAGGGCAAAACAGGCTCAAAACTTTCAGAGGTATAAAGAAAGTTTTTAAAAATAATTAAAAGACAATGATGACAACTAAAATAAATCTTTAGAAGACTTTTCCCCTCACCCAACTCTTCTTTCCTACCCACTGACAAAACAGGGGATTTTAGTCACTTTGTTACCTCTAAAGATCTTTCTTCAGCTCGCTTAGGGAGAGGAGTCTCTTTTGCTATGCATGGAGTCCTCTCACAGGAGGCAATTCACTTTTCCAACATAGTTTTAATTTTCATGAGTCACAGTCCCACCCAAAACAACCTGCTTGAACCTGAGTCCCTCCCATGGGCAGAGCAGTCTTCCCACAGCTGCTTTTTTTTTTTTTTTTCCATGGGCCCTTAGTTCATAGGATGCAGTTTTTAAGGATGAGTTTTTCTCATATAAAAACAAGGGTCCTCTTCCTCAGTCTCTCTGAAAGCAAGGGTTCTCTCTCTCTCTCTGTTCAAGCCTCTCACTAGATCACAGCTTTTCAGCATCTACACATTCCAGGTGATCACCTTTTTCTCATGGGCTGCATCCCCCATGCACTTAATGAATTACAGGCAAACAGTTTGTTGTATTATAGTCTTCACCATGGCCTGCAGAAGAGTCTCCCTCCTCCCCCTCTCTCCTTCACACAGACCTTAGTGTCTCCGTGTTGTTCTCCTCATATGTCTTCATTTTTTCCTTTTTTTCGACTTGGTAGGGGATGGGTGTTTGTAAGTTAGTTTGTTCTCAAATTCTATTGATTGAAACAGTTTTTATAGAGTTCTGCAATGCTGAAAGGTTGATCCAGGCTCCACATCGGGGAATCACTTGTGCTTTTTGCCATGTTGGTCACAAGGTCTCCACTGGCACCAGGCAAGTTGTGCCTGCTCCCTGTTCCCAGCTCCACTCCATGCTTAAAAACCTTTTCTTCATGTAGGGCACTGAAAAAGGAAAAGCTGTTGCACCATTTCTGTCTTTTTGTTTGAGGTGTGCCAGGCTAAAAGTGGCCAGGCAGGCAAAGTCTATCCCTGGTCGTGCCAAGATGGCAGCGGGCGTGTGGCTACTTCTGGCCTGGGCCGTGGGGCTCATCCTGGCCCTGGCCACTCTCAGTCTCAGCCGGGGGCTGATCCTGGC
>JAHLSL010000042.1:4917657-5068943 GCA_025920805.1 Petroica traversi | reverse complement strand
TCTCAGCCGGGGGCTGATCCTGGCCCTGGCCACTCTCAGTCTCAGCCCAGGGCTGATCCTGGCCCTGGCCACTCTCAGTCTCAGCCAAGGGCTGATCCTGGCCCTGGCCGTGGGGTCACTCCTGGTGCCAGCTGCGTGGTTTCAGCTGCAGCTGCTCACAGTGCCAGGATGCCCCAGCCTTGGTGGCATGGCTTGGCAGTGCCACCAGGAAAAGGACCAGCAGGCTCCGCAGGGAAGAGGCCGCATCTGCCCGGCCAGGATGGGGCCTGTTGGGGTCCCCGGGACTGGGCTCAGTGGCCTCCTCATCACTCCACAAAAGACTGGGAGAAAAAGAGCACTTCCCACGTTTTTTTGTTCTTAAATATGTCATTGCAGAGGTGTTGTAACTTCTCTAATTGGGTGAGCCAATATGTCACTCATCAGAGCCTGTAGGGATTGGCTCTGTAGGACAAAGTAGAAGTTTTGAGGAGCTCCTCTCTCACAAGCAGCCTCTGTGTCTTCCTCTGCCCCCACTAAAAAGCCAGCTTGTGTTAACCTAACACACATGGATAGAAGATGATGCCAGTGATGTTGGCTCTGGACCAAGTGTTGAATTTAGTGGTAAGATTCTCTGTTTCTGTCCTTGACAGCCTCATGCAGCTTTGTGATGTAGTTAAGGAATAGCTCATGTTCTTTAAGACAGCAGTTGTTATGTCAGAGGTTGAAATGCACCACTCTGTTCTGTTAGACTGAATTAAAGTGGCAGAGCTTTGGGAACTAATCTGGTATTATGTTTTAGCTTGTCATGGTGTAGGGGAAGAATTCTGTTACTTTGTCTGGATAAGACACTTTCCTTATTGGACAGAAGGGAAATTTTTTTAAAGCAAACGGAACTGCTCTGTTTAAAGGAGCAGAGATCAGTCCTCAGGTTAATTATTAGACTTGGGTTCTTACGTTCAATAGAGCTACTTCTCACCAGTGCTATAACCTGGTGTAATTACAAACCAGCAATCTTTCAGGAAAGAGAAATCTCTGGGAAGAATGATATTTCTGTTCTGCTAGTCAGTGGTAGTTTTATCACAGCTTGAAAGAAGGGCCTTATATCACTCAAACTGTGAATTGCCAGCATAGCCTGACTCAGTTACAAAGCACAAACTGGAATGCTAATCCTTTGTGGCTGCTCACAGGCAGCATAGGATGCTCCTGTTTAAGTTGCAGGGAGTTCAAGAGCAGAGTCATGGTTGAAGGAAGTAAAAGAACTAAAATTGCTTTTCAGTACAGAATGATGCATAGGAGCTCAGTTTGGGTAAAATTAGGGTACTGGAGGGAGAGGGGTATTGAGGCATGGAAAAGATGCCACAACTCAGTAGTTATAGGGTAGGCATGTTTTAATACAGCACTGGGCACAAGGGCTCCTCCAAAAACTTGTGCACTGTCAGTGGCTCTCAGTTTGGTTTATATTAGGGTGCAGGTTATATATGGATTAAATTACACAATACAGCCATACATATTCATTACTTATTTTCGTTTTGTATTATAATGAGTTCAAAAGTCATTTCCATGTGCTTGCACCTGCTCAGTGCCTCCTGGTTGTCGTGGGCTGGGGTCTCTGGGATGAAGTAATGAGTCTTCCCTGGGATAAAACTTTTCACCCTGCCTCTTTGCACATACTCTCTGAGATCCTGGCCTGACTCCCAACCTTAGAGCTGGCCGAAATAATTTTCAGGATCCAAAAGCAGGATCATTGGTCATGGTCTTCTTCCTCTCATCAATGGCCTGCATCCTCCCTTCCATCGTTCTCCTCTGCTTGGCAAGCACAAGCAAACGGTACGTATTGTCCAGTGAGCAGCTGCAAAATTTGGCAATACCCATGATCATTAACTAACCCTTAAAATTCTCAAACCCTGTATCAATATAAAGAGGGGAAGAGTTTAGAAAATAACTTTCTGAACCAAAGAGAGCAAAACTACCACTATCTGACTTGCTTCCCGAAGTATGTTGTCAAAGATTACCCTGGCTGCTGAAACTGGAACATCTTATCTCCAGGTATCTGTCCTGAGGTCTGAGAAAGCTGGAAGAGAAAAATTTAAGAGTGTTCATCTGCATCTTTCAGTAAATGTCAGGATTGTTTGAATTCACAGAATCTCTCAGGGTGACCTGACATATTTGAAAAACCCAGAAAAGCACAATGCAATATCTCTCATGCTGGGGGATGAGGCCTCACTAAATATAAGCTCTGAAGAGAAAGACAAAACCTGTGGTTTCCTCTTTGGCTTTCTGTGCCTTGTTTGAACTCCCTTGCCCATTGCCTCTCTCTGTAAAGGAAGACAAAATAAATACATAAAGCTGCCCAGTGTGATCTTTTTATTATTTTTTCAAAGTTTCTTCCATTTTAAAGGGGTGGAAGGTACATTATAAGATCTGAAAGTGAAATGCAGAGAGTGCTGTTTTGCCATCTCAGCAGCCACACATCAAACCAAGGGTTATCAGAAAGCTGCAACTTCAGAGGTGCTGTAACACTGCCAGTTGCAGTCAATTCTTTATGGCCACAGGTTATCACAAGTGATGGCTGCTTTTGGGAGGTTTTCTTACTGAGTCTGTTAGACCTTCAGCATAGGTTGAACAAAGTGCTGTGGGCCTGAGGTTTCCATATGCTTTTAATTTCTCTTTGCGTTTGACTTCCGGATTTAGAAGACACAAAAAGAGGAAACCAATAAATAAATAAATGTATCATAGAATTATTTAAATATAAACCACTGTATCAAAAACCTGTGTTTCTCTGTGTTGTGCATAAATTTGGATGTTTTTCTTCCTTCCTGGTGAAAGGGTGGTTTGTCTGTGTTGTTTGCATCAGCCCCATAAGAAGTCAGATAAGAAATCTTGAAGCCAGGACAAAAAGGGAAGAGCCCTCTGTTGCTTTGTGTTCACTCGTGCAAAACTGAGAATCTGGGCCTCAAGATTCACACTTCAGAGTATTTTGTAGATGTGTTTGTTTCTATGCAATATTCTCTCTTTTTCTAATTTATTTATTGTCTCTATCAGCAAGTGCAGTTTGCACTAGTTAAATCAACACAGGTTTGTTATTCTGGAATGAATTTGTATTGCTGGGATTTTTAACAAGGCATAGCATCTAATGAGGAATATTTGATGTTTAGTTTCTTCATATTTTTGTCTCTAGGGGCAGAGGTTGGGGAGCAGTGGTGGTTACTCCCAACCATTCCTGACTGGCAGGGGCTTGTTTAATAGTAACTCCAACTTAGCTTGTGCTTCTACACCACAGACCTCAATAGTTCTGCACTCATGTGGACCCTCTTTGTAGAAAAGGACAGTGGAAGTCAATTGCCACCTAAAAATAATAGATTTTGTTTTCAAATTGAGTACTGTCCAAAACTAGCTCTCAATATATTTGACAACACCATGTATTGTCAGTTTTTTAATCTTAAGCAGTGGAAAAACAGGAAAGCAATATAAAATGGTATTGTTTTCCATTGCTGTAAGTGAGCCTGTCTCATGAATACCATGTCACAGTAATTTAAATGTGCATCTTGTCCCTCATCTTTAGCAGGAGGATGGTTTTTCAGAACACAACCACAACTTTGTCCATACCAATAAAAACTATTATTTTTGAAGGGAGTTTGCATTTTGCAGATTCCCTTTAGGTGTTTACACTCATAGGGCATTTTAAGAGTACCTCACATTAGGTAAAGTATCAGTTCTGTGAAGGCTACAAGTCTACCAATTACTTAACCAAAGGTATGTCTTCATGTAGAGTTGGTTAAGCTAAAATAAATGTCTCCTGGAGTTTGTCTCTTAAAAACAGTACAAGTACATTGGTAGGCTAATCCTTTCCAATACAGAGTAAAAGCATTCTTAACTTGAACTAGCATGTCGTTGCAGACCCTAAAACTTTCTTGAGTAAGAGAGGGAGAAGGTTTTAACCAATTGCATTCATCTGTACAGCTGTCTTTTATGGGCCCATTTGGACTAGTAGACTAAATCTGGCATAAAAGATAGCACAGAAATTTCGAACGTTGAAAAGCTCTGAGGAGGAAGGGTTCCCACAGTGCAAGAATCCTTTGATTTAACAGTGTAGTTCATGAGTTGTCTATAGGAGGAATAGAAGAAAGTTAATCTAAGGTACCTTTAAGGGAAAATTAATTAAACCTCATTAGAACTCTGTATGGACACTCATTCTGAGAATTAAAGTAGTAGGAAGGGAGGCAATTAATGACACTTCAATTGTCCATCAGAGGCCTAAGCACGATTTATCTTAACAGATTTCTGTTCTTAATTCAGTTATTATAATTTAATTTTCCTGAATGATGCCAGGTAGACAAAGGCACAAGGGAATAGTGGCTTTTGAATTGCCAGGGCACTACAGCTGGGGTCCTCAGGAGTTGGCCCTTTTTGACTTTTAGCATGGACCACAGACCTTTGAGCCATTCCAGGTGCCACCAGCACCCTGGGTGGTGTTTGCCTGCCCCTGGCACAAAAGGTTTTCTCTCCATGACCAAGCCGTGTCCATGCAGGTGACAGGGGCAGCCAAGCCCCTGGTCAGGGTCACTGCTACAGCACCTCCCGTTGTGACCTGCTGGGATTCACTGGGCATTGCTCACAAGAAGAACGTCAAAAGTGATTTCTAACATAAAAGCTGCAGGGGATCATTTCCTAGTGTAGCAAACATGGTCTTTCCTGTCATTTTTGGAGCCAGGTCACCATGGGTTCCCAGCACTGAACTGGGGCAGGGTGCTCAGTAGCTTGGCTTGTCCCTAAACAGGTGCCATCCTGCCTTCACCTTCTCACTGCCCAAAGCTTTCTGTCTGGGCACAGGATGAGTGGAGAAGCCTGCCAGGAGATTGAGAGGCAACCTGTGTGCTCATTCTTCTGCTCCATGAGCCTTTCCTGTGGCAGAGAAAGGGCTGCACAGTGCTCCCTACATTTTGAACACTGGTTGATAGCAGTTTCCTCTATCATCATCTTCCTGGCTGTGTTGTTACCTTTTACCTTCCTATAGGTTGCCTCCTGACTCTTTTCTTCCCTAATTGAATCTTATTTTCCCACAGGAGTGGTTCCTGGGGTTTTGGTGCTTGCCTGTTTCTCTCTGTATGATATAAAATTTTATTTTTATGGGAAAATGTGCTTCTATTTAAGTTATCAGGGTGATCAAAAAAAATTATATAAAATGTCTTAGCTCTGACCTTCTCTGCAGAAGGTGCACTGAAAAGGGAAAGAATTGTAAAAGGAATGGAACCACCTTTTCTGGCATAGCACCAGGCCCCCTCCCCAAGCTTTTCCTCTCCTGGTCTGTGGTTGCCAGTGCCAGAATCAGCAGCCCTGCATACAGCATGGTGGCACCTCACTGGTGTCTGCAAAGGGCAACTGCTTTGTAGAGTATTTCTTCCAAAAATAAAAAGGACATTTTTTTGCTAAAGATCGGGGAATGATGGAATTATTCTCTTGGAGGCATCTTTTTTCCCGTGGTGAGCAGACACTGTTAATTGCCTTCTGTCAGTAATTTCACAGTCTTACCCTTCGTTTTGTTGTAGCTACAGAAGAAAAAACTGTGTGACAGGGTGATATATGACACGTTCTGTGAAATTCATTAACTTGACACTACCTAATTATTACAAGCAATTAAAAGGTAAACAGATAATCATGTAATAGAGCAGGATTCAGATTACATTATTTGATTTAAACCGTTATCTGTTGCGAATCTCCTTCTGTTACCAGTGAGCCACATGACATGGCAGCAAAACTTGTGTAGCAGGAGTTTACAGTGATGTGACAGTTCATGCCAGGTGTGTGGACAGTTGTGCCCAGTGCTGCCAGTCATGGCTTTGGCATGAGCAAAGTGGCTGGCATGGCTATGCATGGCTGTTTGGCTGAGAATGACCATCCATCAGGAATGGGGGGAAGCTGGGTGAGACAAGGCAGAGAGGGGTTGTGCTCTTGAGAGGATCCAGAGGCCTCCAGTTTGAAGTCATTAGGCAGAGCCTTGTGCTTCAGTGCTTTCTGATCCAAATGCAAAGCAGAAACCAAGGATACTTCCTCTGGCAAGAGGAAGAACCATCATTTAGCCTGGCTGAAATCCGTCAGAAAAGTGCTTTGCAAAATACAGTTGTACTTGGAATGGCTCTTGCCTAAAACCAATTAAATTCCTTCTGAGGAAGCTAAGGGCTGTCAGCTGCTTCTGTTACTGCACACCAGGTATCTCCAAGCCTCCTTTTCTGCTAGACAAGAGTCTTCGTGCACTGGGAACTGTATAAATACAATAAAAACATGGTCTCTGCACTACAGATTGTGCAGGCTGATACACAAGAGAGATGTATCTGGATGCACAAACGGGGAATGGAAGGAAACAAGGACATAAAATAATACAAGTGATTTTATGACTCTTAAAATAATAATACATCACTGACCTCAGTGGTCAGAGATCCCCTAGATGCCTCCTTGCCCTCTTGCTGGTTGATTGTTGGGCTTCAAGAAAAAAATACATCCCTCATTCCTCCTCTATTACTCATGAGCCTTGTTTAGTTGAAGAGAAAAAAACCTTGGAACAAGCAGTGGGATATTGTTATTGTTTCTCCTCTAAACACATGAGAGCAGATGTCTAGGCAGTATAAAGTTAATGAAGCTCTGCTAAAGCCCTTGTGTAGTAGTGGTGGAATTGGGCAATAGTTGTCTGAAAAGCTCTAGAATATAATTGTACATTTAGCAATATTGATAATGTTGAAAACAGAAGCAAGGAGAAGAATTGCTCCCTGGAGGTGGTTATGTGGTATTACATGGGTTAAATTAAAGCTCTAGTCAGAACTGAGTGGAAAAAACCAAATTTTGTTTCAGTAGTAGTAGTCTCACCAAGAGGTAGGTCAGGGCATCTGTTGCTTTCCATTGCATGTAGCTCTCTATGGTTGTTTTAAGAATTCTGAATACTGCTGAATTTTGCCAGAGTGTGGAGTTGCCATGTCCTTGACAGGTGATGGACGAGGGAAGGTCAGCCCTTCAGAGCTACTCCTGTGATCACATCCCTAATCCACAGACTGTTTGTGTTTGGAGAGTGCACTGGCTGTGAACTCAGATTTTGTATGCTGGTATTCTTTGCCTTTTCTACACATTGGGTTGCTGAGAAAGGGTATTGGCTCTAGATCCAATCAGTTACTTTCCAAGTATTTTGAATTGGCAAAGACTATTTTATTGAAATTAAACTGTTATGTAAGAATAAGTTGCTTTCAGCAAAGCTTTTGCTACAACCCAGGAGGGCTGCCTCAGGCCCAGGCTTCCAGGCTTCCTGGACTCCTAAATTTATGTGTTCTGGAACTGATGGAAGCTCAGCCTCCTGAAGAGTAACTGCAAAGTGGCAGGATAGACAGGTGATCTGCTGCTTTCTGGCTCACAGGGATGAGGACTGGTGATGAAAATGTTGTTGCTACCAGAAATAGCAAAAAATTTAAAAAACATCCAGAAGGCATATCTGGCATGTCTGCTTAGTCTGTTCAAGCGTATTTCAGAAAAGAAAATTCTTGGAGTGGATTCAGTCACCTTGGAATGGTGAAGCAGCTTGGAGGATGCTCATTAATTATTTAAAAGGGGAGTATGACTGAAAGGCAATGTCAGAAATCTTCACAAGTGGGTAACAGCAGTCAGGTTAATGTTTGTGGCTCTTCAAAAGCTTTACTTGGATGTCTCTTCAAAACAGTCTGCATGCACTGAGGGAGGGCTCTGCCATCCCTTTTTCTCTTTGAGTAGCTGCCTGAAAATAAATGTACGATGGATTTTCTTAAAATAAATGAGAAAACACCCAAGGCTGGGTAAAAGTCTTTGAATGCTCAGACTTAAAAGTTGACAGTTCCCCAGCAAAATTAGGTGAGCTTAAAATGTGTAGATCAGCAACAACTTCAGGAGGGAGCCTAAAAAGTTAGAAGATTTATTCTCTTGGACATTAAATATCACATCTTATTATTTGGCTGTTCATGGGTTATCTCTGCATGGGGCTGCACATGCATTTCCATGCATGTGTGTATTTGCCTGTAAGTGTAATGTGATAATTCTAATGTGAATGCAGATAACTAAGTCCAGCTCAAATGTATTCCATAAACAGCTCTTCAGACAGACTCATCTTTGTGTTGATTCATTTGTTCAGTGGTTGGAAAGTCACAGGACTTTATTTGACTGCTCTGGCCTGTGGCAAGGGCGGGTCACTTAGGTGGGAATTGGACAACCTGTAGCCCTAATCTATAAAAGGAAGAAATTGCCATCATTTTTGTTAGGTCTTTATTAATGAACTGGCTGCTCAGCTTCTGCAGAATCCTAAGCACTGTATTAAAAGCCTCAAAGTAACTTCCTTACTTTCAATCATTTAATATCTTTTGCTGGTCCTTATGTTCTGCCTTTTCTTTTGCAGTCCCATATAAAATGTTTAATGACAGTTTAAAGAAACATAAGACATTGGATGTCTGTAGGTCAGGCAAAGACTAA
Organism: Petroica traversi; assembly: GCA_025920805.1. Taxonomy (NCBI): domain Eukaryota; kingdom Metazoa; phylum Chordata; class Aves; order Passeriformes; family Petroicidae; genus Petroica; species Petroica traversi. Next base: position 5,060,489 of record JAHLSL010000042.1, on the reverse strand, counting down.
TCTCCTTTTAGTGTTTGACTCTTTCTGGGAAAAAAATCCTATTTCTGCCTATCCTTGTGCAGGCAAGCCATTTCAAAAACTCATCAGCTGAATGCAAACCATGGCTGGGTGTTTTGTTTTCCTTATCTTTGTCTTCGCCTCAGTGCCACCATGAAAGGAAGGAAGAGACAGAGCAGCTTCTCACACTGACATTGACATAATTTGGCACTTGCTGGAGATTAAAGGGAATGTGACAAGATCTTTCTTTCTGAGGCAGTAACAGGGATCTTAAGTGCTGACTTCTCTCAGCATGGCAATGGCAAGCTCCTCTGCCTCTCCCTCCTGTGACTGCTGTTGCTATGAGAAAAGCAAGAGGTACAGTCTTTACCAATATGCCAGTGCTTTAGGATAAAATGAAGAGAGAAAAAAAAATAATCTGAGGCAATGCTATTGAGGGCTCATAGCAATGCAGCCATGAATTATGCAGTTGCATCTGTCCAGCATGTGCAAAAAGGATACCAGTGCCTAAGAATGAAAGTGTAATGCATAGGGCACGTGGTTGTAAACTGGTATAAAATATTAACCTATCAGGGGTTATTCTGACTTAGAGCATATAAGAACGTGTGATGTACAAGTCCTGCTTTTCCCACTTCTTTCTGCTATGAGGCAATACCTGTTCACAAACACATGTAATGTAGTCTGAGAGGTTTACTGAAAGTGAGTCCCTTGTGAATTCTCAGCCCCCTTCATTGGGCTCAAACAGCCCTCTCAAAGGGCAAACTACGTTCCTCCAGCTTGTTCCAGTCTGCAAAGGTGTGACTTCTGTTTCTTCCCAGCCCACGTGCATTTTCTTGTTTTGCCTTTGGACTGTGGCAGAGGAACCCCCACGAGGAAGGGGGCACACAGACTTCCAGGAGATCAGGTCAGCTTAGTCAACACAGGCTTCAAAAACGCAAAATGTAATCCCTGCTTGAAGCAATTTTGATTCTGTTTTGAATCTGTTTCCTAAAGAGTAAAAAATGTCAGAGTTGTTTGCTTGGGATGAAAATAGCATGAGCCATCAGGGAAACCCAGGACAAAGTACCCAAAATTTTCTAGCCTGACAAACATGGACAAGTTGGGTAGAAGCATGAGCAGGTTGATTAAACTCTCAATCCTTGTCTCTTGCTCCCAGTTAACTTAGGTGCAGGGCATCTCATTACCCAGATGTCTGTCCAAAATGGACCAGTTGATCTTGTAATCCCTCACAGTAAGTTTACTCAGCACTTTTATGGGACTTGAAGCTCTCAGTCGTAGAGTCCTCCAGAAATGCTGAGCCCTGTTGGAACTGGTAGAACATGTGCCAGCAGTGTGCCCTGGCTGCAAGGAAGGCCAGTGGTATCCTGGGCTCTGTTAGACAGAGTATTGTCAGCAGGTCAGGGAGGTCATCCTGCCCCTCTGCTCTGCACTTGTAAGGACATACCTGGAGTGTGTGTGCAGCTCTGGGCTCCTCAGGACAGGACAGACATGGACCTCCTGAGAGAGTCCAACAAAGCACCATGAAGGTGGTAAAAGGACAGGAGGAAAGACTGTGAGGAAAGACAGAGAGCTGGGGCTGTTCAGCCTAGAGAAGAAATGTCTCAGGGGCATCTTATCAATTGTTACAAATACCTGAAGAGAGCATGTAAAGAAGCTGAAGCCAAGCTCTTCTCTGTGGTGCTAAGTGTCAGCGAGCACAAACTGAAGCACAGAGAGGTCCTCTGAACATCAGGAAACATTGTCTTGTGGGGTGACTGAGCAGAAGGATTCAGCATTGCCTTCACCCACCTCCTAAACAGGGAAGCTGCAACCACACAAGAAAAACACTTTGCGAAAGTACCAGAGATCTATCTTCTCCTCTGTTCAGAGGACTCAGTAGCTAGGATGGCTCTTTATTTCTGGAAACTAGTTATTATATCAATTATTGATAATCTTCATCTTGATTGTTAAATAATTTCTAGCACAGATTGTTTATGCTTAAGGGTTACTGCAGAGTCCCACACAGCAAGTTTTTACATCACTGTTTGCTAGAAGCACCAACTTACTCTTCAAGAAAGCTTGCACTGAGCATGCCCTATTTCCTTTCTGTGCATTTCTCCTGCTATCACTGTTAGCAAGAAACTGTTGGATTTAGTTAACTTTTAGGTCTGAAACTGCATGGCTGATTCTATGCATTGCATTATCCTTGGTGTCAAGTTAGCAAAAGCTGAGAAGAATCCATTATCACATCTAATACTGACATGAGTTTACTCATCAGTTTGCATTGACTGCGTGTGTAAATGGAGGTCAGATGTTGCTGCACAAATGTAGTATAATATTGCTATATAAATTTGTATAATACTGCAGGATTTGCTCTGCAAGACTGAGAACAAGGTGGGCATTGGAGGAGAGAGCCCATCATGTCCTCCTACTTGTGTGTGAGTTCCTGCAGTGGGTATAAGAGGGAGATCTTTGAGTTTTCCCTTAGAGTGCTGTGCACAGCCACTGAGGATGAAGGGCACATCTACAGGAGACTTCCAGGACGATGGTCTGTGGTGCAGTAAGAGCAGCAGCTCTGAACAGCTGTGCACTAGAGGAAGGCTTCAGCTGCTGGGCAAAACTTGCTGCTCCAAGAAGCACTGTGGTCTCCTCCAGAACATCTGCTGGATGGGTTTAGCCAATGTAACAGTGCTGTAGAGCAAGCAAAAGCTGTACATACGTGGAGACAACTCCTGACACTTCTTCTCAACCAAGTAAACCATAACATAACTTCATTGCCATAGGTTTGTCTGTGAGTAGTTTGTGATTTTGTCTGGAAGATCAGTACAAATTGGATGATTGGCTGTAAAGTATGGAGGACTGCAGATCTCCATCCAGAATGTGGCAGTGTCACTGGGAGCGTATGCTGGGCCATCAGTGATACATGTGGCAAGGACTAGTGACCCATTTGTCTCCAGTTCCTCCCCATGGTGATTTCTTGCCTGCCCTGAGGCAGAGTTGGTCTGTGTTACTCAATTTCCAGAAGGTTGTGATGCAGTGAAAATGGGATAACAAGTAGTCCTGACCTGTAAGGGTTTCCAAATGCTTCTCATGAAAGACTGCTGCTGTCTCTTTGATTATGCCAGGCAGCACTTCTTGCTGTTTATGTGGTCACCCTTATCAATTCTGCACCAGCAGTGTTGGCTGAATAATGCGTTTTCACTACAGATATTATTCTATGTCTGCCTTGTGACTTTTAATTTCAGTTTTCTCTGGGAGTGGTTGGGCAAGTATTGTTATCCAGTATGTGTCAGATTATCACCATTGCCCGAATGCTTCTTTCCATCATATTGAGCTTTTCTTTTCTCCAAGGAATCTGCTGCTTTTAAGCAGAAAATAGTAACATTTCTTAGCTGTTTGCCTGTGTGGTTGAAGACAGGGCAGTGCCTGAGGCAGGACCTCACTTTGCTGTCAGAACTGACCCTGTACATACTTCTGGCAGTGTTTCCTTTCACGTTGCACCAGGTCAGGACTGTTCCAGCATTTTGTTGGAAGGCAAGGGTGAGTCCAGCCATCAAGAGTGCCCTTGTGTCCCCATATGGAGGATGCTCCAGCAGACTTAGGTCCAGAGTGTGTTACGTGGCCATGAGCCGAGCCATACACAGTCACTTCTTGTCTTTGGGCAGAGGACTTAGCTCTTCTGTTCCATTAAATCACCAAGAGTGGTCATTGCCGAAATGACTTTGTCAAATAGTCCAGAAGTTTGCCTTTTCCTCCTTTATTTCCCAAGCCCAGAAGTTGGTAACCTAAGCACCAAAACATGCTGTGTGTCCCTTAGTGCAGGGTCTGTTCCTGGCAGGGCCTGGGGCTTGGGTCCAGAAGCTCTGGTTTGTTTGTTCCCCTGGGTCTGGAGGCACTCAGATTTTATTTATGTTTTATTTTATTCTTTTTTATTTTTCATTTAAAAGCTATCCAGCAGTTTGTCAGTTGAAGCAGAAGACAATCCTTTGCACCAATACTTACTCATGTACACATGCTGATCAGCTGAAGTGTTAAAGCTCAAGGTGAGTGCTCCAGCCTTTAATCAATGACCAGTCATTGATTTAGCACATCCACACGTTTCAGGTGGGCATGAAGTAGTTCCTCCATACTTTTCAATATATAATTTATTAGAAAAATGGTATTTTAATAGTATGTGCTTAAGAGGGAAGTGAAAAGCAATGCCACCATTTCTAAGTGTTACAGTTGGTGGGTACTATTAGTCAGAACTGGAAAACACAGAACCTGTGACCTTTTATAAGTACTCAGCAAAACACTGAGTTACTGCTGGTCAGTTAAAAGCAGTTTGGGTGTTTAATAGTTGTTTATGATGATTTTCATACACAGCTGAGTGCAGTTACTTGAGGCAATGTGGGTGCAGCTGTCCAGCCAGAACTGGAGCAGCCTCTGGTAAAGGTGAATGCAGAGAGGTTTATGGAGCAGAGGAGCTCAGCAGATGACAGGGGGCTTGCCTACAGACTGAAAGAGGAGCTCGGGATGGATGTGGAGTACTACGAAACAGCAGATGTCAAAGGGATGAAGCAAAGGGTTAAAATGGAAGGAATCAGGCATTAGAGAGTGATGGGGAGATGGAGATCCAGCTAAGGCCCTGAAGTGGAATTCCATAAGTCAAATATCCAAAGAGAAGCAGCCAGGAAGCAAGAACAGGCAGCAGCCAGGCTTGTTTCTGGTCTGTTGCTATATATGAGACATCCCTTTGAGGGTGTGCCTGATGGCCAGAGGATGTGATAGTTTTAGCTGTAGCTCTTTTGTCTCCAGCTGTAGTGAGTTCTGTGCTTAGTTCTCTGGTCTGGTGCATTGCAGGATTTTTAGGGTAAATCATTTTTCCATCAGTGTTACCCACCAATTGCCAAGATTTCAAGGCAATTGGATGGGGTGGTGAACATACCATTCTGTTGGTGGCCACCAGAAATACTTCAGAAGAAAATTTCCTCTTTGTTCTACATAGGGCTGTGCTAGCAACAAGCACTTGTGAACAGGCTGTAATTCCCAGAGCAGTGGGGCAGAAGCTGCTCCATGATCCAGGAGCAGGCTCCCGGGTAGTGGGTTGGATGCCAGGCACCCACCAAAGCCTCTCTTATCACTCACCTCCACAGCTGGACCGGGGAGAGAAAATATAAAAAAGGGCTGAGATAAGGACCAGGAGAGATCACTCATCGAATAACGTCACAGGCTAAACAGAGTCTAATTAGAGATATTAATTGAATTTGTGGCTAACAGAATCAGAGCAGGATAGTGAGAAATAAAACTTCAAAAGCACCTTCCTCCCACCCCTCCCTCCTTCCCAGCTCTACCCCAGTAGCACAAGGAGACAGGGAATGGGGGTTATGGTCAGTTCATCACCCACTGCTTCTCCCACTGCTCAGGGGAAGGAGTTGTGCCCCTCCTGCACCATGGGGTCCCTCCCATGGGAGACAGCTCTCCATGAACTTCTCCAACCTGAGTCCATCTCACAAGCAACAGATCCCCAAACTGCTGCAATGTGAGTCCATCCCATGGGCAACGCTCCCAGTCCAACTGCTGCAGCGTGGGTCACCCTGCTGTGGGTACAGTCCTTCAGGGACAGGCTGCTCCAGCATGCTCCTCTCTCCACAGGCTTCCCACGGGGTCACAGCCTCCTCTCAGCCATCCCCTGCTCTGGCACGGGTCTTCTCCACAGGCTGCAGGTGGATCTCTGCATCCCCCATGGATCTCCATGGGCTGCAGGGCACAGCTGCCTCACCATGGTCTGCACCAAGGGCTGCAGGGGAATCCCAGCTCCAGTGCCTGGAACACCTCTGCCCCGTCCTTCTTCACTGACCTTGGTGTCTGCAGAGTTGTTTATCTCACGTATTCTCACCCCACTCTTCTCTGGCTGCAATTACAACTATGCAAAACCTTCTTTTCTCCTTTTTTCTGAAATACATTATCACAGAGGCATTACCAGCATTTGTAATTGTCCAAGCCCTGTCCTGAAGCACATTTGTCTTTGGAGCTGTCAGAGACTGGCAGGTGATTAATTTCTGGATTCCTTTGACTCACAGTCAGAGCACCTCCCCATTGGGCTGGGTTGGGGCAGCCTGGTTTAAAGTCTCTTAGAAGGGCTGATACTGCCTGGTTAAATGTTAGGTGTCTTTTTTAAAACAAAAAATCAAAGTATTTTGTTATAATGGTGAATAAAGAGCCTGGGTGCAGCAATGACCACTTAGTTGCAGAGGGTGAGAGGCTGCAGGCAGGTTTGTGTCCTCCCCCAAGTTGGAGTGATGGCAGGATTACTTGCCTGCATGTTCACTGCTTTGAGGGAAGAGTAGGGTGGGAAAAAATAATGTAATAGGAAACAGAAGTACAGACTTGTGATTGTGCTTATTTTATTGCTATGGTAAAATAAAGCAAGGACATTTGATGATTTTAAAAAATTTATTTATTTAAAGAAAAATCGTGGCAAATGTTATCAAAATAAAGTTTATGTTTCTGGCAGCTCTACAAGTCAGGTAGCCTGGGCCTAGATACAATGTTAATAATGGCTTAGCAGTATTTTTTGTTAAAATTTATGTTCATTAAAAAAATATTCAAAGTGCTCCATATTTGGTGAACAGCATATAAAAGGTTAAAGTAATGAACACTGAATATGTATTAAGGTTATCTTTGAGAAGGACTCTTCACATCCTTAAATGCCTGCCTGAGATGGCCTCCACTTTAGGACTTTAAAGCTTAAAGAAATCCTATATACAGAAGAAATTCTTCCCTGTGAGGGCTGTGAGGCCCTGGCCCAGAGAAGCTGTGGCTGCCCCTCCCCTGGAAGTGTCCAAGGCCAGGTTAGATGGGGTTTGGAACAACCTGGTCTAGCTGAAGGTGTCCCTGCAGGGGATGGGGTGAGATAAGCTCTAAGGTCCCTTCCAACCCAAACCATTCTCTGATTCTGTGATTGTACATACTGGAAAAGGAGGTCGTGGCCTTATGTGCTTAGGGGATTTGTACCTATTCTTCTGGACATAGCTGTTTACTCATTTATTATTTCCTTTGTGCTTTCACAAGAAGTCCTTGTGTCCTTCAAAAGCTCAGTAGGAGTTTGTGGTTAATTTACAGAATGAACGGGGATGGAAACGTGGGCAGTTTGGTGCATCCATACTTGCTGGAATGATTGTGGATTTGGCCTATGGGTTTTTGTTTCCAAACACAAGAAAAGTTTTACTCCAGTGCCTCACTCAAGTGTAGCAGTGGGGCCCATGTGTGTGGCTGGTGCTGTAGTTCAGCAGATGGGGCAATGATTTCATAAAGTAGATACTTAAATACCCTGTGGTCTTTAAGGATGGGGCCCGTCTGGGAGTGCCTGCATGTTTATATATCAGATGCATAGGGCCCTTTTAATGCTTTGGAATTACTATAGAAAATTTTTGGTTTCAACACCATTTAATTAAGGTTAATGAAGTTTGGGACTTGGGTACTATATTTCATGCAGAAATACGTCTCTGGTATTGATAGATGTCTTCCGTTTGCAACAGTAATTACATATTCAGGACTCCCCATTATCCCCATGCCTTCAGAGTAGGGCAGACTCATATAATAATATTACATTATAATCCTTTCCAAATGGAGATGACATAATGAGGTGACTCTTGCAGCATTTTGAAACAGTGTGACCAGTGTGAGGATTTGATCCAGTAGTTCCACTCTTCCAAAAGTACTAAGGTACTAAGATATTTGATATTGAGCTATTTTGGACCCCAATTGCAAAGTAAATAGGTCAGGCAAGGCCTTTGAAAGAAATTTAGTAGATACATCTCACACTCACAGAGAAGCATGAAACTCTCCTGCTAGAATGAGATTGGGTTCATGAAAGGTCACAGTTATCTTTTAAAGTAAGATTTTGCAGCTCTGCAGAACAAATATTGCATTAAAGATATGGGTAGAATCTCTGTTTTACTGATAAGTAAGTTTTCTTTTTTTCTCCAAATTGTGATAGAGCTTCTTGTAAGCTAAGCAGCCAGCCTTATGACTTTTGCTTTATTGCTTCATAGTGATACACTGAACTAGTAGGGCATTGAACAATAAGTACAAGAAGAAGCATAAGCTGCCAAAATAACAGGAAAATATTATATCATTATTATTTCATTGGTGTCTTTTAAGCCCTGTCATCATTTTTTCAGAAACTATTGTGACACAGATAACCACCCAAGTTGGCTTAACACTAAAGCTATTTTTGTTTGCCTTTATAAGTACAAATCACCTACAGATTTGGGAAAGGGTCTAAAAAGGACTTAATGTAGATGCTGATGTAGGTAGGTATACAAATGTCTATACATACTTACCTATTTTTCTATCTTTACATATGGATATATGAAACATTTATAATAACTGTACTTCCTTCCATTCCCAAACTTCTACCAGAAGTGCCTTTCTACTGAATTTGGTGTTACACAAACAGGTCATTGCCCAGGTGGCACAGGCAATGGGATAGAAACCCCTTGTGGGAAGACCAGAGTTTAAATACACCCTTGGGCCTGGCATCTAAATCAAAACAAGCTTAGTCCAGGCTCCTAAAGCTTCCTCTGAGCCCGTAGACAATTCTCTAGATTACCTGGGCTGGGGTGATTAATAAGTAAATGACAGTGTCATTCAGATTTTATGGAAAGTTTAGATTGGGAAAGCTGAAATTGTCCTTGCTGAACTTTGGGATGTATTTGCATTTGGTAAAATAGAGGCCCAGAGGATGCTTATCATTGAATAGCACAGCAGAAGAGAATGCAGGAAACCTCTGTTTTGCAGTGTCAGGACAGGATCTGCACCCTGTTATGCTCCTGCTCTGACAAAAGCTCCACAGCAAGTAAATGGTTTAAGGGAATTGCTTCATGGGCACCTCAGGAAAGCTTTGACCAATGGCCAGTGAAGGAAGGATGTCACAGGTGACAGAGCATGTTTGTGCCAAGGCACAGAGCAGAAGTCAGCATTGGCTCCAGTGAACACCACATATTTTACAAGTTTTCAGTATGTTTTTGAAAGAATCCCTTGGAATGCTGAGCTGAGGATTAAAACCAATAGCAGGCTGTGTCAATATGAGTGGTTTTACACTGTAATGGAAGAATTCAGTGCCCTCTTCACTTCAAAGGTGGCAACTAGAAGAGGCTGAAATGAAGTAGATGTTGACATTAGCACTGCTTTGAGAGAGCAGGAATGAAGGTTGAGGGCAAGACTGAAGAAGAAGCTGATGCAGGTGGTGAGGGAGTTGGGTTTTTGAGAGAAGATAGTGTTTCTGAGGGGCAGAGAGCCAGTGGGCTCTCCAGGTGCAGCAGCTGCAGGACAGCAGTGGTGGGGATGAGGTGAGTCTGTGGCCTGCACAGCTCCCTGGCCTGATGGAGTTGTCCCAGCAGCTGCAGCTTGAGGGTTGAGTCTCCATCCTCTCAGTTTACCACAGGGGCCTATCCCAGCCCAGCAGAGCTGCTGGAAGCCTCCTTGTATCCCTGCAAGAGCCACAGTCCATGCAGAATAAAACTCTGGTTTTTGAGCAGTTCATCAGAACATATAATTCACACCAAAATAACTCTTCAGACCTGAAGGCTGACAGGAAATCAGACAGTGTTAAGGTGCCATGAGGAAAGGACACTGCTGTGGCTCATTCAGTTCTGCTGGTGGTAGGAGTCGTTTTGTGGGCAGTGTGGCAGTATTGAATTGCTGGGGTTTGTGAGGAGCCAGTTTAGTTTTGATTTGTCTCAACACTGATTGTCAGAGGCATGTGGGGGAGAGGGTGCACATGTGCCACGTGCAGGAGACAACTAGAAGAAGATGGGAGAAAGCCTTGTCTCTGGGGAGACTTCTTCTGGCAACCATTTCACAGCTTACACGGGACACAGAGTCAGCAGGAGACACTGATCTCCCCAGAGAGCCTTCTTCAATCTAAAAGTGTCCTCTGAGGGACTGCAGTTGAAGGTTGAACTGGGCCAATGGTCTCCTGCCAGCAGGCAGACTTGGGGAGGAACTGCATCACAAGCTCCGGGGGCTTTTTCAGACTTGGGGTTTTGTTGGGCTTGGTGACTCTGGGGCTTTTTGAGTTGGGGCTTTTTGAGTCTGGGGACCTTTTGAGTCTTGTGTTTTTCCTTTGGCTCCAGCCTGCTGAGGTCCTCTCCTTTGTCCTGGCCCTAGCCTGCCTTTTGTGTTTTTTGCCCTGGCTCCAGCCTGCCTTTTGGCTCTCCTGTCCCTGCTGGCACTTGCTCACTCTCACATACTCTCCTTCCTTCTATCTGGGCACTTGGCCTGGCACCAGCTGAGCTCTGAGCCTCGTCTGAAGTCTGTGTCCTGCCCTGCTGATTGCCTGTCCCAGTTCCTGCCTGTCCTGCCTCCCTGTGTCCCTGAGCACTGCCCTGCTGCTTCATCCCTGCATCCTGCCTGAGCCACCTGCATCCAACCCTGCATCCCTGCCTGAGCCACCTGCATCCAACCCTGCATCCATCCCTGCATCCCTGCCTGAGCCACCTGCATCCATCCCTGCATCCTGCCTGAGCCACCTGCATCCATCCCTGCATCCTGCCTGAGCCACCTGCATCCAACCCTGCATCCCTGCCTGAGCCACCTGCATCCAACCCTGCATCCATCCCTGCATCCCTGCCTGAGCCACCTGCATCCATCCCTGCATCCCTGCCTCCAATCCAGCCCTGCTGTGATCCCCGCCCCGACTCTGTCCAGGGTTCTGCACCTCCTGCCGGGAACTCACTCACTCACTCACTCACTCACTCACTCACTTACTCTCTCACACTCACTCACTCACTCACTCACTTACTCTCTCACTCACTCTTACACTCACTCACTCTCACACTCACTCACTCACTCACTCACTCACTCACTCACTCACTCACTCACTCACTCACTCACTCACTCTCACACTCACTCCCTCACTTACTCACGCACTCTCACACTCACTCACTCACTCACTCACTCACTGACTCACTCCCCATGTGTCTGGCCACCCATCTCTGGGGAAGCCCATGGGGCTGTGCCTCTCACAGAGCCAGCATATTGCACCCCCGACCCCCCCCGGGGACGTCAGCAGGACTCCCCATCCTGCTGGGTAGTGCCCGCTTTCCCATTTCTCTCTCCTCTCTCCCTCTCCCTCCATTCCTTTTTCATTTTCCTTCTTCCTCCTCTGTCTTTTCTAGTCCTCTTTAATAGCGCAAATTCTTTTTGTTGTTGTTTTTCATTACCAATAAAGAGTTCTCAGATACAAGGTTGACTTAATTTCACTCTAGACCATCTATTTTTAGAAGAACTCTTCGCAGTTCCCCTCAGTGGAACGCGACAGGGATCTTTCTCCACAGCTGATATTTAGATACTGTCTTTCGCAGGTAGAAAAAATACTAAAATGGTAGGAAAATAAATAAAGCTCTACAACAAAGCCTGGGCATGAGCAATGCTAAAAATCACTGGCTTCTGCCACTCACATACGTCATGTTTAGGAGAACCAGTTCCAGAGGTATTTAGTGTGAGAGCCTGGAGCAGCCTGGCCTTTGCTTGATGTGATCATGATGGGATTGTGAATATGCAGTGTGGTACCAGGCATGTTGCCTTTCTGAGGGCTTGACTAAATCCTTGCAAGAAATCCTGAAACAGATCTCAATAGGCCAGTAATGACTTGGAAATAATATGTGCACTTTCATTAAGTCTTCTGAATTATTCCAGTGTTATTTTTGGCTGGTATAGCTGCGGGCTCATTCTGCTGTTCCTTTGATGTTTGCAAACTTTCAGATCTGCTGGATATGCCTTTGTGTTCAAATTTGTGTTTGTGGCTGTTCCAAAGCCTTTCAGGACATAGAACATCACTGAAGATTGTTATTTGTTATTTAAAAACTGCTGAACTGGAGTTCAAATTCTGTCCAAATTCAAATTCTGTCCAAATATGAATTCTCTGTTGGCCATTATTCATTTTCCATTCATAAACTTTTATCAAGTGACAAGTTAGCACTGAGGCAGTGCAGTGGGGGGTGGAGTCAGCCATTCAGAAACACATCTGAGAGTCACCCTAGACTCTGGATGGTGAGTCATACTGAGCTGTGAACACATCCTGAACGAGATGATCCTTTCACATGCTGAAGGAAGTGTTGCAATTTTACTCATCTTTTTATTGCTCTCTTGAGGCTTTCATCCCAAAGAGTTTTTTGGGGTTTTTTTTACAATAACTCAGGAACACGTCATGAAATCTGCTAAATTCTGGCAGAGATCTTGCTGAGTATGGCATTTTGGATCTTAATTCTGTGACATGGTGTGTCGATTACGTGGAAATTGTGAATTTGCTCCATATTGCAAGAGGTATCCTACACATAAGTGTACAGGGCTCTTCTCAGACAATGCAGAAGCAATGCTCTCCAGCTGTAAGCTGAAGGGAGAATACATCTGCAAGATTTTTCTGTCACCTCTGCAGCCTAACAAGTCTGCTTGTGGGTGGAAGTGCAGAGTTAACAGCTAAAGGCTAAACATTTTGCCTGTGGGTGACTCCTACCATGCTATTTATAATACGACTTCTGCCTGGAAAGTAATAAGTACCAGGGGAGGGATGAGAAAAGAGAACAAACTTCTTTACTGTAAATATTGGTTGTTGAAAATATCCTGGAAGAAATATTTCTGAGGGTATCAGTTTCACTTTTTTCTTAATGCTGTTGGTATTGCTGAGATGGCAGTGACACCCTGTGGTACCAGATGCTGTCATTCAGGAAGTCACTGTAAGACTGCAATAGCAGAAAGTCCAGGGATGCTTTTAATTCCTCTTCACAGATCAAGTCCTCTATCATTCCCTGAGTGCTGTGCACTAGGTAGGATGTACCTTCCTGGATTTAAATGTCCTGGAAGAAGCTCTGGGCTGATTCACATCTCTTGGCTTTACAGAAGAGGAATCAGCTATACCAGCAAACCAGGATCACATTGCAGGGCACCTCTGCTTTCACTCAGTGAAAATGCTTGTTTTTCTCTGTTTGCCCAGGTGAGCCAGGAGAGCTTGTGATTGGAGGGGGCAGTGCTCATCTTGGGTATTTCCTCTTTTTCAGGGGGTTCATGAGTCGAAAGGTGTGACTGAAGATTATTTGAAACTGGAATCCCTGATCCAGAAAGTTGTTTCTCCTTATCTGGGCACGTACGGTCTGTATTCCAGTGACGGACCCTTCACGCACTCTGCCTGCATCTTGGGTAAGAACAGCACTGACTCCATTTGGCCCACACAAAGGACTTCCCAAAACCTTGCCCTGTTCAGGGCCAGGGCCCACACAAGAAGTGTGTGCCAGTGCTTACATGAGTACATCAGGCTTCTTTTCTAAGACCATGCTCTTTGCAAGGTGCAGAGTCACAGTGAAACTTGCAGTGGCAGAAGATGAAAACAGATCATCACAGAGTGTTCAGTAATAAAAAGCAGTAAAATTAATCTAGAGTGTGTTTAGCATTTCCATTCTGCCTTTTAATAAGGGAGCTTTAACACAGGATGCTTTATGGACAGGGAGAGGAAGAAAAGGAAGCCACTTCTAAAGTGCTCAGTAGTTCATTTTCATTAGTGTTCATTAGTAGACAGAGATCGTACAAGGCTGTTAAAATTAGGGAAGAAAGCAGGAATTTGTCTTAGAGAAAATTGACACATAAGCCTTCAAGCATGTAAAAGCTTTGTGCAGAGTAGAAAGTAATACTCTGCTTTCCATCCCAACGAGATAAGAAATACAGAGTGGATCTCACACAGCAGGAGGAATTCATATTACATAGAAGGAAAAATCTCTTAATTTCACATGAATTGCCTCTGGAGGTTGTTGAATCTTCTCTCCTGAGACACTTTTTACATGTCACAGACATCAGCATCCATAAGGAGCAAGGGGGAAACATGGGCTGGCCTGCTGGCAGCTTGAGATCCCTTCAGTTTATTTTCTGATTCTTGAAGTTCTGAAGTCATTGGTGACTTCTATGATGGCAAGAGTTAGCCAGGATGAAGGGGGAATATCCTCCACAGCAATTCAATCTGTTGAAAACAGAAGGGGGATACTACCAGCATAAATGAAAAAGGAAATGTGGTAGCAAGTGAATATTTGATTGTAAATACTGTGATGGCCTGATTGAATAGAGCAGACAGAAGGAAAACTAAATTCAATTGCACATTTTCTTTGCAGTAAATTCAATCTGTTTGCTTGTCAGAAATGGTCAATAACTAGTTGATTTCCCCTTGAACCTGAATGGCAAAATGGTAATGTTCCAGCAGGTGTTTAAGAAACAAATTAGTTTTACATTAATAAATAGAGGCCCTTTATTTATGGAAAATGGTTCAGGATTTTGTATTCATTGCTTGCCATTAAAAGGCCACAAGCATTTAAATGGAGCCCCAAATTGATATTTTCTAAATACAAGTTTTTATATTTCAAGATATAAAAAATGGACCCAAAGAGAATAAAGCATCAGGGAAGTGAATTGTTAGTAAATAAATGTCTTATTACATGACTGCAGAAGACAGGAAGGTTTTGGTGGGTCAGGCACTTCCTCTTGCTGTGGTCTGGGTTGTAGATGTAGCAATATTTCTGAAATGGGTTATCACTGTAATCACTGAACCTGGATCCAAGGGCCCTGAGTGTGTAAGTGGCTGCTTCTTTTAAACTAAAGCATCCAATTTTCTTGAACTGTTTTGCTAGCATGTTGCATGTTGTGACCAAAAAACAGAGTTCAAAGCCCCAGGAACCTTTTTTGTTTGCCAGCTCAAACTCCTAACAAAGAAAAAGTCCAAAAATGAACTTGGATCAGATGATTCCACTGCTGAGGCAGACACAACTGCAGAATACAATCTTAAATACAGAAATTGACTTTTTTATTAGTACAGCATATGATTGGAATTTGTGTCCAGGTAAGCACATAATTACACAATAGCACAATTTTAGGAGATTGGAATGTGTATAGGAAATTGCAGGGTTTGCAGGGAACATACACCAGCATCCTGATTTAGAGCAGACAGTTTATTTGCAGTGGCTGTGGTTGACTTCCAGAGCATAATTTGATCCCCTGCTCCAGTTGTCCTCTTTTATGGGATGGCAAAATGAGAGCAGCAGAAAGAAAGCTTCAAAAGTGACACCTATTATTCACACCACTTTTCCTTCTTATAGCATAAGTGAATCTGAGCACTGAGACCTGCACAGAGCTTGAATGGTGGTTGTTGTGATCATGATGGTAATTTTATTCACACTACCAGGACACTTCAGAGCTAAGCCACTGCCAGAGAGGGAGCTCTGTGCTCACTTGCTGCCATCTGCTGCTTATATTCTAGGAAACTCCCACTTGGTTATCAGCATTCAGGCAATCACTGCTGGATTGAATGCAGATTTGCTCCCTCAAAAAGAGGGTTCTGTGGGCACTGCCCTCTAGTTAACATTTTGAAACGCTCTTGGTTCTCTCCCCCATGTGGTCTCTGAACAATGCTTTGGAAGTTTTTCCAGAATTAGTAGAGAAACTGCCTGTCTTAATCCTTATGTTTCAAATTTGAAGAGACTTTTTTTTTTCCTCCAGTATGGGTGGAAAAGTTTAATTTCAGCTACTAGAAATGAATAATTACTTTAATAGCCTGAAAATAATAGAATTGCATTTTCTGTCTAAAGGAAATGTTTACAACTGTTTATAACCTCTCTATTTACTGTTTTGATCCAGCCACTGAAGTTGTGTGAATATAAGGGAATCTCAGCTATAACTTGTAAAGATAGATTTGGGGTATTCAGTATGCTAAAGAAATCTAGGAAATCCGAAGCCTGTGAATGTACAAAACCAGCAAAATGTCTTCTTCTAGAAAAGTTCCATTCAAGAAAAGCTTATGAATATTCAGGATTTCGCATTTCTTTTGAGCACCCATAATTATTAGCACTGTAGTAGGTGACTTTGCAGATGTCACTCTGGATCTTTGTTCACAGAGAAGCGGTTCTTCAGACGCTCCAAGTCGGGTGACATCCTTGCCAAGAACCCCGTGGTGAGATCCAAGAGCTACAACAATCCCCTGCTGACGCCGGTGGCCGAGTACGAGACCGAGAGCATGGCAGCCAACGGAACCGGCATCCGGAGGCACTCGGTCTCAGAAATGACCTCCTGCTTGGAGCTCCAGGGGTACTCCAACCTCACCACTGGCATGGACAGCAGTTCCAAGAGCTCCACGACAGCCACGAAAAGCTCACTGCCAGGAGAGCAGGAGAGGCCCAGCACTGGTTCAGTGGAGTGCTCCAGCAAACTCAGCACAGCTGAGCAACAGAAAGGACTCTTCCACTCAATTGGCGACCCACACAGGTCTTTTGAGCTAGACAGAGACACTTCCTTACTTCCAGTTCCCTCTTCCAGCCCTGAGAACATAGTGGATCAGATTTTGGAGTCGATTGACTCTGATTCTGAAGGCATTTTCATTGATTTTGGCCGAGGCTGTTCCAATTCATCAGCGTACAATGTGGATGTGAACAGACAGAGCATCGTGTGAAGGATATGAGGAGACAAACCATGGGGTTTAATGTTATATATGGAAGTTACTAAGGCAGTGAGTCGGACTATGGGCAAGCTGTCTATGCCTGGGCAGAATCTCTGCCAGGTCATCATAGCTGTACTGAACAAACACAAGTTTATAGCAGGGGAGAATCTGCTGAGGGGGAAGCAACTCCAACCACTTTTCCCCATTCCTGTCACCCTGCAGATGGATTTCCTGTTTCTCTATAAACTTAGGGGTTCACAAACTCGTAAGTGTCTGGTAAAATACTGTTAGTGCAGCTGGCAGTGTTTGTTCAGTAAAACAGCTCAGCAAATAGCTGTGCTCACTAATTTTCTAAAGAGATTTCCTGCAGATGATGTGTTGCTCTCTGAACTGTAACACCTCAGCCAGAGTAGAAACATATAATTTAAAAACAAACAAACAAACAAACAAACATGAAAGGCTATGGGCTTTCATGCCACAGAATACAATAATAAAGAAGTATCTTTTAACCTTTTTCTTGTACATCCTGTATGCACTCCTTTGCCTAATGGTGAATTAGAGTTCTTGAAGAAAGGCAAATAAACAGAAATATGCTTCCTGATCTTACACAATGCCTGATGTCTCGTTTTCTGTTTCATTGTTTCCGTAGCCAGTACCTTGTGACTGTGAGTTGTCTTGAAATCGGCTTTCAAGGCTGTATTAATTGCTCTAAATGTGGCCCCTCTGAAAAATCAGTACTGTCAACCCCTGAAGCATCTCTTGTATGGAGAGATTCCATCATAATTCAACTTCCTTGTTTCCTAAATAAATGAAAATATGGCCTCTCAGGGAAAATACTAATTATATATTTATAATCTTAAAGAAATACCATAATGCATCTGCTGTCAGTTATGTATTTGGGCAGTGTGAACCTTGCAGCCCATCTTATCCTGAGCCCTCACAGCTCTTTGATTTTCCCTTGCAGTAACATAGTGGTGTAAGAGCTGGATCAGTAGTTTTGGAGAGGATTGAAGCATGTGATACTAAGGTGAAATCCTGCTGTGCAATTTGGTTTTGATCAGGGGGTTTTGCAGTGAAGGCCACTCCATTTTGTGCCTGTGCTTTGGTGGAAGGGGTCAGTTGATATCTCCTGAGCTGCTCAGCAGATCTTTGGTCTTTGGTTTGCTCTGGGCAGTGCCTGGTGCTTTGCTCAGGACTGTCCAGCTTTGCTTTGCACTTGCACTGCTGACCCCAACATTTGCCACACTCTTCCCCGGGCTTTGACTGTATTTCTAGACTCAGAGCTGTGCCTCTGACACTCAATTTCCTTTGGCCTGACTGTGTGTGAGCTCAGTCTTTTGCTGCCACCCTGCTTCCCTGCTCGGGATTTCAGCTGCTGGAGAGATGTGCAGGCTCCCTGTAACACAGAGAAGCCATCTGAGGAAGGAGGCCCAGAAATTTTGCTTCTCCATGTTTGGCAAGTTCAGCTGTGCTGCCTGCCCTACAGGTAGGCACTTAAGTTAGATCATACTTAGAAGTTTCTCTTAGGCAGAGATAAATAATTGCTTCTACACTCAAAAGTCTCCCACCTCAGCCAGGGACCACAGGATGTGGGACAGA
Organism: Petroica traversi; assembly: GCA_025920805.1. Classification (NCBI taxonomy): domain Eukaryota; kingdom Metazoa; phylum Chordata; class Aves; order Passeriformes; family Petroicidae; genus Petroica; species Petroica traversi. The sequence goes on along the minus strand of JAHLSL010000042.1, from coordinate 5,042,461 downwards.
ATCAGGAGGGACTAAACAGCTTCTGAAATGCAGGTGTGGCACAATATACCCTCAGAGAAAGCAACTCCAGTGCCTAGGGGGATTTTTGAGGCTCAGTAAATGAAATGGCTTAGGAAGCAGGCCTTCTGGAATTGCAGCTAAATTTAAGTTGCAGATTATCAGATCATCCATTTGGCCTCTCCCTGGCCATGGCAATCCCTTCACAATCCCACAGTGCTGCTCCACAGCACATTCAGGAGTACATTGGCACCTTGCTCACTCTGAAGTTTATCTGTTTGCTACCAACGGGACCTTGCTCATCCTCTGCTTCCTGGAGGGCATGATGAGCCCTCAGTCTCAGGGAGCACTTGCCTTATTTGGCCCTGTAGGAACCACAGGAGAGAGTGGAATTCTTGCTGAAGTTGGATCCAGTATATGACGGGAGTGATGATTTCCAAAAGTGTCCTGAAGTGGTACACCATGCCACCATGCTGGCACTCTCAGTCTCCATCCTTGTTCTTTCTGACAAACACTTTTCTGTTTCCTAAATTACTATTTTATTTGGAGAAAAAGAGTATTCACAGCCTTTTTCTAAGGACACAGTGAAGGGGAGGAGAAGATAAGATTCAAACCCCTACATAAAAAATATAACCCCAAACAAAAAATAGAGTGGATCAAGGCCTCTGCAAACCTTCTTCCTCAAGGAACTTTAAAAGTTTTAGGAGTCCTAAGCATACTTAATTACGGGGAATGTTTAAGCCCAGTTTCAGTGGAAAGAAGAGGACTTCTAGGACCCTTCCCACTGGAGCTTTTACATGGTTAGTGCCTTCTGCTCTGATGGAAAACCTTGAATCCTCTGGTATGCTGGCAATTAACTAACTTTTCCCACCTTGCACACATGGAGATAGTGAATGAAAATTGTCCCTGTTTGTTTTAGAATGTTATTTTAGAGACTGGATTCAAGACAGTGATTGCATAAGAGAAGTTCTAATAACAGCCACCTCAGAAAGCCTCAAGAAGGAAATAGCCTTGTCTTCAGTGTTTCCACTTGTCCAAGACAAGCAGCCTGGCATGGGTTCACTTCACCTTCTCACATGCACTGTTAGGGGAACTGGCTGTCCTGGGGTACTGGGGTGTAGCAGCCCAGCACATCCAATTGGCTTTTACATTTCCAGCTCTTAGAGTAAGGTCTTCAAAGTCTCAGCTCTAGCAGCAGCATGAGAAAGATCTCCTAGAGGCTTTAATTAGCAGCACTTAGACTCTCCAGAAGATAGAGTCCAAGGCCACTTCAGTAGGACTACCCTAGAGAAGGACAGAAAAGAGAAATCCAGCCCAGCCTCACCCCCAAAATTGTGATTACCAGCTGTGGTAGGGTTAAATGAGTATTTAAAGAGCTTGGCTTCACTCACACCTATTGGGATTCCTTATCTCTTGTTTGGATGACCTGTGAGTTCTTCTGAGCTGAAGTAAAAGGCTTATATTTGTCCTCTTTAGGATGAAGAGGCTCTCAGTTGTCTTCAGGTAACATAAATTGCCCTGATGATGCTGAAGTGGAACAGGCTGATGTGTGGTTTAGAGTTTGCTGAATTAAATTGGTCACGGGTAACAAATGTGGTCACAGAAGTGCTTTGTCTGCTGTGCTGCAGCTCTACTTCTGGGGCAATGAGTAAATAAGGAATAAACACATTTTGACTTTCAGGGTTCAAGCTGCACTTCCAGGGCTCTTTTAAAATTAAATAAAACATTATAAACTCAGCAGGCTTGCTATGAAGACCCTGAAAATCTCAGAAGGATTAAGGTTGAAAGGGACCCACAGTGGGGTCATCTGGTACAACCTCCCTGCTCAAGCAGGGTGAAAATATCTTGTCAGAGTTGTTTCCTATTGCAACAGTGATAAGGTGGAATTTTATCTCTTCTTTAAGTTTATGTTCAAAGGTGTAGGTAGATGTGATTGAAATTTGTAAAACTGGATGTGGTGGTCTTACTGGCCAAGCCCAGTGTTCCTTGACTTTAAATGCTGCACAAATATGAGACTGCCTAAATTTGTGATCCTCCCAGTGTAAGCAGGTCAGGGATATGAAAGTCTTAGAGACAAACCACAGAGTCATTACAAAAGAGAAATAAGTGGCAAAGAGAATAGTGCAGGTTCTTGCCAAAATGTTTTTATGAAGTGATGGACTTTGAACTTCTCAGATCCTGCTACAGGGCAGTGTCACTTGAGTTTTGCTTTAAAAGGGACATTCTGAGGTTGCCAGTTATTCCTCTTCACCCTTCCATTGTTACAATAAACTTTGTGTCCTAATTCAAGAATTAAAAGCTGTTCTTGACCTGGCTGGGACAGGTTCCAAAGTCCTATGAGGGGTAATACAGAGCATCAGACAGCACTTGTCTTAAAGCTCTTGTCATCTGGCACTGCAGGGTGAACAATTGTCATGGGTTGACCTTAAAAGAGCTTCCTGGTAAAGAAGGGAAGAGATCAGGCTCGAAAGTTACCTATCCAGTTAAGGAAATTACAGCTTCTGCCTCCAGAACTCATAAAACCAGGAGAGAATCTACATACTTCCTCTTTTGTACCTCCTGCTTGCAGCCAGAAGAGGTTAGAGGTTGTCCTCCTTCCTCCCCTGCCTCCGGAGCCTGGTGAGGGCCAGGTGGGCTGAGTGGTGTGGAGGGGCAATGAGTCTGAACCTGCGGTGTGGCCGGCCAGAGATGGGGCCTGGGCCAGCCCTCAGCTCAGCATGGCAACCTCGGGCAGCAAGCTGGGTCAGCTCCACTCGGCTCTGGCTGAGCTGAGAGGGCTTTGTCTGCTGCCCGAGGCTGGGTCCCTGCAGCTCAGATGCAGCTGGGACGGATGGCAGTGCAGGCACGTTCCCCTTCAGCTCCAAACCTGAAATTCCACACTCCAACGCAGCAGAGACCACCAGAGAAATATTAACTCTCTCTTTGCCCAGACGGAACTCGCAAACATCCATTTCTCCCCTTCACAGGGAGAGAGAGAGAGTGAAGACACCTACAGAAATACAGCCTAGAGATTCTAAAGTCAGTGAAGGAAGCAGAGTTGATGTCCAGAGAGGGAAGAAATGAGGAGTGCCCCAGCTTTGAGGCTGAAACTTCTCTTGTGAGACTGTGGTGATGGACTAAGCAAATTCCTTGTAACATATTGACTTCTCACTTCCTCCTCAAAAGACCACCAAAGCCCACCGACCTTGCTGCTAGGGGGCACTGAGCATGCGAAAACGCATGGAAATGAGCTTTGAACTAATTATCATATGGAGCGGGGACAGGTAATGAATTTGTATAGGCATATTGTGTAATCAAGTGCATATGAAATATGTTAGAAAATAAATGTAGCGCTAAGAGCTGCTGACAATACGGGTGTTCTTAGGAGCCCAGCGGTGGATGAAACTTATCTGCCTCTAAAATTTATGATTTAAGTTTTGGGTTCGCTGTCTGTGAAACACCTGGGCTGGCGCCGCAGCGCCCCCTGCAGCCGCGGGGGAATCATCGCACCCGCCCTGCCCACAGGGAGCCCCCAGCGCCCCTGCCGGCTGTGACTGGAACTGCACCACGGGGACAAGTGCCTGAGGCCGAGCAGGCTGGTACTGACTGGGTTTGTGCTTCTGGTTGTGCTTTATGCCATAGTTGTTGTTGTTTGTTAGCTTTGTTTTACATAAAGTTCATAAAGAACTGTTATTCCTATTCTCATGTCTTTGCCTGAGACCCTCTTGATTTCAAAATTATAATAATTTGGAGGGAAGGGGTTTACATTTTCCATTTCAAGGGAAGCTCCTGCCTTCCTTGGCAAACACCTGTCTTTCAAACCAAGACACATAATTACACTGGCATCTTAATATTCTCTAGGCAGGTAACTTGACAAGTAATTAAATAATGAGAACACCCTATTCTTTCCCAAAAGATGCCCCTTTTGGTGTCATGTTGCATCATTGGAGTAGCAAGCTGGCTGTTTGCCTGCCCATAGCAGGATTGCCTACCTGAGAGAGGAGCTGCCAGGATGCTCTGCCAAAGCTACAGCAGAGGGGGAAGGGAAAACTGGATGTTTGAAGAGCTGTGGAGCTGCTGGGCTAATAAACCTGCCAGAAGTTTATTGTTACTTGCTCTCCTCTGTAAGATGAGGCATTGGAGGTTAAGCATGTATTTCTCTTTCTGAGCGTCTCTGTCAGCATTTTCATCTTAAGGCTGTGAACTCTTCCAGAGTATATTTATTTCCTAATTCTTTTAGGATGATATATTTTTTCACTTGCAAAAGTAAAGTCTTAGGCAGAGTTTTTGCTATATTTCAAAATGCATTAATTTAAAAATCCTAACCCTGTGAACTCTGGGTTTGGAGATGAGGATTTAAAGAGAATTCTTAGGACACTGTTGTCATTAGAGTGGAGATTACTCAGGATCAGATTGCTGGGCTGGAATTCAGAGACTGAGGTGACTTAATTCCATGTCCTCTGTGGGCTTTTTTATAGATTTAAGTCACCTAATGGCTCTACAGCTCTTCAGAACACAGGGATAATGTTCTTACCTGTCTTTCTTACATTTCAAATTACTGAGTGGATTGTCTGTTGCTTAAAGGTTTGTTGTGCACAACAAGAGAGAGGAGGCAGTGTGTTGGAGGATGATTGAATGTAAATTAGCAATGCATCTCTAACACTTGTTTATTTAATTGTGGGGCCATCACATTCTTTTAATGTAGATGCACTGCTGATTTAGATCTGTACATGCTAATTGGTTCTTATGTATCATCCATTTCTTGTCTATCTACATGTCTTATTTGGCTTTCCTCCTCAAGAGCAATCCTCCCTGACAGGCTTACAGCGTCACTAGGCTCACTTTCTTTAGCTGATGACCTCTTTAATACCCTGTGAATTCTGAGCACTTCCATGACTTTGTTTTCCTCCAGTCCATGTGCTCTTCTTACCTGCTTTGAGCTTTTTATTGCCCATTACTGTGGATAGTTTAGATCCATATGAAATTTGTGATATTCAGTTAGGCCTGAATGTGCTCAGTAACCCCCAAGAGCAAGTATCTCTGCTTCATGCTTCATTCTTCTCTTCCAGTCGAGAAACTGGAAGACATTAGGCTTGATTTCCTAAGAGGATAATTTATCTTCTCACTTTCAGTAGTTCTGTGGGAATCTGGGATTATAATCTTCTGGTTTTCATTACCACAAACTGGGCTTTTCCCAGATAGAGATGTACAGGTTGCTAGTTTGTGAGCTTCTGGATTGTTGGGGAAGATGAAATAGGAAAGCCTTATAGATATGATTACCTTACAAAAGATGCTGGAAATATGGAAAGTATAATTGAAATTGAGATGAAGACAAGGTTTGAGTTGAAGAGTAACTAAGAAACAATGGTAGAGCTGGCTGAAGGGAATCCTCCTTCTTGATAGAACAATACCCTCTGCCTAGGCAGGTCCAAAGGTCAGAACAAACCCTGCCTGCCTGGTAGGAGATTCCCAAAAGCAGTTTTTTTAAGGTTTAAAATATAACCCCATATAGTACTGTAATAATCCTTATAGGTTACATACAAATATTGTAGAGTTTGTAGCTTGTCTCAGATTGGTTAAAGAGAATTAGAATATTCAACAGAGAAGATGATTTATTGTACTGTAAACAGCAAATCACTCTTTTTTTACTCTCTCCTTTTACCTCTTTCTCTCTCTTTCTCTGGCCTGCTTTAAACTACGTCTTACAACCCAACAAGCCTCTCACACCCACACTCTTTCAGAATAAACTCCCATATACTCTAAACCCATCTTTAGAAATCTCTCACTTCTATTTTACCCCTATAACCAAATTCCACAGAGTTAAATCCTACACTGGATCTTACCCTCAGTCATATGGTAAGATACAGATACGGTATTTGTGCTCTCCAGTTCTCTACAGCAATGTCTGTCTGTCAGAAATACTGCACTGGCTGTGAATTATTAAGCTGAACTGGGACCTTAGTAACACTTACGTTGCATTCTTAATCCTTATGGGTACACAGTAATCTGGGAGGGAATACACTATAGGAAGCTGGAGAATTTGGTAATTTGGGGCATCTACAGGCAATCCCTTTATACAGAAAATACAGTAGAAGAAGTAGAAATGGAAGTGCTGCACCTAAAAATTGGAAGCAGGATGGCATGTGGGTGCTAGAGCACACAAAAGATGCAAACCATTTAAAGGCAAAACTTGATGACTTTAAATGCACTTTAGATGAGATATTAGAAAAACATCTTCCCTGTGAGAGTGCTGAGGCCCTGGCACAGGGTGCCCAGAGAAGTTGTGACTGCCTCACCTTTGGAAGTGTTCAGGGCCAGGTTGGATGGGGCTTGGAGCAACCTGGTGTAGTGGAAGGTGTTCCTGGTCCATGGCAGAGGGGTGGAACTGGATGGTCTTTAATGTCCCTTCCAACCCAGGCTGTTCTGTGATTCTAAGGTTGTTAGAATGGATGTGGGAGTTTAGATGAGCCCCTGCCTTTTGCAGGGGTAGACATCCTGCCACAAAGGTATCACCCCACATCTGTACCAGCAACTTTGTAACTGACCCTATTTTAAAATCTTGTTCAAACCTCCTTGGGGAAGAAGAGTGAACAGAAATTATTCTGAAGAAAAAATTGTATACAGCTGCATACAGTGAAGAATTGTGAGGGGAGGAATATGTCAAGATAAGGCAGGAAAATATTTTCTCTTTCATTGGTTCAATTTAAAACCTGACTTGTCATACAAATGCTCTTAATCTTTGGCAAAATTGGCTTTTAAAAGTATTTTTAACGGCTTTTTGTGTCATCTACTCCAGAAGTGAGGTATGTTGGCAGCCAAGTACACATTACATCTAACAAACCTGGCAGTTCTCAAGTGGTTACAAGCCTTCTGAAGAAAACTCCAGATCCCCAGGGCGTGTTGGCTGAGGGGATGAAGAAAGGCCTTTGTTGCACAAACATTCCTGCAGCTCCCCAGCCTCTGCTGAGCACAGCGAGGGGGAAGGTGATCAGCTGCACTCTCCAGGAAATGATGAACATTGCTGAGAAAAACAAGCTTGGGCTGTTGATTATTTTCCGATAGATTTATTTCTCCCTCACCTGGGTCAAACACCAAAGACTGTTCCTGCACAAAATGGCATTTGGGTGCCAAGTTTTACTCTGACATATGGGATCACTGGATGCAGCCAAACATGTCTGTGATGGCACTAGTCCCTCTTTGACTTCCTATAAACAATTAATTGCTGATTACTGTCAGAAAGCTCTATTATTTTGAAATTGGTCTTGCATGGGTCAAGCCCTGGAAGGTACTATAGATGCGTCTACAATGTGTGGATATATCCAGATCGTTCCACTAAGCTCATCCCTTGGAGCTCAGAGAGCCTTCTGCAATCACAGACTGCAGCATCTGTCAGGCTTGGATTGTCAAATCATGTTGAAATAGAATAAAACTGGTGCCACACTTATCAGGAGAAGAAACTGCACTTTGAGGCCTCCTCATTACAAGTGCAGTTTCAAAAGGCCTTGCACATGGTTACTGTGCAGACTTGGGCAAACCCAACTTTTTGTCAGCAAGAATCATTTAATGGCTTGCTTGCACTGAAGAAAAAATTTGATATTCCACCTTTGGCATCTTCCAAAAGTTGTTTCTTAACTTTTGTATGTGGGCACAGGCACTGCTGTATGTCTGCTGAAGCTCAGTCACCGAGAGATCCATTTCTATGGGGAGATGAGATGACCCTCCTAAAGATTTGGACCAGGGTTCCCATATGTAGCTTCTCTACCTCAGGCCGTGTGCAAGGAATGGACCTCCATAATCAGTGTTCAGATCCACCAGTGGGCCTCCTCTGTGATTTGTCAGAGTCTGAAATATTATAGTTTATGACTTAAACATTTCCATGAAGGACTTTTAAAACTGTATTACAAAAGCCGCAGAGAAGATCACCATACCCTGGATAGGCCCCCTAACTGAGGCCTTACATGGCTCGCTGATGAAGATAAAATTAAGTAACAACTCAGAGCTGGGGACATTCACAAAGCACAAGCTTAACACCTCCAGGGTGGAGAGCACAGCCCCAGGGCTCTCAGCTGCCAGGCTCAAACAGACCTTGCACCAAAGGTGAGGGGAGAGAGTCTTTGGGTGTGAGTTGGAAAAGCCTCTGGTCAGAGGTGCAGTGACCACCCACCCTCCACTGTGCACAGAAACCCAGCTGAGGGGCCCTTCTCCTGGGGGAAAGCTCATCCACACCAGAAGGGGTGGCATGGCCCATCAAAGGGGCCCTAAAGAGTTCCCAGACCCTGCACCAGAAATGTTGGACAGACCCTCACTTGCTGCAAGGGACAGTGTCCAACATGGGCGTTCCCAAAGCCTGTGTTACCCACTCAATTCTGTATTCTTTGGCGTGCCGTGGCAGCGGCGGGGAACCCTCACCAAGAAGCCCTGATGGAGGGGAGCAATGAGACATTGTTGGGACCCTTGGATGGACGATGTGCTTCCACCTAACCCCTGTCACTCTCATCCTGTCCCCCCACCACCCATGCATACTTCTTTTTCTAGTCCTTTCTTTTTTTCTTTTCTCTTTCTTTCTCTTTGCCTCTTTTCCTATTAAATAAAATATATCAATATTTTGGCCCCAACATCTAACCTCATTTGGTTTTAATCATGTTTTTTGACTATATTTTGAACATTCAAAGTTCTTTCTGGTTTATATGCAGAGACTTAATTTTCTTTGCACTTCTGGGTTTAAACTGAGTCGTAACAGGGTCTTTGGGGGAACTTCCCCTGACCTGACCTGCCACAGCTTCTGCTTATTGTGGAGGTCGCTGCTTATTCAGTCCAATTCTTCTTTGTGTTGCCTTGGTGCTATTTGGTTGTCAGACATATCCAGGCCCTGACTCTATGCTGTGACTTTTGATTGTGCCTGGCAGCTACAGTTCTTACCTAACCCATCACCTTGGAGACACAGTTTAGGTATTTCTGGCACACAGAAGTGTCCAGGGAAGGCACCGCAGGCTCCTTCACAGGGCTTAAGCAGAGAAAAGAGGCATGTTAGAGAGACATGGAGGAGCTGGCATGGGGCCAAGAGCTGGGCTCAGGGTGTTTCCAGTAAGGCAGACTCTCGTTCTTTCCCTTGGGTGAGATTTTCATGCAAAATACTTTTAATAAGATGACAGGAACGTCCTTACTGAGAGAAAGCCTCCTCTGGTCTCTCAAGGTTCAGATGGAATGCTTTTCCTATAAGTGGTGAAGGAAATGGTAAGTTTGCCCTTCAGCCATGAGGTGGGTGAGTTCTCCATTACAGCAGCATCTTTACTCAAAACACACAGTTCTATATATGCTAATTGTCTGTGTGACACTAGTGGTCTTGTCCTTTCTGTGTGGTACAGTAGTTTAGCCAATGCCTTAATCCTCCTATTCCTTTATTGTGCCTGTGCCAGCATTGTGACCTCTGTGCTTCTGGATGCTGAGGCTGGGATTTTTGCATCTTCCCATCTCACCTCTGCCCTGTTTATACCCCAGAGCTCAGCACAGAGTATTACCTGTTTTCATCTGGTGATACTGCTCCTGTCATGGATATTAAGTTGATTGCTGTTGTCTAAAACCTATGATATTAACTTTGTGGACCTTTTTGACAATTGAAATGACCATCAAAGATTCTCTTTATGCTGAGCAAAAACCTTAATGATGAGGAAAACTTCAGCACTGTCGGAAAAGTTTCTTCACAGAAAAGGTAATCAAGCACTGGAATAGGCTGCCTAGGGAAGTGGTTTGGTCACCATCCCTGGAGGTATTTAAGGGACGTGTAGATGTGGCACTTGGGGACATGGTTTTAGTGGTGGTCTTGGCAGTGCTGGGTTAATGGTTGGATGATCTTAAAGGTCTTTTCCAACCTTAACAACTCTGTGATTGATGAGCCACCTTGTTATTGTTTCTGAGACATAAGGAGCATACAAGGATACTTGTGCAGAGTCAGTACAGCTGTGGGAGTGGCAAAAGAGGTGGCACTGAAAACATGAGAAGAGCTTTTTTTTGCTTAGTGGTGAAATGGTCCAGCACAGGAAAGGACACCATTCCCAGTGCATGCAAAGGGAAGTGATTGGCATTATATCCAGTTGTTTATCTCTTGTAGAGCTGGTCTTAAGGCAAGGCAGACTTCAAAACAAGTTCAGATTAAGGTGCTTAACTCATGTCTAGTAAGACATACTCATGGCTTTATCACTCTGCCCTGTGACTTTTGCTAAATTAAAAAATCTTCACTGAAGTGGGAGGGGATTACTTGTACATAGAGAGACTCCAAGAGTCTGTACAGTATCCTCCAGCATTGTTATTTTAAGAAATGATGGTAGAATGTATATTTATTTCACATTTGCAAACATGAAAGTAAAGCTTTGCAGTCATTGTTGAATTGTAGTTTAAGGTGCTCTTGGGAAATGCTGAGTTCAAAAACAATCTGTGTCTTAAAAATATACCCTCAAGGTAGTCAAGAAATAACCTGGCTTTGCAAGTTGCCAAATAATGTGTGACTGTTTGAGGCTATCTAATATAACTGTGTTTGCAGAGAAGTTTTGGATGATTCAATTAGACTTGCAGGAAGGTTTAATGCTTTGTTCATAGAAGTTCCATACTGCTATTCCTGGCTACGATACAACACAAAGCCTACAATTTTTCTCTCATGATTGACTGAATTTGAAAACTACCTTAGAGCATGACAGAATGGGGTTTGTGCTTTTATCTATATGGCATTTGTATGGTAATATATTGCAGTGCATAGTAGTGAGTTTTGTTTTGCTCACGTAGCTTAAAAACAAGCTACAGTTAATTTGCCAGAGTTGTTGGATCAATACATTTTATACACTGTGGGGGTGCTCTCTTTTTAAAAAGCCTTTAGGCATGATGAGAAGGTAGATATGGGTGAAGGCAAGGGTAGGGGTAGGTCTTTGCTCCCATTTTGCAGTATCTAGAAGTAACCTGGGGCAGCCTTCTTGCAGCTCAGGCACACTGTAATATTAATAATGTCCTTTGGGAGTTTCTATTATCTCTCTAAGCATCCAGCAAAAATTATTCAGAAGTTAAATGACTTGTCCAAGGCTATAAAAAGAACTTACCTAAATTTGTGACTGGCCAGATGGTTTCCTAGTCCAGTTAACAGCCAGTCCTCCAGGCTCAGGCATGAAGCAGAGACCTGGGAGACACAAGTGAGAAGTGAAAACCAGAGGACACTTTTAAGGAGCTCTCACAGTGGAGAGAGTCTAATTCTTAAAAACAGATCCTGACCCTCTAATTTTTAAGAAGCCCTGTTTTCTAGCAGTGGTGGAGGCTCACATCAGGGCAGCACAAGGAGCTGCATCAGACAGTGCCAGAATCTGATTTTCCCAGCTCCACATGTTTGCAGTTCCCAGGTACCTTGGTGGACACAGCCTTCATTTAGTGTTGCTTGCAGAATTCCTGCTCTCAGTGCCAAGTGGAATGGCCCAAACCCAAAGAAGCACATACTCTTTAGAGGGAGACTTTTTTGGGCTCTCTTCTGGTCTGTGCCACATGGGGACAACTAGAGAGAGCTTCGTCTTTCTTGCTGTTTATTTATCTTTTTTGTTATGTCCCTTTTCATCACAATCATTACTATGTTTTATTTGATTTCAATTACTAATATATTCTTCTTTCAACCCACGTGCTTTACATTTTTTTCCAATTCTCCTCCTAGTTTCATCAGCAGAGGGGGGGAAGTCAGAGAGCAGCTGTATGGTTCTTGTTGCTATCTAGGGTTAAACCACTTATCAGTTTTCAGCCCTCTGTGACATCCATAGGGCTGGATGGAAACTGCTGACTCACAGGGTGCAAAGTGTGAACAAACATAAATTCATTCAGCTGGTCACATTTGTTTTAAATGCCTCAAACTTTTAAAGAATATAAAGAAAGTTTATTAACAGACCTAAAAGAGAAAATAGTAAGAACCAGATATAACTTTCAGGACACCTCCTCCCCCCACCCTTTCTTCCATTTCTAACTGACAACATAAAGAGACAACACTTGGATTTTCAGTCAGTTTGCCACTTCTAAAATAGTCTTTCTTCAGTTCAACTAGGGAGAAGAGTGTCTCTTGTTATACCATAGAGATTTCTCCACAAGAAAACAGTTCTTTTGTGGCTTTAACATCATTGCAGAGCAGCTGCCTGTGATGGAAAATCTGCTTGCAATGTGAAAAGTCCCTCCCACACTTTGATAGTCTTCCCACATCTATCACAGTGGGCCATTGAGGCCTATGGGGTACACTTTTAAGGATGAGCTATTCCACTGTAGCAGCAAAGAAATTATCTTCTATTTCTGGAAGCATAAATTTTCTTCCTTTATCCCTGGGACAAGGGATTGGATCATAACTTCTCTGTCTCTCTTCAAGCTTCTCATCAGGTCACAATTACTTCAATATCTACTTATTTCTGCACAGGTGCCTTGGTTCCATGGCTGTAGGCAGAACAGTGCATTCCCTCATTACCTCTCATGTGTTTCAGGGAATATTTTAGCTTAGTCCATCACCATGGCCTCACAAAAGACATTTTGGCCTCAAGGCTGAGGCATCTCATAATTCTCTTCTCTCTGGGCCTCAATCTCTTTCTTCTTCACTAACTTGGAGTCAGTGTTGTGTTCTCTAGGTGTCTTCATACTTCTCACTCTCTCTTGTTCGGGAGAGGATGGATGTTGGTAGGTTTTATCTGTTTACTGAAAGAGTTAATCTCTCTCTCAGGCCTTGGAAGATGATTGTATGATCTAGGCTGGTGAGGCCATGCTGTTCAAGTGTAGGATTTCAGTGGCTGTGCCCTGCAGCCTGCCTTGGTGGAGCTGGCCATGGCCTAGCCTGGCAGCAGGGTAGGGCCCAGCTCAGTGGAGCCCTGTGGCAAAACAGGGCCTGGTGGAGCTGGCCAGGGTCCCAGGGCATTGGCAGGTTCAACAAAAATAAAATTTTACACCTTCCTGTCCTCCCTCCCCGCCATCCCGGTTGGCAGTCAGGCCATGCAGCCTGGCTGGCCTTTACCAGGCTCTGGGGGTGAGAGAGCGGCTTCTTCTCTCACAACAAGCAGGAAGTAAAAGAGAACTCCCAGCTCTCCCCTGTTTTTATATGATTTTTTTTCCAAAGGCGGTCCAGCTTATAATTGGCTTGCCTACCTATCAATACTCAACAATAGCTGTTTACTGGTCTTGTCACCCATGAAGGAGCTGTAATATGTCTGACTGACAGGTCACTTGCGAGGTTGACCTTCCTTCCCTATCAGAAAACTGAATTTAGGCAAACCCACAACAGTACATTTTAGTTGTGTGGTTAGTTGTATGCAAGCAAACAAGAGGTAAAAGTATGGTGAACAGCATGATAAAAGCATAAATGAAAATCAAGGCCATGTAGGCCATGGTGCGTAAGTACTGCTTATTTGAGGTATGAATCTAGTCTTATTGGTTGTACCCTACTCGTACTTTAGTTTTGGCTCTTTTTTTTTTTTTTTTTTTTTTTTAAAGTAAACCCTTGATGGGGCAGGAGTTTGTACAGTATCTCAAAAATATGGAAGTTGGATACTTATTCTCCACAGAAGGTTTGGACACACAGTGGAAGAAAAAGAGAAGTTCAGAGCTGTGACCTAACTAAAGTGGTGGATCCTGCATCTCATTTCTTACTGCACAGGGAATCTCCCACCACAATCTTGTGTTGGGCCTTTTACCCTTGTTGCTTCATTGCAAAAAAAAAAATTATTTTGCAATAATGACTTTGAAATCCCTTAAATTTTTGGCCACATCCGTGCCCTGTGAAAGTGCAGCTCTTAAAAGAGCAGGATTTTCAATTATGCTTTTACCATGCTGTTCACCATACTTTTATCTCTTGTTTGCTTGCATACAACTAACCACACAACTAAAATGTACTGTTGTGGGTTTGCCTAAATTCAGTTTTCTGATAAGGAAGGAAGGTCAACCTCAGAAGTGACCTGTCCAGTAGAAAATATTACAGCTGACACCCTGATTTCAGCTGCAGAGCAGTGCCATGGTGTTTCTAACTTGGATGATGATGATGCCTTGTGCCTCACATACTGAGCACTCTGGTGCATGCCCCCGGCAATTTGCTTGTGCAAAATGAAGATAAGGCCATTTCTTCTGTACAGGGTTTCTTTAATTTGTAGAAGACACGACAAAAATGTCTTAGTGCCTTTTGATAATGACTGGGAAGTTGAAATTATTTTCTGTCAGTATTACAGTGAATTTCAAATAACAACCTCAAAGAACTTGATGGCAACTCATCATTTGGAGGATTTGTGTTGGGTTTTTTCTCAGTGTGAAGTGGGAGGAAGGAGCAAATAAAATTCCTATCCAGAGAAGAAGAGCAGAACAGCAATTACCCAAATTATAATTGGCCTAACATGGTTCTGTATTTCCTTTGGCCTTCCTACTGATAAGGCTCCAGTAGTAGCTGTTTGCTATCATTCTTCTGGTACAAATCAGTCTTCTAGAATAGTATTGATGCAAAAGAGATTGTATTAATCTGTTTTAACTATCCAGTTGATATTGAACTGTTTCCTTATGTAGCCCAAAACTATTGAATGCTACAGCTGACTTTTGGAGGTGAGGCAAGTGACTCTTGTTTATGGAAACAATGAATTGATTTACCATCGTGTCCAACTGTGTGCAGAATTTTGTTGGGTGATCTGTGCCATTAGTAATCTCTCTGTCTCATGAAAGGAAATGGGTAAACCCTCTAAATTGAAAGAGATATGGATGAACATCTGTCTCAGTTTATGGGAAGCACAAAGATAAATATATACTTTGCAATATATTTCACTGCAGTATTTGACTACAGACAGGAAAACTAAAAAGGCAACAGCAAAAAATGGGGGAAAAAACTAAGACAGAAGGATCTGGGGTTACATATTTATGAACTAGATGGTTATCATTAGTTTAATTGAAATTCTTTTTTACCACCTGAGATGGTTTCCTATATGTTCTTGCCTTGCAACTAAATGATGCTTCCTTCCCACTCCCACAAGTTTTTTTCCTCCTCCAAAGCCACAGTGCTGGTGACCTTGCATTCAGGAAATACCAGCTGAGCCTTTTTTAGCCCACTGTATATAACTGAATTCAATGCTCTTAATTTTTTATCAGCTTTGTTTTACAAGGTTTATGACATTGAAATGTTACGGTGTATTTAAACATTGAGATTAGTTCAACTGTCTTTATCTTTTTGCTTAACAATTACAGTGTAAATTCTGCTTTGTCAGGTTGGGGTATGTGAATGCACGTGCGTGAGAGGAAATTCAATGAGCTTCAGTGCTGAGAGCAGCAGATTATTTTTTACTCTTCTCAAAGCAAGAAGCTGTGATTACAGTTCATCCATGCACATGAGAAAACCCAGAGTGCAGGCCCTTAATGTGTGTCAGGCTTTGGATTTCCAGATTGCTGCTTTGACATCTAACATGGACAGGATTCTGTGGTGTTTTTAAATTTGTATCTTGGATTTTTGTGTGACATTTCCAGCCACAGAGATGGTCTCTGTGTGATACTGGTTGCTAGCAGCTCACTTTACATTCACCGAGTGGATCTTGCCCAGAAGTATTTTTACTGAAGACAAAAAAAAATCTGTCTCAAAATGCCATGACAAAAATTTGTCTTTTGAAATAATCCCAGACCAAATATAATTTGATACATATGAATTGACAAAAAGAATCTTCAATTAATGTTCAAATTTTGATTCTGAAAAGATGGTAATGTCAGGAAACAAACTGCACTTTTGAGACATTATCATTTTAGGACTCTAGATGGTCATTTTTAGATCTTGAAATGTAAGGTGCAGTACAAATGTTATTACTTCCTTTTTTTTTTTTTATTGAAACTATAAGGTTTTATGGGGAATGTATCTGAATTCTGGGTTGACTTCTAGGGCTTACCTTTTATTCCCATTCCTGGAAAGCATGCATTAGCTTCCTAATTCAGTTTTGGAGATTGCTTCCTCATGTATTACCTTAGCTGCTGATTGACACTTGTTTTCACTGGCCCATTGTAGCATGAGTTTTGTGTTGTCTATTTTATTTGATTGCCCTGGAGGCCAAGATCTGCTTTACTTTTTACTCTCATCTGACTTTGTTTGCTGTAAAGCAAAATTGAGCTCAAGTCCAGCGAGATGCCAGTGAAGGCCATTCAATTTTAGCCATCTCCTGCCAGTGAAGGCTGTTTAATTTTGTGTGATGCTGAGGTTTTGAGTTACCCTGAGACCACCAGCTTCATGCTGAAAGGAGACTGAAAGGTCTCAGTCATGTGACTGAACTGCTTTCAGAGCTTATTACACCAGTATTGGGACAGGACCTCAGCAGCATTACAGCACTTCCACTGTTTCTGTGTTCTGCAGCCACTCTGAAAGAAGAGGGATAAACCTGGCTCAAGAGGTGCCAGCTCTCTCCATCTGGCAGTGGAGAAATGGGGTTCACCTGCATTGCTTGGTGGCAATTTGGAGGCAACAATCTCTCCTTCAATCATGTGGTGATGATGAAACAGTAGAGGGGAGAGCCAGACAGTGCCTGCACTCAACAGAAGTAGAGAAAGAATCACAGAATCAGAATCACAGAATCAGAATCACAGCCTGTTGTGTGTTAGAGGGAACTTAAAGATCATCTTGTCCTTCCCTGCCATTACAGCAGGTTGCTCCAAGCCCCATCCAACCTGCCCCTGAACACTTTCAGCTTCTCTGGGGCAACCTGTGCCAGGGCCTCACCACCCTCTCAGGGAAAAAATTCTTCCTAATATCTAATCTAAACCTCTCTGCCAGTTTGAAGCCATTCCCCCTCGTCCTGTCACTTCAGTTCCTGATGCAGGGTACCTCTCCAGCTTCCTCATAGGCCTGTGATACTGGAAGTTGCTGTGAGGTCTTCAGACAACCTTCTCTTCTCCAGGCAAAATGCAACAGTCCACAGCTTTTGCTTAGTATTCTCTCTTTCTGGTTGTTGCTGAAATCCTATCTCCTAGTCTCTTCAGACTTATTTTTCCAGAGTTACTTTTTTTTTTTCCCCTTTGACTTCCATAGACCACCTCCAGAGTAAATCCATGAGAGAAAAAAAAAAGGAAATAAATCATATGGTTGATACTTGCCATCATATTGCCTGTATAGCCCACAGGTTATTTAGGTTATATATGTGCTCTGCCAAGTACTTTGCATTTCAAGGATCTGTCCCTGGGTGCTTGTTAGGTACTGCTATCCCAAAGTTCATTGAAAACTTCATGTCAGCTGAGGATGTAGTTATTAGCACTAGTTGGCATAATTAGGCTTGCTTCATTTCCTGCAATCAACAGTCTCCAATGTATAAGAATCACTTTTTTTGGTAACAACATTTTATGCAACATCTTTGTACAACCTCTCACATCTGCCTGAGACATTTTCAATGTTGTCAAAAAGCCACCTGATCACCCTGATGACACGCTATGAGTTCCAGTAGAGAAATTTTCTTAAACAGGTTTCAGAATAATGCTACCTCTTCATGGTTCTCACATTTTAATTTTTTTAAAATTACTTTGCAACAACAAGTATTCTTAGAACAGCAATATGTGAATGGAGATTAATGTTTTGCATACTGGGACAAGTAATTTCAAGTCTGCCCATGTCTTGCCAAAAAATAACAAAGCTAAATGAAATTGATAGTATGGAAATGAAAGCACTCTCTTCGCTTGCTAAATGATCTTTCCTAGCTCTGAGTGCCCTCTCCCACAAGCTATGGAGTCCTCAGCAAGTCACATTTCATCTTTAGCAAGGAAAAAGAGATTCAGAGACATGCAGGCTGATCCTTTTAAAGCATTAACGAGAGACAAATTGTTAGCATAAATGAATGGGACAAAACCAGAATTTCACAGGGACCTATGAAGAATAGATACACTTCATGTTTAAATAATTAGAGACCCTCTTCTGTTCATAGTTACCTAAATTACTTGAAAGATGGGCGAATTCAATACAGGGAGCTCTGTCTAAATATAATTGATGATGAGTTACTGAAATAGGCTTTAGGTCTGTTCTTCAATTTCCAGTGCTTTTCTCAAGGTGACTGATGGTAATTTACAGGGGTTGCAGCAATTCCTCAAAAGCTGGAAGCATCACTGATTTTGACCTAAGTTTTCAAGCAGGGAATTGCCAATCACTTCTCTGAAGGTTCAGCTGCTGTGGGTGAAAGCACAGGAAGAATTGGCTCTTCACTTTGAGACTGGAAAACAGCCAATGTATCAATGCTGTCCTTTTGGTAAAGCTCCTGGGCAGGAGCTGCTGGAGCACTGCCTAGAAGTGGGGATTTCAGGACATCTCAGATATAATTATTTTCCCAACTCTAGGACTCAATATGCATATATTATTTAGCAGCAATTCCCAATTGGCAGCAGACACAACAGATACCAATAGAAGATCTTGGCAAGGATGGATCAAATATAGAGTCACACAAGGAAAAATATCAAAGCCTACAAGGCAAATCTTGAACGAAAAGCTAATTGAAATTCACCACTGATTTGCTGTACAGGCTTAGGGATTTTAATGCCACGTGGAAGGTTTATTTGCACACGTTTGGAGACTTGATTTCTGTTTTGGACTTTATTCCTGGGTGCTGAGGACTTTATCTAATTTACAGTTTCTAAGGACACTGTATAAGGGTCTGGGAAATAAGAAAAGCCTTACAGAATAAGGACCCTTTTAACCTTTGTTAAATCCTGCTCACTTTTGTTCACCAAAAAGCATTCGGGGAAGGTTTCAGCTGAGGGTTAGATGGCCAGAGAGTGGGTTGATATTTGCATGATCAGACTGGGTAAAGGGACACGTGAACAGTGACACTGCAGTGGCAGGCAGCCAATGCCTGCTTGCTGTGGGTAAGTTTTGGTTAAGTTTTGGTTAAGATTCAAGTAAAAAAAGGCTTGGTTCATTAAAATAAACTATCTTCTTTGAAGCAAGCAAGGAGGTCCATGTGTGATTGTTCCCCATTGCTATGTAAGAGGTTCTAAAACTACCCCTAATTTCAGTAAGCAGATTTGCAAAATCCTTTCTGTTCTGTGCAAAGATGTTTATCATGTGTACTACTCAACTACTTTGTAGTAAAATAACTACAAAGCTATTTGTTGGTATCTGCTGTCACTGGCAATTCCAGCTATCCTTTTTAGAAACTCCAGGTATCTTTATTACTGAAATCCACCTTTAAAAAAAAATTGCTATCATATAGAAACATGCAGGCATACATACAGGATAGGGAATATTAATGATGCACAGATGAGCCTTCCTTTAAGTCAAAAAGCTTTTTATAAGTTACTTAATCATAATGGTATTGAATTGGAGATTTTTGGTCGGATGAGCTAGAAAATAGTACTTGGCCTGTGCTCTCTGCAAGACCCTCCAGTAAGATAACCTAACTCATTGCTCCCTCTGCCATGCTGCTTTATTCCTGCAATTCTTGGATTGCATTTTCTTGGGATCCTGGCTCCCTTCTCTTCTGCATTTGTGAAGATCCCAGCAGAGAAAAGCTGAAGGCTTGAGTTCCTACATTGCATATAGAGAAATAAAAGGCTATAGCCCAGAGGTTGAATAATACCAACTCCAGAATATGGAGAATTTCCCTTATAGATCTGAGACTTTCTGAAGAAAGTTTCTGCAAAAGTGCAGAGATTTTCAAAGAATTTCTAAGCACTAGGCACCTTTCTTTTAATTATTCCAGCTTTATTTCCAATGACTTTTGGCTTTTTCATGTGCAGTTGTTGCTCATAGTAATAACCCCTGAGAGAAAAGGCACCATAAAGCTTGTGAAAGTATAACAGATGCTTGTAATATCAATGCCCTCTCTACAGGGACTTTTGTAAACTGTTTCCTTGCTACACTCAGCATGTTAACATCCAGGAGCAGAATGCGGTTTGTGGAATTTATAATGGAACCAGGGAGTCCAAAAATTGATCCACAGGGTCTTATAACTACAGGAGCTCCAAACTATACATTATCCATCTGCCTTGACTTTGCTGGTTTTCAAACACAACTCTGTTTGCATTTACAGCCTATTTGGAATAATTTTCACTTGGTACATCCTTACAAAGAGACTGAGGAGAAGAATGATTATCTGCCAAGCACTGATGTGTTTGGGAATATTCAGCACAAGCTTTTGTGTGTTATTTAAATGAATGACTTGTCACCTTTGAAATATGCATCATCACTTTGGCAACCTCTGTGTGGTGGAAGGTGTGCAGAGCAATGAGATGCACAAACGAACAAGAGGCAGGCAGCAGGGCATACGTGATGAATGAGAAAAATGAGTCATTAGGAAAGCCTGGAGTAAAATAAGAAGGGGAAAAAAAAATCTCTCATGTGGCTGAGGTGGGAAAATGGGCCTGGTGTAATTTTCTTCTGTCTTGGCAGATGTCTGGGACTGCTTGCAAAAGCTTAGAGGGAAAATGTGCATGAAAAATGCAAAAGTTCATGAAAAAGCATAAACTCCTCATTTACAGTCTTCATTCTTTTATGACATTATTTTTTCTTCTCTGACTCCCTGCTATTTTCTACTGATTCCTCAATTCTTCCTATGAATAAAATGTACCAATCCCATACTCACACTCCTGCTCTGTGCCAGGCTCTGTAGCTGCAATTATTTTGCTGCTCCAAAAGCTCCTTCTTCCCCACGAGCTCTTTGGTTATAAAAGATGATTTTCAGACATAGAATCTCTATGCCTGTATTCCTGCCATCCCTGTACCCCACCTGCAGACATCAATGAGCACTTGCCATCCACAGGCTTATTTCCAGAATGTTGGCTCTAACACCCAGCTCTGCTCTAAACTCCAACATTTTCTTTCCTGTGGTCTCTACCTGTTTGAGGAGGTATATAACAAATATATTTCCCTCATCAATTTAATAGCATTTTTTATCTTCCTGATCAAACATATTATTGTTTTGGTTTTAAAAAGCCCTTCAAACCTATTTTCTTGAATTTAGGTTTTACTTATTCTTTTTTTTTTCCCAGAGTGGTTAATCTTCAGATGAAGATGAATATATGAAATGAAATGGTTTTCAAATTAATTTCTTTAGTTAAAATGATCTTATTGAAAAGTAGGATATGCTTGTAATCATGTGCAACTCAGAATTAATGTTTTCAAGAATAACACAAAATGCTAGTTTGCTTGTCAATGAATTATGATTGAAAAATTTAAATATTTTAACTTTTTGCTGTCCTGTAACTTTGCAGAAATCTAGCACCAGTGCACATCTGTGCAACACCTTATTTTTTTTTATCTTTTTTTTTTTTTTTACTTGCCTAGCTTAAATCTACATATTCTCCTTTTGCTACAAGTGACTCCCAGTTGGGTTCTTGAATATGCACAATAAATAAATCATCAAATCATAGAATCACAAAATGGTTTGAATTGGAAGGGTCCTTAAAGATCACCCAGTTCCACCCCCTGTCTGTTCTTGAACACTGCCAGGCATGGGGCAGCCACAGCTTCTCTGGACAACCTGTGCCAGGGCCTCACCACCCCACAGAAGAATTTTTTCCTAATAGCTAAGCTAAACTTACTCACTTTTTAATTTTTTTCCCCCCTAAGTACCTTCATGGAAATCCTGGTCTTTGATGGAAATGGCAGAGTATGGTCAGAACACCTCACTCCAGTTTTTATAGGTAGCTGTCCTGCAATCAGTATTTCAATACAGGTAAAGCAGTTCAATTTTTTAGTGTTAGAAAGATGTTACATGTAATTTTCTTGGAATAAATTATATGTATAAGAAGCATCAAACCACATAAGCCATTGAACCTGGGGCATCTGCTGTGCACTTGCTCCTGTTAACATAAAGAGCAGTAGTGGTGCCACCATCTTCTACATTCACTTGTTAATTGGCTGCTTATCTCCTCCCCATGAGAAGTTCTAACTCCATTATCATGAGTTTTTTAACAACTCTGAACACATTAAATCAACTGCAAATAACTGGGCTTCCTCCACTGTAGCTCCTCATCCTACAAAACCACAGTATCTGGCATAGCTTTTTTTTTGGTCCTTTTTTTCTTTCCTGATGGATTTCAGATATTGTCCATACAAGTTTAGCTGCTTATCAGACACACTCTAAGGTTTCTCCATTATCTCAGTTGCACAGTTACAAGATCAATAGACTGCAGTGCTTTAACCAACTCATATTATTTAGCTTTAAGCACATACATTTCACTATTCCACTAGTTTAGGAATCCTTGTTGCCTTTGGAATCCCCTCTTTTTCTTTTTTTAAAAATTTTTTTTAATTAAAAAAAAATAATATGTGTTAGGGTACTATAGGTGGGATCCATATTGGAGAACCTGTTGGACAGCATCACTAGTTTTGTGAATACTACATTATTTTTCACACATACCAGAAAAACAGAATTCCTACACTACCTCAATTATTCCCACATCCTAAATCTTCTCCAAATTATATTTGCAGAAAAATGTTCCATGGCCAAAACATGTGATAGGATAA
Source organism: Petroica traversi (assembly GCA_025920805.1). NCBI lineage: Eukaryota > Metazoa > Chordata > Aves > Passeriformes > Petroicidae > Petroica > Petroica traversi. The sequence goes on along the minus strand of JAHLSL010000042.1, from coordinate 5,020,044 downwards.
AGGCTTAATTCACATGTAGCACAAATCTATTTGGGAAGATAGATTACTGTCCCCTTCAGGATTATAAAGTTTATGTTTGGGGACTGGTCTTGTGCTGAGCATGCCAAGTGTTTATTTATGCAATTTGTCTTCCCCAGTCATGGTCTGACTGTGCCCTTTGTGGGGTGCTGGAAACTTGTCCAGAGCAGAGATGTGTTGGAAAGCCCATATGTCTGAGCTTTTGTATGGCCTCTGTTACCCAGACATGCTGCTTAGAGGTTTGGGCAATTGACTTTTTAGAAATTTCCAACAACCTGTTTACATTTTCTCAACAACAACCTCTCAAATCCCTTTCTAAATGATGGTTTTGACCTCTGCAATTCAAGATAGCACTAAAGGATTTACCTTTCTGTGCTTCAAAGTGTTCCTGTTCAGGATGAGACTGAGTAGGCAGGGAATCTAATACCACATGTGTAAGCATATTCAGCAAAAAATGCTAATAATCCCACACTGCTGGATGATGATTTGTCTTTTTAGTTTGTCTTTGGTGAGGCCCTGAGGAATTTGCACAAATCCAGAGACAAGTGAGCATAAAACGGTGATGAATGGCTCCCTTGGCTTGAACACTAAGCAGCAGGCCCAGTTTGAGTGATGAACCAAAGGTATTAAAATTATAGTTATACAACAGTATGTAACTGTAAGAGATACCTTCTCAGGGTGCTTCATCAGCACTGACAGTTACCTGTGTTAATGATGAATTTTCAGAGGAGATTGCTGGACTCACTGGATCCAGCTCAGGCCACCCCAGCATCACCAGTATCAGCTGAACTTTTCCCACCTCAGTGAAGGCAGAGTTTTTTGCATTGTGATTTATCAACACATGCTGCTTGGATGAAATACAATTCTATTGGCTCACTGGCTTTCAAAAATATTTTCACTTCTGAAAAAAGCCTGATCAACATAGAGTATGAGCCATTGAATTATAACACACCGCATTTTGCTAAGAACAGCCTAAATATGCAAATTTATAGGAGGGAAGCAATATTCTTACTCCTGTTCAGGATGAATTTGATAGAAATAATTCTCTTGTCACTGATTATAGAGAAGAATTAATAATTTTGCTTTGTCTTTAGAAAGGCAAAAGCCAACAATCATGTTACAAAGTAGGTTGCATAAATTGGTTGACTTTCAATGCCACTTTCCCCATAACTTCTTAGGAAGAGGAAAAGATTTCTAGTGCCACACCAAAGTTTAATTGACACAGACCAGATCTTGAGCAAGCTCCCTGACCATTCTATTACCATATATATAAGAATGTGCATATCTCCCTCATATCAGCATCTTGCTTTTTTTATTGTTAACAAAAATAAGTTAATGGCTAAAAGGAGCTTTTCATTTGAATAGTGACTTAATGTTTCTGTGAATTTCAGTTGGTGGAATTGATGCCTTTTTCCTGGTGTTATGAAATGAAACTAGACATGGTTAGAGGGTTGGGGTCTTTACCTCAGTATTTTAATCAGGATCCCGTTTGATGTATCCACTTCACCCAGGTGACACGGTGCAAAATGCACACCCACCATCAATCACACACACCAGTTATAGACTTTACACATCAGCAGATCTAACAAGGGGGCCCAATAATGGGACTGGGGTGGGCTCAGCTCGAGTTTACAGAATCTGTCCTGCTAGGAGACCTTGGGTTCCTGAGACAGTAGGAATGTTTGGTGTCCCTGGCTCTGCAGCTCTGGGCTGTTCAGTCTCAGGCCTGCAGAACACTTACAGAACACCAAGAACTGAACTAAGTGAAGGGTTACAAGTATGCATTCTAACATAGATGGATGCATAGAACTGTGTAAAAGGTATGTAAAGAAAAGACAAAAATCATTCCAGCATTAGAATAAGCCATTTCTTTAAAAGTGCACAATTTCCCTGGAGTTCACCAACTACATCTACTCAAGGGAACAAAAACGCAAATGGGAGACTTGAAACCTCAGCCCCTGATGGGGTGTTGCTGTGGTTTACAAATCTGTTTAGGGAGCTGAAACATTCAAGTCCTCTGCTGTCATTGATGGGAGAGAGGAAAAGGCCAGTGGTGTGTGATTTAGTGGAGATCAGGCTTGGTTTTCCTTCCTCTCCAGGTGGAGGTGATCCAGGTAAATACTTCAGGTGTACAAGATCACCAAGAAAAGAAACACCCCTACCTTCTTTTGATGTGACCATAAGAGAGGCAACAGAGCTGAGTGAAAATGAATTCTTTGCAGGCCACTAAAGTTAATTGTTCAAGCTGGAAATTAGTTATGGGATTCAGTGCTAGCTCTCATGCTTCCATCATTCTCCACTGCAGTCCATTCCTCCTACAAGAAGTTTTATTGTCTCACTTCATTTTTCAGTGGTAGGAGGATCAAAAACCCATTTTCTGGCTAGTCAGTGAATTCTAAAATATCATACTGCCCTATTTTCCATTGCTTTCCCAAACTTTGCACACCAGACATCAAAATGGCTTTGATCCAGCTAAAAAATCAATAACACTGCAATCACAATGAGAAAAATAGTGGGCAACAGCATTAAACCAATCAAGAGTGGTCTCTGACAGTGTATGAAGATGTGGTTCAATAGCCAGCCCCTAGGCCATTCTCATGTTCTTAAGGGAAGGTCCCAGTTCAAATAGGTGTTGCAGTTCAAATCACTTTCCTATTTTAGGATAAAATAGAAAGGCAATATCATGCTCCCCACACCTCATTTCTGACAGAATTTAAACTTGAACATGAACTGCTTAACAGGAGTTTTGAGCGTGATAGATGTTGGGGTTTAGGTTTTTTTTCCTTTTGTTTCTTTTTACTTAGGGAATTTTCTCCCATAAGTTGCAAGAAACTTTAATGATTGGGTACTTGAGAGAACAAAAAGAAAGTGGCCAAGCTCCTTGATTTTGAAATTATAATAATTTGGAGGGAAGGGGTTTACATTTTCCATTTCAAGGGAGGCTCCTGCCTTCCTTGGCAGACACTTGTCTCTCAAACAAAGACAACAGGGAAGGTGAGAAAGTTGTTTGTGGCTGGAGCGTGTCTCAGTCACCATCCCAGTCTGTATTTCTATACCGAGGTGCACAGAAGGGCTCTGCCAGTGGTGCTTATGAGACAGAGCTTGCTGTTAAAACTGCAGATAGTTCTGAATAAGCTGTTAAAATATCAGTTTCCACTAGGTGGAAGGCTCTTTGTTCTGTTTACTCCTCATCTCTTCCCCTACCTCACTGAGTCTGGGACCTGAAACCCACTGTGTTTTGATTGCACCCCCATTTCACTTGGAAAAGCACTTACATTGCATCCACAATTCACTTTGCAAGGACTCTCTTCTCTGTCTGATTTTCTAAAGGTGTACTTAGCTCATCTGTCTGAAAAATCAAAACCATTAATTATTAGCTCCAAATTATACATATGTTGAAGCCAAAGCAAGAAAAGTATCATGCTTTTCACAATAATGATTTGTTTCTCCCAAGTGAATTCCACAAACTGTCTATGCCTTTCTATCCCTTTCACTGAAGAAAAAGAATCTAATACCATTTGTCTTGCTAGAGAGGAATATAATATATGTTGTATATACAATTGGAATGGTACTGATAGATGAATGCATGAATAGATATGCTTGTGTTTGCTGTCATCAGCCTTTGTGCAATAAAAGGTGCAATACTGGAATAGTTGTGCTGTAACAGAAGGACCTGTTTTGTTAGAGTGGAAGGGTTTTTCTGATAGTGGAATAAGGTTTAGCTTAACTATCTTTATCAAACTGAAAAAAATTTAAGTCAAGCAAGCATGGCATTGGTATAAAAATAAAATAACACAATAAGAAAATCCAGTTTGAGTTCTCTTTATATACCTTCTGGGACATTGGTGTAAACTTGGATTCCTGATTAAATACATCATTTAGAAAAGCAAAACACATTATTCCATAACAGTGTACAGAGAAGTTTCAGCATAACAAATAGAAGTCAGCAGAAGCCATATGGAAAATGAATGGGATTGTCTCGCTTTGTTGCCCATTATCATCTTGTTCAAGTTGCATATGGTGATTGAGTGCTGTTTACATAACTTTGATGTGTAGGCAATTATGTTGTTGGAGTTGTTAACCAATTAATAAAAATCTACTGCCATATGTGCTGATAGAACACTGCTGGCTGTTGTATTTGCATTAAAAACTGAACAGAGAATTTTTGTTCTCTGTTATCTTCTGATACTGATAAGAAGTATTCTGTCTTGAGGTGATTTCATGATGATACTTTAATAACTGAGCACCTGCTTACAGCGGTTGCTGTAGTTTCCTGCTGGGGTGGGGCAGGAAGCCTTGGGCTCCTGCAAGGTTTGGTTCAAACCTTCTCTCTGGGGGTGCTCAGGCTGCAGAGTGGACTGGGATGTTATGTTGTTCCTTTTGTTGGATTAGTTTTTGCTACCTTGAAGCAAGAAGTTGCTCTTTTCCCCCCTTCCCTAGCCTGGAGGCTGTACTTGAAATCTACTTGGCTTTTTGTTTTGTTTTGTTTTGTTTTCCTTAAACTCTTTTGGCTTTGGTTTTTTTTTTTGGTCTGTCTGGGGAGTCAGTGGGGGGCCACCCCAAACCTGAGACCTCAGAGAAGCTGAACCAACATGAGAAAAGATTCTAAAACCCTCCAGTTCCTCCCCTCCCTGAGACAATCTGGGCAGGCATCATCTTTACCTACTGGCCATGCTGTGTGGTGAGGGGGTTAAGGTTTTGAAATTTCCATATCTAGCATTTGTTCAATCCTTTCTGCGCCTTGTGGGCACCTTTTTTTTTTTTTTTTCTTTGTTCATAAACAGTTTGGTTTCTTTTCCACTTTCACCCATTGGTATTAATTTCTCATTGGCAAAAGGGATTACTGGACTTTTTCTCTTCAGAGGAAACACTCATTTCAGAGCATTTTCTGCTAAATTTGTTTCCAAATTGAGACAGTTTGATATAGAAACTGGATTCACAGTCATGATTCTAAATTGTCTTTATTGAGAGAGAGCTCTTGATACAAACTGGTGCAAAACTTTGATAGAAATGCAGGTGGTACCTGAATCAAGCTGGTTCTTCTCAGTTCATAACACGGGAACAAATTCTCATTAATAAACTCAGGTTAGAAAGCAAAGTTTAAGACAGCACCTAACACATAATTCAGGTAAAGTTGAGGTAGAAAGAAATTAATGAAAAGTTTCTGGACAAAGGCTGATGAAAAGGATGAAAAGAACTTGATTTTCAGTTTGTTTATCAGTTGTCAAAACATTCAGAAAGGGATTTAAGTTTCACACTTTGGATGAAGACCAGATCTTTTATATATTCCATTAAGATCTTCCTGAGGAACAGGTTTTGCAATGTCTTCCTTTTATGAAACCTGTGGCTTTTTGGACACATCTGGTATGCATACAGAGGCTGGGAGTACTGCTTCTTTTGACCAGTATGCTTCTTTTTGAGGCCTGTGCTTGTGGAAAGTATTTCTCAGAAAAATCTGTAATCTTTCTCCATTGATTCTTACTTATCTGGGCCCTCCAGGTATAACCAACCAGGCCTACCAAAGCACAAAGCAGTGCCTCCTGTGGGTCATACCACATGACTCTTCATAATTAGCTTGTTTGAAATGAGAATATGGATGATTTGCCAGAGCAAATTGTTATGCTGCTAGATTCAGTGATGCTAAGTAAGCAAATGAGGATTTGACCCATATTAGCATTTATTTCCTTTAAGAAGAATTGACTTTGAAAAGAGCCTATAGTTTCACAAGGGTGCTATTAACATGGCTCACTAATGATAATTACTGTAACATTTCCTGTTTGAGGAAATCCAATTGTGAGTTCGTAAACGTGCCCAAGCAATGGAGAGGAAAACAAAATTCAAACAACTTTTCAGTCCTTTAAACCTTGCTTTTGATTTACAACTTTTCTTCAGTGTTCAATTCTATCTTGTAACAATGAAAGACTCTGACAAGTTGCCTGAATGGGGGAAATAGTACACAAATAAGCCCAGAAATGAAGCAGTTCTTTTTTATTGATGGATATTATTTTTTACTCTAAGTGGTGAAACAGGATTTTTTTTTTCTCCTTTTAAATTATTGCTTTTGCTTTATTACCCATACAGTAGTAATGCACTGCCATTTTAGAAATTTGAGATGCATCAAAAGAATACTGGAGGTTCCACTGGATCTGTGTGTTTATGTTGCTGATACATTATATATTGTTAATAAAAAGACACAGTGATCCATAGTAAGTCATTTTGCAGATGAGGGCTCTCATCCACAACTTTAGAGAAAATAACTTTTAGCAATCATGAATTATGTTCCTTGAGCATACCTGTATGTATAAATTATAGCTTTAGAGAAGCCAGTCTCTAAAGCATGGATTTGGTTCTGGTTCGTTTGAAATGAAAAGCTAGAATATATGTGCAGTGTAGAGTCAAAAGGGGTAAACCCTCCCATATAGTACTCTCTTATTTTGTAAAGAAAGAAAAACTGCATGACTAAGTAAGCTTAGCCTGGTGAGATGTCCCAGCCTTACTCACAAACATAACCTTGCTGTCTTCATAAGGTCAGCTGTCCTCAGTGCTACCTCAGGGATGCACTGTGCCAACCTACTGTACCTTGAGAGGAAGCAGAGATGAGATTTACCAAGAAAAAACCTGCAGGCTGAGACCATCTCATTATTTTATCAGTAAAACTTGTTTTTACTGACCAAAGACTATACTTATCTTTACATTCTACCTAGAGAATCCTGATCATCTGTCAGCACAGTTAAAATAACACAAGTGGTACATATCTTGCACAGACATTGTGCCAAAAGATGACAAACAGCTGAGCTGGCACTGAGATCTTCCAGCAACAATCCTATGGTCCTCAGAGTCATCACTGCCTTGATTTGAAAGAGGCAGGGAGCTTCCTCTTCCAAATTTCTGGATAATCTCCTTTTACAAACTGAGCTCACTGTCACAGTATGAGGTTCATGAAAAGCCACCACTAAACAAGCTGTTTTCTCAGACATACAAATGGGTCCCGGGGGAATGAAGTGCAAAGGTGATAGCTTCATGCAGCCTGAAGATTATAGAAGTACATTGGTTCAGAACAAAATCTGGACTTGCCTCCCCACCCCTCCCATTTTTGTTACTGCTCTGAGGAATTAAATGTCACTCACAGCAAGGATCTTAACATGGTCTTCTCCATCTAAAAGTAAGCAGCCTGGAGTCTTGTATCATTTGGGAGCTAAATAAGGAAGTGGCAAAGTCCATGGAAAGAAGTATCTTTAAAGACCAAATTAATGCTAGAGAAAAAGATCTCTCTCTGGGTTCTGTAAGATGAATTTTAACACTTTATTCAGCCATGAACTTCACATCTACATTTCATTTTGACGTGGCAGTCGGCTGCAACTGCTGATCAGAAAAATGTTTTTGCTTTAAATCGATAAGATTTATTCTAAATCCATTCACTGGACATGTTCATGAAGAGGGAAGAAGAAGCAGAATTCTTCAATTGCTCTTTTTAACTTGCAAAATGTTAATACAATTAAAATGAAAGCATAAAGAAATGCATTTGAAATGGAAAAGTCTATGCAAAGCAAGACCAGAGAATTCAGGTTGCATACATAAAATCTCAGAGACGTAATTGTAAGGGGAACTGGGAACTAGGCAATCTGTGTAATTTTGCAGAAGAAACCTGTGAGACAGACTTTGAAACAAAAACCACATTTGGCTTTTTGGGCCTGAAGGGTTAGTCTAAAGTAAACCACAGGCATGCTGGGTCAGATGTAGTGGCCACAGTGGCCCAAGAAACACTGAAAAGTATAGAGATTTTGTGTGGGACTGTTGGGGTTTGGATTTCTTCCATTTGTTTTTTCTTAAGGAATTTTTTTTCTCCCATAAGTTGCCAAGAAACTGTAATAGCTGGGGACTTCAGAAAACAAAAGAAGGTGGCTAAGCCCAGGAGGAGGGAGTTTCCCTCAGAGGGGAAGAGATAACACGAGAATGGAAGTGATAAAAGCCCAGGCTGGGGCAGCTGCTGGCACTTCTCTCTCTGGAATTCGGAGCAAGAGGATCGGAGCTGCTGCTTGGGGAAGGAAATTCGCTGCCACTGCTGGGAGCCAGCGTGGAGCTGCTTTTCTTTCTGCTGGGAGTTTCTCTCTCTCCCTGCCCTGCTGGGAGCTGAGCTGCAACTGCCCCGTCCCTCCCTGCTCCTTCAGCACTGCTGAGTTTTTGCTCCACTGCAGCCTCGCAGCCCCTGCTGTCCCAGCTCGCTGTTCCCGAGGGCGCTGCTGCAGCACTGACATCGCTGCCCTGAGGGTTTGTGAAGCAAAGCCTCTCCTCCAGCCCTCCCTGCCCCGGGCACAGCCGCCATTCCCTCGTGTCACCTGGGCTGGCGCCACAGCGCCCCCTGCAGCCGCGGGGGAATCATCGCACCCGCCCTGCCCACAGGGAGCCCCCAGCGCCCCTGCCGGCTGTGACTGGGACTGCACCACAGGGAAAAGTGCCTGAGGCCGAGCAGCTGGGACTGACTGGGTTCGTGCTTCTGCTTGTGTTTTATGCCAGAGTTGTTGTTATTTGTTAGCTTTGTTTTACATACTAGTAAAGAACTGTTATTCCTCTCCTCATATGTTTGCCTGAGAGCCCCTTGATTTCAAAATGATCATGATTTGGAGAGAAGGGGTTTACATTTTCCATTTCAAGGGAGGCTCCTGCCTTCCTTGGCAGACACCTGCCTTTCAAACTAAGACAGGGACTTATATGTGGTAGGAAAATGGACTGATTCAAGCAGCTACAGGCTCTTTATCTGACCTCATTTGTACACAAAACTTTCGAACAAACACTGAAGGAAAACTAATTAAAGATGTGGAAATATATGAAAATCTAGTTAAAATGCAGCAGGACTTCCACCAAGATAGAACACACTAGACTAAGCCAGCATCACAAATTCTCATAAATCATTCTCTCAGACAATGTAAATACAATAGATAAAATCTATCTGGACTTCAGTAAAACATTTGAGAGGTTGTCATGTGAGAAAATATTAATTAAGATGGAGAGATGCGGATGAATGTAAGAAATGAAAAGTGAGGAGAGCAGCATGTGCTGAAAGGTAGAGTCTTGATGGAAAGAGGTTACTAATGTGGTTACATTGGGACTCATCTCAGAAAGAATCTTAGTTAAAATTTTATTAGTGACCTTGGCAAAAAACCATGTATGTGCTGATGAAATTTACTGATGATGTAAACCTAAGACCTGCTGTTACAACAGAAAAGGACTGGAATACCTCATGGAAAGAACCGGATGAGTCTGCTGAAAGAGAAATTAAATGCAATTTAATAGAAGAAATGCTAAGTTGTACCCTTAGCAGAACTTCTGTTTAATTTTAGTAAAGTGGGGTGAAGAGGATGGGCAGAAAAAAGAAAAAGCATTGCACAAGGCTGAGCATTGCTCAGTCTGAAGTGCCAGTTTGTTCAGATGGGCACATGGAATTGTCTGGGTAGTCATACCCTGCAGTCACACCCCCCTTTCTTACAACTGTCACCAGCAGAAGCTGGGGGAGGTGAGTCTGGCAGGATTTTCCTGGAGCAGTGGAAGCATCTGACAATTTCTGACTTGGTTGTGCAGTGACCTTGTGCCTCTAATTGTGGGGTTTTGGGTTTTTTTCTCCCTACCATTGATTTATCTCAGCTTATTTCCCACTCTTTTACTGGCAATTTCTGAGTGTGAGTGTGAGTTCCAGGGAGTGTAAAGAAAACAGCACCATAAGGGTGAAACTGTGGGACAGAAGAAAAACTTGGAGTATTTTGTCAGGAAGATGATGGTTCTTTGAACCTTTCCTAGTTCTGTGACATAGGGTGACATTCCCAGGCATGGTGAGACGTGGTGACAGCATAGCCCACTGAAGATAACATATAACAATTTCTATCATATTCCAAGTCTCAGCAGATAGACACTTTAAAACCACTCCCCAAAAATTAAAGTAAACCTCAAGCTCATTACAGAATTCTCAGTGGGGATTTCACTGGCCATCCCAGGCTGGCACTGTTGAGCATGGAGGCTTGGACTAAGTGTGAAAAGGCACAGGAAAAAATTTAAAGGTTATTTACAAGGAAATAGGTTTTCCCCTCCTGTTTTTCCTGATATTGCCCTCTCACATGTGTCTTTACTAGAATTTTTCCAGAGATGCCTACCAGCTATAAAGCTACAGAGCCACCTCTGTATGAATGTTAAAGAAAACCTATTACATATTATTTGTTAAATCACTGAATGTAAGGTCTATAAATGCACAATAATGTGCATGCTGAGAATCCAGTGTGTTGAGTGCTCCATCTTGAAACACTCCATGGTAACTTTTATCACATAGCTAAGAAGAATTAGAGAAGATTCAGAATATAAATCTAATGAGTATTTTCTTAATTTTCTGAATTATTATGAAAGAATGGATTACCTGCCATACAATAAATAGACAATACAGAGATCACAGAGTCTACATATCTGTCTTTACTATTATTGTTCAGTATTTACATCTGTCCCGTGAGGTGAAAGAAAAGCACAAAATCATTATGTTTGCTATATACATAATCTTTCATGTGTTTGCATGTATTAAATATATAGAATAATTGAAGCAATGAGAAGAGTCTGGAGTTTCATGAGATTCTTTACCTCAATCTTTCTCTCTGTTTTGCTCAATGTTACTAATGAAAGTCTGTAATGTCAGGTGAGCTTCCACTTTTAGAAGCTGTCCCAAACTGTGGAAACCACTTGCTTATGAAATCCCATCTGCAGAATGGCCTCAGCTCTGGGATCCCAGCACAGGAATGACATGGAGATGCTGGAGCAAGTCCAGAGGAGGCACCACTTTGATCCAAGCAGTGCAGCACCTCTCCCACGAGGAAAGGCTGAGGGAATTAGGTTTGTTCAGCCTGGAGAAGAGCAGTTTCAGGATGACCTAACTGTGGCCTTCCAGTACCTGAAGGAGGCAATAAGAAATACAGACTATTTAGAAGGGCCTGGAGTGACAGGACAAGGGGAGAATGTGTTAAACCTGACAGAGAGTAGGTTTAGATGGATGTTAAAAAGCAGTTCTTTCCTGTGTGGGTGGTGAGCCCCTGCCACAGGTTGCCCAAAGAAGCTGTGTCTGCCCCACCCCTGGAAGTGTTCAAGTGTTGGACTGGACTTGGAGCAACCTGGTCTAGTGAAAGGTGTCCCTGCCCATGGCAGGGGGTGGGACAAGATGAGCTTTAATATTCTTTCCAGCCCAAATCTTTCTGGGATTTTGTGATTCTATGAAATGTAAAATTGTTTTTGAATTTTTCTTCAGGTGTCATTTCAATGCATGTATAAAAATCTAGTGAAGGATGTGATTTGAAAAATCAGGACTCTGAGAATGGGATATGCTAATGTGAACAGAGGGGAAAATTGAGGTGGATTGCAATATGGGAGGATTTGGTTTCAGGGTTAAAGTTGAGGCAGCTGTTGTTGCTGCTGGATTATATGGCTGGTATTGAAGATATGAACTGGTTTGGGCCCTCCTGCTCCCCTTGATGCCAGCAGAACCAACTCTGAAACACCCACTGAATGCCTTGTCTGCTCCATGGACACTTGAGTGTCCATGAGAATCGAACTCCTGTAGTAAAACGCTTCCATGCTTTATGTCATTACATTTCCTGCACAATAAGTTATTATAACATAACAAACTAGCAAGCTTGTAAATATTTAATCTTAATACTTTTGAGTTAATGGAGAAATAATTGGTTTGGGCAAACCAATAGCTAGCTGGGACTTCAGTGCACTGGCTAAGAAACAGTGCAAAGGAAGAAACAGTGGGATGACATGTGTTGTTATCATCACTTAACTTGATTTTGAATTGAGATTTTCAGTACTGTTTTGTTTTGTGCAGCTTGGAGGTGAAAGGGATGATAGTAACCCTGGGTATTTGGCAAGAACTAGAAATCTTGACCTGTGTTGCATGAATATAAGAACAGGAATTTATTTTAAAAGCCAGGAATTCCCAGGGAATAATTATGCAATTGAAAGAACCCTTTTTATCACAATACACCAACCCTTTGTCCAGTAACTTGTCAGAGGAATTTAATTAAAACACACTATCTTAAAAATGTTCTTCTGCAACTAAAAGTATGTAATCCCTTGAGACTGAAGCTAGTTAAAGAGGAGTTCAGCCCAACATAATTCTGCCACATTAATGTGTAGTACAGTATATTAATTTGGAGAGCAAGTTCCAGCTGACTGATCATTAGTGTTTGTTATGATTACATTATAGTAATTTTTGTTTGGTCAATAACCAGTTATGCTGAATCCAAAAAATGGTGTAGTGTGTTTATTGCAGCCACTTATCTATGTTCAGATAATTTTGTCCTAATGACAGAGCAAGTTTACAAGGCTTCCTGTCATTGGTTATATATTAAGCACATTTTTTTTCTGCCTCATGTGCTTGTACTGTGCCAGACGAACAAGTGTATGTCGTAAGAAAATACCTGCACCGTGTCACACAACAAAAAACTATTTCCAAAACCTCTTCACTAGTAATGGCTAGAAATAGTCCCTTTACTTTAGTTCTTTCAGAACTTGGAATGGCTGATACTTGCAGGTATATATATGCGTAGGGAAACACTGTGTATTTCACTCTGACATGCTTAATTCTTTCCCATAAATAGATTTTTTACTTCTTCCAGCAGAAGAGGTATGGCAAGGGGTACGGGGAAGAGATTATGCTCAGATATTTTGTGGTCAGAGAAATGATAATGTATCACAGGTTTTGCAGTAGAGTAAAACTGGTGATGGGGAGTCGAGGTTTAAGGTTTCCTTATCTGCTCCAGTCCTGCAACAGTGACCACAAACATTATAAAGACAGGTAAGATGCAATGTACTTTGAGTTTGGACATACTGTGTAATTGTAGAAAAATGTTCTGTCAGGTGAGTGTCATCATGGCAACCTGCAAACTGACAAAGGGCAGAGGTAGATGTGATATGAGGAAGAAATTGGTTAGATATCAGTGAGAAATTCTTCTCTGTGAGGATGGTGAGGCTCTTGCAAAGAGAAGCTCTGTCTGTGCCATCCCTGGAAGTGTCCAAGGCCAGGTTGGATGGGGCTTGGAGCACCCTGGGAATCTGGAGGGTGTCCCCTGCCCATGGCAGGGAGTGGGATGAGATGATCTTTAAGATCCTTTCTAACCCACCACACCAGTCTGTGATTCTGTGATCCTGGAATAAACACTGAAAAGACCCAACTGCATAAACTTTGGCTTCTAAGTATAGGACAATACTGAGTAAACACTGAGTAAACACTGCTCGCCTGTTTTCCAAGTTGAAATGGAAAGTATGAGCCCAGTAGAAAATTACTTTCAGCAAAATCAGCACTGTTTGATCAGTGTAGAACTTGGTAGGATACAGATGCTCTTGTCAGGGAGACAGTCTTCATTTCTTTCTGATTTTCAAGGCTGTGTCTCGATCCATTGAGGAAATAACCTTTCTGTGTGCTCCTTCTCTGATCATTCTATGAAAAGAGGTTCAAAATCCCCTAAACTAATGTGATATAGAAAGAATAAAGTATTTAGATTGAATATTAATTTAAACCAAATTGACATATGAATTTCAATTGACATAGGAATTTAGTTTTTACCTTTTTCTCTTACATTTTAACATAATATATTTTCATGTTAGCCTTAAAACCAGAAAAGTTCTTGTGTTATTTCTGTGACAGAGGAGTGATACTACTCAGTGTTATTTTGTATGGAGAACTGATTATGGATTTTTTACTGATTTTATTAATTTTGAAAGAAGAGAGAGGTCAATATAACTTATAAAAACCCAGACTATTAAATTATTAAATGATAAACAGTTGCAGGAATATTTCTAATAGTTTGCTTTAAATATTAGCATGACATTTTCCTGTGCTCAATGATAAGGTCATCAATTTATATAGTTCCAGTGAAGAATAGCTATTATGTTTTTAAATTTGATTGAAGTATTCATACACGGTAGTATAAGCTTGTAAGGGTACAAGGTTGTATAAGTGTAAATGTCTTGGTTTGAAAAGCAGGTGTCTGCCAAGGAAGGAACAGAGATTATGACCCTCCTCCCTCTGAATTATTAAAACTTTGAAATCAAGCGGCTTTCAGGCAAAGATATGAGAAAAGGAATAATAGCTCTTTACTGGTATGTATGTGTATTACAAAGCAAACAAACAACAACAATGGCAGCAACAACAAACAAGAAAAGAAAGCTCAAAAAAGTCTCTTGCTGCTTTGGTGCAGTTCCGGTCACAGCCGGCAGGGGCGCTGCTGGCCCCCGGCCGGGCAGGGCGGGTGCGATGATTCCCCCGCGGCTGCAGGGGGCGCTGTGGCGCGAGCTCGGGGGCCGCACGATGAACGGCGACTCCACCGAGGCGGGGAGGGATGAGAAAGGTATTTGCTTTACAAAACCTCCAGGGGAAGCTGAACCCCGTGCCCCAGCAGGACTCTCAAGGACGCAGCAAGCTGGAACGGCAGGAATGAGCAAAAATGCCAGAGTGGTATGAGAAACTCCGCAGCTTTAGCTGGAGCTGCTACACCGGGACGTCCCGGCGGGCAGGGGCTGCGGGGGCTGCAGTGCAGTGAAAAACCCGGAGCAGCGTCAATGAAACAGTGACCGCAGCTTCTCCCCGCTTCGAATGCTGAGAGCACAAGAGAGAGCCAGCAACTGCACCAACCCCTTTCCCCCTGGTCACTTCTAGAGGTATCTCTACACTTGCCTGGTAAAAAGAGAGAGTAGCCAGCTGCACCCCTCCCCTGAGCTGTGGCAACTCTTTTGTGTCTCTTAAGTACCCGGTTATTGTCTCCTAGCAACACCTAGTATGGGAAAAAATTCCCTGAGAGAAAGAAACAAAAGGAAGAATCCTAAATCCCAACAATAAACTTGTATTGAACTTTTCAAAGTAATAATCCCCTCATTTTAAATATTAACTTACTAACCTGTGTGACTTCAGTATTTAAATTATTTGGGGTTTTTTTTCCAAGTTGTCACATTTTTACAGCAGAGAGAGGCCCAAAGAGCCAGAGGCCTGTGTGTGTTCTTGCTGTCAGTCTCAGTGTCTATTTGCCGATTTTCACCAATGTATTGCCAGTAAAGAATATGAGAATAAGCTATGCCAAACAGCTGAAACCAACCGATAGAAACATAGACTTGGAGTTTGGTAGACATTGCGTAGGAAATATACTGAGGAGAAATACTATGTAGGGCAGACTACCTGGGGAAGAAAATGAGAATGCTTTGAAAACATTTTTCACGAGTACATTATGCACTCACCTCTTGTATTGCTGTGTTTATAGATTCCGTAGCAAATTTCATGCAGTATTATAAATAATATAATAATCTCCTGAAAGCCCTTTACCTGGTTTTGTATCTGATACCCCTTAGCAGATACTGGCTCTGCACAGAATTCCCATCCTATCAAAATGTAAATTGCAGACTGATGTTACACGGTGAGCTGTGTCACGCCATTTAAAAGTAACAAAGAATATCAGTGAAAGGCAAGAACATCGGGGGAAAAAAATGAAGAGAAACCACACTATTTACATTTGAAGAACATATCTGACAGCTGAGTGAACAAAAAGAATAGGCATCAAAGACGCCTGTGCCTTGACAAATGTTGGAGGAATCTCTTGCCTTTGTTTGGACTCTCTGTGGACAGGAGTTCATTACCAGGCAGTTCTCTGTGCGACTGCCTTAATTTCTGCTGAAATAATACTCCTTTAGGGATGTCAGTAAGTAATAACCTTGCCTCTGGAGGAATACAGTCTGTGATATTTTGTAAAATACTTCCAAATTTCTATTATTAATAAAAGGCTTGCAATTTGGGTCTTTTTTTTTTTATTTTTATTTTTTTAATTACCTTCCTGGTGGGGAGGGGCTGGGGAAGGCACTAAATCTGACACTTTACTAGAAACAGTGATACGTGGCATGGAACACTGTTAAGGAGATTATGTTATCTCCCAGGAACAGAGAATGCTGTGGTCAACAGGAAATCAATTTCTGAGGGTGCCTCACTAAGTTTGTCTCCTAACTGGAATTTTTCTAATTGTTCCCAAGGGAACAGTAAACTGAAAACCAGGCAGGTTCCCTTATTCTTTTAGTCCATGTAAAAAATTTCTAACTTCCCAGTAACTTTTTGTGTTAAACATTTGTAAATGCTTTAACACTATCATAGTTGCTCTCACTTGCACAGTAACTCTGCTGTTCAAAAGCCAGATGTTTTTCAGCAGGTTTCAGAGGAGATTTAAATTTGCCCTCTCAAGACTGAACCACTACTTCTAACTATAGCATTAGCAATTAATATGAAAGAGAGATTGTATTTTGCCCCATGCTATGTATTGAAGGACTGCATTTATTTTTTTTCCTTCTTGTTGTAAGAAAATGGTAGCCAATGAGGCTATTCCTCTAAACACCTGGGCAGTAGGATTTTTGGGACAGGTTTTTTGTTTTCTTTTGCTATTTCTGTAGTGCATAAAATGTGCCACATTGTAATGATAGCTTCCTTTCTTTATTTTTTGTAGGGCTGAAAGGAATGAGGAACTTGTCTTTACAAACAAGCTGTGAGTCTTCTTGGTAGATAAAACCAGCACTGAGAGATAAAAGAAACAATGGGGAGGATTCCACTGATTGATGAATGGAATGAGAGAGATTTGCATTTACAAACAAACCAAAGGTCTGATGATAAATAAAACTGAATATTGGAAGATGAAAGAAACAATTGGAAGAACCATAAATTCCATAAGGAATTCCACTGACTGACACAAGGGAAAGGTGAAAGGGAATGGGAATTATACATTAGAAGGGGTCTTAGGTATTAGGTGTTTCGGAAAGTGTGTGCCTCTTGAATACCTCAGCCAGTGGGGAAAGAGAGAGGGGCAAACAGTTGGAAAATTAGGATAAAAGGGAGGCTGGGTCCTCCAAAAATTTGAGAGACCCCAGGGGAATATTTGAATAAAGTTTCAGGACTCCTCTGTCTCCTTTTTGGACATAAACCTTGGATGTTAATTTTCCTCACAGGCTGACCCAAGGATCATTTCATCCTTCAAGAATCTGTTTGCAAGGTTTGCATAGACTTATTCCTAAGGGGAAACATGTTTGAGGTTGACTATAAGAAATTAGCTGAAATAGGTAAGTATTTTTATACTACTTCAAGTTGCATCTGTGTAGAGTTACAAGTGATTTAATAGAGTATTTTCAGTAAATGAGAGGCTTTGCCCACATTCTGTAATATTTCTTGGAGCAATCCAGTATTAGTTACAGCTTCTGTACGGATGGGTACCCTATCAAGGCTGTTAGGGTTAAAGGTTGGTTTAATACATACAGCTTTTGTGAATTACTGCTGGATGTTCTTAGTGCAAGTTTAGGCTATTGGAACATCACCATCATCACATGTTTTGGCACAAACAGGAGCCATTACTCCAAGCAGACAAGTACGGAATGAGTAGAGAGCATTGCATGTTACTTCCAAACATGTTAATTGAGTGGAGCAATGTGAACCAAGGCATTAGAGGCTCATAATTTGGAAAGATCCACATTACTCTTTCCTTCCTCCTTGAGTTTTTAAAGATGCCAGGCTGAAGCTCAGATCAAGGATCTCCCAGATCTTACCCAGCCTAAATCAATTTCAGGATCTCAGCCTCCTTTTCCTGTCTCTTCTCTTTACTCTGATTTCACCCCTTCATGACTTCCAGGAGCAGCTGGCTGACCTTTGTACTTCTAGGGACTGATACAAAATCCATGGAAAACAATTTTCATGCTCAAACCTGCTAAGCTCTGTCTCGGGCTCTTGCATTGTCTCCTGGGCTGGGTTAAACAGCACTAATGGTTTCAGTAGTAACTGAGGATCTTCTGCTACAGCCCGTGGAGCAATTAATTCCTCTGTCATTTGCTGGAGAAAAATAGAGCTGAGGTCTCCCTCAGTTGGAAACATTGAATCTTCTTTCTTATTTGTGTTTATTATGAAAAATCTTTTGAACTCCAGTCCCTTTGCTCAAACAGGGAAAGAAAAAAAAAAAGAAAGAAAAGGAATCATAAAGAAAAAGAATACATAAAGAATAATCCCACTAAGTTAGGGCTACCTAGTTTTTCAGCAGATATGTTAAATATTGGGGTTTCTGTAGACTGTGTAATAACTGCAGTACAAAAAGTTGTGCATATTTACTTTGCTTCTCTGGGTCTTTGGAACATCTCAAAGTCAGATTGGTTGTTTGTTTTGTATTTTTGAACATGCACCCCACTTTTTAATAACACAGCTCCCAATTCACATCCCCACATTTGAGCAGCTACTATTTTTTTTCTCTTTACTCTTTGAAACTTTCTTGCTTTAGGTAGTTATAGTGGCTAGACATGAAGGGGAAAATAAAAAGGAAAACCCTTAATAAACAAAATAGTGCTTTAATTGTTCTGAGCTTTAACATGACTTAAATATTTTTACAAAGAAAAAAATGTGGAATTTATCTGCTGCATTATGTTTGTATTATTATTCTTCCCAGCTCTTGGGAAAAAAAAACATTCAGTAAAGTGAAAGAATACTTTCCCAGTTAAGGTTAGTGTAGTTTTTTATACATTATAAGATTTTTAGAAGGTAGAAAACTGCACATTTTGGAGATAATGAGAGTTTAAACATTTTTGTGTGTATAAAGAGGACTCTAATGGTGTCTGTTTAAAGGCAGATATTTTTTTCTGTAAGACTGCTGATTTATTTTCTGAGAAGGCTTTTATGTGAATTCAAACATAAGGAAATGTAAAAGAGGTACACATGTGCTGACTCCTTTGTGTTTTGAAGGAGCCCAGCCACTAGTGGCATGTTTCATCCTTGTAAAATGCTTTTCTCAGTATAAATCATGTTAAAAATGAGACGATAAAGCCTTCATATGGCTGTTTGCAGAAAGATAGAAAGATACTGAGAAATTGTGAGTGGAAAGCATTCCAAAATATTTAATACCAGTTTTTCTCTAACACTTACTCGCAGCTGGTACACAAAGAACCTCTTACATTTGCTCTATTGGGCAGTGCTGCATGACAACATTTCAAAAGAGATCTTCAGTTCTTTTCTTCTCTTGATAATATACTCAGCCTCAAATCGTGTTGGGCTATGTATTTACTGCTGCAAGTTCAATTATGCACAGCTATTTAGTAAATGTTGGTTGTTGCTCCTCGTTCTTCATTCGCATAAAGCTGGTCTGGAAGCCATAAGCACTTGGTATCTGTCTGGTTTAGCTGGTGTTAATTTTAAAAGGTCCTTGTGGGAATCATTGTGACTGTTGCAGGTATGGACAGAGCAGCCTGGTGCTGAGCTGAACCCTCTGAGTCTCTGCTTGGACAAAGCTCCTTTTGTCCATCCCTCCAGACTGGGGGAAAAGGGGACAACTTGGTAATCTTCCAACCCCAGCTGACCAAGGAGACATCTCCTGTCCTTCCCTGAGCAGCCCTACATGGCTTCATCCTAGGCACATGCCTTATTCCTGTATTAGAGAAAGGGAATGTGCTCCAGTGGAGTGGGGTGAAGGTGTTTTTTAAAGAGGCCTCCCTGTAGCTTCCATAGTTTAATCTTGGAACTTGCTTTGTATCAGTGTTCACTTGGAATAAAGTCCAAACCTTTGGTGTACTCCTGGTTTAATTCCACTGGTGCAAATTTTAACTGAAATGTTGGATTACCTCTGATGGTTTTGTCCTTAGCACTCTAATCTTTTGTCAAGGATAAAAAAAAATCCCTGGCCATGTTTGAGCCCAGAAAAGAGTGAGCTTACCTGCAATTTCAGACAGAAATTCTTGATGGAGGTTTACCAGTCTGCTAGACAATTAAATGTGAAGCACAAGCCAGTGCTGTACTTCAGACTCCTGTGCCTGCAGCCTCCAAAGTAGTTCCAAGGTGGAATGCAAGAGAAGAAGGCAGAGATGTGCAATGAGTGCAGAACACAGGAAAGGTGAGATCATGTACATGCTTCACCTCCACAAAACCTCCCCATCCCAGTCTTAACTGGTATGGAGTTAGGTCTGAATATTTTCTGTATTTATGTTCAAGTAAGGAAAAGATGAGCTCTTCAGAATCCCTTCCCTTCTAGGAATATGCCATTCCCTTTGGAAACAATTTTTAAATGATTTGTACCTAGTTTGTAATGGCTTTCATATAAGTAAGACAAAGTATGAGCTCAGTGTTTGAAATCATGGCTGTGTTAAAGCAATTCGGAAAGCTGTTCATTCTTTTTTATTTCAATCATTAAAAGACGAGATGTATTCCTTGAAATGGCTGAAGAAAAAAAAAAAGATTTTAAGTGAAAATATTTGCAGTAATTTATCCATCTATTACAGTCATCTAGTTTTCAACAGTTATTTAAAAAAAGACCAAACCCACACTAGAATTCCTCTTGCTTTTAATAGAATAAAATTGCTTGTACCTGATTTCCATAACCATAGTTTTGACTATATGCAAAGGAGATGTTCTGAGTTGTATTCCTACAGTGTGAAAATATAATTTAAAAAAAAAAGAGCATTAAAAAAGATGTAAGCTTTCTTAACTGTTTATTAATGACAGACTTAGTTATGTCACAAATCTCAATGTGCAGCTGACAATTCTAAGCATATGTAAATGGAACAATGCTGTTGTACTGGTTCTTTTTATTTCTATTTTGGGGAGAAGTTTCAATCTCTTTGCATGAAAGCAAACTCAGAATTATTTTTCTTTGTGGCAAAAAGGAGGGGACATATAAGCATACCAGATTAATCAAACTTCTGTTTTCTGTGGCTGGCTTCTATAATATGATTGCAGGCAACATTTTGCAGTACCTTGTTTTGAATATGAGCTTATTTTGTAGGATTATGTTTTTACTTCTTGTGCTTTTATAAACTGCCAGTGACATTCTCTTATGTATTAAATTTTAATGGAATCCAAGTCCACCATTGTTTTAAATTTTTATTTTCCTCCTTAGCCTTTTTTTGCTCTTCTATTTAAATTTAAAGATTCCAGGTATCCAGGTCTTTGTAGAGACTGTCCATAATTTTTTTTCAATGTCTAATTGATTTAATGTCCATTTTGATTTTGAACTCCTGCATTAGAAACTGATTAGAACAGAATGTGGATCAGACTGTGAAAGGTAAAGTTGTAATTTAAGTTCTTTCATGTAAGGAGAAATTGTAGTGAATTATCAAATTAGCCCAAGGGACAAGTTCTAATAATTTTCAGTCGTGTCAGAGACAGCTTTGCTACTTCTTGCAATACCTCCAGGAGCAGATCTGTGGTCTGTAAATAGAAGTGTCACAGGAAAGAACTGTGTTTAAAAGGTTTTTCTTTTCCTCTTCTTAAAAGATTTACCTTGTTTGATTTTTGAATTTCCAAAGTGTATTCCTGAAACCATTATTTCTGACTTTGTTCCATAAGTACCCTTTTAGGGAAGACAATAAATCAACTAGAGATACCCAAGACCTGGGCACATTTCACAAAGGAAGCTGAGGGCTCTGGATCCTGACCTATTTGTAGCACAGTAGCAGATTTTAATGTGGGCTTTGCACTTTACAAAGCCTGCCCAAATCATTTGGGTGTCGTCGTTTGTTCCTCTTAGTAGCTGCAAGAGAAGCTCCAAAGTAAAGGCTGCTATCTATGGAAAATATTTCCTGCTCTACTGAAGAGGAAACTTGTCTGAGTGATGGAAACTTTGGTTCAAATCCTTCAGGCAGAAGTTAAATTTGTATTTTCCAAGTTCTGCATGTGTTTTTCTGAGAATGTGAAAGGGAATAAATTCTTATTTCCTGCATTTCTCTCTTTGAACATCAGACTGTAAGTTACAGTGTCTTTTTCAAAGACAAAACTGAGTTAATTATATCAAAATATATGTACATGCTTTCTTGCTGAAATTGAAAAAATATAATGCATCTCCTTTAAACATCATTTCTTGAGCAAAAGGCTTGCTAAAATAAATGATTACTTAAAGTGCCAAATCCAGACATGAATGTGAACTCATTTTAGGTTTGGCTATCCTGAAGATAGGAAGAACAGGCTGTTCTACACCTGAATACACCTCATGTAAAAGAAAAGCCTAGGCTGTTTCCCCTTTGCCAAGCCAATTTAAATTAGATTCCATTTCTATTTGACTATTCTGTTGTTTCTTTGCTTTCCTTAAATTTTCTTTTATGCTTTCTGTGAATTATCAATATAGTTGGTTTTGAATCACTGAAAGTTGTTTTGATGTTCAGTGCCCTTTTTTAAACCAGTCCAGAGAGTGAGCCAGACAGAGCTGTATGGACCTTGGAGAGGCTGACTTCAGGAATGGCTTTAACTCATCCTCATTAAAACTTACTTTACATACCTTAAGAAAAGCACAGATGAAATGCAAATAATTAATTACATCAGAAACCAAACTGTCTCGTTGCTTTCATCTGATCTGAAAAAAATGTCTTAAGGCAAAGTATTTTCCTTATACAAATTTTAAGAGAAAAACTGCTCATGGAGAAATCTTTTATGAGGAATCTTGGTTTTTTGAGGGGAATAAGCAGATTCCTGATATGGGAAGAAATAAATATAAGAGCAAGTATTTTCACTGGTGTGGCAAATCCTCTAGATTTTGACCCTACTTCTTTTTTCTTTGAAACCCATCAGAAAAATTCTATTGACTTGAGGATCTTGCTGTAAAGTGATCAGCAAAACTTCAGTAAAGTAAAATATTTCACTTTTCACTTGTAAAAGAGTAATGTTTCATATCATCAGAACAAAATTTATTTTAAAAGTAATGTAAAAATTACAGCATTTGAAATATCTCATCTGAGAATCAGAATGAGCTCTTTCATTAGAAAAAAAAAATCTTTTCATATGCGAGAAGTTAGGAAGTGCTGTGCCATCCAAATTCTTAATTAAAAAACTCTACCTCTTTCTTTTCCCTTCACCTCTTACCCTGCCCTGTTTCATACTGTAACTTTTTTTCCCACTGCCAAGTTTGATATCAAAAGTGGTGTATGATTCGTGTCTGTTTCAGTGAAATACAGACAAATAAAACTGCAGTAGATGGGTTGTATTTTAACTTATGTAAATCTCCATGTGGACAGCCCACTCTCCACACATGTCTTTGCTCACCAAGGGCAGGGAGGACCCAGTTGTCATAAAAATGCTCATATGATTTTATGTATTCAATTATTGATTCTGTTGCAGATTTAATTTCCCCCATTTTACTCTTTTTGTTGTTTATTCATTACAGCTACTTAATTGGGCATGAAAAGGCAATAACAGAATTTAAAAAAACCCAAAGTCTTTACTTTCTTGTACTCCTACTAATATCAAAGTCAAACTTTGATGTTTCAGTGATAATAGAAGCAAGATATTAAATATCCTTTAGTTGGAACATATGGGCATGGCACAAACACCAGCCTTGTCTGTACAGACAGTGTGGGTGAAGCTACCCTGAGTCAAAGAGCAAATGAACTTGAGTTCAGAGGGGCTGAGGAATGTAAATCTACAGATCTTCAGGTTAGGCAAATCATTCTTGTATGCCTTGTTCCTTTTGTTTTAATGTGATCTTAGTGTAGCAGTGCTTCAGGAAGAGAGTATCTAAAAAAACTTAGCTTGGTTAGAAACAACCAACTTACATGTGTGACAAAGCAAATGCCCAAAGTTCTTATGTTCTAATAAATTCCAGAAATAAAGCATGAGGAGTTTGAAAACACGTTATTTCTAAGACTGCTAGGGAAAGCAGGCCTGTTTTCTTCCACAGCTGAATGCTCCAGGAGGACCTAAGAGTTCCCTGTCTGGAGCTGAGCAGCAGCACCACCATCTGAGCCTTATAATTTGCCCAGATTTCTGCAGGTAACGTGATGGGGCAGTGTAGTTTCTCAGGATGTTCTTGGTAATAACAGGAAATAGAGCTAACCCCAAATATGAGAAGATCTATGCCATTCTTTCATATACCTGAGGTCCTGTAAGTAACTGAGTATTGTCTTTACCAACTGTTTTGTTTGCCAGGTGATAACAATTCTGGAAGGAAGGTGATTGCCTTCAGTTGATGCCACATGCCCGCATCCCGCCAGCTCAATCACACAAGGTTGTTTGAGTAAGTTTCTTTTAATCTCCTGCATGGACTACTTTGCACTTTATATAAGAACCTCTATTAGCTTGGGGAATGAGTTTTCAGGGAGAATGAGCTTTCAGGGAGAAGAAGCAAAAGGCAAGGAGTGAAATGAAAAACGGATATAGGATCTACCAGAGTTAATATTAAGTGAATGAGAGGATAAAACTGGCAGTTAACTCACCCAGAGTCTCTACTGGAAGAAGCAATTCACTATGTACTTTCTGTCTTGTTTTTATTGACAAATTCTTATTGTATTAAAAAAAAATCATGATGTGGACCAATGAAAGAGAAATTCTAGTAATTTAGTGCTGAGTCATGAATACCGGTGTTTGCTTTAATTTGCTATACTTTACCTCCTAAATCACTCAGGAAGAGTGTTCTTTAGTTATTTGCATCTTAGTGGATTTTCTGTTTAATAAAATTACCTGCATTATGTTTAGTACATTATGCTTAACACTTTTATATGTATATATTTTTGGGTTTTTTGTGTTAAAAAGGTTTGCGAATATGTAAATTAACAACATTCTTCCTTATAAACTTGCTGCAGCAAGGAACCAGGGCATGTTTCTGCCTTGTAGTTTGTCACTGCAAGGAAATCTGTTTTGTCTCGAGAGTCCTGTCCTTATTTAGCATTTTAAACCTATTTGGAGTTCTTGTACAGACTCCGTTGCCAAAATGTTTGAGTACCACCACCATTGGAAAGGACAAAATGCTGTTGTTTCAGCTTCTCAGAAATTGAGAGGGATTAAAAGTCAGGTTACTTAAGAAATTATATTGAGAGCATGGTGCTTCATTTTTTATGCTCTTCACAGAATGTTTTCCTGTATCTAAGCCCACATCAAATTCACTTGGAAAATCTGTCCTAGGAGAGAACTGAAGGCAAATGGTGAATGTGAAGGTAGCAGTATAGCTAGCAAGTGATCTGGTTTTAGGCAATTAGACTCAGATGTTGAATTCGGAGAAAAAGCTGTAAGAAAAAAGTAGGTACTGATTGCTAGGTATTTTGTGTAAAGAATTGATTTAGTAAAGCTTTTGTAATGTCCCTGCAATTCCCTTACAGTCTTGGAACAGGTAATTGACAGTAGAAAAATACTGGTTATTATATGCCACCAAAATACTCTGTTATTTTTAAAAATGTGTGTTTTCTGGATACAATGTAACAAGGAATTTACATGCTGTAAAATAAAACACAAGGCGCTCTGTAGCAATATCTGTTTAGGTATATTTTAATTTCAAACTCTTAAAAGAAAGGTCCTGATTGACTGTCCCTACTACCCTTTCCAGTAAAATACCACTAATACTTAAGTCAGGATCAAAACAGCATTATATTAATTGCAGCAGCAATCCTTTTTGCAAGATACTTGTAGTCTAAGATTTGCAGTATACTGAGAGAATAAGATAAATGAGACTGTGGGAGTTCAGGGTAAGAAATGAAGGGCTTTTCTATGCAAAGGGAGATAGTCAAAGTGTTCTTCATACTTGCAGATAGTCACAGCCCAGTAAATGGCTCATGGAACTATCTTCTTTATTGAATGACAATCACTTACATACAATTAAGAGCAATAGTTGGGGCTGTTGCAGAATAAGAAGAGAGCATTGGAATAACATGAGAAATTTGAAATCTGATACAGCAAGAAATGAGGCTAGATTGCACTGCTCCATCATGGATTTATTTGAGTCATTGAGCTGTGTAATAGGCCTTCCTGTGTTCTCAATTGTTGGAGAAAGGGAATTAAAATCATCTTAAACTACACTGTAAAAGAATGAACACACAGCAATCTGCTTATAAAACATGCAGTCTTATTTCAAGATGGGATACATAATGTAGTTCTTTAAATTAATTTTAAGGGATTTAAATTAAATTTAAAGGAAATTATGCATGAACTCAGTCCCCAAAATGCAAACAAGGGAAAGACAAATATATTCAAGAAGAGCAGTTTAATTAGGGATAATGAATTTTTCAAGGATTTAGAAACTTTTAAATTGAGAGGAAAGCCCAAAATATATTCTTTATTGTTTTGAAAATGCAAAATGACATTGTTTGCTTGTCTAAAAGGAAGAACATTACAAAGACTGAAAAAAGCAATATAAAAGATGCTTTTAGTTAAAATGCATCTCTTAAAATATTTCTTGGCAAACAGTCCCATATTGTCTTCATTTTTAAGTGATTCATGACCACCGTAGTTTTTGTAACTAAATACATTCTTTAAAATTTCAGGCATTGCAATGACGTGGAATTATTTGTCACGAGAGCAAGATGAACTTCTTAGATAAATACTTTGAAGCAAACATGAATTTTCAGTCACTAGCATTCTGTGCAAAAATAACACATTTTCTTTTGCAGTTACTGCTTCAAAAATCTCATCCAGTAAACTGTCTTAAAACCAAAATGTTATCTTTCTCCTCGGGTTCTTAAAGTATACTCTGGACCAGTATGTAGAGAATGATTATGCTGTTGTCTGCTTTCACTATGGCCTGAAGAGTCTGAATAAACCATCTCTGAAATGCTTACAAAAAACTAGTAAGGAATTTGCCAGGAAGTAAATCTGTTAAAGACTTGGTTTACTCTTCAGATTGTGTAAGGTCTACAGCTAATTTCCATGAAGGAAGTTAGGTGGATCTGTCCTGACAATTAACTGAGTTCACTTTGCCACTGCAAGTTCTTATAATGATGTCAGTGCTGTTGGTTCTTTTGATAAGTCTTATGTGCAGTACTGAGGAATGGCCTCGGTGCTGCAGTGGTTATCCAATGAAAAGCCATGGGACAAACCCAAGATCTGCATTTGGATGTATCTGAGTTTTGGAGTACTGATGGCTACGGTTCAGGACTTCCTGCAGTAGTTGAGGCCAAAGCTCTTAGATAAATTGCATTTTAATAGTGGAAACCAGAATTGTGATTTTTGTTCTCTGAAAGAGAGAAGCTACCAATGGAGCAGCCAGTCCATAACGAAATCAGTCTTTTACTTGTCTGCACATTGTAACTTGTTTGTAAGTTGGCCTCAGGAAGGGAACCTGACTGAATATGGGTAGTAGGATGTATCTATTCTTTCTAGGACTGGGTAAAAGTGGAAAGGCAAAGATCTGTTATATTTTGTCTTTGATGAGAGGTTTGAATTGCAATACTGGGTTTTGACATGCACTAACAATTCCAGAACAAAGCATTGCAGTGTTCTCCTTTTGGGAGGTTCTTGAACTAAATTTAGGGTTCTGTTATGGAGTGAAGCAGTACAAGGGCAGTGTCTATTTTGTTGGCTTTTTTGTTGCCTCCAAGTGCTTGATGAGAATAATTTATTCCAAATATCTTTCTCTATTGCCTCACCCTGACCCAGAAAACAGGAGAACAAAGGGAACACAGAAGCTCAGGTCACCAGGCAGAACCTGTCATTTTATTAACAGTTAGAACTTCTTGTCATACTGTCATTGACAACTCAAAGCAAAATTCCCAGCCCAACATGTATGGGGTGCTGTATGTGAGGGGAAAAAAACCAATACAAAAATATCCCTTTTCAGACCTCTGAGGTCAAAGGAAAGGGAGGACAGATGAGATTACAAAGGACGAGAATAATTAGCCAGCATCATGAAAGCAAATGTTGAATAGGAGTAGTTTCAAAAGAATAGATCTTATTTTGAAGGTTCATGGTAGAGGCTCAGTAAAGTCTTTTGGACATTGTAATCTATGAAACTGAAGAACATAAACTTCCATACAAACAACAGCTTATAAGTGTTGCTTCAAGGTGCAAAACAAAGTTAAAATAGAAACTTTAGTAAAGCAACTCAGGTGTTTTGCTTGTTAGTTTTTATTGTGATTTTTGGGGTCCAGGGATACTTGCTTGCTTGTGTTTGGCAGTGGCTTTGTGAACACACACAGTGCCTGTTTCATTCACAAGTGTATGGGCCCAAATAAAACCCAAAAGGAAAAACTCATGTAATTCCTGAGTTGGTCCCTTTTCCCCCTTGTAGCATAACCTGCTACAAGAAGATTTTTCTTAGGAGCTCATGATTATATTTTTCCCTGATCGTTTTCCCCACTGGAAAGCAAACTTGGCAAAGTAATAAGCAAAAAAAAAAAAATATATATATATATAAACAGGATATTCCAATATGTGTGTCTCAATTTCATTTTGCAATACTGTTGAATAAGAGAAGAGTCTTTTTGTGCAGCCTGTTTTCCTTTTCAGTTTCAGCCAGCTAGAATCTATTGTTTAGATATCATGAAATGACACTGTAGAATCAAACAAAGCAATAATGAAGGCAGGTTTTGTTTCATACAAAAGGGACAATACAATATTAAACAATTAGCAGTTGGCTTCACCTTTAATAATTGCTAGCAAATCACGACAAAGTTGGAGGTAAAATTAAAGAATTAGTTATAAATTCTGTATCTGAAAATTTTAGATGTTTTTCCAACACGAAAGTCCTGCAAACAGAAAATAAAGGGATATGAAAAAAGTAATATTTTTCATCAAAGATTTCTTTGTAGATCCTTCATTCTCCTATCAGTTTTTTTTCCAAACTGCATAACTTCTGTCTCCCTGATATTAAATCTGTGAGACAGCAGACACTGGTAAATTATGTTAATTTAGCCTATTGTTAAAACTGACCACTTTTTAAAACTGGCTTTTGTTCATTTCTTTTTTTTTTTTTTTCATTTTACATTCCATTTCTTCTGAACTAGGTCTTTTAATGTATTTGAAAAGAATACTGTGTAATATGCCTGAAATAATAACTTTCCATTCATTTGTAGCTATTCAGTTCTACCATCTCTGGAATTTAACATTTTTCTAACAATTTCATTTTCCTACATATAAGAAAAACTTTAAAGCACTCAATGTTGTCCATCCAACCAACGTCATAAAAATTCTGTGGAATGTATTTAAACCTCTTTTAAGGTACTTGGCAATTCATTGAGTACATTATTCCCATTTGGTTCAAGGATAGTTTGTTCTCTAAGAAGTTGCTTTTAAAGAAGGCTTGAAGTAAAATATGTCAGGTAGCAGCACAATACCCATTTAAATGGCTTGAACTAACAAGTACGGTGAGCCTAAGCCTGTGAATTAATAGAATTCTTTTCCTTCTAAGAAAAGGGAGTCTCAATTCTTAGTAGTTTTACTGGTATGTTAAAGTAAATATTGCTTTTATAGCATGGTTATTCTGTTGACTCTGAATGACTTTTTTGTTGTGTTTGACAGCACTTAGGGAAATGGAACTGGGTGCTTGACTGGAATTACTGGGTGGGGCACTGAAGTGGATGGTGAATGGTTAACCTTTGGGCTGATCTGAAGTGTTGGGATGAATGGGAATGACACTACTTGTGTTCTTAAAGTTAATGGATAACCCCTGAAGTGCCCATAGGAATTTGAAAAGGAATAGTAAAGGGGATGTTTCTTACTGGGTGTTCTTTTGCTTTGCATGGTAAAAATTGGTGCTATATCCAAGGCACCACCAGCAATGGGCAGACACTGCTAAGGGCAAGAATGGTGGGGCAACCTCAGCTTCTGCTTCTCAGCTTTTGTCACTTTCAAAGAAATTCTGACATTTTTCAGATCATATTATGAATATTCTTGGGGCTGTGGTATGGAAACAGTGAATCTTGAGAAGCCATAATGAAGCTACCAAAAATGTCCACTGCAGTAACTTGCAATGGATTCAGTTTCTAAGTGCTAGAAAGCTAAATAAGTAGAAAAGGGAAATTCAACTTCTAGGCAGATCAGGACAGCTAAGGTGCATATGAAAACTTTTTTTAAAGTAATTGTAGCTAAAAATCATTCCAGAATATGCTGTTCTTGGAACAAGAAGACTAACTCTATGTCTTTATTTTAACTGGCAGTCACTGATTCAGTACACAGAGCAGTGGTGGGAAATGTGTGACAGAAGCAGGATGTCCAGTACCTGACAGTGTCTCAGGAATGGAGATTGATTTATTTTTGTTGTTAGTTTATTTGTTCCTGATTTACTTTAGGATGGGTATGGAAATTTCCTAGAAAACAAACAAACAAAGCAATAAACAAAACCCAACAATAAAAGCAGGGAAATTCTTGATGAACATTACCATACTCTGGTGTAACCATCTTCTTTTTCTGAGAGTTAGCTGAGAGCTCCTTGGGAGCAGCTCCAAGCAGAGGGTTTTGGGACACCAGTGATTTCAAACCTGTGCATGTGGAAGTTTCCTTCAGTGGAGACACGGTGGACCACAGAGGTACTATTTGACTTACAGCAAGAATTGCCTTCTTAATTGCCTTAAAAAATATGAGTTAACATGTACCCATTGGAAATATTAATTTTCCTTGGATCTTACTATGTTTTTGTAGGTTTTTTTTTTTTCCTTGGAAAGTTGACACACCGGCAGTTGAAAAATGGGTGATCCTGATAAACTTAAGCATTCATATCTCCCATAAATAATTCAAACCAACACCTGTCCTCTTAGCTGCATCCTCATCTTGACCTTCTGATAGCCCTGTTTTCATCATAATTGGTTGTTTCTGTTTGAACTCAACTTCTACCGCTGTGTACCTGGATACTTGTTTTGAGTGTTTTAGTAAAACTCTACTCTCTGTTTATATACTAGGAGGAACAAACTAAATGAAAGTATGAGTAAATTCTGAAAATTTTCCACAATCCAGAAAGGAATTAGCTGAAGCTAGGGAAAAATCCTCTTTACTACTTAAAATGGTTTAATAGCCAACCATGCCTTCTGCTTTTCAGGTTGACTGAAGTTTGGTTTTTTCAAAAACATTTGGGTTACTGAGTGTGAAAGGGCCCATGTACAATTTGGCTAAATTATACTTTCATTGAAGACTAAATCTTATTAATATTGTTAATTTACTAGAGAGTACAATTTAAAGTTTTTTCATGGTACTTTTTCATTCCAGTTTAGACTAATCTTATCTTGGCAAATCATGCTGTTAATTTAAGTGTCAATATTAATCCAGTTCACAAAAATAAGGGAGAAAAATCCTCTAGACTTTCTGTTTCCTAGCTGTGCTGAGCTGGGGGCTTGTGCTTCTGTCCTTCCTCTTGGCAGCTGGAAATTGCCAGCCTGTGTGAAGAGTGCAATAATGTCCTGCCACAGAGGATGAAGAGGATTTGTTTTTGTGCCAGGAAATCACCAAATATTCAGGAGGCTGTGGAATGCTGGGTGTGCCAGGCCTTCATTTGCCCAGTAGGTGTCATCTATAGCATTAGGCAGTGATTAAAGTTTGAAAGACAGAGGTTTTAGAACAAGGTGGATTAGGAGCAACTTCGGATGGCACAGCTGAGTGTTTTCTCCAGTTCCTCAAGTTCTTAAAGACAATGTGTGGCTTTTGAATATCTGTAAGTAATAACTACCTGTAAGTAATAACTACCATTAAAATATAAAATCTGGCATATTGCAAAGAGAATAATTAACAAGAATTCAGGACTGTTGCAGTTCAGCAAAATGAGATTGCCAAGGACAAAACTATCACAGTTTCTTACTGCAACTCATAAGCTTTACATCTGTGTGAGAGCCTCCTAGCCTTGTCATACTGAAACCTAAACATAGTTCTACTCAGCATTGCTCAGCAACTTGGTTCTGTACCTCAGCACCCTGTTTGGATAGGGGAGGAATTTGGCCTCTGGGAATTGTCAAAACCACAGTATTTCGCCACCCTCTGACCTTGGTCAAAATACATATGCATTAGTTTCACTGTCTGTAAAAAAAAATAAAGGAGCGCTTGGCATTAGAAAAGTTCCTTGGGATTAAATACTGGTAAGTCCTATGAAATGGTTGTTTTTGATTTGCTCATGTCCTTTTTTAAAAATCCAACAACAGCAAATGGCATTTGGTCTGCAGACTCTGTAATGGGAATGGGAGTCCTGGACAGCAGACCAGAGCCCTGTGGGTTGAAATCCTGAGCTCATGGAAGTCAGCTTTGCTCAAAATGTCCCCAGAGGTAGGTAGGGACTTCCACACAGATGTAGTTCTCCCACTCATCCGAGGCTGGGAGACAACAGAAATTTGGCAGCTGCAGTTGTCAGAACACAGATATCTCTGACCCCTTTACTTTTACAACGAAAAAGTAAAAGCCACAAGCATCCCTTCAGCTGATTCATTGTCTGTGGACACTCAAGATGGTAACTAAAACCAGACTCCCTCTTTCAGTATTGGTCACATGCTAAACACCAGGTCTTCCTCTTAGGGCTTTCTAAGCTACCATTTCTTAGTGATTTATAACTCCTCTCATTTAGTGAATGAAGAACAAAATGCTGCTCGCTCATGTCAAGGTGCCTTCTTTAAAGAGCAGATAACTCCTGTTATCCCAGGGCGGGTCGTTTGTTGCTGCTTAAGAAAAGCAGAAGCTCTGGTTCTGATTGCCTTCAGCTCTACTGGAAATAGAGGGATGGGGGACTGTGGCTCCCTTTGCCTTCCTCCCTCCCCAGCAGGGAGCCTGGGCAGAAACAGGAAGGTGTTGGGGAAGATGAAATAGGAAAGCCTTATAGATATGATTACCTTGCAAAAGATGCTGGAAATATGGAAAGTAGAATCGAAATTGAGATGAAGACAAGGTTTGAGTTGAAGAGTAACTAAGAAACAATGGTAGAGCTGGCTGAAGGGAATCCTCCTTCTTGATAGAACAATACCCTCTGCCTAGGCAGGTCCAAAGGTCAGAACAAACCATACCTGCCTGGAAGGAGATTCCAAAAAGCAGTTTTTTTAAGGTTTAAAATATAACCCCATATGGTAATGTGATGATTCTTATAGGTTGCATGCAAATATTGTAGAGTTTTTAGCTTGTTTCAGATTGGTTAAAGAGAATTAGAATATTCAACAGAGAAGATGATTTATTGTATTGTAAACAGCAAATTGACCCTTTTTTACTCTCTCTTCTTACCTCTTTCTCTCTCTTTCTCTGGCCTGCTTTGAGCTGTGTCTTGCAGCCCAGCAGCCTCTCACACCCACGCTCTTTCACAATAAATTCCCATACTCTAAACCCACCTTTAGAGATCTCTCACTTCTATTTTACCCTCATAACCAAATTCCACAGAGTTAAACCCTACAGGAAGGGACTCACCTCCACCCCAGCTTTACCCACGAGGCTGCTGATCAGGGGGAATAAACTCTCCCAAATTAAAGGCACCTGGGTACAAATCCCTGGTGATGAGACCCCAGCTCTGTTCCCCAGCCCTGGAGGAACTGTTGAAATCCTCCCTCTGTGGCAGAACCCCCCAATCTCTGTCCTGAGTGCCAGACTTAACTATGGCATTAAATCAGCTCACATGAATTATTTAGAAGGGTTTGGAGTGAAATTCATGTTAGTGAAATATGTTTCAAATTTCCTGACTCTAAGAGGAGTCCTGGAGGTGTCCCCTGCAGTTACTTTGATAACAGTTTCTCTTTACAAATGATAATTGCACGATTCAAGCTTTTGTACAGCGTGGCCTTGTGAACTCTTCTCTCGTATCAAAGAACAATTTTCAGATCATTTCCATAGCAAAAGGAAAGTGATTATGGAGATAATCTGTTGAAAACACACATGCTGGATTTCAGTTTAAAACAATAAAATGCAGTGATAAAATGAGAAATCAAATGTTACCTAGCTGACAATATATAGAGAATAAATTGCCTAACCATTTTAGTTTACTGAGCTGTAGGAGCTGAAAATTGGTCTCAAGATTAGTCTTATTATCAGGACACCTCTAGGAACAAGCGCTGAAGGGGAAAAGGAATACTTTTCTACCCTGAATATATGAATAAATGTAAGAAGATTGAACAATGTCATTAACTGAGGGGGGGCCCTTTGCAGTTCTAACAAAAAAACTTCCATAAATGAATATCACTTACATGGGTGCAGATGATCTGTCTGGGTGTGCTGCTATCCTTGAGCAGCATTCATCACAGAATCTCTCAGTGCCTTAAAACTTTAATATATTCACCCCCCCTCATGAGGAGATTAACAATAGAAAAGCTCCAATATTTTATTCACATGAGCAATGTATACTAGGTAGCAAGTTGAACTTTTAATGGGATTGATGGTACAATCACACATCTCTCTGTTCATTTTCAGACTAGTTTGTATTCCCAGCTGTGGAAAATGTAGGTTTGCCAGCACTCTCACGTTTCAAGAGGCCATGGGGGGTTTTGGATCACGGGGGAAGAAGGTGAGGGAGAGTTACTGCCAGCACCTGGAATTTTTGAAGAGAGAAACTCATGTTCAATCAAAGCTCTACTGGCCAGTAGTGTTCCTGCTCAAAACAGGATGTTTGCTTCAGGCTTCTCTTTGTAATTGAAAACCTCTTAGAAATGAAGAGGAAGAGCAGGAACACTCCATCGAAGTCAAAGGTCTGACAGTGGAAAGTGTGTAAATCCTGTATTCAGTACCCATGGCTGGGGTGTGAAAGGTGGTGTGCCTTTCCTGGTGGATAATACTCATTTGCACAATCCAAAGAGCTCGATTTTTGTCTTTATCCATGCACATCCTGGAAAGCCATTTCAGTGTATGGAA
Source organism: Petroica traversi (assembly GCA_025920805.1). NCBI lineage: Eukaryota > Metazoa > Chordata > Aves > Passeriformes > Petroicidae > Petroica > Petroica traversi. The sequence goes on along the minus strand of JAHLSL010000042.1, from coordinate 4,985,531 downwards.
TGTTGCAAAGGATTCCAGTGTCCTCCAGCATCATCTGAGAGTGATGGAAGATTGTAGGGAGGTGCTACAAATGCTCTCTTCAGTCTTGCTTGAGAAAAGACTGCCTTGAGGGTTGTTGATTTGTACAGTGAATTGGGCTGGAGACTAGGAAAGAAACTGAAAGACAACCAGGAAAAAAAACCCAAAGACAACCAGGAAAAAAGCCCTTTTCCACAGTGGGCTGATCAACACCTAAGAACTGTCACCCAGAATTGTCACTCTGAGGGAAAAGTCTTTTGATTTGGTACATGGGTTCTCATGTTTCTTCCTAACTGGTGTCTTTAGTGCTAGGAAAGCTGTGGTAATTGTACACAATAGGACCATAGACCTATTATCCTGGCTGTTCCTCTCTAGAATAGTTGACAAAAAAAAAAAAATTAAAATTAGCTGCCTGAAAAATTATTTCTGCTGAAAGAGGACAACTCAACAAAAAATACAAGTGGTTTCTTAAAAGGCTGGTTTTATTGTAGTTTTTCCAGAAATCATAAAGTTCCTGTAGAAAGCTGCCTGTGTCCCTCTGAGCCACAGAATTCTGGGCCCACCAAGGACCCAGCTCTGGCTCTGCCGGCCTCTGCAGTGCTCCAGAGCCAGGGAAAAAAGGATCACTGCTTGCAATTCCTGGACTTCTGAGATGGCATCAACCTTTCCACACATGGTGTTGCAATTATTGCCGGGGATAGGGAGGGAAATTTACTGGAACCAGAGGAACTGGCTGATCATTAGCACTGACCTTTTCTGTGTGGCCTTGGTTTCTCCATGGTGCAATCTTGGTGTGGAAACTCCTCTCCTGGCTGGCAGTTTCCAGTCCCCAGAGCACCAGCTTGTCACTCACAGGTTAGAGCTTGTGCCTGTTATTTGGAGTGGCTGGACCTGATGCCTGACCCAGATATTTGGAGGGGCAAAACTGCAGCATGGAAGTGTTCTTCTCCAAGACACAGCTTGGTCTGCTGCCTGCTTCCTTTTCTTTTGCTAATGCCAGGCTTCTCAAGCCTGATACAAAATCAGGATTTCCATATTTTTTTTCTTTATTACGTGTGTTGTATGCCCCAATACTGAGTTGCACTCTCAAGTTATTTCTAAAGTTATTTCTGCAGTTCAACCTTTTATTGCCCACAAAAGCAGTTTACAGCCTCTTACTCATCTGTCATGAAAATTATCCCCTTAATTAGTAGGAAAATAAAAAGCAACTGTAAAATGCACCAAATGACATCATCTTTAGTGTCTGAACTATATTTCTGCAGCAAGTCATGGAAGAGTCTTTGGATGGGTGGATATTTGACACTTTACCCAAGAATTTCTTGACCCAAAGCTCTGAAAATAATAATGGCTATATTAAGGAACTTATCTTTTCTGTTTCAAAAGCATCCAAAGAAATACATTCTTCTCAAATTTTACCTGCTTGTGTTGGTTTTTTTTTTACATATTTCCCACCCCTTCAAAATGGCAACCTCTGTCTATTGCCAGTTGCATCCTTCTTCATCTGCAGCCCATGAGCAGCCTATGCACACAATCCCACTGGGATTTTATGGGGATAGGAATGATCTAAGGGTTTCAGGGCTATTCTGCAGCTGAATAAACTGAACTGAAACTGAGAGAGGTCTGGGGTTGCAAGTAAGTTTCAAATTACAGTGTCTGATTGAGTGGAATTCCCCAGACTGGCTTTCCCCATCTCTGAAGCAAAAAGATGGTTAAACTTTTATCTAGACTGAGCTTTTATATCTCCATAACCCAGCTCTTATTGTGAGGAAGGGGGAATGAAGTTAGGATGATCTTTTTCTTTCCACATTTCCCAGTGCTCCCAGCCTTCCTCAGCAGCCGTTCATTTGAAAAACCTGCTATAATGATGAAAATGCAGATGAAATGCAGCCCCAGCTGATGTCAAGTAATGCTCATGCTGTATTTAATAACTATACCAAGAATAGACACAGAGTCAGACACAGAATAGACACAGAATCCCATCAGGCTGCACTGCTCACCACTCTGAGTACAAGTGCAGAGCTGAACAGGGCACAGGCAGTGTCTGTGGCTGCCTTGTTCTACGTTGGGGGCTGTAGAGGGGTCTTGTTTCCTTTCCCCCTTTCTCTCCCAGTGCAGGAGCTCCTTCACACTTCCTGAGCTACCAAACACCAGCAGCCTCGAGCCACCAAATGCTCTCAGTGCCATCTGCATGGAGTACCTAATGCTGCTGCAGAACAACAAATAATGTTGAACTATCACGAATGGCTTCCAAGCTTTAAGAAGGATTCGCAGGCCTACATCCTATTCTTATTCTCACATTCTATTCAGAATTCTGATTAAATTTTTATTTTCCTATTCTTTGGCTTTTGGCTAATCCCTCAGGCAATGCTGCAGCAAAAAATCTTCCAGGGTCCAGAGTGCATGCTGCAGGCTGATGGGTAAGTGGCTACAGAACAAGGGAAAACAAATTATCCCATTACAAGACAACATAAAATTCAGTAAGATACTATTACTGCCTTACATACCAAAAGAGCTTTTACGAAATAATATAAATGAGAGGATAAAAATTATGAGAGGCTTTGTAGAGCTCTCTCACAAGCCCTGACACCCAGCCTGGATAAACACCCCATTCTCTCCATGTCACACTACCACAACTTCTCCATATAATTACCCCTTGAAAGGACTCTGCTCCCATCATGATGGCTGTATTTTCTATAGCCATGGCATGTCCTGCATCCATGGCTGGCATTGCAGACTTGGCTGTGGAAGCACCATCTTGGTAGACAAGTTGTTTGAGGCTGCCTTAGAAATAAAGAGATTTCCCCATAGGAAATCCCATTGTACCATGGCACTGAAGATGATGGAAGTGTGGAGGTGCTGCAGAAGGACAATAAATTGTGAAGGACAATAGCAGTGAAGTGCAGGAAATGATGATGCAGATAAGGAAACTGAAGCTCCTTGATTAGCATAGAATCACAGAATTGTTTAGCTTGGAAATGATCTTCAGCTGTACCTCCAATACTGCCAAGGCACTACTAACCCATGTCCCCAAGTGCCACATCTGCTCATCTTTGAAATACCTCAGAGGGGACTCTACCTCTGCCCTGGACAGCCCTGATGATTTGGAGGCAGTGCTTTCTTTCTGTATGGGCATGATTTACCAAAATACGGGTATTAGTCTAGTATCAATACCCAACTAGAGAAGGACAAAGACTCTCTAACAGAGTTGTTAGAAAGTGGATGTTTATTTCAATGCTGTGTGGGATCGCTCCCTAATGCACAGAGCAACACACAAAGCAACACAAGGCCTATTTATTTGCAAGGGGTTTGAATATTCAAAATACAAACACACATTAATCACATTAGTACCTCCCATTCCCCACTCCATATGGTAATTAGCTGAATAGTTATTAAGCATGTGTGGTTTGTTCTTTAAATTCAGTCGGTGGTTGCATAATTTGAGGGGAGGGTGAGAATGATGAAGTAAAACTCGTCTTCCTCCCTTTGACCTTTCTACCTCTCTGGTTTCTGACAATACAAATTGTTTCTGGGAAACTCCCATGTCCACGAGTCAAATGAATCTTCTTGGTAAGATGGTCAGTACTTACTGTTTCTCATTATAAGTACAGCTGAACAAATATAAAATGACAGGTAACTAATTACCTGTACTCTGAGACTTACTTCAAATTCAATTACTTTGGTTAAACATTAATTAGTTCTAGCTGGGTTTGCTTACTGAATCTACTTTAGTTGGTTTCGGCTATATTAACTTTGCTTAAAATCCTAATTTTTAAAGTTACATATTTCAGGCAGAGAAAAGCAAGTCTATGCCCTTTACAGCATCGCAGAAGTCCAAGTGTTTGCCCTGAGCCACTGAAGGAGAAGTGTAAAGCTCTTGTGATCTCCTCCAAAGCACAGCTGAGTGCTCTGTACCCCTCCAGCTGTGGTAGCAGTTGGTGAACAGGTCAGGATGGTTCAAAGGGAGTCAACTTCATGATCCTTGTGAGCTTAAGGCAGCAGGGCCCTGGAGGGACTCCTGTAAGTGCTGCCAAAGCAGGGGAGCAGCACCCCAGGCTTTAGGTCAGCCCTCATTTTCTGCACTGTTTTCTTTGAAGATGCACTTCTGTAGCATCACTAGAATTATTATCATTATTAGGTCATAACACATTGGATATTGCTTTCTTCTGTCCAAGAAGATTTAGAGTATAATATATTTTTCTAGGCTGTTAGCTGAGCTCAGTAACCAAGTCTTCCCAACGTGCCCATTTGGGCTGGCGCTGGGTGGTTCTGTCAGCATTGCTGCAGAAAACAACTCATCTGACCTCTGCTGGCAGCCGAGGAATTATCCCCGTGACCCAGCATTGCCCTGCACAACCTCTCCATCCAAAATGCAGGAGCACAACAGCCTGTGCTGCACCCCTGGCTCCTTGCAGCTTTGATGGTAGGGAGTCCCAGCACCCTGTGAACCCTGCCCTGCTCCCAGCTGGCCCTTGCAATGCTACTTCCAATTTACTAATTATTTGTGTTACTCATTAAACAACTTTTGACTGAGGAAAGCAATTTGATGACGAGAGAGGTAGTAAAGAAAACCAGGCAAAGCACCTCATGTGAAAGCCCAGCAACCCCACCTTCATCTGGAGAGAAGGAGTCTCACACAGGCTGAGCTCCACAGGAGCCTTACCCACCCCATGGCTTGGTGTGTCTGGGAGCACTATTTATTTATAAACTTTGTAAACCCTCTCCTGCCTAATATAGAGCCCAAATTGGAAGGCTTGTGCAGTATTTTGCCATTGAATTAAATATTTGTGTTAGCTGATAGTAATTAATCTTCCCAGTATGCAGAAACTTGGTGTGCAGGGCTTTATTTGCATTTGTAATTATACAGTGCCTAATGGGCACTGGAAGGCCTTACTCAGCTCTGCAGTGCTGTTAAATTTCAGAGTGTGGCTTTGCCACAGCAAAACCTGCTGCTACTATTACGTCATCAGTCTCTGGTGTTGAAGGCAAATTTGTGAAGTGAAGGCAAATTGTGAAGCTCTGAGTTGAGACCCCTGGAGGCAGTGACATCTGCCTGTCTTTGATAAGAATTTCTGAGAGTGAGAGTAAAGAATTAGAGTGAAATTAAAAGCTTTGATCTGTTAATTTGTTTCACCATTATTTCATGTTTGAGTGCCTTTCAGTTCTTCATTGGGCTGTGATTTTTAGTTGCTATTCCAGCACAGAACCTGGCAGGCACCTGGCAGGGGCCTGGCAGTGCCAGGACTCTCCCCCTGGCTCCAGCCTGAGCCCATTTAAATGACACAGGTGACAGACACACCCAGAGCAACAAGACTTCAAAGAAAGCAGCCTCTGGCTCCAGCACGCTGGGTAGCCCTGCTTGAGGCAGCACCAAACACCCAGGGCTCACAGCAGAGGTGATGATAGAATGCCAGAATAATTTAGATTGGAAAAGACCTTTAAGGATGAGTCCAATGACTAACTTAAAAAATGCCAAGACCAACACCATCCTATGTCCTCAAGTGCCACTTTTACAAGTCTTTTAAATATTTTCAGAGATGGTGTTACTTGTTTCCTGGGAGCAGAGCCTGATCCCCACCTAGCTGCACTCTCCTGTCTGGGAATTATAGAGAGCAAGCAGGTTCCCTCGAGCCTCTTTTTTTCCAGGCTGAGCCCCTCCCAGATCTATCAGCTGTTCCTGTGTTCCAGACCCTTCCCTAGCACTGATTCCTTCTCTGGACATGTCTGGTCATGAGGGGCCCAGGACTGGACACTGCACTCAAGGTGTGGCCTCAGCAGTGCCCAGCACAGGGACATTCACTGCTCTGGTCCTGTTGGACACATTATTCCTGATCCAGGCCAGGTGCCCTTGCCCACTTGGGCACACCTGGGCTCATGTTCAGCTGTTGCCAACCAGCAGCTTTACAGCCACTCTCTGCCAAGCCTGTTCCACCAGATGATGTTAAATAAAATCTCAACCCAGGTGAATTTGTGCAGCCTTCACTTGACTGGTTTTGTCTCTCTCCTCCATGCAAGGCTGGCTGGATGAGGCTCCTGGAGCTCCTCAGCAGAGGGAGAGGGGAAGGGCAGCTGGGGCAGAGCAACCAGCACGGTCTCCATCTGCCAAGAGACCCTGGGACAAAGGGGAGAATTGAAAAAAAAAAAAAAAAAGTAGAAATATATTGTGTGAAAAGTCCTTGAAATGAGCCATTTCCATCAACCTGAAACCTCACAGTGCTCAGCAAGGTCAGATGCATGAGCCCCCAGATGAAGTGACACCCATCTATGTGGGTGGGATTTGGGATTTTTTTTATTTGTTTGTTTATTTTTTCCAGTTGTGATGTAATGGAGGAAGATAAGGAGAATGAAACACATAGTCAGTGGCTCAGCACATATTTTTTTATGATGCAGTTTCAAACCACTAGAAAATTCCTTAGTTATGCAAGTGCACTTTAAACCATGACATGGAATCTACACCAGAATTTTATTTTTCTCAATTCACTGTTCTAAAGTCACATCTTCTTAATTCTCCTTGGAGTTATAGCTAAGAAAATATTTCCATGGCCAAGTAAAGCAGGAGTGCCCCAAGATGCAGATGAAGACAATTGGGAAGGTCTCGTGTGAAGGGACGCAGAAGCCCATGAGGGTGAAGGATGCATCATTTCTTTTTCAGCAGCTACAGCTTAAACCACAACCCTGGGCTTTCAACACCATTGGCAGCAGGACCTCGTGTTGGGGAGAGATTGTAAAGATCTCCCAACTCCTTGGTACCTTAGGGGTTGCCATGGTTGGCTGCAGAGGGAGGGAGCTGTCACAGGCACTTGATGCTCCAGGCTTGGAGCTTTTGCTCACCTCTGTGTAGGGACAGAAAGTCACTTCCTGGGCCTGTGTCTCCCGTTCTCCCTGGTGCTGCTGCAGCAAAGCATCCCAGTTTGGAAAACGAGAGGGGAAAAGAGAATGTAGTATTTAAAGAGAGTTTGGACAAACTCAATAATTATTATTTCAATCCTCCTCCAATGGAAAATACTGAATCTGGTGTCACTCTGATTTTCAGGGCCTTGGCCATGGTTCTGGCTTGGGACCCTGAGCTTTGCTTACATTTCCCTTCTGTCTCCCTGAGAGGGAGAATCATGTGGAGTTGTAGAGTTCAGGGAGTGAGCAGCCTCTCACTGAGAGCACACCTGCTTAGCAGGGTAACCACAAACACAGTGGGGACAGGGCCACACACCAGCAGTGAAATGGCACAATTCCCATGTGGAACCAGCATAGCACCAGTGCTGGGATGATCGAAGTTTCCACCTTGGCAACTGAAGAGTGCCAACTGCAACTGGACTGCCAGTCAGCTGTGTTTTTAGCATGAATGTTGAGGGGAAAGGTGATTTATTGCAGCATTTCAAGCCCAAAGATGGAATGCAAAAGTGAATTAAAATTTTTGGGGTTACTGCTCAATCTAAGGTTGGAGTGCAGTATTTCTGCTGCACTTAAACAGCAAAGAATCATCTGCAATTAGCCAGTGCAAATGCAAACAAGAACTTCAAAGGGCAGCAGCATCTTTATTTGCTGTTTTTCCTTCTCCCTGGCTAGAATGTGTTATAGCAAACTTCTGAATGCTTTGTATTATTTTTCCTGTCATGACAATTTAGCTTGTGTTTGCTTTTTTAAGGGAGGAAAAAATCCCAACTCTTGCTTTCATGATCTTCACCATGGTGAACTTAAAAGTGGCTTACAGCAGGGGAGTCTGGCATTTTCTGTTTGCACCAGTCAGCCACTAGTGATTGATCTCAGAAGCCAGGCTTCATTTTCTAAGCAAAATAAGCTGCAGTTGGAAAAACTTGATAAAGTGAGTAGTTTTATCTGATGTGGCTGTTGCCACTCATTTCAGTGTAATGACTTCCTTTCCAATTCAGATGACATGCAGAACACAAATCAAAAAGTACGTATCAGTTTATAATGCATTCTTCTAAAGTTTAAGTGATCCTAATAGGCCATCAAACTACTAGAAAACTGTTTGGCATGTGGAATAAACTCTTGATAGAGCTGCTGTAGTTTGTGTTGCCATCCTTACAGAAGTCTGCCATGAGAGAAGCTGCTCGCTGGGCTGACATTATCATGAAATCATCTTGCAACATCTTGCAAAAATTGCTGGTGTGATTGTAAGCTAAATACTAAAAAAAAAAATTGAGAGATCTTAACTTTGCTTTCTGTCATCTGACTGGCTTCTCCCTCTAAAGAGTATGAAACCTTGAAACATCTGAGATCCTGACAGAAAAATTGCTCATTCTGGCATTGCTCTGTGTTACTTCCCAACAGACAGAAATGTTCCTTTTCCTTTCATTTCTGAGGGACAAGGGAAGGTGAGGAGGAAGAATAGGTGAAATTACATTTGAAGAGGTGTAAATACAAAACTGACAGGCTTGGAGACTACACATTTCATTCAAATGACTATTTGCAGAGCAGATCCTCTGCAAGATAACTTACTGCATGTGAAAAAGTCCTGTGCACAGAAAACAGTCTGTCATAGTGAAATAAAGAGCCCTGAAGCTGTGAAGTCTGGCCTAGCTGTCAGAATAACTTTCACTTGGGAGGGGAGGCTGGGAACCCTGCAGCTCCTGATTATTTTCAATGACAATGCCCATACCACAGCAAGGAATCATGGAGGTTTTCCACCAAAACCTCAAATTACTATCAAAGATTAAAGGATACACTCTCTTGCAACTGCACTAATTATTAAGGCAACATGCAGAGCTCTGTAAATGGCTCCTGTCTGTTAGCACAGCACTGAGTTTAAAGGTTAAGGTTGTGGCAGATAGATGATGATGATGATGATGATGATGATGATGATGATAACATGATGATTTGGAGGGTTTTCTGGGGGGAGGTGTCTTCTAATACTGGAAGCAATGTTAGGAAAAATCAGCCTGCCCTCCATGCAGCAGGGGCTGGGAGGGAGGAGGGGGCAGCTGAGCTACAGGGGAAGCAGGGGTGCAGTGCTGAGTTCCCTTGCCTGTTGTAGCCTGAAATTAAATGGTGGTACTGCCAGGAGGGGAAGGCAAAGCAACACACTCCCAGATAAAAAAATAACCTTTCCCCTAGCCCTGACAAGAAAACTCCAGCCCTGTTTCTGCTCTGCATAAGCACTATCCACTGTGGCAGGCTTTGTGCAGTTGTGACAGTGTTTTGCTTGAATTAAATTAATTTTATTGGGGAGAAATTCCACTTGTTCCACCAGCCAGAAACCAGACACCCCTGTGAGGGCCTTCTCTCCCTCTTTCCTTAACTACAGTTATAAAGTGATTTATAAACTACTTTGATAAATAGGGTCACCACACATTTGAGAGTGCAGGCATGGAAGCAACGCCCAGGGGTCTGGCAGATTGGCAATTATTCCAAGAAGAAATATTCCAAGAAGCTCAGCAAGGGACTGGACAGAGTCCCTCTGCCTGGGAGACACAGTGGCCTCGAGGAAGAGGCCACCTTCCTGATAGAAAGCAAGCAGAAATTACTGTGCTCATTCTTGCAGTGCTTAAATTTGAAAATTGAGGACAATTGTAGAGAAATCAGCACCAATCACTTCCCCCCCCCGAGAGAGTCTGGCCAGGGAGGGGTCCCTGAAAAGGCCTTGGGCAGGCCATGCTGGTACCCTTGGCAGCAGAGACCACCACAACAATGCCTGGGAATTGTCAGTCAAGTTTAATGCATCATAAAGAAGTAAAACTACATTGGCATATTTAAGACAAACACTTTTTTTTTTTTTTTCTATGCACACTATCCACTGGACAGCCCCCTTTTCAAAATAACTACTTTTAACAGTTGAAGACAGTTCTTCAGAAATTCTTCACATATTCAACCTTCCATACTTTTGCTTTTTTTTTTTTTAATTTGTCTGAGAAGGAAAAGAAATCATTAAACCTGAAAACATTTACATTGCAAGCCACTCAGAATGCATAATTGCATACATTAACCAATGTATAACAACTGTGTTTTACTTAGTTCATTTTGTTCATCAATAAAAGAATATAAAAATCTTGTTCAATCGAGTGTAGTGTATTAAAATAGATTTGTATAGTACTGCACAGTTTCTCCCGGAGTTGTGAAAATGGTTGAAGGGACCATGTGCTGCCTAATGAAGGGCAACAGAAAAAGCCAGCCCCTCATGTGTTTATTTTTTTAAATTAAAAACAAAAAGCTATTCAGCACCGTGTGATATGCTGATGTGAGAGACCAGCCTTGTGTCCTGCTCTGGTGGCTTTCCATAAGTTCCTGTTGTGCTCTTGATGGACTGCTAAGGACAGAGACAATGGCACTGGGGAGGGTGAGCTGAGAAACCTCGGTGTCCATCACCACCTTCCCAGGCAGCCACAGGGGACAGGCAGGACCTTGCAGAATCAGGAAGATCAGCCAGTAAAACAAGCAGGTGCTCTGGGATTTTCTCAGGCTAATGCTAAACATCTCCCAAATATGCTAAAATCCAACAAGATGTTAAAAAGAAACCAAGTTTCCAAAAACAAAATCCCCCCAAACCCTTTTAATTTTCCCATGCCCTGTCCCTCCCCAAGAAGTCTTGAGTTTGTGTCTCCAGTTCAAGAAACAACCTCCTGAGGCAGTTTTTTTTCCTGTACCATTTCAGCAGATATTTATACAAAACCCCCCCCCAAACAAACAAACAAACAAACAAAAAAACCCAGACAAACAAACAAACAAAACCCCCAAACCAAACAAAAAAAAACAAAAAAAAAATCGTGTCACGTATCTTTAACAATAAAAATGCAGTACAAAAATGTAAAGTTATCTTTTTGGCATATTATCTGTACTGACAAGAAACAAACCCCATAATATTTATTTGCTTTTTTTCATTAAAAAAGAATCAAAAATTAATAAAAATAAAGAAGACCACAAAATAATCTCTTTAAAAAATGGAACCCAAACTGTCAAAGCTATCCACTGTCATGTTTGATGCTAAACCTTGCACAAAAACCCCATGAGAAAAATACACTGATAGCAAAATAAGTAAAAAGGACCTGCAAAAGGAGTTTTACAGTCATATTTTTTAAATATTTGGAACGCATATACAGAAGCATCAGCATGAAAATACCTCAATATTTTACTAGAAATGCTAACTTCATACAGTTTCTTTATTTAAATATCTGCAATTCTCAAGTCTAATAATATGGAAAAAAAGATCTTTTGTTTCCAAGGCTCTGTGAGTGTCCGTGGTGCTGTTCTGGTCACAATGATCCCATCTCCAGGCCACCTGGATCAGTGGGGCTAAACTTGTTCCTCTGAAAACAATCCATGTCAAGTCCTAAGTAGCTCAGTTTCTGGTTCTCTCACCGATTCCCCCCCCACACCCATAGCTTTCAGCCCAACTACTTCTCTAAAACCTCACTAACTCCTTTCCCCTTAGAACAGAAAGCCTGTCTGCTGCCACAAAAGGCTATCCTGCTTCCTATCAGCCATGCTTTTCCTGCTCATCCTCAGTCATAAATACATTAAGGCCAATATAACAAAACAAAATGCCATAAGCACTGAAGGTCTTGGCAAATACAAAACCACAGCACAACCCACTCTGTGGGAACCTGCTGCCACAGTGACCTACAAACTGGGCTGACTGGTCTGTGAGTTTCTAAGTATCAAAACTGAGATTGCTCCTTCTCTCCTTTGTTCCAGTTTCATCTTTCCTCTGCTCACGTGCATAAAGTTTCTCATTCCCCTTCCTTAGACCTCACACAGCCAACTCTTGTCAGTTGTTTCCCTGTGACGGCTGCAGGGCTTTGTGCATGGCAGCAGAGGCAGGGGAGGGTTTGATCCAGGGGATGGATAGCAGGGAGGTGGTGGTGGTGGTCGTCATGGTAACCTGAATCATCTGCTCATTTTGTATCAGTCTAATGAGGGTTTTGAGACGTTCCAGTGATGACTGAGTCCCTTTCTGCTGGGCCATCAGGCTGGTTTTTAGCTCTAAGCATTTCTGTCAAATAAAGAGAAGGGGAGAGAGAAGGAAAGACTGAGAAACATTGAAAGTGGTGTCAAACATCTCTCCAAACACCCTTTGGTGCCTTGGGTATGCATTCTGCTCAAAATGAAGTATGTTCTCCTTTGGGGAAAGCAAAACCACTGCTTAACAAACAGAGTAATCACCAGTGCTGCACACCATTGCAGCAGCTGTCTGAGGGAGCAATATTCTTCCCAGGTGAAATACATTTGGAGGATGTTTCTGACTCCCTCCTGCAGACAGCCTGGCAGGAAGGCCTTCTGCACTCCACAGAGATGCCTGGCATAGAAGTGCAATGGCTTTGTAACTGAAAATACAGAAGGCACCACTCAGGTCTCTCACTCCTACCAAAGGACCTTGATAAATGCTTGATGGGTCAACCTCACCAGGATGAATTTCACATGTACCACACATTTCAGGGAACAGGCACTGTGAAGATCCATTAATCTTACTGAACATGATATCAATATTCTTCCAGCAGGAAACTTTGCTCCAAGACACAACTGTTACACCAGAGCATCACAAGAAAGCTTTCAGTCCTCAGGCTGACCAAACTGCACCCTCTGATCACTTGAAATGTTCCATACAAACCTCCATGCAAATGGGCATGAGAACATTTGAGCTAAACAAAGGTATCCCAAATCCTCCATTTCTTCAAGAAGAGATAGGAAGAATCAGTAATACTCCTTTCCCTGCCCAACCATGCACTGCTGTATCCAGCACTCCATTCTTCTGTGAAGGACAGACCCAAAGCCTGAGTCTATCTGAGAGGTGGAAGGAAACAGCAGCCTCTAATATCTGAAACCTGTTCTCTTTCTCCCAGTACACCCAGGATCTGACCAAACTGATTATTTGTCTGCAGATTTTTCCTCTTTGGCTATGGTCCAGACTGCCCAGGGGTGGGGATATTACAGTCCTAGGGAATTGGGAAATGCTCACTTGAAAATCAGCTTGTTTGGAAAGCAACTGTGTGGAGCAGCTTGGAGGTTGGTTCAGAGAGATAAAATTTCAGATTAATGATAAATTATATTCTTTTTTACCATTGCATCTGTGGGGTGTATGAGAGTGCTCTTTTCCCTATAAATATCTGTTAAAATGTCAGAATGAAATTTCTCTGAGCTAGGACACCTTTAATTTCTTTTCTCCTTTCAAATGGATAAATTTCCAATAAATATAATAATTAGCTGACATTACCATTTAAATAAGTTTCAGTGTTGCCCACTGAAAGAACCTGATTCTGCTTAGGTAGAAATCTTGCTGATTTTGACAGCCATGACACACACCTGATAGCTGATGGCTTTTCTTTTTCCAAATTCCTCAGTCCACTGCACTCTCCCACCTACTACATACATGTGTGGTTCTGTTAGTGCTATACACATGTACAGGGAAAATTCCCCACAGTGATGACTTTTAATAAGTTATTGCTTTTCCTTCCACTCTGTTCTATGTGATAAATATTTTAACATGCATCCCCTGGATAGCTGCCATGGTAAAACAAGCAGCTACCAGTTACTCCTGCAGCTGCCACTTTGATTTTTCCAGGGTAAGGAAGTGTCAAATATTTATTGAGACTACTAACAGCTACCTCTTAGGAGGGAGGTGGCCCAGATTGATTCCTTCAGCCATGAAGGGTAGGAATTAGGCTTTGAATTCAGCCCATTCAGACAGATACTGCTCCTCATTGCACAATATGTGTGGAAGACACCTCCAGACAACATTTAGCTTTGATATGAGTTTGGAGAGACAAAATAATTAATTTTCAGTCATGGAGAGATGTTACAACATTCAGTAAAGATGGTTATTTCTATTTAATATCAAGAGGTTTGAGCTAATGGACAGCAGCTACCACCAGAGGACACGTTTGTGACTAAACTTTTCACCTAGAGGATGGCAGTGCCTTGAAATCATTGGGTAGCTCAGAGATGTGGATGCAACTACAAGGAAGGCAGACATGGCTATTTGGGGATTTTTGTTTGTGTGTGTTTTGCCACAGGAACTCAAGTGATTCTCCTCCTCAGCCTGCCAGAGTGACTTGCTTTTGTGCATAAAGGAAATGCAAATGAACTTCCTCAGAGAGAAACACATTCACACTTGAAAATCTATAGCTTGGGAGCTTGAATCATTTTCTAGCCCCAAAATTTTGGGGCTTAAATTCTTTATAAACATCTCTTCAGGAGACTCTGGGTCCCCAGCAGGTGTCCTACCTTCACTGCACTGTTGAGAAGTCGATCTTTTTCTTCTAACTGTCTATGCTCACTCTTCAGCTCACTGTTTCTCTTTAATAATTTTCTCTTCTCTTCTTCTTTGACTGTGGAACAATAAGATTAAAGATGCAGAGGTTAAGAAAAGGATGTATTATGGACTTGAGGACAGAAAGCAGAAGAAAGTATTTTGCATGGTGAGTTTAAGGTCTCATTAGCCTTTTGTCAGCAGGTACAGTCAAAGAAATCTGGAGTTTCTGTTTGCAGGCATTTCTTCACTAAAAGGGTGGTTGAGCATTGGAAGGGGCTGCCTAGGGAGGTGGTGCAGTCCTCACCCCTGGAGGTGTCCATGGAACAACTGGATATGGCATTCAGGCACAAGGTGGGATCATTTACAGGTTGGACTCAATAAACTTGGAGATCTTTTCCAACCTAAATGGTTCTAGGATTCTGTGCATGTGTCTATTGCAATGGCTAGCACACAGGAGGACAACCCAAAAGGCACAGTGTACATTTAAGATGCATTAAAATTCATCCTTAGACCACATGTGATCCTGAAGGTCTCCAAGACAGAGGTAAATGGTATTTAGGAAGAGGCCAGCCCCTTGGAATGGCAATAGTTACTGACCCTGGCAGAAAAGCACATTAAAACTGTGCCAGACCTCTGTAAAGGTTCCTTGCAAATATCATCTAATGCCTCAAACATGCATTGTAAGAATGCAACAGGGGACTAAAAGAGAATAATACTCCATGCACAGCTGTCACAGGGCATATGACTCTAGTGGCTGCCACACCACATAACTCTGAAACAATCAAAGGGTGGTACTGCTGCAGTGTCTGAGATGCTGGTCTGGCATTGTGCTACACAAATAATTACATGGCTCTGCTTAGCCTGACTCTGCCTCACAAACAATGATTCTGCCTCAAAATCCTGTTTTCAGCCCTGCTCCAGGGAAGGCACCGCTTTGATGACAGCTTCCTCCAGAGAGTGCAGTTCTTGAGAGATCACTCTACACTTCCTTACAGAGAGTAGACGGCAAAGGAGCAGACCAAGGGGAAGAGGAGAGAAAAAGTCTGCTCTCCCCAGTCATTTGTGGCCCCATGACCTACACCACCAGACCTGGCAGCTTTGCAACACTACTTTGATATTTCTGCTAAGGACTCAGATGGCATTGGCTGTCGTGAGCAGGGAATCCCTTGTCAGTGGCTGAGTTAATCCCTACCTGTTTTATGAGTAACATAGGAGTGAACAATAGCCAGAGTTCCAGTCCATGGCACATTGTCATCTTTCTTTAACACCTATAAGCCCAGGAAACAATAAATGGTTAGGATTAAAAAACCCCACACATTGATGTTTGCTCCTGCCTTACCATTTGGCAGGACCAGAACCTGTGCCCTTGTCTCAGAACATAAAAGTGATCTCAAGGCTAAGCACAAGGAACTCTATGGCACAGATTCTATACTTTAGTGACACTTCAGTGGTTTAGGTTTGTTTTTTTCTTACTTGTGCAATCAGCATTATTCACAGTAGCTAGACAGATTAGCATATCTCACATAACTGTGATGAACAGTTGTTTGTAACAAACATGATTCAAAGAAAAGGAAGTTTTCTCCTCACACCTTTCAGTTCCACTTGTTAAGTGTCTTCTCTTGACACTGCCTCCCTCATCTCTGAGATTTACATTCTTTGACTGGCTACATGCTGATGGCATTACTGTAAAGGAAGGAGCTGAAGGAACTGAAGAGACATTTTAAGAGGACAATTTTTAGCAATTTAGGCAAGCCACAGCACTCTGTGTACATTCTAACTCTAGGATGGTGAAAATACCAGAATTAAATACTGCAAACTGCACTAAAAACCTCTCAGTTCTTCTTTATCTAATGTAGTCCACTGAGTTATGACCATAGCTTAGATCTGTTTAGGGGTACACAGACTTGAGGTGTCTCCCATTTTACCTTCTTGGTTTGCCCTGCTCCATGTGGCTTACCTTCTGTTGGCACTTTGGGCAGACCCAGAGACCTTTGGGGGCAGTTTTGAGGGGTGGGTCCAAGCAATTGAGGTGATATGCTCTGGGACATGTGCCACAGGGCTGCAAGTTAACTCCACGCTTGCAAGCAGTGCAGTGTTCATCGTGATGGATCTCGTTCTGCAAGAGAAGGGTGTAAAGTCAATCCATTGAGAACTTCTCTCTGTACAGCACTCAAAGCCTCTGCTGCAGCAGACAAGCTCCTTCAAACATGAAATCTAATTGTCAAAAGGACCCTGACAGACACAGAAAACTGAAATAATGGATGTGTGACAGCAACAAATACAAACAACAAATGAGCCAGAAGCAAGTTCCATAAATTGAAACAGAAACATAAAACCCTACTATCAAACACAGGAGAGAGTCACAGCCAGCTTGTGGCATAGGAATTATTTCACTTTTTCTTTGCCAGTGTGTTACTACAACATGCATGGCTCTGTCCTGGGTCAGAGTTAATGTGGGGATCACTTGTCCTTCATGCCCAAAGCAGAAGGAAGCAAGCAAGAAAAGGGTTGTGGGGAAAAAGCAGTTCCATGTTTCATGCCCATTGCTCACAGGCAGCTGGGGAAACAAGAGGAGCACAGCCTTGGGCTATATCTCCTCTTTTGTGAACTCCTCTGGCCTCTTTCTCCCTGGCACTAAGGGTTCTCTTCCCAGACTTGCTCTGACAACCTTTCTCCTACAAGACAAATTAGTGCTTTGTCTGAAGGAATACATAACATGAACTAAGATTCAACAACAAAGTTACAATGTCATGTACTATATTGCTGTGCTAATCTGGAGGCAACATTAATTATTTTTAATAAATGAGACACAGATTTTGAAACTCTCGTGCCTTGTGAATCATTATAAGGAATTTAAAAAAAAATTCCTACTGGTTTTCCAGGAAGAAGAATAGTAATTTATGTTTTTTAATTCCAAAAGCATATTTTCATTTTTAGGAATAGTAATTTTAAAGTTTCATGGCAGTTTTAGTCAGACTTGTATCTTGAATTCTAAACTAGTCCTGTCAAAAAATCACTCTTCAAAATATTACTCTTTCTAAACTATCTGCTCAAAGAATCCTTATTTTAACCTCAATGTGAAGAGATTTTATCCTTACACACTAATTTTTCTTACAAAATTTTCATTAAACTCATAAATCTGGACTAGGAATTTCTCTATCAGTGGAATCAACAAAGGGACTAAACTCAAGCCTGCATGTGAAAGCCCAAGAGTTCATCTCTTTGAAATTCTAGCTTAGGGACTCAAAGATTTAATCAAGTGGGAAAAGAGAATACTGCAATTAGGCACCTTAAGAGTGACTACAATAGTCAGAAGCAAGCACTGAATACACAGTGATGAGAAAGATACCTGCTAATATACAAACTTTGCCACACATACCTTCCAGAATGGATCCTCATTTGCTAGCATATAAAAGAAGGGCAGAAAACAGATTAGTGGAAAATACATTGCTGCAGTGGTTACTAGTTCTCTTTGGGAGTGATTTTAATCAAGATGTGGCATAGGAGATCAGGACATTGCCAAAATTAACGCAGGCAGGAAAGAATGTAACAGCAAGCAGTGGAATTAGCATTTGAGATTTAAAAATGTACATTGCAAGAATGCCATGTCCAAAGGTCTGATGCTAAAAGGTGATAGTATTTGATATTTTCAGGAAAATTCCTGCAGAGCTCCTCTCCATGTGCCAGTAATCAAAAAGTCTTCCCAAAGCACCTCAGCATGCTGGGTGTTGGAAAGGGTGGCCCTGAACCAGCAATGCACTTAACTTGGAGAATGAAATGGGTGCCTCTGACTAATCATTAAACACAGGTTTAAATGTTGTGCTAATTTCTGGGAAAAATGGTCCCTCGTGGGAGTGAGCCTGATGGCATCATCAACTCCTTCTCTACAAACTCCTTCCACCCAGAACACCAATGATCTTTGGATGAACTGAGTGATTGTATTCACAACCTGATACGGACAAGAACAAACAGAGCTCACTGGAAAGCAGGCCAAGCCTTCCATAAAAAAAAAATAAATTGTGGAATTCAACACACTCTGTTCCAAAAATAAAAAGCCAGGGAAAATTAAGAGCTTTATAGAAACTGTGCAGTGTGTTGCAATTTTTGCTGCTGATTTCACAGAATCACAGAATATCCTAAACTGGAAGGGAGCCATCAGGATCATTGTGTCCAGCTCCCGGCCCTGCACAGACACCCGAACAATCCCACCCTATGCCTGAGAAAGCTGTCCAAAATCTCCTGGAGCTCTGGCAGCCCTGGGGCCATGACCATTTCCGAGGGAATCTCTTCAGTACCCTACCACCCTCTGGGGGAAGAACCTTTTCTAGCCTTGGCACAGCTCCAGCTGTTCCTTTGGGGTCTTGCAAGGGGCTGAAGCACACTGTCCCAGTGAAAAACACTTATTGGACAGGCCTTTCTTTGGATTAAAGTGGAGACAACCAAACTGGTATTTCTGCCCTGTCCTCCTTCAGCTCCCTCTCTGATCAGAATGTAGCTATCCCATTGTGATCCCTCATATCAGACCCACCTGGAAGTCCCCTCCCACTGTTACACTGGTTTTACACACTGATTTTGCATATACATGAAGATGTACACATGAGCAGGCCTCACACACGTAGGAAGAGGAACTCGAGAACAAAGAAACAGCTGTGCCTATCTTGGACCACAGGCTGTAAATCCCCACGTCCTTTGCTAACACCACACAGTGCTGCCACTATTGCACAGAACACAAGCACAGGGCAAACACTGAGTACATTTAGAAGCATCCTTCCCATGCTGGCAGTTTTTGGGTTTCCCTAATCCTGAGCTTGCATCTTCGTTTTTATATTTAACAGCCCTTGATAGATTTTTTCCTTCCATAAATTTCTCTATTTTTCCCAAGAATTGTTAAGTCTACTCCGGCAATGACTTCCAGAAATAATCACAGACTGTAGATGTTATTTCATATCCAAAAATACACACACAAAGATCCAGCACTATGTGACACCATGATTACTCAGGGGATATAAATATTATTCAGATAAACAGAGGCTTGATAATTGATGAGTCTTTTATATAAATGATACATGTCAGGGGACATGACCTTATTTCAGATAAGACATTTTCATATAAATGAATCCTGATTAATTAACATTTTTATCAAAATTCACAAGAATTGTCCTCTTCTGTATTTCCAGAAATGACAGTTGTTTCCTGGGCATCATGGGAATGTTTTCTAGTTTGTTTATTTGTCTTTTCAGCTCACTTTTGCTACAAAGTGTTTTAAACTTCTTTAAACATGTCCACTTCGCTCTTCTAGTTGCTGGAAAATTAAACTGAAGACAGTATTTTTAAAGGAGCACTATATAAAAGAAGGGCCAGCCATCTCTGCACTGAAGCTGGAGAGTTGCATCACTGCAGAGCCAAGCAATCTGGGACAGCACCTGCCTTCAGTTCAGCCCTTGCACAGCACCCAGCAAAACAGTGCTGGTGCAAAAAAAAAATCCTAGCAAAGGTGAGGAATTCTGCTATAAAGAAGTCCATCTCAACATTATCAGAATAGGCAGATCTCCAGCACATATTCTGGAAAAACCAAAGACACAGGACTCAAAGAGGAATTAATGGCTAAGGAGAGAGGTTGCTGATTTCAGAGGAAGCTCCAAGACAGCTGCATCAGTAGAGCCCTGTCACTTGCTTACTTCCTTGCAAATAAAATGAGAAACATGTCATGTCAGGAAGGTCAGAGATATCAAACCCTAACCTAAACCCACCAAGGGGCTGGCAGCACAGCTTGCTAACAATGCTATTATGCCCTGATTTCTCATATGTGTTTTCATGGCGAAAACAAGTGCTATGATAAGACAAACAATAAATTACAGTTTTAATTTTGAAGATTAAACTAAGCTAGGAATAATGTTCTTTCCAGTGGGGCTCACGTGAGCCTGGCTTCCTGCTAAGAGGCATGTCATGTTAGCTGTTTGCTGTAATAACCTCTCCTGTCCTCTGAGACCAAATGCATTAGAGGCATATGGTAAGTAGGCCAAGTGTCTGCATCCGGCACACGAAGTTTTGAAGGCAGAGAGAAGCTCCACTGCCTTTCTGTCGGTGCTCCTGTGGTGCAGGAAGTCAAGGCAGAGGCAGAAAGGTGAATCTCAAGCACCAAACATGACACTTGACAGGGGGATCAAGCAAACACTGAAAAACTGTCAAAAATTCATGTCTCAATTATAATTACCCCTGCAAATGCTCCTAATACTGAAATAATATTTAACTTGGAAAGAGGTGTCTCTTCCCTTACCTCTAATGCATCTGAGTAGTAAATAAGTTATAAAGGCAAAACAAGGGCAAGGACAGAATCAAATTTCTTTACTGGTTTTGTCTCCTCTTCTGAAGTACAACTCAAGCTTCTCATTTTCTTCCTTAAAATAATGGGCCTTGTCTGAAGAATTAAGCTATACTTAACATTCTCGGTTTTTTACCTCACATATCCCAACTCTTTGTCTTCTCTTTGTTGCACATTTTTTTCTGAAATGCACTTCTTCTCATGAGCTAATCATCCCCAAATGGCTCCTCTAAATTGTTAATTCTCAAGGCATTTACTGTTAAGTTTCAGATTTGAAATTCTTATAAATACAAGACTGGAAGGCATCTTCAAGGTCATCAGGTCTAGATTTATGGCTCCACCTCCTGGAATCAGAAAAACTGTGTTTTTCAGCCCTTGTTACTGAAGTAAAAGGTGTGGGAATTTCTAGTGCTTGAGGATGGAGAGCAGTTTCTTAAAGCTGGTGGAAAGAGGCAGATGAAAAGCTTAAAAGAGTAATTATTTTTCAATATATATTTTTAAGCACTTGGGGTTGGCAATACTACTTTCTTCCATCAGTTCTCTCACTGCATAGTGCTTCAAGTGCCAGAGATCAGATTTTCCACTGATTTTCCACTGCAGAGGCTTTGGATCCATTTCACCACATTGCAACCTTTAGCCTTATTCTTCCGTTGTTTATGCAGGAAAACAATCTATTTTCACCCCATGTTAAAAAATGCAGGGACATCACACTAAGTTATGCCCTAGGGTATCCTAACAGCATATGAAATCCTACTAATAAATTTTTAACATGTCATTAGAACAGTAGTATATTCATTTTAAAAAATGCTTACCTCTCGTTGAAAGGAACAAGGGGTTATTCAAATAACTCGATGCAAGGCGTTTCCGCTACAAGGGAAAAGAAACCAACCCCTGTGTCATTGCAAAGTGCTCTGGTTTTCTCTTACATTTCAGATTATCAATCTCCATGAGCTTACCTCATACCTAACCAACTCTCCAAAAGCTACTTAGACTGACCACTGACACAGTTAGACAGTGATATTTACCTTTCTAACAAGGTTATCATAGAGCAGTTTATTGTGCATTAGATATTATTAAGAAGGGAGAAATATAAATTGTAAATGTTATGGATGGGGTTGCAGGATATGTTGCATGGGCTGATGCCTTAAGTTTTGTCTTTTATGTTTTTCAGATCAATATTGCTTTAATGTTTAACTCTAAGACTTCACAGCCTGTCAGCTACTGTCCTAACATTTTATTCAGACAAATCAATTTCTCTCTAGGCCTGGACTTCAAGGACAACCAAGCCCAAAAGATGTAAACAACAAAGAACAGCAGTGAGGAGAGGGAGGGGGCGAACAGGAGAATGGGGCTCTATTACCTGAAGTTGTAATTGGACAATTGGCTTCTGATATGCAGATGGACTGAGCTTATATCTCTCCAAAAATCATGTTAGTTGCCCATCTTGGGTGTAGTCTCTTGCACTGCCCAAGGTGTACCCTGTAAAGGCCTTTTAATAAATACCTACTTTATTCTTTTAACTCTGTCTAGCTTCTGTTCTAGGTAGCCTGATGCCTGGTAAGAGCAAGGCTACAGCAAAACTAACTCCAAGCCCAAAAACATCCATAAGGGAAAATTACTTCTGTGAGATGACATTTTTATTTGCATATATAGAAATGGTGATGGATTTCTCACCTGCAGGAAAACCATTGCTACCTTTGTGACACCTGCCTACAGTTCAGAGGAACATACTGCATTTGCAAGCATAGCAAAATATTTCCCTTTCAGAAGTGAATGTGCACTACCTTGAGGAGCTGGCAGTGATTTCAGTCTGCTGAGATCACCAAACTTAAAAACACAGAGCATGGCAAACCTGTCTGAGATGTTAACTCATCTAACACAGCCCAGACTCGTCCGACAGCCCAAGCTGTGGTCAATAGCAAGCCAAGCTTCATTAATAGTCTAGACAACCCCAAACTGTTCCTCTGAGCCATCCAATACCTGTACAGCAGGACTGGAAGCAGCTCTATTTTCCTCCATTAGATGTTGTTAGATTCTGCTTGAAAGAAAATTAGAGGACTTTTGCTAATAAATTATTTATTCTGTGGTGAACAAACTATTCTCTTATACATGGGTCCTGCCAGTCTGTTAATGAATTTTGAATAGATATTTATTTCTTAAAAAAATAACCAGCACAAAATGTAATCCTTTCATATGAAAAAAAAAGGCTACTGAGAGTAGGAAAAAAAAATGGTATCTATTTTTTTTAAGACAAAGCTTTGAAAAGAAAAAGCACAGCACTCAGGTGAAGACATAAGACCATGATCACATTTTTGCAATTGAAGTTAGTATCACCACTACAAGTGCTGAGCTACTGCCATTTTGAGGAGTTGGCAAATAAAAAGTTCAATTTATAAGCAATTTCATTTTAAATAATCATGAATTAAAGATCATTCAGCAGACTAAATTAAACTGCACTAAAATGCCTGAAATGCCACAAATACCTCAACTCACTGATTAGCAAATCAGTCTGAGCAGCTAATTGATCAGAGAAAAACCATCTGCCTCCATTTTACTTGAATGGCATTCCCCATGGTCAGAACTTAATGACAGCTTCTAATGAGGACACAGCTGATCAGCCACAGGAGTTTTGCACAGACATTTCTTTCTCCACACCGTCCTTCATTTCAGCATATGCTTTTGAGAAGAGATATGATGAAAAGTATCAACTAGGGGTGCAGCAGACCTAGGCCATCTTCTCTTCCACCTCTGCTCCGAGGTAATAGAGTTTGTCACAAACACCAATCTGGCTACAGCCACAAAATTTTGCTGTAAATATTTTAATAATTAGGACAAAAATGTCTAAGGCACTACAGATTTAATGGTAGCAAGGCTAAAATTCCTACTGTGTTAAACACTGCATGTATGAACATCAGTACTTGCTCTGAAGGAAATAGTTGAAGAATTCTGAAGAGTTCAAGTGGCCAGAGGTGCTCTGGAGTATAAAAATCTCCAGTGCTTTCAAACTGACAGCTGGCTGCAACTGAGTTTCATTTTAGTAGAAAGTTCAGACAGTAAACCCAAACTGTGCTGAAATTTCAAAGGTGAAATTTTAATTAGCTGAATAAATGCATGTATGTTTGTTTAGAAACAAAGAAAAAAATCAGAAAAAGTTAAGCCTGTTTATATGCTACTTTTACACCAAGTTTGCAATCCAATATTATGCAGGACCAAATTCTGATACTACTATAAATGCAACAGTGTAAGTGAACAGACAAGAGAGATTATCCAGAGCTTTTTATTTTTAATAGTGCATTATTATGTTTATTATGCAGACTTCTATACCCCCTGCAGAGCTCACTGATTCTTAAACCAACACACCCCTTTTACAAATATCACTAACAGAAAAAGCAAATATCTCCATTTATTATTTGGCACATTTGAACATAATGCAGCACTTCTGCTCTCCAGCTATGATCTAAAGGGACTGCTTTGTAGATAAAAGAGTAATGAGGTCCCACACTAATTTAGTCCTTTTTGTCTTTATTAAAAATAAGATGAATTCTAATTTGGAACCAGTGATGTTGTGGGTTGAAAACCTGTTGCTTAGCCACTGAGATGAGATATTTTCTTTCTTTTTTACATCAGTATCTCTTTACAAGTAACCATAGTTCTGCATTTGTATATATATTTGTAGTAAGAAACACCTAGACCTTTTATTGATATGAAATAGAATTGTGGTAAAAATAGTGAGTTTTAAAGTACCTCTGTTTCCAAGAGTCCACTGTAGGCTGGATTTGCTGTGCTTCTTCTCTTTCTTTCCTGACGCTTGCTCTGAATTTCTGTAACCATGGAAAGGTACATGAACTCTGTATTTCTCATTCATCAGGGAAAAATGTAGATAGAACTTGTTAAGCAAGATGATCTTACCCTCAGCCCCTTGAGTTTCGTGTTCTGTTTCAATTTCTAAAGTATAATTGGGTTGCATCAGCACTGATATTTTCTGCAATTCAGGGTTTGACATTAATAAGATTTTCCTTGTGAAATTCAGAACACAGGCATTTTTTAATTTTTTCCTTCCTTCAAGGTAGACTTCTGCTGCCTTACAAGAATTTTATTATGATCCCTTCAGACACATATTCAGTAAGCATCATCAGAGAGCCTTCAAAGTACTCTCCATGTCTGCTATTAACAAAAGGGAAGAATTTAACGCAATTAAACCTTTAATTCATATCATATGAAAGCACAAAGAACCTTCTAAATTCGATTTACATTACTTTTCCTCCGCGGAGGCTAGAAAAGGCATAGTTGAAATGGCACAGCTAGATTCCCTTCTAACCAGGCTGTGATGATTTACCCACCCAGAAGCATACAAATTCATAATTCTGAGCTTGCAAAATGTCATTATGAGCTATATGTGTGTATATGTGTTGCTGCAAACATCAGCACACAGTTGGCTCTTTGGACTGCAGCCCATTTGTCCCTTCCACTAAACTTCTAAAACTCCCTTCCCTTAAATAAGGACACATATTGAAGATGGCACATGCTAAGGACTGTGTTTAGCAACCACTAGCCATGTGCTCAACTCTGCAAACACAGACAGAGGAATAGATTACTTGGCAACAGAAATCTGTAGGTTTAATGCTACTTTGATCTGAGCTAGGATTCCATTTACATCATATGGAACTTCTTTTTTCAGCCCTTGGTATCAGTTCAGAATGCTGAGATTGTTACAAGCATGTCTTTTCGAGTCTATTATTTTCATTATAAAGACACACTTTAGTAAGGAGAGCCACAGCATCCATCCCATGACATGAAGTGTGTACTCTATTCCAAAATATTTCCTATGTGAATATTGTAAGGTAAAGTTTAGACTCTGTGCTGAGGTACCAGAGGGATCTTGTTAGTCTAAATCCCCCCATGGTGGTGATACCTTCACTCTGTCCTGCTCTATCTCAGAAGGAGAAGAACTGCCAGAAGCATATTCCTCAGCCCAGGGGTACACGCAACAGAAACTCAGGACACATCTAATTTTGCAGGAGGTCTCCTGTTTTTCCCAAAGTCTGAGCTAAAGAGGTCTATCTCAGAACTCCCTTAGCACCAGAAAATGGCTTCAGGGTATTGAGCAAGATCTCCCACCTGTAATCCAACAATAAGGTACAGCTGAGCTTTCAGGGTGTTTATGATACTTGGGAAATGGATCCCTAGCACTTAGTTCTGGTTTCCAGCACCCTTTTCAAATTGATCATTCCCATATACCATTTTAAGCATTGCTACAGTACAGGGTGTCAGTATTTTTGGTCATGTCTTGGACACGGTGTCCCTGGAGACAAGGCCAACACTTTGTATGGATTTTGTACTAGCCTAACTTCCAAGATATGGATTTAAAACTTTTCCTTCACAAAAGACTATTTGCTAAGCTGCTGTTTTTGGAGTGATGGATGTATAAGAAGGGAACTAGATGGACTAGAAAAAGAGGAGTAAATCTGCTAGCTGGGTTTTCCTACAGCACAGGGACGTGTCACGTCTAATGTTCAGAAGGTGTCTTCTCCTAGGGCAGGCCTGTATTCACCATCTGACACAATCTGTCACATGCTGCCATGTGACTCAAGGGGCTGCACAGAATCTCACCACTAAAAAATGTGTGATCTGAAGCTGCACTGAAATGGGAGATAAATGCATCAGCTCTAACCACTGTAACATCTCGTTAACATCCTCCATGCTATGCAGATTCCAAAACACAGGATCTTGTCTGGAAAAGACTTCTGTCCTGCTGTGAAAGTATTCCCTATGAAATGCTCATGTGTCTGTGCTGGAATATTCATCCCAAAGCTCCCAGGCTTTTGAAAGCATCTAAAGGGAATTGTGCCTCAGCTGCAGCAGCAGCAGGCGAGTGTTAGATGCAGCTCCAGTGGCCTGCCAAAGCCACAGAAGAGAGATGTTGTTCTTGATATCAGTGTCAGCTCTTATGAGGGAAATGTTCTCAAGGTCCAAAAGTGACAGAGATGTCACAACGGAGGAACCTTGGTGCAGCCATAGAACAGAGGAAGTGGCCCTTGGCCAACTCTTTCCTTGGGTCTCAGCAGAGTGGGCTGGAGCTGCAGCTCTCACAGCCAGGCTCAGGACCCTGGTCAGTGAATTCAGGGCTTGTGGCTTCTCAGCACTGCCATGGCAGTACAGCCAAAAAACTGGAGTTAGGCCAGGCTTGGTTTTCCAGAAGTGGTCACAGGGATACAAGATTGTGACTTTCAATGGCCCAAAAGAATTCAATGCAGCAGAGTTTTCTTTGTACGTAAATGGGCCAAGCATCTCATAAAAGAGTGGATCTGTTGCTCTCTGCCCTTCTTGGACCCAAGTTAAAGAGAAGATTTCTTTGGAACTTGCTCTCATCAAGGCAACAGAAAATATCTGGTGGGGTCTGAATCACACATATGGCAGATACCTGGAATGCAGCTTTGGAAGAGGCATTGCTATGGTACAGAGATAAAAGCTGGCTGGGAGGAAAAGTGATAGCAGTAGGAATAGAGAGAAATTAGGAGAGAGAGAGAGAGTAATGAACTGAAACAGCTTGAGATGTACACCACCCTATGCAGCCATCAGGGAGGGAGAGTACCTTCTTTATGGAAACAAAAATACCATGCATCAATGTACATCTAGAGTGGTTCTGTCAATAACTACACCTAGACAGAGCAGAAGCATACACTGGTGCACTATCTTTTGTTACTTGTTACTTCTGCTAAAAAAGTCTTGTGTACTTTTCAGAACAGAATGCAATAAAGTTAAATAAAATTTGTTTCAACTGATGAAATCATAAATATTTCAGAAATCTAGATGGACCAAAATATGCATTTTTAGAATGACCTGAACTAAAGGTCCTTCTTCTAAAGTTTCCTTTCTACCTTTTTTTTACACAATTGAAATGCTAAAAGGTGTTCTAATAGCCTAGAGAGAGAGATGTAATATGTCACAACCATGCAATGCATTACAGAATTGAGCTATCTCGTTCTTTAGCTTTTCAATTAAAAAAATAGAAACCAAACAGTAAAAATTAAAGTGTAATACATTTGACAAAGATGAATGAATTTGAAGATAGCTTTATGTTGAAGGCCAAACTACAAAGAACTGCTGCCTTCACCAATAACACTCTGCGTGGTCATTCTGTGAGGCCTGTGACGGCAATTTATCTTCAGGGAAAGCTGTACCTTGCAGACTGTCAGGCAGTAGGAACAGCTGTGTTCATTTACTGGTAAAGATGTCTCACACTCTTTACAGAGCTCTGTTCCCAAGCAGGGAATGCTCCTGTGGAGGTTAGGTGAGAAGGCTTCTAGGCTGATAGAGAAATCCCTATAGAAGTGGATCACAGTCCTTCACCAAAAATTTAATAAGTAAAACTAGGAAAAACAGTAACACTGTGAATTAATGACACCAAATGAATAAGCTGTTAATGATTTAATATTGATAGAGTTAAATTCCAGAAATGAGAAATTGAGAAATGCATTAAAATAAACTGAACTGTGTAATGACCACTGCTTCCTGATAAATAGCAATGACTGTTAACTGTAAACATGACAGAGCAGTAAAATAATAACCTTTAGTATGTGAAAGCTATAAGGGCATTTTGACAGTTGTAATCACCAATTCTGATGAATAAATACCCTTTCTATAGTAAATAGCTATTGGTTGGAACCATTTATTTAATGCTAGTAAGAATATAAAAAGTGAATCTGTCTTCGAGAATTGATTCTGCATGGTGAGTGTTGTAGCAGTTTGGTTTAAAATGTGCATCTCCACACTTGGTGTAGAGCAGAGTGAAGCACTGCTTGGCATTTTGAACATAAGCAATAAATCCACACAAACAATTTATTAGTTCCAATAAAATCAAAGGGTATGGAATTATTCAAAACTAAGTCCTCTCTGTTGTAAGCATAATTTGTACTTTCGCATAATTTCAAATGTTGTCCCATTTTCCTTAGACAAAGAAAACAAGAACCAGTCATCATTGGCACTTTTTGGATTATAAATCTTCCCAAATTGTTGTAGCTTTTTGATTTCCATTTCAATCCATTACCATTAAGGGATTTAAAATTACAAAGGCTTAAAATTTCTTTACACTGCTTTCAAATTCTCAGTCACTGGGACATGAAATGATTTTTTAAAATGCAGATTTAAAGAGGAAAGACACTGAAAAATGGCAACAAGACCTACAGGAAATCTGCTGCATATACAGAGGAGACATTACAATTCAGATGTATTTTCTCACTAATTCACAACTTATCTTAAAACCAAGGAATGGAAAGCTTAGTAAAAAGAAATCAAGCTAAAAATGGTAGATACCTTGAGACAGCAAGGTAGCTAAGCATGCTCCTAAGTCTAAAGCACATAAAACTTAAACTCAGTGCTCTGGAAATTCCTAAGTATTTTGCCAGCTATGGCCCATGGGATGGGTGGTAAATATCAATTGCCATTTACATTTTTTGTGATCAAGAATCCCTGTCAGCTGACACAGATACCAGCTTTCTCTCCTTTTACTGGTGGAATCACACCAACTTGTAGTAGGTGAGCTTGTAACTAAAACCATCAGGGTGCAGATCTTTTCTTAAAAATATCTGCATCATCTCTGTCCATGAGCACAATTCTACCACCCCAACTTGTCTCATGCCACTGGCAAATTTACTAAACAAACTCTTTTATCCCCTCTCATCTGTGATTTCAGAACAACAAAGCTGAGGCAAAAAAGATACAAATCCGCTAACTTTTGCAAGCTATTTTTGGAAGACTGGAGAAGGAAAATGAAAACTATGTGATACTGCATTTAGCTTATGTGCAATATTTATTTGAAGTTATATTCAGGAGCCTGGGAAGACATGCTAGAGGCTCTCCTGCAAACAGAGGATTAGATGGGAAGTTTGTTAAGTTTTTGGCTAAGTGGAGGCAATGGAAGGAAGGAATTCTTTGTGAGAAATAGTCTTAAGTAAGTAAAATCTTATGAAACAAATTCCAGATTTTACCACTATTTTACACATGATTCTGTGGAACTCTGGAGATGACAGACAATCAATTAAAAACTGGAAGTCCATCTCACACGAGAGAGAGCAGAGGGCACTTGCTGAATATCTGGGCAAATACCTTTGAATATCACAGATCCATTAGCCAAATCAATGGTGGTCAGAGCCTCTGAAGGATTTTTGTTTTGCTGTTTCCCTCAGTTGTTAACATCTTTTAAAGGACCGTGATGACCCAAACACCAGCCTGTGCAAGCATGCTGGTGCTGGCTGCAGGGCCAGTCCTCATGCCCTTGAGCTGTGCAGAGCTAAATAAAGTCACCCACTACTGTGAGACTGAAAGGCACAATTGTGCAAAGGTAACATTTAATCTGTTGGTTTTTTTT
Source organism: Petroica traversi (assembly GCA_025920805.1). Lineage (NCBI taxonomy): Eukaryota > Metazoa > Chordata > Aves > Passeriformes > Petroicidae > Petroica > Petroica traversi. Next base: position 4,955,627 of record JAHLSL010000042.1, on the reverse strand, counting down.
TTTTCATTTTCATTTTTTCAGTTTTCATTGCCCCTCGGAGGATGGGGGAAGGAAAAACTGAAAGGGAATCTTGTTGATGTGTATAAATATATGCAGGGGTCAGGGCATGGGCTGGGCTGTGATCCATAGTGCCCAGTGACAGGACAAGAGGCAGCGAGCAGAAACTCATGCCCAGGAAGTTCCTCCTGAACATGAGGAAGAACTTCTTTACCAGGAGGGTAACAGAACACTGAACAGATTACCCAGAGAGGCTGTAGAATCTCCTTCTCTGGAGAGATTCAAAAACCATCTGAACACAATCCTCAGGACCGTGCTCTAGCAGAGAAGCCAACAGAAAAGATTTAACTCAAAAACTGAACTGTAAATCAACATATGCCATCTTACCTTCCAAATGTTCTGTTGTAACCAGTCCTAGTGCTACCATGAAAGCAATTTTCTAAGGAAAAAATAAATGGGTTAGATTTTCTACTATAATAATCACAGTAAGAAAATAAATAAAATTAGCATTGACAGAATAAACCCAGTAAAAGTCTTTTAGAAATGTATCTTATTTGATTGCATAGTAATGTGAAGAACTTTAACTGAAGATTTGCTTGAGATGTGCCTGGTTCTCCTTGTATGACTACATAAACTCTAGCAGTTCAAAGACTTCTGAAGTCAATACCAAATGACTACTGATCTTACACAGCACACAAATCAATATTCAGTCAATTCAATCAGTTCAATTTCATATTGCTAGCTGGATTGTTACTCCATTCTTTACATTCTTTAGTGAAATAATTTTGTATTATTTTTTCGATCTGGACTTGGCACTGCTTTTATTGGATATGAGTAAGCTGTATGAAGTGAAACAAGTATGAACTGTACAACACTAAACAAGACATTAGAAGCATATTGAAAGTCCCCTCGCATCCCCCCTCCCCCAAAAATCAGAAATTTCTCTTCCCAAGATATAAAAATAACATTGTGTGCATGGATTGTGAAGACATATATTGATCCAACATTTTTCCTCATTGGGAGTGAACAAACCTCTCCCACTGACACTGGTGAACTCATTCTGCAGTGAGGACTCTGACCTAAAATACTACTCCCAACTTTTCTAAACTGTATATGCACAAAACACATCTTCATATTAAAAAAAAAATCTTCAAAACATGCTGATACAGTGATAGGACAAGTATTAGAGCAGATCCTAAATTTTCTGTCAGCGATTTCTCACTAGAAAATTTTTCCCTGCAGAAAGGTTTTGCTGAAGTTTTTATTGCATGTTTTTGATGAAAACTGGAATTACACTGTGTTGTACCAAGCCCAAACTGAACTGAACTCATTGGTTTTCAGTCACATTTGTGTTACTTGTGGGGCTTTGGTGGCCTCCTCTTTCCGCTGTTCTGAATGATCTTGTTGGATCAGGTTACCAAGGGGCATTTTCATGAGGTTCAGTTCCACAGGAGACACCATCTGACTATGAAATCAAGGTCTTGGAAAGTCCAAGCAAGCAAAGCCCACAATCCAAGTCTGAAGAAGTGTACAAAGACCATAGGAAGATGCAAATATAATACCCCAAATAAAATGTTTAGATTTAGGTCAAACTAAAACACAATATTTAAGCAGTAGAAGGCCAAAACATTCTGTTCCATTCAAAGAGTGTCAGGAGAACATGTTTCTACATTTCCAACTCAAAATTAGTCTGACCTTCTTGTTTTGTGAAAAGCATGATGATTCAACATTTCATTTCAGTTCAGGATAAAATCAACTAGTAAGTCACCAGAACTACAATTTCCTTTGCAATTCTGACTTTCACTTAGTGAAATTGTGAAAGCAAAAACATCCTCATCTTGCAGCTGAAGAGATCTAACTACTGGGTGTGTTCATCAAAATCAGAGGGTCAGGACTGGACATCTCTACTACTCATGTATCTGTGAAAATACTTTTGTCAAACAGGTGAACTAACCCCATGTAGGACAGGAACAGTTCCTTCCCACAACCTTGGGAGATTTCTACTCTCCAGGTAGATTTTAAAAATGGTGTAGAATTTCCTTACTGGAAATTTAGATATATTCACACTGCATTTCTCCCTTCTATATCTATGGTAATTACATGTGTTCATTTGCATGTCAGACCTTGATTTGACTAATGTTCAGTCCTTACATGCCTGAAACACCACCCAAGCAGTGGGAGCCCCACACCTGAAGGAAAAAATGAATATTTGATCCACTGTTCAGATCTGAGAAGACAATTAGTCAACAAGCTTCACCTCAACCCCATCAGAAAGTAACGTTGGCAGGATACTTCTCAGCACTGTGAGCAAAAGGAATAACATTTAGAGATGAAAACAAAAAGCTGGAATGTGTTTTCCCATTTGAGTGCAGAATTCCTGCATTACCCCAACATTAAACTGTAGGGAAAGCACCCATTTTCTGATGCCTCAACTGAAATTATTTGTGTACTGTAGTGTTTGCTAAACAATTTCATCTCTTCATGCTGAAACTGTTTGAATGTGTATCTAACTAAATGTAATGACAACATACCTGCTTAAAACATGAAGAGCCTTGATAATTATCTCATGATTAAACACAGGAAGTGTTTGCTTTTATAGGGATTTGAAAGATGGTTCCTTTTTAACATCCCAGTACAAGCTGTTTTCTTTTGAACAAGCATATTATATTAACAGCCTCTTCCTTTTTATAGGTTTTGCTGTTTCACACCCCTGGAGCTCATTGGATTAAACTCAAAATCTGATTTCCACTGCAAAACTTTCTTTTCAAATAACACAGGGTCTATTATTTCTCCTCTATGCAGGAAGCTGCAAAACCAAGACTTCATTTTCTCCAGATTTTCAATCCAGGCTTAAGATTAGCATTTAGTTCACAACTGCCATGTGTACTTAGGAAAGATTAGAACACCAATAACTAAATAACCAGCATTTATGGCAGTAACTTTTCTTTAGATAAAAACATTTTAGAATGAAAATATTGCCAGATAGTATGCTAATATGATTTTTCAAATGAGTAAAAAGATTTTGGTAGAATTCTGTTTCTTTCTGTGTTGAACTCAGATCTCTTCAAGAAAAAAAGAAAAAAATAAGCTCCCCTCTGCCCCTCAAACAAAAAACCCCTTTAAAACAATCCCAAAAACCAATGCCCATGGCATTTTCTCGCAGAGGAGAAGCTCCCTTTTGTAGTTCCTCCATCCTGGTAGGAGAAGGCCCATCACTGGATCCATCATCACTGTTCTCCATCCCCAGCTAAGCCCCACTGCTGGGAAGGAATGGGTGGCCTCCTCCTCAGTTCAGGGCTTACCAGCAGAATGACCAAGCCAGGAACTAAAGACAGAAATTACCCTCCCTCTTCTCTGTTTATTCAGGTACCCTCAGTAAATGCATGCAGGATTCCTGGCTGCCTGGTTATTTCTGGTTAGCTTGTTTCAAATTGTCAGAGTAATTTGATAAATCCCAGTCTCTCCCAGCTAAGTTCTCCACAGAGCCATATTGGAGCTCCTGCCTCAGTTTTGTGCTTTGAAGATAAATAAAAGTGAGAAGTGCCTTGAGTGCCTATTTTCTTTTTTAAAATACCATTTTTCTTTAAATTTAATCATCTGCTTAAAAGCCATGAGTGCTTATAGAAATACACAGAATGTCTTTTCATGAAGCAAAACAAAGATTTTCAAAAAAGCATTTTGTTTTGCAATTACATGTTCTATTTATGTCGTTACATGTATACTAATTATGATGTTAGTTCTAATTATGCTAATTGCATAAATACATGATAATCAACTAAAGTTTACTTTCAAAGAACAAAAGAAATTAACTGTAGATCTACCTATTTAAGGCTGTGCAACAAAAGTATGAAAATAAAATAAATGTCATAGTTTGGGGCACAGCATCAGCACCCTACCCAGAAAATAAAGATTTTTGAGAGCTCAGTAAACAAGGTAGGGCAGTGCCTCTGGTTAGAAAAAGGTCGTAGATATATTCTAGTTAGCAATGTAAGGAAAATCTTACATTTTTGAATCCCATGCCAGAAGTGTACCCAGACCAACTGTCTGCATCTCTCTGGAAGACTTTTTTCAATGGGGAGAAGTTACAGGCAAAGAAAAGTTGATGGTTTTTCCTAGCATTTTGTTTCTAAGCAGGGCCCCCTGGCCTTTCTGCCTCTAAGGTGCTACAAAATAAATAAGTTTTTGGAAATACCTGCCTAAACAAAACAAGACTCTACAGTCCAATCATTTAGTGGTAATGAAGATTCATGTAAGGGTCAGATTTTAAACATGGGAGTTTTCTGAAGCATAGTTTTGCAGAGCTTCTACACAGAGCTGTGATATTTTGGGCTAAAATATTTATCCTTAACATTGTTTTAACTATATGAATCTCTTAAAATAGTAAAACACCCACATGCCTCAAGTAACAAATTTATACTGTGATAATCCTCTTAAACCTACAGTTCCAAGGAAGCTTTCGTGCTACACATTTATTAAACTAGTGAGGTTAAGATTTCACAGGAGCTGAGCATTTCCAGAAAAGAAATAGATTCAGTTTGTATAACTTCTCAAACTGCCCTAGAATTACGCCCAATCTAATGTGAACTTATCCAGTCAAAACCCAAAATGTCTGTTAGAGAGACCCCATTTCTACAACGACTTGCAGTTTATATTTTTAGTTTAAATCAAAAGTATAATTCACAGAAGAGATTTAGTCTCATTACCTGCTTACCACTCTCTTACTCAATTTAAAGGATTTTAATGTATTTCAGACTACAATCTGAGTACATGTAGGAAGACGTACACAGCAAATGCAGGAAACTATTAATACAATCTAAAAATTGCAAGATTCATTACAAAGGTGTTAAAAGCTCAGCTTACAAAAGAAATGTTAATTCCACCTCGTACACAACCTCTAAATCTGATGCTATATGTTTGATAATATAAAAGAAAATATCATAAGTTTGTAGACACTTTTCACAAGAAATCCAGCTGTAGCCACAGAAACCTCCAAGTCTTACATTTTGTGACAGTGGAAGGTCTATATGGTGCAAACCAAATTTGTCAGGGCACTCATTGGTAGGGAAATCTCCCTGATTGCCGAGATTGAGAGGAGAAATGAACAGCTGGCAAAACCATAAGCACAAATAAAGTAATTGTGTATGCACACAGGAGAATGTTTGGATTTGGCCCCCATAACTTAACAATATTGTAGCTCATTTATTAAAAATAAAAAATTAATCACCTCTGGATTTTCCTCCTTTTTCTTTTTGGTAGCAGATAGTCCCTGAGCTGACTCTTCAGGAGGTTTATTTGTCTCCACTTTACTTTCTGTCTGAGTTTGGACTTGAGGTTGAATAATGATAACCTAAAAGACAATGTACAAATAAGAGAATTCACCATACGAAACTGGATTTTTCTGCCCGAAACCTGGAGTCCTCTTTGAAAGGTTACTTGATACCCTACAAATAAGAAATGTAAGACACAAGTCAAAAGCATAAAACAAAAGGATACCTAGGTTAGGGTCCTAAATCCATCCTTATGTTTCCAAAAATTGATATGTATTGGTGCATTATAAACCTGCTGCAGCCTAAGTGATTTGATCAGAGCCTCTGTAAATTAGGACACTTTCTAATTAGAGGAATTGTGAAGGTGGCTAAGAAGCCACTCTTTAGCACTTGTAGTGTTAGGGATTTTAAGGTCTTTCCTTTGACTTTATTTGGTGTAGAGTAGAAGAGATGGGATTACTTAAACATTGAAACTCAGTCTCATCTCAGTTGTTCTAGTGTTATTTCAGAGTAAGTGCAGAGGATGGCAAAGGAGGTACTCTTCACGCAACTGAGATCAGACTCCAGTCCTCAGCCTTTACATGTTATAAGCACTGGATGTCCAGCTTTCCGTAGATAAATAAACTGTATGTGTTTTAACATAGAATTAGGTCTTGTTTAGGACCTATAGGAATTAGGACACAGATCTCATCCACACATTTACTGTAGTATATCCAGCTGCTCATATTTGAATTACCACATTAAGGTTTACATCATGTAGGTCACATTCTCTAGGAACTATTAAATTTAAAGGAATGAATTTCTGCCCACAGAACTACACATGTGACTTCATACCTAAAATCAAAAGGACTGAGGAATCTTGAAATTACTTCCCCAGGACTATTGCCTTCTAGATAAAGATTACTAGATTTGAACACTGCACCTTTTCCATCTACTTCATTGCTTATTTTCAATCAATGTCATTTAAGTGTTAGATACATTATCTTAACTCAGACTCTCTAGAAGATTCAAGAGCATAAAAAGAGATGATTTTCTGAGCCATCAGCCATTTTAAGTAAAAGAAAAATAATTTATGCCAAAAAAGTGGGGAAGAGATGCATCTTTTTATTTACTTCAAAAGCCGTTCTATATCCTGTATTTTTTTTTAATGCTGTATGATAACCTGTGCTGCCAACAAGACCAAAAGTAGCAGAATCCCAGTAGTTAATTACACTGAATGTGGTACATTGGCAGCCTGTATGGAATCTCTCTCTGGTATAAGAGTGGTGAAGTTCTTGCATTCTAGTGCTAAAAAGCAGTACAAAGGTGAAACAAGTAAATCATAGCTTGAATTTTTTCTTTTTACTGATTAATATCCTGGTCAGTTCTGAAGCCCTGAGCTCTCATTTCATTTGGTCTTCCCCAGAAGAGCAGAAAGGAATTTCTGATTATTTTGTGTACTTCCTGGGGTTGGTCAACAGATCTAGTATTACTGTATCATTGAAGAGGGAGTCCACAGGAAATTTGAGCCTGTATGGAATTTAGGGATATTATCGGTGAGGAATGGCTTAAGGAAAGAGATCATATGGTCCAATTAATGTTAGTCTACATAATGATGCATTTTGTTTGCAGTAAGAAAGAGGCTTGCCCACAGATAAAAGTCCACTAGCCTCTGGGTGTCCCTGTAAGAATTTCCCCACTGCTTTGTGAATATTTTCTTGGAGAAGAACCACTGGCACCACTGCACAGGCTGTGCCCTCCCAGGGGAATATTCTGCCCGCACCTGCAGCACAGTTCTTGCATTCCCTACCCCAGGAACCCACCTTGCTGTCGGCACTGATGAGGAGAGGCTGCACTTTGATGCTGTCCTTGACCACTGAGACGCTGGCGCTGGTGCTGAGGGGAGCTGCATTGCTGGGGGAGGTGGAAATGATGGCATAGGCCACCCCAGCACTGCTCAGGGGGGACGAGAGAGCTGCGGGCTCGCTGACACTCTGTGGCTGGCTGCTGGGGGTCTGTACATGGCTGACAGTGTTGTTGGCAGTCGGGAGGGCAGGGCTGGGGTTTTTGATGCTCACTATGGTTGCCTTCTGGAAGGTGGGAAGCTGCTTAGAAGGTTGGTCTCTGCACGGGGAGATTGGGAGGCTGTCTGGAATCAGGGTCTTTGGCCTAACCTACAAACAGAGAGACAGGCGTTATTGGACATAGGAACAAACACTGCACACACGTTCTCCCAGTAGGATCTCTAATCTCATTAACTACGAACCAGGAGCATCTAGAAAAACAGAATGTAGTAACTGCAAGCAGCCAACCATTCATTTACTTGTAGATATATTCCCAGCTCTTCTCAACTGGGTAATTTTGAAGTTCTTAACTCACTACAATGCTAAACAATAAGGGAAGAGAAAGTCAAATCCTCATTTTGGTTAGCACACATCCATACAAATCCTAGCCAAGTCACATCCAGATCTCAGTAGTGATGTGTAAGCCAAAGCCTTTGCAAAGAATGGAAAATCCAGATGTGAAAATCTCCTTTTCTGAAGGACACAACGCTCTTGCTGTGAATTAAGGAGAGGGGCCTGAATCATTAAGGGAGTTGTGGGAAAGCATTTACAGGGACAGTAAAACACACACATATACTGGTGGATTAGTCAATGAACATGCTCACATATTTAAGACATGCCGTGTCAAATCGAGAGAGGATCAGTCACACAATCACTTAGCTCACAAAAAATAAATAAAATAATGACAGGGATACAACTAACCCACAGCCACCAAACATATTTTGTTGTGGTAATGAAAGAGCTAATTTGCAGCTGCGGGTGGATGCAGGAAGAACTTCCAAGAATGGAAGAGGACACTATGCCCAGCTTTGCATAAGCTGTGGCTGTACCGAGAGACAGAAATGATAGCTGCAATCAGTTGTTTTTAGCTAATGCGATGTGTTTCCAGTGGTGTAACTAACATCACCCTCTCAATATGGCTCTGCCTTAACATCATGTTAAGTACAGTTCCAGGATTGAAAATAAATAATTTAAACTGCTTCACATGAAGTTAACTTCACTCCCTGTTTGTTCGTTAACACAGCCAGATAAAACAGCCAGCTCCTTCTGTGCTTATTTAGTTCTGTCGCTTCTCACACCTTCCACACTGTGAAACAAAATGACAAGTTCTAGCAGACAGGCATGGGAAACAGCTGCCCGTGCCACCACGCTGGAGTCTGCAGGAGCCCTTCAATCTTGAGTCTAAGTAAGCAATTTCATGAAATGCAGAGATTTACAACATGCAGAAAACCACCTCTCAAGGGTGGCCACCATCCCCTGTAGTGCCAAGAAGGAACTGTACCCTTTTGTCCTCACAGCAAATATTAAGTGCAGCAACCCACGTATTGCGAGCTCTTTGTGTCTCAGTAGCTTGTCCCTCAAATGTTGATAGGACCCCGGCACCCAGGAACAGTGCAAAGAGTGTCAGAGGCACAGTCCTGCTTGGGACACATTTCCAGCAGTCATGGCAGATGGAAAGGTAAAGAGGAGGTTTGTCCAAGGTCCTGCAGACTCGTGCAGCCACTGTGTTCAGCTCACAACTTCAGGGTGACACTGGGCCTGCTGTGAAATGCAAAACTACACAGAACTCCAGTGAACCACAGTCAAAATGCCCTGACAGTACCTGAAGGGTTCTTTGCCCATTTTCTTTATGAAATCACTTTTTGTATCGATTATTTGAGTGGCTTAGTTAAGACACCAAACAAGTATCTTGTTCAACTAGATTAAAGGAGGAGTCAGTAATTAACTTCATACCCATGATTAGTTAATAGTCTTATTTTCGAAAGTAGTGCACAAAGTATTGGTTTAAATCCATCAGTTCAGGAGTTTTTCTAGCCAAAAACTGTCAAGCAGTCTACTAGGATCTACTGTATCTGTCACTCTTAATTGCATTTTTATATTTAATCAAAAGCCTCATTAAAACAAAATGCCTATACATATATATATATATACACACACACACAGATTGTCAGATATAATACCTCAATGAATCCTACACACATCCATAATACACATCCTGCAAGTTGTAGATGAATACACATTACTTTGCTGTAAAATAAGCTCTCCCTCCACAGGCAATTAAACAAACTTAATTTTCTAAAATAATAAATTCTTTATAAAGTGCTGCATAGTGAAATTATCAGATAGGACTACCAAATTGTTACAGCACAGAGCATATGCTGGGCACTTTCTGCCACCGTGTGATACAGAGGAGGAATAGCTGTTTTCATGGGCTAAGCCTCTGCAAACTGCTTGCCAAGTTTACCTAACCTTGGGAGACCGTATTTATTTGCACTTACAGAACAATAAAAAGGGTTGACTACAGAAACAAAAGTTTCAGGTGCTCCTGAGTTAAAGTTAAAATAATTTAAAGTCAAAATAATATTTATTTCTAGGGCCTGCGTGTGTGAATGCAAAACAGAAAGCAAACGTAGAAGCCCCTTGGGCTCCAACACCTATGAATGTTCCCCTCAGAATATAAACACTTAATGTAAACAACAGCTGGATGAAAGACTTTTGGCAGAGTGTCACCTAAAACCCCAAACTGCTACAGTTATTTGTGAAGATAAAGGGTGTTGGCTAGAAAGAGAAAAAGTAAGAAGGAAAAAGGTAGCATAAATTCCTTTCTCTCACAGCAAAACTGTAGCTTAAATTTGGGAGATAAAAGCAGGACAGTGGCACTAGCAAAGTTTCAAAGCTGACAATCACTGAAGATGAGGTAGAATAAAACTAGGGCAGGACAGGGACTGCACTGCACGCACACAGTTTCAGAAAGTAATTTTCTACTGAAAGTAGCACAGGTTGGATGGCACCAGTCCCTGTCACAAGAGTTACAGAAATAAAAGGCACCAAAGTTGAGCAAAGGAGATAAAAAGAGAAAAAAAAAAGACAGCATGTATGTTACCAAAAGAGCACTTCGACTGTTGGCTAGTGCTGCAAGTAACAACTCTCCTGTAGCTCAACCCTTCTTTCCCCAAGTATCTTTCTTTTAACTTCTGACAGCTGTCAAAACAGAATGTGATAATACCAGGGCTTAAAATGCAGAGGAGAGAGCTGCTTCTTGAATATAATGATTTCCTAAACCTCTGTTGTTCTTGAGTTTCCTCAATACCCACAATAACATTTCATTTCCTGTGGCAATGTTCAGACTGGTACTTCTCAGCTGTAAGTGAGCAAATTTTTCAATGAGATACTCTCGAACCTGAGTATTCACTAGGTGGGGGCTGTCTGCTTTTTAGACAGAGAAATAAGAGAGACCCCAATCCCGTGTGATTACAGAGTGCTCTTTTGTTCAACAACCTCTAATTTAATATATTTTAAAGAGTTTAGATCAGGAAAGAATCAGCTCATGTGACTAATATGAGTTCTTGTATATCCCAAGCTCCATCCAGATCTCCCTGCATGAAGCTCAAAGACTTCCATTTCACCAAAACATCATTCAAGCTCTCAAGAGCATAAATTGCTGAATACTGCAGCGGTGAATGAATTGCTGAGTGGTGGAGGTGGGACAGCCTGATGTGTGTCACCACTGACAAACAAAAATTTCATCATGGGCAATCTCTTTCCTGAGGTACATCCCACCAGGTGAGCCACTCACCTGCTGCAGTAAAGAAAAATAAGGTAAGGAAGAAAACCCCTTACAAAAGAAGTCCTTAAGATCCAACCCAAATAACTATGGGGGAAAAGGAGAAGGGAAGAAAGCCCCACAGTTCCTTCAATCTCTGTGGGAAATCCTATGTAATCCTAAAGGACAGGATTTAATTAACACAGTTACATCTGTGCAGATCTGCAGGTGTTATGAGAATTGTTAAGGGCATTTCTGTGTTAAGGGCATAAATGTGTTTTTCTTCAGGCCCAGGAAAGAAGGGAAGTTAACAAATGTATTTCAATATAAATCCAAAAGGGATCACTGAGATCCTCCAGCTCACAGGATGGCCTTATAATTTCTGCCAGAAACTGAAGATTGATTTTAACAGAAAATATTAAAGACTTCTTAATGACGAGCTCCAGTAAATTGTTAAAATATTTTATTGTGCTCATGAGTGCTATGTTATTGCTAGGTTGAATTTGCCTAACTTCAGCTTCGAGTCCCAGGATCTTGTTAAAGCTTTGTCAGCAGCACTGAAGAGCTTCCTTCCCCTGTATTAGATATCAGCTGGATCATGCTCAGCATCCATCAGCCCTTCATTCTGGCAGGGCCAATCTGTATGAAAGTAAGTTTTTCAGCTCAATGCAATATCACATTACCTTTGAGACAAAGACCATTATTCACACTTTATTTTCACTTCACCCTTGTACTCAGAGCTTAAAAACAAAACTTAAAATGGATTTGGCACAATTCATATGTCACAGAGGCAAAATGTTGGGAGCAGCAGCCAGAGCTTTCATTCTTGAAAAGCTTTAGAGGATCACACAGAAAACATTAGCAATGGCTGATAAAATGAGTGCAATATGGGGTAATTATATCCTTCACCAGAATGAACAGATGCATGCTGACTTCAGTAAAGCCATGTCTATTTATGCCAGCTGAGGACTGACTCCCTCCCTCTTCTTTTTTAGTCAGTAAAAATTATGCAAAAAAAAAATATTTTCTGCGCTTAACTTTACAGCAGAGACACTCCCTAAAATTCAAGTTGCCCATTCAGTCAAATACAAGCATTTGCAGCTTGGTTCATTTTCAGTTCCTTTCCCAATAAGCTCCTATTATCTTCTGCTTGTTCTAAGATCAGTGTCAAAATAAACATAGTTTATTTTCTTCCTGCAGGGGGAAGATTTAGTTATTTTCTTCCTTCCCCTTGATGAGGCTACACAAAAAGCAAGTTACTTTTCATTGCATAAAGCCCAAGCAAGATGACCCAGATCAGTGAATCCCATGTTCACATAAAACATAACCCTCTCTTTAGCATAACCATAACCCTGGAATATTAGCCTGGTAACCAACAGAAGGATGGTGTGAAATCCAGGGCAAAACCCAAGGAGCTGCTCCAGCCCACATTTTAAATTCTGCTGCTCTGGGTGGAACAGACCAGGGAAGAAACCTTAATCTGATCAAAACCAATAGCAAAATTGAGCAGACTTCAGCATGGCCAGAATTACAACAAGCTCCTCGAAACAAGATTCCTGGTCTCTCAGTTTATCCACAGCACAATCCTGAAGTCACTCAGCAGTATTTTCACCCATGTTCAAATTGCCTGCACTCGATCAGGCATCTCCCAGGTGCTATGTACCTGCCATGATTTGGTATTTCAATTGTTAGTCATGGACTGCTAACTTTAGTGTAAAGGTGACACACAGCTAGTAGAACTCCTGGGTAGTTTTTAAGTAGGCAAAACAATTTCATTTAGTTTTCCATCTCCTTCAGCTTTGCTTGATACTACAAAAATGGAAATTTTGCTGAGAGGGATGTTTGAGTGGAAATCTGCCAGCTCTGCTTTCTGTGGATGTTGGCATAAGGCAGTCAGGTGGGAGCTCTTCATTAAAAATGCTATCAGTGTTTTGAACACTGTGTTGGTTTTGCGTGGCTTGATTTTTTTTTGGTGAGGAGGAAAGTGATTTTTCTGTGGGAAACTGCTAGAAGCTTCCTTTGTACCTGACAAAACCCGTTGTGGGCTGGCTCTGAAAATGGACATGCTGGCAAGACAATTACAATAGTTAATAATGCCTGTGTGATGACAGACATTTAAGAAACAAGAACAGACATTTAAGAAAGAAGAAGCAAGCCCAATTCCTCTTTCTTCTTTTGAGGGGTGGGGAGGCAGCGGCCATGGGGCCATCCCAGAATGGCTGCTGGGGGGGCTGTCCCAGTGCCAGGAGCAGCCACCCCATCTCAGAATGGCTTGCAGTGAATTTTGTTTACTTAGTTGCTTTTAGCCAGCCGTGCTGAGAACAGAAGAGCAAAAGCAGCAGAAGGTTTTCCTTTTTGTGCCCCATATGAAGAGAGGTGCTGAAAGGAGCTGGCACCATGGTGGTGGTGAGGACTGTGTGTCTGGCAGCAAGTGACCCCTCAATGTGGAGCCCAGGCAGAATCAACCTTTCAGTGCTACAAAAGCCTATAAGACACTGGTTTACTTTTGTGGTATGTTTTTCCTTCTCTGCTTTGGGGTAAAATCAAATGAGGCTGTCCAGATGAGGAGCATGAAAGTGTCAAATATATCAAACTCCTTTAGACATGATGAGGACCCTCAAAATGAAAGAGTCCCCTCTTTCTGTCCAGCCAGCCTGGAAATACTTATGCCCACCTATAAATCTAAAGGGAATTTGAAATCTCAAAGAAATAACGAGACTGGCCAAAAGGAGAAATGCCAAGGTGCTGCCAGGTGTTGGTGTGCTGCCAGGATTTGGATATACTGATTTGGATATACCGATTTGGATTTTCCCCAGTTATCTACATGCACCTGAGACAGAAGTACAATCTGTCCACCTTAGAGAAAAGCCATTCCCAGAGGGTGATTCACAGATAAGTAGGCTCCTAAAATGGCAAGAATCCCAAAAGAGCTCCACCCAGGCCTTCCACTCCTCCACACATCTGCAGAGAAGCAGCATATGCAGCCCAAAAGATGAGGTGAGTGTGCCTATAGCTGCCACTGCACTTGCACAAGCTACACCTGGACTCACCTGCTTGAGTAAATGGACACAGCTGCTGGAGCACAGAAGCCTTTGCTGCTCTGGTTTCACCACTGCAGGGCTCTACACACTTCACTGTCACTAGACCTGGCAGAGAGGGAGATCAGGGAAGGTTCCATTCCTTCCAGAACAAGATTGAGCCATAAGTAACATCCCAGAGTCCAGGCATGGCACTGCTTTCATTCCCCGTGAAATACTCCAAATTCTTGGTAGAGAGTGATGAATATGGTTCTGCTGTCCCAGTAATTTGGTGCTACAAACTACAAAGTAAAGGTTTTAGCAGATGCCAAACCCAGCTGGACTCAACTTGTTGGTATGCTTGGGAGATGGGAATTTGCATATCCAAAAGTCAATCCTAGAATAGCAGGATTGTGCCAGTAACTCAGAGCAAGGTATGGGGCCTTGCCTGTCACCCATGGGGACAAAAGGAGGTTAGTGGCCACCCTGGTCTGTGACCAAGTCAGATGAAAAAAAGCTGAGGACATGGACTGTGACAAGATTTAATTCTGCTTGATTTCCAGCTCCTACTGAAAGATAATATTTTCTTAATTCCCAAAATTATTTTTAATGTTTTAATGCTTGCTTTCACAAAACTACAAGGAAGAAGATGTTTTTTACCATAGCACCTGCATGGTATCTCATGGCCTTGCTTCCTGGAATTTTTATATTTCCATCTGAATTTTCCAGTTTTCCTGAAGCAGAGATGACTATGCACTCACCCTACAGCTCTTACAAAGGGCAGCCTTCACAATGACACAGTGCTGCAGATCACTCACAGTGATCACCTGCATCCAGCTGTACCTGGGGAATGACAGCTTTACACCACTCTGATCCGTGGCTATATTAAATCTACTTTCAAGAAATCTGACTATTTACTTAGAAGACAAACTTTCCACTTGTGAATTTAAACCTGGTATCTCTGAAGACATCAAGCACTAAGTTTTGATGGATGGAGGGAGTTCCCCACTAGGAAACTATACGGAAATTTTAAACTTCTCTGTGAGCTTGGAGGGAGAGAGGAACATATAGACAATGAAGAAGCACAAAGGAAGACTGGCATATAAATGGGACATGTTGCTGAAGAAGCTGGCCTGTTGCTGGCCTGTGAAAAAGCCAGAAAAACTCAGGGCATAAGACATACTTACAAAAACATGGCCTTACATATAGCTGCCTACTTAATTTTTTATTTTTTCAGAAATGAGTTTGCTAGGTAGTTATTGCCCATTCTATCTACATGAAATATTCAAGAGAAGTTGGTGAACTACGGCTCAGGGCAGCCAAGAAAACGCTGGTAGTTCATTACTATTAAGTACGATTGCATAAACAGGCCTGAAACAGAAGCCATAGCAGGAAGGGAGTGAAACAAAGTGGAATACAAACAAAAATATTGCCATGAGTTAAACAGCAAGACAGAAAGGATGTGTTCTTTTCAAAAAGCTGTGGAAATCAGCTTCCTCCACTTTTTCCAATTCTTCAAAATTGAATCTAGCACTGAATGAATTTTTTCTGTTTAAAAAAAGCATAGGGCATTGGTATTGCTCATAGTGCAGAATTTGCAATGCCATCACCATTGCTGAAGCACACACTAAATGATAATTTAGGCCCTGTTACAGGTCTTTCAGCTGTTCTTGAACCTCATCTATTTTCAGGAGCAATCTGCTCATCTTTGACACCCCAAAATGGCAGAAATCAAAATGTTACTATGTTGTAAGAACAACTGAAAAGCTAAGTCTTGAACTTGATAAGAAAACTATAACCTCACTTTATGTTCCCAACTCTGCCTTCCACAAAATGTAATTTAAAGAGAGAATTTAAGAACTGTATATTGGAAATACTTCTTCCTTCAAGTAAATGTAGCTCACAGATCTACTAGATTCTGCCATGAAAAAAATTAGAAAAAATAAAGGAACAATAGGAAGAATATATGTCATCAACATCAGCAATTTTCTGGTGTTCATATATTAGAAATACAGCTCTAAGGGCCATGGTGGGAGAAATATATTTATACTTAATAATCATGAATGTGAAAAGCAAACCATAGAATTGTGGCAAAACACTTGTTGAAAAAGATATCCAAATATTTTGACAAAGAGGGTTGAAATGGGAAATAAAGTGCATAGATATAGTGATGGGTGTTCAGAAAAGAAGACAGTTTGACACATTTTTAAAAACAGCGACTGCTACTCTTCTTTCATTCTTACCCAGAGAATCTTTCCTCAGTCTGGCACCTGGGTTAGCTGGGCCAAAACTTTGTATTGGGATAGACAAGGCAAATAAACCAGTGAAACAGAACATGGGGTTAAACTTTGAACAGGAGGGTTAACATTTCCACCAGTTCTTTTCATTACAGTATTGCAGATTTTCACTTCTGTGATTTGTGATTCATCTTTAAAGCATAAATTTACACCCCACCATATGCATTTTGTTCTTCCACAATGAGTCTACACAACTTTTTATAGCTTTTCATTGTGCTATCATCATGCTCCCAGAAGAATTTTTTTCATGGATTGAAGAAAAACACAACCTGCAAAATCAGTCTTCTGATGCACCGAGGTGTGGGCACTTGTCAGGAGCAGAGAATATGTACAAAATGACACAACTCCCCCTTTGAAACTGTATTTTGTACCTGAGGTAGCACTGCTGGTCCTTGTCCTGCCAACCTCTGCAAGGAGCTGACCTGAGGAACCTTAATGGGCACTGCAGTGATAGTTCCCAAAGTCTGTTGAAAGAAAAACATTGAACACAGCTTAAAACAATTGCAAAGCTTTCCCAGACAGAATCTCTCCAAGGCAGCAGGTCCCTTCCAGCTCTTTGTCTCTTCCCAGCTGCCATGGCTTAAGGCTCTCTAGGCACCAGACTGTTTTCAAAAGAGATCTGAAATGCACCACAGCGACGTGCATTGGTACGACGATGCATTTCATGGTAGTCAGGGTCACAAAGAGATATTTGCTGTGCCTCAGGAAACAGTAAATACTGAATTATTAAAATGGAAGGCTGCCTATAAATCTACTACAGCACACTGCCACAAACATTCAGCTGACACACATTTGTGCCAACACAGCATCTATTACTATCCGTGATTATTTTCATTACTCACCATTTTCTTAGTTGTATACCAAATTTATTCAAAGCTTATTTAAGATAGGGTGGAATAAACAGATAGCTTATAAATTTATGATTGGGCCATACGCGTTTAAGAAGACAGCTAACTTTTCCCATTCAACCTTTTTCATTCTTTCTTTCCTGATTTAAATTAATGGAATCATGGATTAGAAGGGACCTTAAAGATCACCCAGCTTCATCCCCCACCATGGGCAGGGACACTTTCCACCAGACCAGATTGCTCCAAGTCCCATCCAATATGGCCTTGGACATTTCCAGGGATGGAGAAGCCACAGCTTCTCACCAAAAGTTCACACTTTGGTTAAGTGGCCAATATTCTTAAGGCAAGATTTTGTAACTTTCATCTATCACTTCGTTATTTCTGTTGGGAGGACACAGCAATATAGGCAAGCAAATGATTGTCATTATAACAGCAAGAAACAATCACCGAACACAAAAACTTATCAGGCTGTTAGAAATAGCTAATATGGAGAAGAATACAGATTCAACTGAATTTAACTCTACTCTAAACTGAGGTTTTGGATCACAGTCAGTAAGATATAATATGCTATTATTACCCCAATCTGGCAATGAAATTTGTCAGTAGAAAATAAACTATAAGATAATCAGCTCAAGGAAAGTGAAACTGTGTCACATCCATGCTAATATGTTCTCCTCAGACCTCACCCACAGAGTGGCAAAACAGTCTATTTCATTCTGTCTCCAGTGCTTGATAAGAAATAACAAGAGTATTCAGGCAGGAGATTCTTAATAAACTTCTCCTACAGCTTTTATATTTTTACCTCTGCTACTCCTGACAGACATTTGGGGGTGTGATGTTGCATATTCAGCAAAGATTAGCATTTGAAGATTTGCCTGAGTAAAACAACAAGGAGAGCTGAACAGTTATAAACATGCAAGAAATTTTTTCTTGAGTACTCATGTATTACCAGTACCTTGTATTATCCATGGAAAAATATACTCCATTAAAATTCTGTCTCAAGCCAAGAGAAGAGGGAAAGGAGGCAGAGAGAGCAACATTTCCATTCATGGATAATAGAACAAACTATACCTTCCTTTAGAAATAAAGGTTCTAGCAGCAGGGTGGGGAACAGAAGGTATTTCTGCCACAGTTTTCTTATTGGGTGACACATGGACTAAAGCAAACGGGAAGGATCTGACTGAACAACTTCTTTGCCCTGTCTACCCTGTCAGAGCCTCACACATGGGCAAGAATAACAAGATGAACTGCAGTCAGGGGAGAAGGAGAAACTGAGCTGCCATCTGCTGCTATGGGCATTTATTAGACTTATCACAACTTCCTGCTTAATATTAGCATGAAGTGTAATCAATTCAGTCCAGATTGAGATTTTTAGGGTAAATACCAAAGTGAACTTTTCAGCCCATGCTACAAAAAGCTTATCACAAGTAGGATCTATATTTTCCTACTATCCCAAATGAAATTTCTTCCCCCACATAGTGAAGTCCAAGATTTACTGGGAAATATCAGGGGCACCACTTCTCATGGGCTGTACAGATACCTCTACAGAAGGTTAAAAACAAGTAGTTCTTCCTTCTGGAAGTTGTGCCTTAAATGCTGCTGCCTCTGACACATTCTAATATTCCTATTCCTACAAACACACAAGGGTTTGCAAAGATTTTCAACTGGACAACAAAATACATGGTCATTGGCCTGGTGGTGTTCGGTCCAAGATTGGATTTGATGATTTTGGATGTCTTTTCCAACCTTCATAATTCTGTGATGCCATTAAAATACAAAGTGCTGAAACTGAATGAAATTTGGAACTGATTATGAAGATAAGGATCAACTTACTGAGATGTTAAGTAATATAGAGTTATCAATTGTTAATATGCACAAAAAGCTCCATGTCTGAGCAACAAATCTCTTCTCTTGTATTTCTTCAAATATCTCAAGGGAATAAAAAAGCCAACCAAGCATCTAGAACAGAATGACTCTGTCCTGTGAGGAAGGAGCTCATGTCAGCCCCTGGGTGCATTGGTGGGCCAATTTCGGTTCAACTTTCACAGCAGTGGATGATTGAGACAAAAGAAATGGGATTGAGAAAACAACTAAGAAACACCACAAAACTTCTCTGCACTGTTCTCTCAGCTTCACTTGAAGGCAAAGAATGGATGAACTGTCTGTGGGTAGCAGAGAAATTCAGTTCTGTCACCTGCACTTTCAAAAATTTAATGAGATTTAGTTTCCTGAAGCAGCAGTTCTGCAGCAAACTCAAAAGTATAAAATGGCACTCTGAAGTTATGACATTTTTAGTGACAAAGATGCAGCCTTCTGTTTACAGATGGTTTTATAGTAAGGATCTGTTATTTAATATTCAAGGAATAAATCTCAGTATAGAAATCAGGAAAAAAATCAGAACTTCAATCTCTTGTTAATATTAGCACAACCGAATGTTCAGACAGAGAGACATCTAAGAATCTATTTCATTTTTCACTATTTACATTGTTTCCCAGCTTGGGCAATAAATAGCTCAAGCTATTCAAGAATCCAATGACCTCTGTACTTTTCCTGTAACACATTTCATCTGTTATGTCTGGGTACTTTGCCTGGGTCAGTATCATTGTCACCCTTTTAGTGATGAAAAAAAATCTAGATTTAGAGGTTAAATGATATGGTCAGGGCTAGGCTGTTGTGCAGGTAGAAATGCAAGCTAGACTTCCAGTGTCTTATCCATGTGACTAATTAACCTTATCTCATCTGTGCATGGAGAGCTCCATCTGAATAGCCTAATTTTTAGGCAGACATGGAATCCCAGTTTTGGCCTCTGCAATGAAGAAGGTGCAGGTGCCAGAACGCTTGGTTGGGCAGTTTGGCTCTGGGTACAACTGACACCTTTTTGCTCTTGTTCAAGCTGTACATAAAGGAGAAGATAAAACCACTTGCCTGGGAAATAAAAACATAAGTGTCCTTATCTGATGCCCTTGGCCACGCAATGAGAACTGGACAAATTTCCCATGGGTCAAGCTATGACACATCAAATCCTGCTGACACTCCCTTCGAACATCAGCCCAAGTTGGGCCCTCAACTCAAGCCCGTGGCTTCAGGAGATGACTAATCAAATTACCTCCACAACAAACAGAAAAATAACAGTAAACTATTGCCCCTCCTTTAGCAGAGCCAGCTGTTTTCATGCCCTGCCTGTCCAGGCCATGGTGAGCCTGGTGAATCAAAGACTCGCCACTCACTAATTCCACACTATTGTTTTTATCCACATGGACCTTTTTCTTTTCTCCTAATCTTTAGCAGTTTATCCAAAGAGCAAGCTGGTCCACATTCTTATAAACCTCTAATTAACAAGCTGAAAAGAAATTTTTCTGGAAATGCCTGACCTTCAAGCATTTTGTATGAATTTATTGTTACAAGTAGAAACAATAATTTAAAAGATTATTTTATGAGTGCTGAATAGCAGCACTTTTGTAAAGATAAATGAGTTTCTTATTTCTACATTTACAGCTCTAAGCATTTTAATGAAAAAAGGTCCATAAAAGTCAAAGGTAGCTCTGAACATCTCTTCTGTCTAAATCTACTCGGGCTTTTCTGGTGACCCCCTGAAACACCTACAATGTGAAGGGATGGGGGAAAGTCAAGAGCCAGGTTTCATTTGGCCTCAGGTTTGATTGTATGCATTTAAACCACACTCACTAACTTTATACAGTTGGGTTTTTCAAATAAGAACAATTCATCAGGTGTCTTTCTTACTGTCTAATTCAGTAACCTTTACATCCAGAAGCATTTTGGGAGCGCACGATCTTTTGCTCTTACCTCAAGCTCCAGCCCTGGACTGGAACAGAAAAGCTCAACCACTCCATCCCTCACTGCAGGAGTTACTGGATAATGAACACACGTGGCTGGGACACAAGACACTTCCCAGCCCCATCTCCAGTGACCTCCACAGACAGGGACCTGGCATGTCAGGGACGTGGTTTTGGTTGAGCAACCCACAGATGCTCTCAGACAGGAATGCTGCAGACCTGCAATCTCCACTGGATAAATGTCCTCCAGCAGCACTTTCCAAAGGTTCACACTTGCAAAAACAGGTGAAGGGATCCAAACTAAATCATCCTTTTACTCACTAAGAAAACAGTAATAACTTAAAAGAGGAAAACCAGCTCAAGCCCTCAAACAAGAGGATACAGTTGCATTAAAAGACAATAAAAAACCCCCCAAAAAAACAAACAGTTCCTCCCATTCAACCATAAAAAAGAGAAAAATTTAGGAGATATTGCCAAGTGCAGTTAAAAAAGAAGACCACTTATTGCCATCATTTCTATTAATACCTTGCATTGTAACTACAGAAGTAACAACAGGAGTTGAATTCAATGATCCTTGTGGATCCCCTCCAACTCAGCACATTCTGTGAACCTCCTATGCTTCTCCTGCAATAAATCAACACCATCCCAGGATAAAGTCTCTCAAAGACAACTGAGGGATAGAAGCATGGGGAGAGCAGCAAGAGGAAGACATAAGAAGTGAAACAAAGAAACATGGCATGGACAGAGAATTCAAAGGATGAAGTCTAGAGATGGTCAGAGGATAAAAGGATGATGTGGCAGAAAGAAAGACCTCCATTATCAGAGCTCAGACTAAGGGCCATACATTCAGTTTCCAACTATTATGTAATGACTTACTTAATCAGTGCCTGAGTTTCCAAATCTAGGACTATCTGTGATTTAAGCAAGCTTCTGCCTTTCAGTCCTGAATTAATACACACACACACACACACACACACACACACACACACACACATGTATCTAGATATTGCAACTCTATTGACAAATATTTGCATTTTACTCAGTTTGGGTACATACATTGCTATGTTCACATTGAATTACAAATTGCTTTCCACCCTCTGGATGTACTAACAAATGTTTAAGGACTTACTGCTACAATTCATTATCTGAACAAACTCATTGCAGAGCCTGTTTAAGATTAGATCACAGCTGTAAAGCTGGTAGGGGACATAACTGTCCTCCCATTCCAGAATTACACCAGGATAAGTAAAATCACTCCAGTCAATCGCTGAAGAGAATCAGACTCAAGCAGTAGTAGAAGGTTAAAGAGACACACAGTTCTACATCATGTTACTAAAATAAGAGCTTAACTGGTGAACATATGGGTTTGTTGTATCCCAGCTGAACAGTTCAATTATTTGAGCTCAACTGACACTGCATTGCTAGATTATTTGTAAACTATTTCACACTGACATCAATACTGCAACACAAATATTGTGTTCCTGCAATGAATTATGAAATACTAATCTTCTTTTTTTAAAGAACATATGGAATTTTTTAAGATCTAGGTCTTCTTCGTGTTACACCTAAGCTATTAAAAAAATGTTTTTATCTGTTATGTGTTCAATATTGGCAACAACAGTTTTACAGAATGGATTTTTAATGTGGTAGTGACAGGGGAACAGATTGCTATGGCAACAGCAAAGATGAAAATTCTTAACCTGAATGGATCATTGCTGAAGTAATTGCAGGGGTTTTTTTACCCATTCTACACCCATTTTACAACTTGAATGCTGCATTCAACCTTGAGCTTGCTTTATATAAATGCCAAGCACTAAATGCAGCCTACAAGTTGTTGTAATCTAAAACTTGCTGCCCCTTCCCTCACAAATCCTGGATAACTGCTGTTCTCTAGCTCACCTAAATATCTGAACACCACCATTTTTCCACAGAGTCCACCAATAAAAGCACTGGGCCCTCAGACATAACTTTGAGGCTCCAGGTACATATTTTTTCTTTCCTTCTAGACTCAACTTGCATAGAAATTAGTGGAAATCATTCTTCATATTCAAAAATATGGTGAAATCACTGTGCATGGTATTTCCAATAAACTGATGGAATAGGGTAACAGTTTCACATTTAATTGTATTCTAAAAAGCCTGTTATTTCAGACAAATATTTTGTGTAAACAGTAATTTAATTGTAATTTCATAGAAATGTAAAGCTTTATTTTACAGGTTTTAAAAGTGTTTGTTGTCCCCAGTTCCTCTCCCTTTACTCCCAATTCATCAACCATGCTTTATGTGCAATTTATGATTGTTATGAAGTAGACAATTGGAAATACATGTCCTGTTGCTTTTTCAAAATAACAATATTTTTGAAACCATCCTTTCTTTGGGCACTAAAAATACCATTTAAAATAACTCTTCTTATAACCAGTTAACAACGGCTTGGACTTTTGTCCTGGAACAGCTCTCTCTGCATGGGGGTAGCCACAAGCAGTAGGAGGCAAAGTCCCACCTTAAATTCCACACCTGCTTTGAAAACCAAATTCTAAGTTGCTGCTGAGGTTTTTATACTCATCCCTTTCATCACCACTCATTTCCAAGGAAGCCCAAGGTGGTATCACAACTCATGCAGGTATCAGAACAGAATATGCAGAGATGAAGCAAGCAATGTTCTGCTTTTCCTGTGGCTCTCAGGCTTTTCAGAGCAATTTATTTCTGTTTTTACCACAGGATTTTCAGACTGCTGTCTCTACTTCTTGCCACTCACACATTGCCATCTGGGTGCACTGAAAAATAAAAACTCTGAACACACTGTAGGTATGTATTCTGGCAAAAGGAAAACACAGTCCACATATTTCCCCGTTTCAGAAATTCCAGTGATTACTTACACAAGGAGACAGCTGTGCCTATTCCTAAACACAATCTACCCCATATTATTCACTGGTCAGTAGTGTTTTTTAATGCACCATTTTTTAATGCACCATTTTTTTGACCATTATAAAAATCAAAATAATAATAAATTATTTCTACATATATTATAAAAATAAGTAATATATCTATAAAATTATTTTTATTAGCATTTTTTCCACAGGCAATAGATCACACTCTAAATTTCTGAATCAGAAGAAAATAAGAAAGAAAAAGAAAGTTCAGGTGTGCCAAATGCATTAGCATGCACATACTTCTATGATTTGTAGCCTTATTTAGAAACCATATTCAACTAATTAAGTCTCCACCTCCTGCACAAATGAGCATAATGTCAATGAGTTGCAGCAGCTGTGATCACACCTATAGTCTCTTGCTCAGTTGATTCATAAAGGGTTTGCTGTTTAACTACTCAGCTGTTCCAGGTTGACATGGTATTTAATGACTAATGTTTTAGTCTCTGTTCACAGTCTGCAGAAATATTCCTGAGTAAAGGGAAAATTCATGAATAGTGTCAAAAAAAAGCAGTTTCAAGCCTCTCCCTCGAGGGAGCTCAGGCGGGAGTGAAAATCTTCAAGAGACCCAGCAGCTGCTAAAGCACCTCTGTTCTACCTCAGCTGCTGGACATGAGGATTAAGGTATGGAAAGGGATGAAAAATAAAGGAGGAAATGACCACCATCCCTTAGTGATTTAGGAATCCTCACCTATCAGAGCAGCCCATGCAGCCTACTAGCAGCTACTGAAAAATTAGAATTCCACTGTAGCACCCACAGGGCTCAGAGCTGCTTTTGTACTCTTTGCTCTGAGTGTTAGGTGTTCTTCAGTCATTTGGAAGACCTGGAAAACCTGAGGGAAGTGACAGCTTGAGGTGACAAAATTACTTGCTGCCAGACAGTACCTTTTGCCAGGCCTGAGCTAAGCTAATCCACTTTGCTATGCAGAATAAAGTTGAATTTGCTTAGGAAAGAATCCAACAAGCAACAGAATAAAGACATGGGGAAAAGAAACGTTTCTTACCTAAGGTGGCAGATGGGGGAGGGGGGGGCAGGAAGACAAAATCCACAAAGAAAATGGAATGACAATTCCAATCCTTTTTGACAAAAGAAGCTATTCTATCAGTTCAGCCATAATAACTGGATGTTGATACCAAAAGTTACTTCCTTGAGAATCGAACTTGGGGAAAGTACAATAAAATTTTGCCTGAATTCCATATACAATGTGTATAAATATGACTGATTTTAAAATTATGCAGTTAATATAGTTTTTTAGGGAAAAAAAGGAAGCAGCAACTTCCTCAGCAAATGTTAACTTAGATGTGCAGTACATCCCATAAGCAGGCATTATATATTTTTTAGGCAGACTGTTCAGCAATACTGAGCTACTTATCCCTCAATAAAACCCAGTGGAAAATATTACTTTAGTGCAATATGGTGGAATTACCATTGATATTGAATTCCTAACTTTGGTATTCCACAGTTCTAGGACTGCAGCTGTGAAAAATCATTGCAGATACTGCTTATGTAGGTGCTGTATTCTAGTAAAAGAAAATAGCCACATTTTGTTTTGGAGGGTGATAAATTCTATAGTATTCACTTAGAAATGTAACTGGTTCTTTGATGATCCAAATAAAAAGGCTGTTCTTATATGTTTAGATAGTAAAAGGATTTAATAAATTTATGCTTATATAAATAAATTATAAATAGATACAGATATATTTATATATGTGTATATATGTAACTATATAAGCCTACATTTCAGAACAAAATATATTACACATAATACTTTTCCAATATACCAAACTGAGCACCAATGCTTCCCTTTATTGACAGAGCCAGGATATTTTAGAACTAGTAAGTAGAAAATCTCCTTTCCTTTCTGAGATGCTATTTTCATGTGTTTTGTTGCACTACTGATTCCATCTGTTTCTATTTTGCTCTGAAAGAGGAGACCTGCCTCATTCCCACTGAGTTTCACCTCCCTGAGCCCTGTTCTGGAGACCAATCTGTGGTTAACAAGTTTCATTCAGAACATACTCCACTAAAGGCGTGCTTTCCTTTCTTTCTCCTTCCCATCTCTCCCTGCAATCAGTTTCTTGGGAGTCCAACCACTTACTCCAGAGAAGGAAGATTTCAGATCCTACTCTTCCACATGGCTCTGTGAATCATTTAATGTCAGAACATGCGTGGGAGAAAGACTCTTCTTCCAAGCTTTTCTGCTAAATTAGTCAGTGACAGAAGAGGTCTCGTGGCCCAGTGGCTTAGAGAACACTTGGAGGAAAAGAAAACCAACAATTCCAATTAATGCTCTGGTCACCAATTGTTCACCCTTGTTACACATGGCAGCAGCTCCTACAATGCCCCGGTGCAAGCATTTTTTTGGAATATAACTGGCAGAAATAGAGGTGTCCCTTGATTTCTCCTGGGCCCAGGCGTGAACACTACTGAGCAAAAGCTGAGGATCTTTGAGCTCCAGGCATCCAGATGCACTTCAGCATGGAATTTCTTCCAAAGATCTAGTCTAAATCTCTTTTGCTAGAAATATAAGACAGAGAAAGAAAACATGTCGTGTTTTGAGGCAGAGCCATGAATGGACCTATATGAATCTTAGCCCAGTGAAAGGCTGGGTGTGTAACTGTAGGGATACCCTTGTAGAGATCAGGGCTTCAATCATTCCCAGAGATAAAATGAAGGAAATCTTCCTTCCTTCCTTTTTATTTTATTTTTTTAAAATTTTTTTTATTGGACAATCATGGAATCATAGAATGGTTTGGATTAGAAAGGACCTTAAAGCTGATCCCATCCTACCTCCTGCCATGGGCAGGGACACATTCCACTAGACCACATTGCTCCAAACCCCATCCAACCTGGCCTTGAATACTTCAAGGAATGGGACAGCCACAGCCTCTCTGGGCATCCTGGGCCAGTGCCTCACCACCCTCACAAGGAAGAATTTCTTCCTGATATCCCATCCAACTCTGCCCTCTGTCAGTTTGAAGCCATTCTCCCTTGCCTAGTCACTATAAGACCTTGTAAAAAGTTTCATTCCATGTTTCTTAAAAAGATATCTTAAATATTTGCCAGGAATCCAAAACAATTGCCAGGAAGCTACTCTTACAGCATGAAATGGCTAATAATTTTTTGCACAGAATGGCTCTTACTCAGCAGGGTTATTTATACCATGAAAAAGCTGAATGTTGGTAAGGGAAGCTACTCAGTTATCTTCTACATACAGAAATGAAAGTTCTATACGCTCTACACCCTCATACTGCAAATTGAAAAAAATTGTAAAAATTAGGATGAACGCGTGAAAAAGCTGGTGGGCTTTTCTTATTACTAAACATCGCTTTTCAAAGAAAATGTAATAGTAATAAAAACAACAACAATCCCTAATGGCTTGCAAAGCCTATTGTACAGTCATTAGGAAAACGGTTAAAGACATGCTAGTGATGTAGCATTAATTAATTGTAGATTAATTCTTCTGGTACAACTCAAGCTTTTCTAGACCTGACTTCAGTGGAGCTATTCCAAACTCACACATTTGACAATGCTCATAGAATTTGCTGAGAAGTATTTGTTATTAAGACTTATAAACTCTAACTTACTGAAGTGTAAACGCATTGTGATACACCAAGATATAAATTAATTCTTGTTCTGTGTAATAACTTCTAAATTCAAAACCAATTTCTGGACTCAGGCTAGAAGAATGAGAGTTTGAGCTCATATTCCTCAAGATTTGACAATTCTGAGCCATCACAGTGATGGTTCAAAGCCACTTGCTCTGTCTTTGAAACCCACTTAAGAACACATATACAGCAGAAACCTGAAACTTTTTATCTTCACATACTTAGGGAAGTTATGCTGTCCTTCTCTAGCAGTAATAACAAATGCAATATCTAATTTCCCTTATTAAAAGAAAGGTTAAAAATTACACAAGTTGACATAATATAGATGATTGGCTTGCATTTTGAAGAGATGTGTGAGGGAAAATAAATATAGTAATGCTTCACTCTAAAGAAAACATGGAATCAGCAAATTGGGTGACAGGGTTTCATTAGAGCAAATGCTAACTAATTACCATATACAGTCTTCTAAAATCATAGTATCTCTTTAGTATCCCTGCCAAATTTCTGTATTATTCTTATTGCTAGAATATCTGTCTTTTAAAAATATATTACCACACTAAGATATTATTCAAAGAAAATTAATATTTTATTAAATTAAACAATGCAGACTTGTGGGTTTATTTCACACCCAGAAGGATAGGAAACATGTCAGATTAGACCCTTAAATCATCATTACCAGTTCAGCAAACTACAGGAAGCACAATTTTGCTTAAACCCTATAAAAGCTGTCGTGCACATTCTGGTATTACCTATCCAGTCAGTGCTATTGCAGTGATCTTGTATATAAAAATGAACATATCTCCAACCAGCCAGTCTCACTGCTTGATTTAGTGAGGGATGCAACAATCAAATTGTCTGTAATATGACAATCCATCATTTCACGTGCAAATTTGATGACACAAGTCGCTGAACTGGGGTTCTAATAAAGTAAAACATGAAAAAGAGGCTAAACAGAGGTCTATAAAAAAGATGTCACTGAGAACCACCCCCTCCCCCCAAACAAACAGTAATATCTATTAACAAAATATTTTGCACAAAAGCAGTGCATGGTCTTGCTTTCACTGGTCAAATCTCCAAGGACAGTATTTGGCCAAAGAATTAGAATAGTCAAAAAGATTAAGATCCAGCACAGAAAAGCAGGGAAATACAAACTGATACATGGATATTATAATCCTGCTGAAGACATGTGAATTACATACATGTTAACTCAGGGTTATGATCAAATGGAGGATAAAATTTAACCTGTTTGCTGAAATAACTGATATTGAAGCCTGATTGTAAGAGCAACAAAAAGAATTTTGGTTTATCTTACCTTGCCTGGTGCCTGCTTTATTTTAAAAGGGTCTATATTTCAGTTTTCATAATGATAAAAATCCAAGTCCAAAGCAAGTCTTTCTACTCAAGAGGGCAAAAATGTGACACATGACAGCGTACCTTCTGCACAAGAATTATCTGCATGGAAGGAACATCCAGCCCAAGAGTGATTCAAAAGCAGTCAAAGAGAAAACAGGCTCATGATAAGTAAAAGTAACTGGTCTTTTCCCACCCATACACACATATATGAGTATCAAATACATACGCTATAGCTGCTAACAGGCATCCGCCAACACTCTGTCCTTGTCACTGATGGAAAATGAAACATATCTGTCTTGCCATTCAACTATTCTCTAAATTTGGAGATGAACAAATTTGGTTAAATTTGGATCAGGCACTTTCTGACTCACATTATCCTCTGAGGTGGCAATCCTTTACGTGTCACACAAAAAAGCCACCGAACACAGTGCACAATCTCATTCCTGAAGAGGCACTGCCCACAGCCAAAGCAAGGGATATACAAAGGCCCCATTTAAAGGGCAGGAAACCATGCAAACCACTCTGATATGAACAGCAAAGCAGTGCCTGTAGGCTGAAATATGCATTCAAAGTGCCAAATGTTTAACTAGTGTAAACAACTCCATCACTTTGAGCACAACTCTCTAGATTCCTAGTCAATGAGGGTCTGTCCTTCTCTACAGGAATATCTCCACACACAGGTCACTTTCTTCTTCTCTCTCTCTCTCCCAGAAACACTTTTAATTGCTTATTGTGCAGAAATTTAACTTGATTTTTTATTAGATGGCTGTGATATGAGGAAAAGAGAACAACTAAATCCTAAATCAATAAGTTCTAATAAATATTAATATAACATAAGCACCACTTATATTGCAATGTGAAAAAAGTTTATTATCCACAGATGAAATAAAATTGCTGCCTTTATTACTGTCAGGAATGACTTCTAAGATATTTCTATTTTCTACTTGAGTATTCATCGGTATTCTGGGTTTAGAGCATCTCTCTCCAACTCTCTCACCAACCCCTCCCCATTTATACATAAAATAGTTGAAAAGCAGTATTTCCTGATACAGTTTTCCAGTTAATTTCAATATAGACACAAATGCACATTGTGAGATCAGTAGCAGACCAATTGTCAAATCCTGATACTGTTGGAACACCAACAGGAAATCTTACAATGCCTGTATTTGCAGTATGAACACTGAAAGAAGATAAATACAGAGTTTGCAGTCTGGTATCAAACCAATTCCTGCAAACTATTCAACTATCCCACAAACTCAGTAGAAAATGAGAAAAGCCACCTTTGGACAATAAATAGAATTAAGACATTTGGCAAAATTCCAAAGCCTTTCATTTCCCGAAGTGGTGCCTTTTATTAAAGTAACAGCATATGTAGAAGAAAAAGTTCTGTTTATGCATCCTATAATTTAGAAAAAGACCTAGGAGAGGATTTCTTCAGCCCCAAAGTTGATCATTTTTCACTATTACAAACTGCATTTCAAGTTTGAATCACACAGCCCTCAGATTTTCCATCCATCCCCTTACATTCTTGTTCCCCCCTTTTAAATAGAACTGACTTTAGAATTCTGACATTTTCAATAATGCTTGCCTGGTAATTTCTCTGAATCACAGACAGCCTCCACTTCCAATGAAATAGTTACAGTGTATTACAATTTTTAGAGCGTTCTTTGCTTTGCTGAAGTAAATCAAAGCTCTCCATGGGAACTGCTTTGATTAGCAGCAAAACAATAATGTGCTATAAACTCCCACCATTAGAACAAGGGACTCAGAACTTTGTTTGTATGGATAATATATAAGGATGTATGAAAATATCACAGAAACCTTCATAAGGGGACTGCCTAGATATTCAAAGAATCCCAGAATTCCAGAAAGGCTTCGGTTGGAAAGGACCTTAAAGCTCATCCCATCCTACCCCCGGCCATGGGCAGGGACACCTTCCTCTACACCAAGTTGCTCCAAGCCCCATCCACCCTGGCCTTGGACACTTCCAGGGTTGGAGCAGCCAGAGCTCCTCTGGGTAACCTGGGCCAGTGCCTCACCCACCCTTACAGGGAAAGATTTCTTCCCAATATCTCATCAACCCTGCCCTGTCAGTTTGAAGCCATTCTCCATTGTCCTGTCACTCCAGACCCTTGTCCAAACTCTGTCTTCAGTTTCATTGTTGGGTCCTTCAGACAATTAGATTACCCCAAAGCTTCTCTTCTCCAGGCTGAGCAATCTTAATTCTCACAGGTTTTCATCACAGCAGAGCTGCTTCATCTCTCTGATCATCTTGATGTCTCCTCTGGACTTTCTCCTATAGGAATTGCTGCATGTACTTCCTGTGCTGGAACCCCAGGGCTGGAGGCAGCTCTCTAGGTGGGATCTCATCTGAGCATGGCAGAAGGGCAGAATACCTCACTCCCCTGCTGCCAACACTTCTAAATTTTTATATTCCTAAATTTTAAGGCTTTTTTTTTGGTAGGCAGTTAAAACAGCTCCCAAAAAATGGCATTAAATTGGAGCAATTGCATTTTTCTCCTTTAACCTGGTCTCTTTTGTTTGGTTCTCTGAAGACAGGACTGTGACGTACTTCTGGCTATAAGGACTAGACATAAAAATGTGCTGACAGCTTCATCATTCTTCTGCAGGACCAGGAATCATTACAAAACTAAAGTAGTTTTCAGTTAATCTCCTTCTGCTTGTGTTCCTCAGTAGAGAGCACTTCCAAGACACTCACAGGAAGAAAATCCATTCCATAAATACTCAAGCAGCATATCCATTCCTACACCCCACTGCACATGGACCTGCAGATGGGATGTTCAGTGATACAAATGCTGCAGACAACAACCACAGTCTGGTCTCCAAAAACTGGGACTCACAATTATTCCCTGATCATTAATTTTCTTCCAGCAGTGTGTTTTTTTGCCAGACGCCACAGAAACAAATTTGGAAAAGCTGCTCTTAGATTTTTACAACAAAGCATCAGACAGTCAGTGTGAGTCCACTTTTACTTATCCTTTCCTGCTGAATATTCTGCTGCCTTCACTGGAAATTTTTGGCTGTGTAAGGAATACCACATAGGGCCTAATGAGGTTTTATTCAGTTCCTGAGAGTCTTTATTCAGTCTTTGGGTGTCTGAACCCTAATGTAGACCAAATGGAAATGCAGATTGAGCAGAGCAGAAATCCACATCCTTTAGATGCATTGACCATATACATATATCTGGGATATTTTAAAGGAAGCCATTTATCATCAGAAAGCATAATTCTGCTTATTCTGAATCTGACATTTAAATATCCCATCAACAGCAACCAGCATTGAGAAATGGTTAATTAACCTGAAAGGATGTAATTTTATGCTATTTAGCAAGAAATACAAATTTTAAAGGGCTTTTATGCGGTATATATCATAGTAAGGCCAAATCCTGCTCTTAGCTACCCATATTTAAATATGGAGTAAATTCATGAATCTCCCTTAATAAGTCTGCAACTAAGAGGGTGCAGATATAAGCAGAATCTGTCACACACACTCTATAACCCAATTCCCAAAATT
Organism: Petroica traversi; assembly: GCA_025920805.1. Lineage (NCBI taxonomy): Eukaryota > Metazoa > Chordata > Aves > Passeriformes > Petroicidae > Petroica > Petroica traversi. The sequence goes on along the minus strand of JAHLSL010000042.1, from coordinate 4,923,399 downwards.
AGGAAAAATTAGGAATGCTCTTTACAACATTCTCATGGTAGAGTTAAAACTTACACCCCAATGGCAAGAACTGATCACTGGATGGTGAGTGGGGTGGTGAATCCTTGGCGTTCCTACTCTGTGTGAGCTTTTCTTTATTATTATTCTTAATTTAATTTGGCCAAGTCACCTCTCCTATTCTATATTTTCACCTTTCTGCTGAAGGTACACTCTAAGAGGACCATATTTCAGAATTCCTCTGTTCTCAACAACTCTGTAATTGTGGCCATGATGGCATGGTCAGTACTTACCTCTTCTAAATCTCCACACCACAGGCTTTCGGTGGAGTTTTCTCCTCTGTTGTTATTTCAGACAGAACAGTGTTACCAGGCCAGGTTGCTCTCATAGACCAGCAAAATCAGAAAGCTCAGAGCCCTAATTAGGCCCCTGCCTCTGTTTCAAATTGAGGAAACCATAAAAAAAACTGAACAATTTAGGGAAAGTCAATAGGAACTGGTACAGAAACAAAACAATCATTGCTATGTTCCTCCAGGACAGACATCCAGAAGCCAATACAGTGACTGAGAAAACAAAACTTGAGTAAGCCCTCAACAAATCTCTTCAATATCTTGAAATTCATCACTGACTGACCCAGATCTGAAGAAAAACACAACTGAACACCAGTTGTAACACACAGTAAGAGCGGGAGCCGTGGACTCCAGAAACACAACATTTTTTGGCAATCACAGACAATCTGGCACATCTCTGATGCCAGTGAGATGCTGGTGCTCCAGCAATGGCCAACATGACCAAGGCTGTCATAATCCATAGAAAAATGTCTTTATTTTTCCCCTCCCCATGATCTGTGTGGAGACTTTGGATCTTTCTTTTGTCCTTACTTGTCCTCACTAGTTTATCATTTCCACCTGCATTTCAGCACATGGATCTACATGGATGAGGAAGAAGTATGAGGCAGATATGCAAAGAGCTACAGCAAAGGCTAAAGGGGGCTCTAGCATAATCCAAGGATTTGTGGGACAGTTCTCATTCCCAAGGATGCCATGTGCAGCATGGATATGTCTGAGGAATTCTCAAAATTACCAAAAAGGCCCCTAGTGTGGCTGCCAATACAGGGATCCTGCCTAAGGAAGCCCCTGTGAGCTTCCTGTGGAGAAGCACAAAGGGATAAGTGGATCCTTTATTTCTCAGTTTTCACACAGTAAAACATGGAATTATAACACCTCAGTCATAATAGCTCCGTATTGTGAGGATAAATTAACTAGTGCCATGTTTTCAGGCACTGTATTAACATGGATTCTAGAAAAAAAAAACTATATGTAGCCACATAACCAATAAAGGTAAATATATCTATAAATAAAACCTGTAAGTACTGCTGCAATACAGATAATAAATAAAAACCAAAAATACTTAGTCATACGCACAGGCAGATTTCCAATTATGGAGGAAGTACTCTTACAAAGAGCATAGTAAAGCAAATAAAGTAGGATGGTGAAGAGAAGGGTAATAAATCATTCTACAAATAAATTATTCTGAAAAATGGTCATCGTAGGCAAAAGAATGTTCTTTAAGTTCTGGGATGTATTTTTTTCTGGTAAATTGAATATACAGATGACTAACAGGTATATATGAGCATCCTCCTACATGTATAAAAGCCACATTTCCTGAAAAAAAAAAAAAAAAAAGCATACCCTCGTCTGCTTAAAAGTGTACCAGTCTGCTTGATCTAAACAGAGACACACGTAGTTCTGTGAGGTGTGGAGTTAATGAAGCATTTGTGGACAACAGTTTACTATCTTGCTAAGAATTTATAGCACTATAAATCCTCATCCTGTATTTTTGTCTGAAATAACCCCCTGTATGGAAAAGCCTGAGGATGCAAGAGTACATGTGCATGGGAAAGCTGCCAGACTTTTCTCTAGCTGACCCAGGAAATACATGTGTGGGAAGGGAAGTACAGAGAGGAGCAGGAGGTAGGTCACATGCTGTTTGTGGAGACATGAACAGGGAGTCAGGGCCTTGCTAAGGTGTTTCCTAAGAGCTGCAAAGAGTAACAGGAGGCAGAGATCCCAGTGAGTTCCAGACACTGTGCATGTGCCCAGTGCCTACGTGCCCTTCCAGCCTTTTGTCTTTCACTACAATCTTGAAAGACAGCTGAGTTCCCCCTCTCTGCTTGTGCTCCCAATGCTGCCTAATCCAGCTGTCTTCCCAACAGCCAAGGCTTTCTGATTTCCCCAAACTAGCCCCTGGAATGACTGCTGGCCCACAGTTTTGCTCGTTAGAAGAGAATGAGAAGGCAGCAGAGGGGCATTTTCTTCACAAAGTACCTTGCTCCAGCAGAGAAGATGGGATGTTGTTCTTCGGCAAAGCAACCTCAGATCTTGCTTTCAGTCAAGAATTAGTGGTGAGGATAAGAAAGGGCAGATATCGCACAAATATCATTACAATAAAAATAAAATTTGAGAGGCTTTTATCACAATCTCTTTATACCAAAGTATGTTGTAGGTACGGGCATAACTTTGACTACCCAGTAGCTCTAGGGCATTCTCTCTACACACAGCACTAGCAATTCCCTGAAGGCAAAGCACACCTACCATGCATAGAGCATATGCCAGCAAAATTCAGCTTATGCCAGCAAAATTCAGCTTATGCCAACATAACTCCAGATCATCCAAATGAAGCTCTAAGCTTTATTTCCAAAGTGGAAGAAAGAGCTCCACACATGATATCCCTGCCTGTATACTTCCATCAGGTAGCTCCATCAGTCATGTCTTCACACATAGGATTGACACTGAAAGGCTGCCAGGGAATAGTGTAGACCCAGCACTGATTCCTGCAGCTCACCATTTCCAATGCTTACACATTTCAATTCTTTTTAATCTCACAATATTTCCTGCTTCTAATAAACCATGTGATATGTATCTAAACAAACCTTTAGCATCTGTTATGCATTTATTTACTTTACTTTTTCCAGTGTAGATATGGCTTCCATTAAGGCAACAACATTTCAAAATCACTTTAAAATCTGCTGGGTAAACAACAGCCTAAAATGAAAGTGCTGACTTGCAGCTACCCAAATGAGAATTTTGTAACAAACTTACATTTAATCCTATCTGTATTTGAAAGTTCTGTATTTAGATAGTGTTTGATGCCCTATTTTTTCTGCTGAGTTTCATTTAGCATTTCATTCTTCCTGCTGGTTACCACATGAGATGATCATATAAACATCCTGATCTTCTAAATGCTTTCCAGCAGAAACCACTGTTCAAAAGTTCGTAACATTACATTTCATGCCCTTGCCCTTTCCCTCACTTTGCAGATTCAGAGGAAGAGGCTACACTACACCAGTAATCTCATTTACAACCATCAGCTTGCCACCTTAGCCCAGCTCCCAGAGATCTATTATCCTCCATCTTACCAACTTCATGCATTTCTGTAGAAAGAAAAACCTAAACAACTTTACTGAGCTGTAACAACACCACAAAAGAACCCAAAAAGAAGACATAGTAAATGCTTATTAATAAGTGTCAGCAATGAAATTTCCCTCTGACACTACAGTTCTTGTAGCTAAGGTGTTACTGTTATTGATTCATTATTAACAATCCGGGAACAATCAACAATAGTGAGCATGAAGCACGAATAGATTTTTTTATTATTATTCTCCCTGGTAAATAAATCTTGCAATATAAGTTTAATTTTCATTAGAGGAGTGATAATTAACATGCAATCTGGCACTAAGCTTGATGACAGTTTAGGACCAATGGTCAGCTTGCATTTTTTATTTTTTAAATTCAGTATTTCTAATTGTTCCTATCCATGCTTGCTGACTATTCTTAAAAAGATAAAACAACAACAGGCCCCTGGTTTAGAAATCTGCCATTCCTCAGCTTCTTCCTTCATAAATGACAAACATAATCAGAGATACGAAATCACAAAACTACAGTGGTTGAAAACTTGCAATGTGAAGACATCTCTAAATAAAAACACTAGACCTTTTCCTCTAGCAAACTCAAGGCAAACCCCAAATGCTGGTCAACATTCCGTGCTATTCCAACAATAGCAAGCCTCTGCTTGAAATGAAGCTGCTACTTGCAAGGAAAAGTTGCAATGCCAGGACAAATAATATTTCAGGTTTGAGAGCACACAAAATAAAAACCTGCAGGAGCAGCAGTGCTTGGCTCCCTCAGGCTGCAATGCACCACTGAGCCCAGCATGCCTGGGGGTGGGGAATGTGGGACTGGGACCCATTTGCCCTTTTGAAAGGATAAATGGGAAGGAGCATGGATTATTCAACACCACAGCAGGTTAGAAAGTCTTCCTCCAAGAGAGGAAGTCTTCCTTGCAGAAGGGAAAACTTTGCAGCCAAATGTTCTAATTCCCATTGCTCTCCAGCACCTGGAACTGTTGTTTCACTATTTAGTCTAAACACATTAAATTATATTTCAAGCTTCTTCCCTCACTGCTTTGATTCTTTTCTTCCAATGGCTCCTGACAGTGACAGTAAAACCTAGTCCCTCACAAAATGATAGACTGTTGCAATATTGAAACTTTTACCTTGCATATTATTAACATTTATACAGTTATTTTCCAGGATTCTAAGAAGTATCTACTAGGATACCATATTTTCAATAAAGCATAAACAATACCTTCTAAAAAGGAAATTCCCCAGCATGAAATGCAAAATGGACATTCAAAATCAGATTCCCCAGACAGATATTTTAATGTAACAGCTAAACAGAATGCTGTTTCTCTAGAAAAGTGACAGCACAATTTGGTTTCCAAAGTGGTTGGTTGTCCTTTCCATTTATTAGTGGATGCAGTAGGTGATGATCATATCCCATATGGTGTTTTGGAAGGGGCTTCCTGGGTATTAAAAAGACTCGTGCACTCCAACATAACCTTGACTTACAAAAATCTTCAGGTATAGTTTGCCTGTTGCCTTTATCCATACCAAGTTCTTCTTTCCTGATTATTAGAGACTCATATCCTGAGCCTGTGAAGGGGAATCAGGGTACAAAAAACCTCCAGACTAACACAGCCCCTACGTGCAAAAAGCAGAAAAGAAATGCACATTTCCCATGTGAGCAATTATACATTACAACTTCTTCTACAAAGTTTTGGGGAGGCTTTGTCACTTTCTTCACATTTCAACTCAATCAGCATCACCTCCCTCTCACACAGCATGACTGGAGTCAAATTTTCTCTTAGTGGACTGCACAAAACGTGGTGTGCATCAAACAAACAGCACCACTTCCCCTTCTGATATCCTTTCACTAAGTCCATTTATTTAATACTTTAATTACCATGAACACAACAATTAAACACGTATATACACCCGCACCTGGAGGCAGCAGACTGCCAGCTCCCCTGTGCCTAAGCGAGGGCAGGTACCAGCACCGAGCTGAAACGCCAGCACAGCCACGGGCTCCTCCACCCCACCAGCATTTCTCTACGGAAACTTTGCGAGCTTCAAGAACTGCCCTGAATCAGTGGCCACAGGAGGTGGGGCAATGGGGACGAGCAACACGAGGTTTCCAATAGCCCAGCGCTCAGCACCAGAGCAAGAAGCCGTCCCCTTGCAGGCTGGCGGGGCAAGAACCGCACCTCGATGGCTCCGGGATGTGAGGACAGCTCCCTCCTTGCTCCTGCACCCCGGGAGCACTGGAATGGAGGGACAGGTCTCCCCCCGCCCGCCGGCACCTCCCCCGGCCCGGAGCCCGTCACACCCCCCACTCACGGCCACCC